>BSYO01000028.1:10387709-11587709 GCA_033239525.1 Nepenthes gracilis | reverse complement strand
GGGGCGAATACATTGGGGTGTTTGATGCTCACTATCGGTCTCATGGTATTAGGCATCAGAAGACACCACCAAAAATGCCACAATTGAACGGAGTGGACGAGCGGATGAATTGCACACTTTTGGAGAAGGTGCAGTGCATGCTTTCTGAAGTAAAACTTCCTACATCCTTTTGGGTAGAAGCACTGAAAATGGCGGCCTATATTATTAATAGGTTGCCCAGTAAACCATTGAAGGGTGAAGTGTCGGAGAAGATATGGTCAGAAAAGAAGCCCTCCTATGATCATCTACGGGTATTTAGATGTAAGGCCTTTATTGGTATCCCAAAAGATGAAAGGATAAAACTAGAGCCAAAGACGATGCAGTGCGTCTTTCTGGGCTATGGGAAAGATCAATTAGGCTATAGACTTTATGACCCAATTGAGAGAAAACTTGTCCGCTCAAGAAATGTTGCCTTCATTGAGGATGAAACAATTGAAGATATTAGTAAGAAGACCACATATGATACTAGCCGGTAAGTGTTAAAATTGTTCGTCCAGTATCTGCGTAGGACGATGACAATGGCCCAGGGGTAGCCGGGACAATAATGAGTCAGTTACTGCACCTGACGATGACCAGGATGAAGTCGCTTCTCAACCGGGTAAGGAGGCTCTTGTCCGACAATCCTTGAAGAACAGACGGCCATCCGTCCGTCTGCCTACTAGTGAGTATATCCTGCTCACTAATGTCGGAGAACTTGAGACTTTTGAAGAGGTTATGAATGATGAAAATAAGAAGAGATGGTTGAAAACCATGAAAGATAAAACAAGTTATCTCCATGAAAATCATACCTTTGATCTAGCTCAACTGCTCAAGCAGAAGAAAGCCCTAAAGAATAAGTGGGTTTTTAGGTTGAAGACTGATGAAAATACCACACAGCCAAGGTACAAGGTGCGGCTGGTGGTAAAAGGCTTTAGTCAACGGAAGGGGGTTGGCTTTGATGAGATTTTTATCCCGGTAGTGAGGATGCCCTCCATAAGGGTTATGCTGGGCTTAGTTGTTGCTCGAATTTGGAAGTGGAGCAGATGGATGTTCGAACGGCCTCCTTGCATGGTGAACTTGAAGAGAAAATTTACATGAAATAGTCGGAAGGGTTCAAGATTAAGGGGAAGGAATGACTTGTCTGTCATCTGAGGAAGAGCCTATAAGGATCAAAATAAGCTCCTAGACAGTGAAACAAGAAGTTCGAGTCAGTCATGATCAGTTAGGGGTACCAGAAGACTACTTGTAACTACTGTGTATTTATACAGAGTTTTTTCGATGATAATTTTGTCATCTTTTTCTCTTTATGTGGATGACATGCTGATTATTGGAAGCATTGGTACTCAGATAAAGGAGCTGAAGGAGCAACTTGGGCAGTCATTTACCATGAAGGACCTAGGGTTGATGAAATAAATTCTTGGCGTTAGAATTATTCGCGATCGAGAGGCAGGGAGACTGTGGCTATCCCAAGAAAGTTACATTGAAAATGTGCTCCAACGTTTCAATATAGACAATTCCAACCCTGTGAGCACTCCGCTGGCGAACCACCACAGATCGAGTAGTCGCCAGTGTCCGTCCTCGGATGCTGAGAAAGCACATATGAAAGGCATGCCTTATTTATCAGTTGTAGGAAGCTTGATGTACGCCTTAGCGTGTACGATGTTGGATATAGTACATGCTGTTGACACAGTCAACCTTTTTTTATCAAATCCAGGAAAGGAGTATTGGTCCGCGGTCAAATAAATTATGAGATATGTTCGAGAAACTTTCAAGAGGTGCCTGTGTCATAGAAATAACAAACCTCAGTTGGTGGGATACTTGGAGGCTGACATGGCCGGGGACATTGACTCTCGTAAGTCTACCTCAGAATACTTGGTGAAATTTGTAGGAGGTGCAGTATCAAACCTAGGAAAGGAGTATTGGTCCGCGATCAAATAGATTATGAGATATATCTGAGAAATTTCTAAGAGGTGCCTGTGTCTTGGAAATAACAAACCTCAGTTGGTGGGATACTCGGACGCTAACATGGTTGGGGACATTGACTCTTGTAAGTCTACATCAGGATACTAGGTGAAATTTGTTGAATGTGCAATATCCTGACAATCTAAGCTGCAAAAGTGTGTTGCCTTTTCAACTATTGAGGTCGAGTACATTGCAGTAATAGAAACTTGTAAAGAGATATTGTGGATGAGGAAATTCATTCAAGAATTGGGTTTCAGATAGGAAAAGTATGAGGTATTTTGTGATAGTTAGAGTTCTATATATCTCTATAAGAACTCCTTATTCTATTCTAGATCGAAATACATTGATGTTCGATACTATTGTGTAAGAAATGTTATTGAAGAAGGCTTATCGTCACTAGAGAAGGTCAAAACTGAAGAAAGTGGCGTGGACATGATGACCGAGATTTTACCGAAGAGTCAGAATGAAGTTTGCTACAACTTAGCTGGATTGGCAGACTTAACTTTTTCACGGTTGTGAGGAAAATTTTGTTGGGGATTACTCCTGTGTGGAAGTCCTGATGACCAGAGAATTTAGAGTACGAGGACCCGTGTGTTATTAAGGTCTATGGATTTGTGCATTGAGTGTTCACGGACTATGCTCAGCTTATGGAGAAGAAATTTCAGTCAACATTATTGACCAAAAGTTTTTTAGTTGGATAGAAATGACTGGTCAACTCATTGACCGGCTAAGGAGACAAATCTGTCGGTTGGCGCACATGACGCTTTGGGGCAAATGGCCGGTTAACGCAAGGAGGCCAAATGAAGAAGACGGTTAACGGGCATTGACCGGCTGAAAATGAAAATGTTGAACAGCTATCTTCTCCAAAGGTGTGTAGTTGACCTACCTGATTGGGTAGTTTGAAGACGTCATTCTTCTTCCTTTTATGTTTTCTTTATCAGGTGAGGTATAATATATTATAACTCTTTTATATTATCTTACTAAAATATAATTTCCACTTTACAATAAAACAAAAAATATATAGTTTTTTCTTTCTTATCAAAATAATATATACATTTTTTATTAATAATTTGGTATTTTTCATACCTATAAATAAGCTGTAAATTCTAGTTTACAGTTGCAAACACCAAGTCATCTACTCCTTCCCAGTTCTTCTTACTATGGTTAGCAACTGAGTCAAGCTTAGCCACCCTTTTACCCACTGTGGTTAGTTGAGTGGTCTGAATTGGATTCAACTATAAAGGGAGCCCAGTAGGACTCAATGCAATTTTTGATTCATGAAAACATTGGGCTTATGTTGCTCCATGTGTCCAGCATGAAATCAAACTGGAGTAACCTATGTGCTTTGAAACCGGACACGGTGTTGGGTCTATGTGCTCGGTTAAAGAGGCCGATTCATTGAGATCGAGTTGTCGAATGACAGATCTAATGGAATCGAACAGACCATATCACAATTACAGTATAGATGGAGAAAAATGGCGAAATGTCTAGCCTGATAATCTACCATTATCTTTAATTTATCCATGAACCCCACAATTCATACTTAGCAAAAGGCATGTCAGTTACGATCTTACAACAAATTATTTATTGAACTCATAATCATAAATGCGATATCATAAAAAGAAATCCAAACTGTTTAGAAGAGAAAAGTTAATAATAATTTAATATATCCAAACTATTTAGATAAAATAGATATTTTAATATATCCTCATAAAAGATTCGTATCCAAAGACAAGTCTTGAGGCATTCAAATCCTTTACCCAAAGAAGTTACCAACTTACCATCTAGAAAATTTCCTCACATAATAAGCAATCTCTAAAACAAGGGGCATTGCACTCCATAATCCTTTTCTACATTCTTTTCCCCTCTAGTATTATAGATTAGCTATACATTTATAGAATTGAGCATAGGATGATAATCGTACACATCATTACTTAATGAAATGATATGGGATTTAGTACTGAAGTACTTTTTTGAACTAGTTTGATTTAATGACTTAATTTATAGTATGTAGAATTAGCCAAATAGTTTAAAAGTTTAAGAATCTTATAAAATAGATGGGTAATATGACACCGACAAAATTATTCATCTTTAATTTTTAATATTAAATATTTATTCTTTGAAATCCTTTGATTTCAAATACATTTCCAACCTTGAGATAGGCTAAGAACAAGTTCATATCAACACACTACAATTAACCTATTTAAATAGAGCCATTCAAGTCTATAAATTTTGCTTTAATTAATCAATAATAAATGTTAATGAAAATAATAAAAAAAAATCATATTACTTAGTAATATATTTGTATCTAATTTATTTTTTTACAAAAAAAAAGGTGCTATCTGACTTGTCCTTATTTTTCTGGGATTTGGTGATCTTATTTCTTTTAAGGAGAAGTAGGCCCCTGCTCTTATTATCTAAACTATTGGATTAAAATTAATATTAATTAATATCATTATTATTTTTTTAGTATACTTATAATTGATAAGTAAGTGCAGTTTATAAAGATCAAATGACACTTTTAATTGGCTGGAATTTCCATCAGAAAAATATTATTTGTCTTATTTATTATAATTAATTTATAACTATTCTCTTTATATATAAATTACATTAAAACTTCAATAAATAAATAAATAAAATTATTAGAATTAAAATCAGTGGCAATAATCTTTCAATGAAGGAAGACTTCACCGGTGGTGAGCTTTTTTCATTTTAAAAAAAATTAAAAAAATTCAAATAGATTTCCTCTGTAGAGCCACTTTTTGCTTTATTATCCTAAATGACACCGTTTTGTGCTTCAATTATTTAAGAACTGAACAAAAGTCAACCTCCGTTGATCACTTAATTAATTAAGTAATTAATTAATTAATTAATTACAAAAAAATATTAATTAATTAATTAATTAATCTATTTATTTATTTATTTATTCATACAACCACTAGTTTACTATGTTTATTTTAAAATTTAAGTTTCTTTGTTCTTGGAATGGTTTTGAAATCATGTTGATTAACTGGTCACGAGTTTACATTGAAAATATTTAATTTCAAAATGTTATAAATTATAACATTGAAAATATTTGATTAAATTGATAAAATGTGTATTTTTCTAATAATTTATATAAATTTATCTTTCATATATATTTTATTTTATTTTTATTATAGTCATGCTTAAATCCACACGGTCTGAAGGCATGCTCGACCAGCACTAGTAGGGCACAAGTGTGCTGAGCTGAGACATTTTTGTCCTGCACCGTACCAGTCTATTTAACACCACTAGCTACAGATACTTAAAACAATGCAAATAGCTTTATGAGTATGTTAGATATTCTTAGAATATATTTAGATAATATAGTATTTATTTATTTATTTATTTTTATAGGCCCAATGATAATATTAATGAATAGATTAGATATCGGATCACTCAATAATTTCTTTCCATTAAAGAAATAATGATAATATTTTTTTACTATTTTAAGTCATTTTAATTAATTTATAGATAAAAAATAATTAATATAAATTTAAATTTTAAATATTTTTATCAATATAAATCATATATAATGACCATTTAAAAAATATTCTAATAAATATACGTTTTATTTGGGTTGAAATATTATTAAGCTTATAAAAAGTGAGTAGAAGAATATAAGTGGCTCTTTGATTTCCCCATGTAACCCTTTTTTTCTAGAAATATTCGTGGAGAAGGTGCTCCACACACCATGCCACTACCTTCATTATTATGCCCTTTAGTGGATTTATTGGTAGAAAATATTTTACAAATAAAAAATAAAAAATTATATAATAATCATCAATTTATCTATTATTTTTTTATAATTAATTTGTGTTTATTAATTGTGAAATATGAAAAAACCTGTACAATATTAATATTACAAAACGATGTGAAAATAATACAGTAAAAGCTCGGCAAAGCCTATAACTCTGTCAACAACAAGAACTAAAGGGGAGTTCTCATGCCATATCATGAACATCTAATGATCAAACAAAGCTAACGAGACTAAGATTAAGGCTCCATTTGCCGATGTAGTTACTGTTTAGATTATCTCTTTTAAATTAAAGAGAATAAATCTTTTTAAAAGAAATTTTTTAAGTACTATTAACAGTGAGATCAATTAGTAAAAAATAAAATATTCATATTAACAGATCTCGTTAGTACATACGAATTGATAAAATATTACTGTCATTTTAAGATATTTAAGGGATATATGTAAAAATTAATTAATTTTTGTTGTTTGTGGGAGGCACTAAAGGTCGGAGGTAGTGCTTATCCAAACATGAGCAAAATTTATAATGGCATAAGTTTGATTTGACTTTGGCATAGATAATCCTCATGGTGCCATTTGTTATGTCATGAAATCTTGATATTAATTCTTTTGAGTTTGACTTTAGTAATCTTTATGGTACCATTTGTTATGCCATGAAATATTGGTATGAATTACTTTAAGAAAAGAAGTTAAGTCATTTAATTATATTTTTTAAATTTGGGTGTGCAAAATCGTTTATGTTGTTTCTCAATTGAATAAGAAGTTACTCATATTTATATATTGACGTTCGGTTAAATATTTATAAGGAATTGGTTTGAAGAGTAAATATCAATATCAATGTTATCGAGACAATTTAAAACTTTAATATTGTAGTATTATTAATTGATCTTGCCATTATAGTAAATAATTTCTATTTAGAAACATGAATTAATAAGTTAGATTATAAGTTGTTTCTCCATTAATTTTCAAAAGTTATGCTCATTCCAAATATTATAGTAGCATAGGCAAGCCTAGTTCTAATATTCCTTGAGAACCCAAGTAGTTTCCTTTCTCTTGCACTATTTTTTTTATATAACAAAGAACCTCTTCCCTAATTTATAGTAATGGAGAATAAATTTTGGATGTATGACCTCATCCATATTGGCCATACATCATGTAAATCTAGACACACAATAATAGAAATCGTATCAGTAATAACAAACTTAACATTAACGTTATAAGATATCTTATCAATTGTATTATTGTGTTCGAGTTAATTACTTGTGGTACTACTTTGTTAATATTTTAGACGGTTCTCTTATGATAATCTATTAAGATGAGGGTCTCTACGTGACATTGCCTCGACCGTTTGGATTAAATTTAACAGCTGAGTTTTTTTTCTCTTTCTTAATATACAAATGGAAAAAAGAAAAATTCACATGATTCTCAACCGCTGGATTTGATCTGAATGGCCGAGGCCATGTAATGCAGGCCCTATGCCCCATCAGTACGTACAAGACCCCCTCAGACCAAACATACTTGCCTCTTATTTCATGGACACTAGTGGTATTAGTGTCAATAACTGTTACATATTGTGCTCGTGTTGGTCGTTAGAGGAGCTAAGTGTCCCAAGTTATGCATGCACATCCTTAGTCATATCCGCAAATCATATTGTGCGGCAACCAAATCTGTCTTGGATCAGTTTATTTATTATGTTTATTGGACTATATTACTCATATAAATAAACTCATAGTTTAAGCAAACAATACCTATCATTTTTATTAATATTCAATGATAAAAAGTGATCCTATATATTTTTCTCCTCCCTAAACAAAGCAATAATCCCACAAAAAATATAAACAATAAAGACTAACTAGTTACATTGTTTGAAAGTTAAGCCATTTTATTAAATATCTGTACACACTTTAAATATCTGTCTTAAATTTTTAAAATAAACTATTCTCTGTACCATATCACCTAGCCTAGATTCTAAGGAGCTAACCCTAGTATTTAATGGACATTAGACCCAAAGGAAATCCCTAAATATAAAGGGTTTTTTTTGGGATAATTAAATACAAAGTAATCGATTAGGTTGTGATAAGGATGAATGATTCGATAAGGGTTTGAGTCCGTACAAAAGGTGGGTGGTGTTAAAAAAATGAATACTTTTAGGGTGACACAATAAAAAGAAACGATACCCATGGGACCGAAAGTGTTCTAGTCATAATAAAGCATTGTGGCATGATTTATTAGCAAGATTTATTAAGAAACTAATGAACACTAAAACTTAGGTCTTAAATAATAATTTCATATTTTACTATGTATTATTTGAGCAAGTGCCCTTTTGGGTTTGAGGCTTATATCAAATATATATTTATTTTATACCATCTGATGAGAAATAATAATTTGATAGAGGTCCAATGATCGAATGATGAGCTGCAGTGATATTTAAAAAACTGATTGATCAGAATTTTTATTTTTTATTTTTTGGTTTTCATTGCAGCTGGAGATCACCTCTTATTATTTATTTATTCTGATTTTAGTTAATTGATTTTTGTTAATTTCTTTTTAATAGTACACATATTTTTATTGTAGAAATATAAAAAAAATAACTACGTAATGAGACATTCTCTTATAAAAGGAGAATATATATTAAATTAAAAATAATAATAATAATTATATAAATAATTTAAATTAGAAGATATTAATCTTTTAATTCAAAAAAGATATTATATATATATATATATATATATTCTAATATATATAAATAAATTATATTAGAAGATAGTAATTTTTTTAATTTTTGATAGGCATAATATTTGTCTTATTTTTTTTACAAACTCAAAATGGTTTGAAAAAGACTAACTTGAAATTAAAAATTGAATTAATATGATAATTAGATGGATGAGTTTTTATAAAGATGTCAACCGGTTGATCAATTGAAGATATCTGTTACGTCCGGTGAATCTGGTCGTACGTCAAATAGAGTACGAGCAACTTTTTAGGCATGCAGACGGTCAGATTGGAGCAACACAAGATGAGCAGAACTCGAACAGAGAAAGAAAAGTACGGGGACAGTGGGAGGACGCGTTAGTTTAAGTGGAAAACCCCTTAATCTAACGAGGGGTGAAAAACCACGGCAGCGGACGAGCAGTTCGAGAAATCTCACTATAGTGATGGAAAGGAACAAATGATGCCTGGGAAGCTGTTCACCTTTTTAGGGTATTACAATGTAAGGAAAATAGATTTCTCTCCTCTCCCATTTCTCTTTGCCTTAGTTTCTTTTCTCCTTAAGGATTTTTGCTCGAGTGTGAGTAGATGGATTCAGAATCAGGATCTTTTTTCAGTTGCTGAAATGTGATATTTATAAGGGACGTGATGTCGTAAGGAGGCGACACGTGGTCTTTGGCGTGTCGGGGCACCATTTGCCACCATTACCCTCGCGTAGGCGCGGGCATGATAGGGACACTGTCACAATCTGCAGATACGGTGCAGAGGCGCATGGCTGCAGTGCACGGCGCGTCGAAGTCGTTGGTCGCTCGTGGCAGGTATGCGCCAGGCAAGCCATCCGAGTGGGCATCCTGGTTATTTTGGCTTTTCTCGGGCGGTCCTCGTCCTTTAACGGGTCAAAACGTCCTCTCGACTACAAGCGTCTTTGTCGTTTAACCCTGATTCTTCAGGTGCTCGAAAATGGGTTAGTCAATTGGGCCCGATTTGGTTTGTGGACCTCTTGGGCCTGCGATTGCCATCTGGGTCTTGGGTTCCAGGACCCATCATGAGCCTCCCATGTCAAACGGTTCGAGGACTCAGCCGTTTGACATGTCTTGCGAACACTTTTCTATTATGATAGTCCGCGATCTTTCCCTTTTGCTGACACAAAAAACTCCCGAGATCTCTTTGCAACTCCGAGCCAGTCTTTCTTGCCACTGTTTCGCTCCCGTGGAGCATTAAATGTGATAGGCGATTGATGTGACGTCGCTTCGGGAAGCCCAAGGTCTACGCCCGCTTTATCTCGTATGGGAAGTCGACACGTGGAATGGTCATAATGAGGGCGCCTTTTCACTAATTTGAAAATCTCTTTAAATCCTTTGTCGCGTCCTCATTCATTCCTCCCGCTTCTTCTTTCTTTCCTTGATGTTCTCTGACATTCTTCGCGTCGCTTTGCTTTCGCTTCTTATTATCATGGCTCTCGGCGTTAACGACATCGCCTTTTCCCTTTCTTCTCAAGACCTCGAGCAGATCAGGGTGAAGTATGGTATTCTCGAGTCTGATTCAATGGTGGTTCCAGGGGCTGCAGAGAGGGCGTGCAGTCCTCCAAGCGGGTACATTGCTGTTTACGAAGTTCACCTCAAATGTGGGCTTCGTTTTCCTGGTTCCCACGAGCTTCACCGCTTGATGAAGGAGTTGGTCGTTCCGTTTGCAAGGCTCCAGCCCAACACCATCAGGTATTTGGTTTCCTTGTGCGTGTTCGCATGCTGCCACAGCAAGGTTCTCGAAGCGGTCATGGTAAAGATCATGTTTCGCTTCACTTACAACCTCGACGGATCGCCATAACCTCGTCCCGAGTTTGTGGGAGATGGCGGTGGGAACCAGATTCCACCAAAAGGTGGAAGGACAGTTCTTCTTCCTTAAAGTTACCGAGGATTGGCGGCTTTCATCTCAGATGGGGAACGCGAGCAAGTATGGCTCGGCATTGCGACGAGGAAAGAGAGGCTGCCAAGGAGATCACGACTTGGTGATGGCGGACCTTGGCAGCTTCAACGTGGGGAAGAAGAACACCTAGTTATCCCCCGAAAAGCTGGCTGAAGCTAAGTGGATGGCGCTACCCGGAGATTCTGCCATTCTTGCTTCAAGAAAAGAAGAAGAAACTAAAGAAAGAGAGGGTTATCTTGCTATCCAAGGAGCCATCCGAGAGGCCTCAAAGAGCCCGCGGATTGAGGTCCCCGAGGACCCGCCAAGTGTTCTTTGGTGAGTCTCCTCGGAGGATGACCTTGTCATAGCCCCATGGTTAGGAAGGCCGCGAGGGTTGACTCACGGTCCTTTGCCGTGAGTGCGGGGTCGCGCAAAGACCTTCCTCTCGTATCGAGGCCCATCCCGAGGTCTCTGCTTTGTCCCTCTGGGTCATCCTTCCGACGCCCTCTGACTTCGATGCCTCGGGAGGCAACTTGGACGAGGTCGTTGAGCCTCATGAGATGGAGGCTGTCGCGGCTGATATCGGGCTGAGGATATCTTCGATATTCTTAGCGGCCCGATGAGGCTGTGGTCGCGGTCTTGAGATCCGGCCGTTGCGACGTCCGGAGGCGCTGGAGCCCCCATCCCCCGAAGGTCCTTCCTCCGAGGTTGCTCTTGATGCTTCTACGGTGCCTTGAGTGCCTGCTCGTGCCCGAGGCCTCAAGGGAGACTGCCCCTATTCGGGATCCTGTCGTTTCTCAGGTACTTTGCTACCTTCCCATTTGTCTCTCTTCCTGTTGACTGCTTCTAAGTGGCTTTGGTTCCCTTCGCATCTCCAGGACCTGATCAGTGGCCTTAGCAACTGGTGGGCGAAATCGATCGGTCTCGCCGGGAGGTAGAGTCTTCAAGGGCCGCCTAGGAAGAGTGCCAGCGGTTTCGCACGGCGCTTGCTTCATCTGAGGAAGCTCTGAGGCTCATAGAGGTTCAATACGGCTTCCTGCAGGAACGTAACCTTCAGCTGGAGGAGACATTAAGGTCCTCGGTGAAGGTTGCTGACATGGTTCCCTGCTGGAGGCTAAGTTCTGGGATGGCATTCATCTATGTCGCCGGTTGATGTGGGTCCTGTACCCGCGGTTTCCTGCTGCTGTGTTCGATCCGCGCAACTCAAGCGTCGCGCGCCCTGAGGATGTGTATGGTCTTTGAGACCGGCCATTTCCTACGTCCTCGGGCCCAAGCTCCTCAGCAGGCCCTTGCCCACCAGTCCAGCCAGGAACTTCGAGTCGTGGGGAGGACTCTTCATCTTTAGCAGAACGATCCGGAGCCGTTCCGCCTCAGGGCCCTAGCGAGGGCTAACTTTCCGTTCTTTGTTTTTCCCTTTCCTTTTGTTGTATTGCGTATATGAATAAGAAGGAGATTCTTGAGATTACCACGAGCATCTTTCTCTCTCTCTCCTTTTTTTTATTTTTGAATACTCGGACAGATTCGAGCGTTGTTTGCGACCTTCTAGTCTGCTCGGATGAATCCGAGTTGTTGGCATGACCTCTAGGGCTCGACCTCTTGGGCCGCTCGGTCACAGCCCAAGTTTTTGTTGCCTTACCTCTGGGGTCCGACCTCTGGGGCCGCTCGGGTTGGCGCCCAAGTTTTTGTCGCCTGACCTCTGGGGCCGCTCGGGTTGGCGCCCAAGTTTTTGTCGCCTGACCTCTGGGGTCCGACCTCTGGGGCCGCTCGGGTTGGCACCCAAGTTTTTGTTGGTCGGGGACGACCCGCCTTTCACTGGTAGTACTTTCTTAGGTGAGCGGTGTTCCAAGTCTAGGGCACTGCTTGCCCTCCTGGGTGCGTAGCATATAAGCTCCCCCTCGAAGGATAGCCGAGACCAAAAACGGTCCCTCCCAATTCGGTGAGAGCTTGTTTCTGCCGGCGATTTTTCCCGTGGCTTTCACGCTTCTCAGTACGAGATCCCCGACCACGAATTGTCGCGCCTTTACTTTCCTGTTGTAATACCGGGCCACCCGTTGCTGGTAGGCCGCTATCCTAGGCCTCGCTTGGTCGCGAGCTTCTTCAAGGGCATCGAGGCTTTCCCAGAGCCTTTGGTTGTTATCCGTTGCGCTGAAGCACCCAACCCTGGGGCTCGTGAGGCATACCTCTATTGGGATGACAGCTTTGACTCCGTAGTAAAGGCTGAAAGGGGTTTCTCTCGTGGGTTCCCCGGGCGTTGTTACTGCAGATGACCCCGAGAGGACCGAGGGCGTTCATGCACCCATGAGCCCTCGGAAGACTCGACTTGGTTTTCACCCGTGTAGGATCGTGCGGTTTGTCACTTCCACCTGCCCCATTGCTCCGTGGGTATGCCACTGGCGTATGCACTAAGTTGATCCTGAGGCTTGCGCAGTACTTGGTGAATCGCTTTCCGGTGAATTGCGTCCCGTTGTCAGTCACGACGTACTCTGGCACTCCAAATCTGCATATAATGCTCTGCCGGAGGAACTCCGTCGCGTGTTGCTCTGTTATCCTAGCTAAGCTGATTTGCTTCTACCCATTTGGTGAAATAGTCTATCCAGGCAATGGGGAACTTCCTTTGTCCAGAGCGGGAACTTGTCAGGATGTTGAGCCCCATTGGGCGAATGGCCCACCGCGTCTGCAGTGCCGGAGATCCGTGTGGGGGCGATGACTCATGTTCTTTGGAAGTTGGCAACTTTCACATTTGCGCACAAAATCAATGGCGTCATACTTCATTGTCGGCTAATAGTACCCTTGTCTCATAAGCTTAAAAGCTAGGTTCTTTTCCCCGACATGGGATCCGCATATCCCGAGATGCACCTCCTGTAGGGCGTATTTGGCCTCCCCTGGGGTGAGACACCTTAGGTAAGGGGCTGGGAAACCCCGTCGATACAGCTGACCGTCCACGATCGCGTACGAGCCCGCCGTCTTCTTTATCGTCTTAGCCTCGTTCGGATCCTCGAGCAGCGAGCCATCCGACAAGAACTTCTAGTAGGGAGTCATCCAGGTGCTCCCGCCCGTGACTTGCATTATCTCTTGCTCGGGGTCTTCGATGCTGGGCCTGCCCAGGACTTCTTGCATCCCCCTAGCGTACTGCTCAGGATCCCCTGAAGCCGCGGCTCGCGCGAGTGTGTCGGCCTTGGCATTTTCCTCCCGCGGGATGTGGATGAACTTGGCCGTCTTGAAACCCACGATCATACCCTTAACCTTTAAAAGGTACCTGGACAACTGCTCGTTGTTGAAGTCGAAGCTTCCACGGACCTGATTGATGACCAACTCTGAGTCACTATAGATGGTCAGTTCTTTGGCCAGTCGAAGTCTAGCCAGCAAAGCCTCGTATTCCGCGACGTTGTTTGTGGCCGAGAACCCCAGAGTTAGCGAGTACGTTATCTCTAATCCTTCAGGTGTGCGCAAGACGATCCCTGCTCCGCAGCCATCCTTCATGGAGGAGCCGTCCATGTGCAAGGTCCAAGCAGACGTCCTGCTGAACTCTTCTACTGTAGCCTGGTCCTCGTTGTGATTGGGCGGCGCCGTCGTCTCGATGAGGAAATCCGCAAGCGCCTGCCCCTTTAGAGCTGGCCTTTGGTGGAACTCTATGTCGAATTCTCCAAGCTCAATGGCCCACTTGATCAGTTGGCCAGAGATCTCTGGTCTCTGCAAGATGGCCCTTAGTGGGGGTCTGTCGTAACTACTATCTTGTGCGCGGGAAGTATGGCCAGGAGCTTCCTTGTGAGTAAACCAATGCTAATGCCACCTTCTCTGCGAGGGGATACCTGGTCTCGGCGCCCGCGAGAGTCTTGCTCACGTAATACACGGGCTGTTGCTTGCCATATTGCTCTCGTACCAACGCCGGAGCTCTGGCGGCATCGGATACGAAGAGGTACAAGTTGCTGCCTCGCCCTGAGGAGAAGCTAAGAGGGGCACTCGAGAGGTAGCTCCGAGTCAGCGGGAATACCTCCTCCCGGTCATCACCCCACCGGAAGTCCCGAATTTTGTCCCTCTTAGGGCTTTGAAGAAATGGTGCCTCTCGGCCCGATTTCGCTAGGAAATGGGAGAGGCGGCCACGCCCAATAATTCTTGAACTTCCTTCACCGTTCGTGGGGACCGCATGTCTAGGATTGCTTGGATCTTTTCCGGGTTCGCCTCGATTCCCGATGCGTACGATATAGCCCAAGAATTTTTTTGGAGGCAACACCAAAAGTGCACTTCTTGGGGTTGAGTTTCATCCATGGGGTCCGAGCATTGAAGGTCTCGCCAAGTCCCTCACGTGGTCGCCTCCATCCCGCTCTTGGCAGGCATGTCGCCAATGTATACCTCCACGTTTCTCGCCCATTTGTTTCTGGAACATCTTATTTACAAGTCGATAGGTCACTCCGGCGTTCTTGAGGCCAAAGGGAATTACCTTGTAGCAAAGTATGTCCCTTGGTCCGTCATGAACGCGCGTGCTCCTCATCCTCGGGACTCATTTTGATCTCGGTTGTACCAGAGTACGCGTCCATGAAGCTTAAGAGCTCATGGCGGGACGTCGAATCTACAAGTTGGTCGATCTTGGGCAACGGGAAGTTATCTTTGGGGCACGCCTTGTTGAGATCGGTGAAGTCTACGCACTTCCTCCACCTCCCATTGCTCTTTTTAACCATGACAACGTTGGCCAACCAATCCGGGTATTATACTTCTCGGACAAATCCAGCGTCCAGGAGCTTCTTGACCTCCTCGCGGTTGGCTACCAACTTCTCAGTGGAATAGTTTCTACGCTTTTAACTGACCGGCTTATACTGAGGATTGACGCCTAGCTTGTGGACGATGACCTCGGGAGAAATCCCGGCATGTCACTGGGGGTCCATGCGAATACGTCTGAGTTTTCCCGTAGAAAATCAAGGTTGGTTCCTCATTTGTTTTGGGAGCGAACTTCCTATTTGGACATATTTCTCCTGATCCACGGGATCCAGCGGGACTTGGACCACTGGTTCTCCTGGTTGAGCGTGTCAGACCTTTGTTGCCTCGTCCCTGAGGTCGAGGTCTTCCATGGGCTGCGAAAGTGTTACTTGCTCGGCCTGTGCCCGGTAGCACATCCGTCCGGCCACCGTGGTCCCAGGGACCTCTCCCACCCCACACGGTGTGGGAACTTCATCTTGAGATGTGGGATGGAGGTGATTGCATTAACGCGGCCAAGCACGGCCGTCCTCGAGTATTACGTTGTATACCGAGGGCAGGTCTACAACGAGGAAGGTGAGGACCTTGGACGCCGTCCTCGGATAGGTTCCCAGGGTTACCTCCAATTGGATGATACCCTGGACAGACACTGACTCATTGTCCAGTCCGTAGAGTGGCCCTTTTGGTGCCTTCATTTGATTTTTCTTAAGCCCTAATTTGAAGTAAGCATCAAGATACAGCAAATTACGGGAGCTTCCATTATCAACAAACACCCGTTTCATCTGATAGTCATTCGTACCATCAGAAACGAGTGCGGTTACAACCAGGGAATCAGAGTGGGGAGAAATTACATAATCTAAGTCTCTTTGCTAAAACAGATAACATCATCTTCACTCCCAAGCCCCGTCCTCGGCCTCTTTGTTGCCGCAAGCTCCCGTCCATCTCCTCCCGGCCGGGCCGGGAAACCATGTTCACGACCCCGCAGCCACTTGGTTTTGGGGGTTGGCGCCTCCACCGTCCTCGGGCCCCGAGGTCTGTCCGGGTCTTTGGAGGAAGCGGTTGAGGTGACCCTTCACGATGAGCTCTTGATCTCCTCTGCAGAGTCCTGCCGGTCCTCGTCTTGTTGCCCCGGAGCGGTGGAAGTCGCAATATTTCAATTGGTCCCCGCCATCCGGGTTCTTCAGTGCCTTGGGCCACTTTAGGAACTTTTCCCCGGATGCATGAGGGACGTTAGTCCGGAGTCGTTCGGTGGCAGAGATGTATAGGTGCGGCTCTCTCTGGGAGCTCTGCCCGGCCCTGTGCTGCTTCTTTGATGTCTGGGGACTTTGATAGTCCCTAGCTTTTCTTTTTCCCTTCGCGGCCTTTGGTTGAGGGAGCTCGTCCCTCTCCGACCTTTTGGCGTCATTGGCCTCTTCGGCGCGATGTACGTCTCAGCCCACAGACTCAGCCTCTATGAAAGTCTGCGAGGCCTTTGTGAATGAGGTGTGACAGCACCCCCCCTTCGAGGGCCGAGAGGAAGGCGTTCAGCTTGACCTCATCGGTCAGTCTTGGGATTTGCCTGGCTTCCGCTACGAACCGCGCTAGGAATCCTCGTAAGCTCTGCCTGGTCCCTGCTTGATTCGAGTGAGGTGCCATGGCTGCTTTTCTACCCTCCTGCTGGAGGCAAACTGGGATAGGAAGGCCATCGTCAGTTCCCCAAAATCGCGGATGGAGTCCGTAGGCATCCCATAAAACCATATCCGCGCGTCCCCCTTCAAAGTCGGAGAAACAACGGCACATGGTTGTCTCGTCGAGGCCGGGAGGTTCGGGTGCTCCACGGAAATGGTTAAGGTGGTCCATGGATCACCACTTTGCCATCATCTGACTCAGACTAAGCATCTTGAACTTTGGGGAGGCGTCCTCGTCCTAATCTCCGTGGAGAACGGAGATTGGAGCGCGTTAGCTCCTCCTCCATTTGCTCTCTCGTGACATCGGGTTCCATCCTCTTTCCGGTCTGGCCTCCACTCGGGGTGGGGCAGCCGTCCTTCTCTCGTTCAGGTAGTGTCTTAATTCGTAAGGCTCATGAACTGCGTGGCGCTGAAGGGCCGTGCGGGCTCCTCTAGGGGGAGCATCTCGTGGAACCACCTCCTGGCCGTCGCGCTCAAGGCGGTTCCGTTGGGCTTCAGAGTGGCGCCTCTCAAGGCTCTTGTCTCGGACCCGAGGACCTGGTTGGTCCTCAATTCTCCGCGGCGCTCTGCTACTGGAGGCCACCTGGGTCCTCGGATTATCATGCCAGCTGGATGGCCTTTCGCGGCGAGTGCCGCCTCTGTTTCCTCCCTGCGATGCCTTAGCACAGGAGGCTCATCGAGAACTCCCTTGGCCAGCCGATTTGTCGATTTTGGAACAAAGGCGACGAGGCTGTGACATTCCGTCTACACTTGGCCGCAAGCCCCTCACTTGCAGGTCGGTGATCCTCAACCCCTAGCACGGGGTTAGCATTCCGCCCTGTGAGGCCACCTCTTTAGAATTTGCCTTGCGCCCTTGTGTTCACCATTCGGGATTTGAAGCTTGTGTATTTGAAAATTGTGAAAGCGAGACTTTTGATCGCTTTTCACGAGACGAGGCGCCAATGTTGCGTCCGGTGAATCGGCCATCACGTCAATCAGAGTCTTTGAGCAACTTTTTAGGCATGCGAGGACGGTCGATTGGAGCAACACAAGATGAGCAGAACTCAAACAGAGAAAGAAAAGTACGGGGACAGTGGGAGGACGCGTTAGTTTACGTAAAAAACCCCTTAATCTAACGAGGGGTGAAAAACCACAGCAGCGGACGAGCAGTCTGAGAAATCTCACTATAGTGATGGAAAGGAACAAATGATGCCTGGGAAGCTGTTCGCCTTCATAGGGTATTACAATGTAAGGAAAATAGATTTCTCTCCTCTCCCTTTTCTCTTTGCCTTAGTTTCTTTTCTCCTTAAGGATTCTTGCTTGAGTGTGAGTAGATGGATTCAGAATCAGGATCCTTTTTCAGTTGCTGAAATGAGGTATTTATAAGAGACGTGATACTGTAAGGGAGGCGACACGTGGCTGGCGTTGAGGCCGCTGCCACCATTGCCACTCTCGTAGCCGGTACATGGCGGGAACACTGTCACAATCTGGGAGATCACGGTCTTCGAGGCGCATGGCCTGCAGGTACGGCGCGTCAGAAGTCGTTGGTCGCTCGTGACAGTATGCGTCGTGCAAGCCATCTAAGCTGGCATCCTGGCTATTTTGGCTTTTCTGGCGGTCCTCGTCCTTTAATGGGTCAAAGCGTCCTCTCGGACTACCAGCGTCTTTGTCGTTTAACCCTGATTCTTCAAGTGCTCGGAAATAGGCTAGTCAATTGGGCCTGATTTAGTTTGTGGACCTCTTGGGCCTGCGATTGCCATCTGGGCCTTGGATTCTAGGACCCATCAATATCGAAAAAAAGCAAAGGGTGCCCTCCTTGAAAAGATAACACACAAAATAATAATCATTCTCAATATATTTTGTACATTCATGAAATACATTATTGTGAGTAATGTGGATAGTGTTACAAATTTCACAATAAAGAGAAGTGCCTCTAGCCTAAGAAACTCTAATATTTTATAAAAGTTAATAAAGTTAGAGAAATTCAGATATAATATCCGTAAGAGTGCAATATTCATTTTCAATATTAGAAAGGGCGATGGTCTACTTTATATTGCACAAGAGATAAGAGAATTTCCTAATATGCAAGAAAAAAAATTATTGGTGAATTGTTAATTAATAAGATTACCTGTCTAATCAGTATCAGAATATATTCAGATGTCTAATAAAGAGTGAGAGAGAAGTGTATCCCTTGAAACAATGTCTTTCACATAATAGAAAATGATAAAAAACAACAGCATAGTAAATAAAATATAGAGCCGAGAAAAACTGACAAGATGTACAACTTAGGTGACATAAGGCCTAATAATAGTAAGGTATATAAGACTCCCAACTAAATTACAATAAAAAGATAATATCAGAAAAAGATTCACTGTCAGTAGTACACATTTATCGTTATATTTAAGAAAGCTAATAATTTTCTTTTAGTTAATGAGCCAAATATGAAAAAAGAGATTGAAAATATATTTAACTTATGTCAAATGGGATATCTCAAATTCTAAAAAATAGCGAAGAAATTGTGATCCTTCATTTTAAAGTGCTGACCCACAAAAATTAGTTTAAGAATGTTAAAACTAATATAATAAATAATAATCATATCATCAAAATATAGTAAAAGAATAGTAATATCGATAGTAGTATGAAAAATAAAAAGGTAGAGTTATGAGAACTGAATACAAACTTAAGCTATGAAATAACAGAGCTAAATTTGACAAATGAAGGACTGGGAGCTTGCTTAATACCTTTAATGCAGATTAATACGACATGCTAGTCAAGGAGAATGAGAATAAAAAGGAATAAACTTTATGTAGACTTCTTCAGTCAACTTTTTATGAAAAAAATATATTTTTTATATCTATTTAAAATAAAGATTATTAACATATAATAATTGTTACATCCTTGATTTTGAACACTGATTATACTAATTTATTCAAAGATTTTTTATTTATCTTAATTTCTCATTCTCTTACTTTCTCTCTCTTTTTCCCTCTAATTTTTTGGAGTCTCAAAATCATAGTAGAAATGACCCAAAAATGGTCAATGAGCTTATTTATAGCAAAATGTTACACGCACACCAATCATATTTGAATTAGGCGTTAAGGCACAATCCTTACCACATATAAATCTCTAAGATGCCCCAACATTTTACCCCAAACATACACTGACATTGATTGGATCATATGTTAGTTAGGTATTATTCGATCTAAATTATTTCAATCAGAAAATTAATTTGATCTAAAATTTTAATTGATCTTGATAATTTATTAACTTAATTTAATTAATTATTATTAAAAAAATATTTTAGAATCTATACCTTATATAACTACAGTCAAGAAAGGTTGAATAGAAGTGATGCAATCAATAGGAGTAAAAGTTTTTTTATAATTAATATTGCACTTTTTGATAAAACCCTTAACTACAAGACAAGCATTTTATTGTATGTCTGAATCATCAAAATTTATTTTTCATCTGTATACTTATTTGCTCCCAATTATAGCCTTAACCCAAATCTCAAGTGTGAATCTTGTGAAAATTATCGAACTCTTTGGACATAGCATGGTACTGTAGGAAAAAATGACGTCACATAACCTTAAGCTCACACACAGTAGTAAACGAAAGAAGAAGGAAGAAGAGAAAAACACCAAGATTTATGTGGAAAATTCTTCACAAACCGAAGGAAAAAAACCACAGGATGTTTTTATCCGCAATAAATTTTTACTATGTAAGTTTTACGGTTACACAAATCCTAAGAGAAGAGAATGAGAGTAAGAGTACAAATCACTCACAATATACTCTCTTCACACTTAGAAAAAACTCATTCACACCTCACTGTCTCAATACAGCATATATATTATAAAAATCTACAGAATATTCTGTTCCCCGACCAGATCTGTCATTTTCAACAATATAAATATACTCTACAAATTTGTAGAGTTTTGCAGTAACAACGCACACTCAGCAGAGATTGCGCAATATTTTTCTAAGATCACGTATGTTAGAGAAATCTTCTGAGCTAGCTTCGAATTGACCCAACTCTGATTACCCAATTGAGTTCCTACCGCCACTTGCCTCCTTTGCCGGTCAATGAATTGACCGGTCATTTGCCTCAAGAGCATCCACTATGCTAGCCAGAAAACTTGAAACCTTGGCTGGTCAATGCGTTGACTGGCAATTTACTTCTTTGCCGGTCAACACATTGATGTGCAATTTGCCTTGAGTGCCTTCAACCATTATCTGTTTATTGGCCGGTCAACACATTCACCGGCCATTTACTTCATATACTGGTCAACGCGTTGACCGAAATAATGCAACTGGCAAATCCACGTGTCTTCCAAATGCAACCTTGGCCGGTCAACTCGCTGATTGGCCACTTGCCTCCATGGCCAATTTGCCACTTTGTTGGTTAACAGATTTTGACCGGAAATCCTCCATAATGTCTACGGACACCATGCACAGTCCTTGTCCTTGTCTTCCGACTACGTCCTCGAACTGTAAGTCACTTTCTCGCGGGAGTGGCCCCTATTGGTCCCAGAAAGGGTCAAAACATGCTCAATAATAATTACGTGGCTTATAAAGACTAACAAAAGTATAAAAATAGTAATAACAACGAAGATGGATAGGCGTACATACCTGGTTGGACTGATTATTATTCATTATGGAAGAGGATTTTGAGGACATGACGGTGATGATGAAAAAGTCGAATGATCCAAGCTTGTTAATGGTGGTTGAACTTATAGGACCTATATCATGTAAAAAATTTTAAAATGGATCGATAGTTGGATTAGTAAAAATTCAAGATGAAGAAAAAGTGTCTTAAAGGAAGGAAGAGACAATAATGAAATGTTTGCAATCCTAAAATCGAACATTCATAAAAGTATGAAGATACTTGTTAGATCACCGACACGTCCTAAAATCCAATCCCGTCATTATTAATTATCAATATTAATAATTAATAAATATATTGTATGAAACTATAGAACCTAAAATATCACATCGTCATGTAGCTCCGACACTGACTAAACTGTGACGTCGAATCTTACATAAGGAGTTATATTTAATCCAAATAATATCAAAGTAATCAATTCAATTGAAAATTAAAAACCTATGCTGACAAGCTTTAAGACAAATCGACATTCATGACACTACAAACCAAAAATATTATAAACTAAATCCATTATCTTATATCATCTCTCATACAAAACCGTTGTCTGAATAAGATAAATATTAAACAACTATTTAGAAATTGAAATACAGTATCAAATATTTCATAATTCTAATTCTAATCACTTTGATCAACTCTTCCTTTTATCCAAATCATCCTACAAGTGCCCGAATATTTTTTCTAAGGGCTAATAAAAAATAAAAATAAAAGTGAGCTAAAAACTCAATAAGGTATATAATTTTATAATTAAACATATATTATTCGTTAAAATATATCGATAAGAAAGTAATGAATCAATTTCCATGAAGTGTTTTGAATTTTCATGAAATATGCACAAAGCTTATCAATTTCCTTTGTAAGTTCTTATTCAAATTTATATCACGTAATTCATACTTAAATATGAAGTTCTTAGCGACTAAGAGTTAGTAGAATTTTACCGACTAAAGGAGCAGATAATCGAAATCCGAGTTATATTTATTTCTATACAATCAAAGGTCATATACTATTATTCAAAATCAATAAATGTGCCATTATAAATATAACCTTATAGATATAATCGAATGTTATTTTCACTCACGGATTATAGGTTCAAACCTTAATTATTATTATAATATATTAAGATATATTGTAATATACTATCCGTTAAATTTATTATAATGGTTTGATATTTAGACATATAAAAATTTTAAATAATTTTTCAAAATTCTTGTATTTTCTCATTTATGAGAAAATCTTGTTAGTTCTTAATATATTGTAGAGTTTTTGTCAAAATTTTATCAATTCCTTTACATGCACTTTATACAATCTATGTAAGAATTCAAAACATGTAAATTTTTAAAATGTATAAAAGTTATATTATAAAATTTATAAAACATAAACTGTTACTATAAATTCTGTAGAAAATTAGCAACTTGTCTCTTATAGTATAAACATGTAGAGAAAAATTTTAAAAAATTATTGTGACATGTAGGATAATTTCAAATATGCTAGTACACTTTTAAATATGCAAAATAATAAGTAAGAATTTAAAGCATGGGAGAGTCATTAAATCATAATTTCAGTACATACACGAAAGATAATGTAGAATTTAGCTGAACAATGCAATGTACTTGAACTTAAATATAAATTTCATACATTTTTATATAAAAATGAAGATAATATTACATGTATGTGGAACATAAATATCAGAGGTATGAAATCATGTCAGATATGAATAATTAAAATAAGAAATACTTAAGAAGATAAGAAAAGGACAGCAACAATTGAAGAATATTAGAAATGTACTTATTTTAACTCAAATTACTAAAAATCTTACTTGGATTTACTTGAATTAGTTTCTCTAGATTCCTCTCTTTCTTTTTCTCTCTTCTCCTCATCTTCTTTTCTCTCATCTATCAAATCACTGTACAAAATGACTGAAATTAAGCAAAACATTAAATTTATAACAGAGTGACGTTCGAGCGTGTGTCAAGTGCCATCGCCAAGTTAAGCGGCGCACGAGTGCTATCTCTAACGTGTATCAGATATGGCATTCTGCCTTAGTGTGTTTGGGCGTCCTTCAGGCATGCATTAAGCACACTGAATTTGAAATGCACGCTTGAGCTCTGCTCAAACACTAATCAGGGACAACCTTTTAGACCATTCCACGCATGGGCACACCTCAAGCACCGATTAAGTATCTATCAACTCGATACGATCCGATTTAATTTTAACTTTTGACCTAATTTTTTCTTCCTTTGATATCAATTTACTATTCTTAAGTTGATTAAACATGATTAAATTAAAAAATCAAAACTTGTATTTTATAATACTTAGTTATAAAATCATAACACTGACAACTTTTTATATTCAATGCCATAATTAAGAAAATAGTAAAGTCAAGAGTAAAGTTTAAGTTTAGTAAATCATTAGAAGGGAGTAGAATAAAATAGGCACAATTAAAATTTTTAAGAAGTGATTAATCGAGTACCCTACATAAGCACACTTTCATAGAATTTGGTTAGAAATAAAGGAGAGAGAACTCAATTAATAGTATAGACAACTATAGTGATAGCTTCTCCGGAAATAGACTTAGGAAGAGAAGTAGAGAGAATGAGAGTACAAATACTATGAAAAATGTGACAATATTTACATTCAACCTAGTCATTTTATTGTGAAGTGAAATGATATAATTGATGAAAGACAATGCCTATTTATTGAAGTTTGTCAAGAAATATGGTAAAAGTATATTTCAATGCATTATCAGAACTGAAAACTTTGATTGTACAATCGAATTAAGTTTTTATCATATACCAAAAATTTTCAAAAATGTCGAGTAGCACAAATTAATTATATAGAAGACAAATTCATATATAGTGAGAGTAATATCACCAAAGATAATAATGTAAAAAGACTCACCTTTATTAAGAATAGAGGTGGGATCACAAATATCGAAATAAACCAAATCAAAAAGTGTGGAAGCCATATAGTCATTTTTATTAAAATATAATATTTGTTATTTGTCTAAATGACGAGACACACAATCAAAAAAATCAAAAGTGACTTTTTTTTTTTATATAACTATTAGAGATTAAAGATTAAACACAATGCAATGAATGATAACCAAGTTGATCATGTCAAAGGCTAAAAGAGAAAACAGCAACAAACAAACGTGGCAAATGCAAATCAGTAAGCCTAAAAATAAACTCATTAACAGATATGAGATTTAGAGATAAATTTAAAATATACTAATTATTCAAAATATAAAAGTTGGGGGAAGATACATAGCCAACATGTTCAACAGACATATAAAAATCATCGGTAGTATAAACAATAACAACGTTAGTGGAAGAGGAGTTATGCAATACTAAGAAAGAATAAGATATGATGTAATATAGAAAATAGACTCTATAAATCAGATAAAAAATGTGTCTAAAGAAACGATTAGTACAATAAATATACATAACATACCCTTATTAACAATTGTTTTGATATTAGATGTAATAAGAGGCATGGCTATAGAAGATGAGGTAAAATTAGCCAAATATATAGACACAACAACTATAAGAAGATGTTGACCTGTCCAAAAAGTTATTAGAACCGTTGCTAGAAAAGTTACCTCAAGATTACCAGAATACAGTAGAAGAGTCACCAGAAGGTTGCCGAAAAAGTGGACAGTAATGCATCAAAAGGTCACCATAAGATGTCGAATGTTACCCGGGGATTGCTAAAAATTCACCGAAAAGCTTCCATAAAGGTCACTAGAAAGATATCGAAGGTCGGCAGTGGGTGGTAGCAGTTGGTTTTGGGGGGCTGTCAATAGTGGTGAACGGCAATAATAACAATGGGCCCAAGGTTCTAAGTTCGGCCTTTTATGTTATTATGTTGAGATCTGAATAGATTTGATAAATTTATTTTTGATATTATAAAAAAATTTTTATTTTTATATATATTTATAACTGTACTATGGGCCAATATTTTATTGTAGGAGTGGACAACCTAAATTAGAAAAGATATAATAATGATAATTACTCAAATAATCTAAGTTAAAAAATATTAATCATCTATCCTAATATAAATAAATATCTTAAATTAAAAAATAGTTATTTTTAATTTTGAAAAGATATAATATTCATAATATTAATCACTAAAAAATAATAATAAATAATTATAAAATCATGGCTAATTGATCAATCAAAATACAATATCTTATTCAGATATCCACAAATTAAAATTTTAAGTTGTTTTATTAAGATTTAAAAGTAATAATATTCAAGCATTTATATAATATTTATTTATTTATTTATAGTTTGCTGTGAGTTGTTGACTGGTGATTGGGGAAAAGCTGAGGAGCTCTGCTGCTGAGTCAACACATAAGATGTGCTTTCGGACTGCTTTTTGTAATTATAAAAGTGGTCTGACTTACCCAAATCAAAAAATAAAAAATTAAAAATAATAAAAATAATAAAAATAAAAATAAAATAAAATAAAATAAAAGCAGTGGGCTGTCGCAAGTTCTGACCTCAGTGGCGTCCACGTAGTCCTTAGTGTGAGTCCAACCGACCTTTCATTACGTTCAAAGTAGACACATGACTTATTTATTATAAATATTTTATATTAAATTTAAATTAAAGAGCCTAAATTATTGGATTGTAAGTAAGCTATATTTACAAGCTACTCTAATTTTTTTTTACAAAAATCTTTTAGATAAACTATTTTTAGCAGTCATTTGTTTATATGTCAGTTGTTCTATATTGAAGGCTTCTTGTGGATGAATTTTACACCAGTACTATTATGTCGCTAATTCTGCACGATAGCTGAATTATCACCCCTAGTACTACCGCTAAATTTGATAGATTGTTAACGGGGGAGCTCCATTGCACTATCTGTGCAAATATTTGCAATGTTTACACATATGTATTGGATATCAGCTAAATTTAAAAGCTTACACAATTAGGTCATATTGCTAATATATATTTACAGGCTACTGTTTAGTCTTTCCTATGAAGCAGTAGTCTAACACAATGATAATTCTATTATCGTGTGAACTGATAGTAATGAATTCGAATTATAAAAATAATTTCTTATATTATAAAAGATAAAATTGTGTATAATAAAATTATTATGATGTGTTTTTTTTTAATACAAATATCACGAGAAATTTGCCTACTTGTTTTGTATGAGATATTTTTTTTCAACTCATGCATATTCCTAAGAGTGAGTTTCTTGCATAAGCTTGGAAATGGATCAAAAGTTGACACAGCAAGGATTATCCAATTGAAAAGTCTAGTTAATGTCAATGGCGGTGCACACTTTTGATAATGTTAAGGTAAGAGCACAATGCATAGAGAATGGCTTACTTTCTTATTTGACAATTTGAATTGTTTAATGCCCATGAAAGTAGTGACAATGGATCTTATATAAATCCAACCTCAATGGCTGTCTTCTACTCATACTTGACCAGTTAGGTTCATGCCAAATATCAGAGTAATGGCAGCCTTTAGGGTTTGGCTTTGTGTTCTTCTAGTCATCCTATCAATGTCAACTGCCAAATCTCGGCCTCTGAGCTCCTCCTGTGTCGAGAAAAATGACGCATTGCTCAAGCATGTGAAAAGATTCTTGAGGCAAACATCAAAAGGAGAGTCATTTTTGATTTCTTTGCGTCTGATAGATTTAGTCCCGGCGGGCCTGATCCACACCATCACTGATAGATCGTAATACAAATGAAGTGCCTTGAAAAGGGTGTCAAAGAGCTAGACTCATGTACTTTATTAATGTTATCTATAACTATTTGCATGTCCTGTTTTTGTGGAAATTATATTAAAAGCAAAATGTTTGTTATGCCAATATTTTGCTTATTAAAATAAGCTTGACAGTCGTATCACAGTGTCATATGTCACTCTCTATGAAACTCATATAATAATATTGATGTAATTTATTGCCAACCATTATATAGTTTATTCAAGCTACTCTATGATCACAAGGAGAGGGATTTCGCCGAAAACCCACTTCACCCTATTTTCGTTATAACAATATCGACTATATATTATGACGTCTGTGTTTTCATGTGTTCAAATAACATAAGCTCAGATTAATATATTTATGAAATTAGGCTCAATTAACTCATATCAGAAGGGCATCTTGAGTTTTCTCCAATAACCTTTACACATCATTAAGGATCGTATGACATCGTCTTCTCATGTATTGAATTTTTAGGATTTTGCCAAAAATCCACTTCACCCTATTTTTGTCGTAACAATATTGAGTATATATTATGACGTCTCTGTTTTCATATGTCCAAATAACATAAGCTCAGATTAATATATTTATGAAATTAGGCTCAATTAACTCAGATTGGATGAGCATCTTGAGTTTTCTCCAATAACCTTTGCACATCATCAAGAATCGTATGACATCGTCGTCTCATGTATTGAGCTTTCAAGATTGATCATTTTCACCCAATCGGTCAATCTTTTTATCACTCATTGTAGTAGAGAGTATCGGACTGATCAGGTCTCATACTTTTAAATTCTTATTTAATTTATAGTATGAAAAACTTACTTAAAAGATTTAAAATTTTAATTTTTTAAATTCTAATTTACAATAAGTACATGAGGGCTTTTCGTAAACAACTTCTCCCTATTTGACATCTATTTTTGCTTTTCTTCTCCCTATTTCTCATCTCTTTTCATAGGACAAGAGAAAATGCTTGTCACATCCATAAGTAATCCTTTAATTTTATTCAAAAATAAGCCCTACATCATTGATGTTCGACATAGTACTCTCTTGTGCAAATACTTATAAAATATCATTGACTTAGATATAAAAAAAAAAATCTATAAAAAAACCTCATACTCAATATCCTTGTATGCTTTTTGCATGTACAAAGTATCTACGTTATCATACGCAGAACAGGATTAAAGCAAAAAATTAGACCCGATAAAAAACATATTGCTCAATCATCCTAATTTGACGATTTAGAACTTTGTAAGATTTGATCAGTTTATATTATTATTATAGATATACACAATTGAAAAAATTATGTCCGACTAAAATTTTGGGGCCATGGATAGTTGCATATAAAAGTAATCGATTCACTCCGTTCAATCCGTTCAATCCAAAATATGAATCTTTATATATATTTTAAAATACATACTAAATTTTAAAAAAATTATCTCAATAAATTATATTATTATATAATTAAAAATATTTCTATAAAATTTTATATTTAAATATATATTTAGATAACATTTTTATGTAAATATTTCAAATTCTAAAATATTTATATTATATATATTTTTATATAAATATTAACTCTTACATAAAAATACTTAAAATAAAAAATATCAATAGATAGGTCTGAACCTATCCAATTTGGATTATGAATGATATAATTATGATTTTTGGCCCTGATAATTAGACTGGTCCAATTTGGATTATGAATGATATAATTATGATTGTTGGCCCTGATAATTAGACTGGTCCAATTTAATTTGGCCATAAATTTTTATCTAAATTAGCGTGTATCAAAATATATATATATATTGTTGGGTCCGTTAACAATGAGACCCAAGGATTACAAGGCCCAAAACCTTCAGAGGCTTACGTGGCAACCCAAGAACCGTAGCTAATCAGTGTCTGCTGCAAGTCATTAATACGGCTATAGACCGCAAACTCAGCACAGGGAAGGCGAGCCAATGAGAGGAAGGTCATTGCTGTCAGCCACGGCTCACGTCGTTTTTTGTAACTGATCAGTCAATCCTCGTGTAGTAGGCAGACCAAGCGTTGTCAACGACGCACGCTAGTCTCCCCGACATAGCTGGCTACCGCTAGTGGTCAGCGACCAGCAAATCACCATATGCCACCGGTGGGAGGATTCTTACATCCAAAGCTCCACATCGTAAAGCCTATAAATTACCTCTCCTTCTACAGGAGAGATGATTAATCCTAGATCACCAATTGCATTCTGGAATGCCGAAACTCTTACAGCAGTTCAAATTCTAACACTGAGACGTACGCTCCTTGAGCTCTCATACTCAAACACGCTTCCAGAGCTAAACTCCCGCAGCCTCTCTTAGGCTACCTAAGTAAGCCACTAATTGCAGTGCAACAAAGGAGCCAAGCCTCCTAAAACCGCTTATCCAGTTCCGTACTCCTGCATCCTTGCACTCCCACTGCATATACAGCATATTTCTACGCACTTCTAAGCATGCGTCACTTTCCATTCATTGCGGGAAGTCACTGACTTAGTATCAGAGCGTTTTCGGTGGGAGAAATCCTGTTGGATTCTGACCTCTTGTTTGTAGTTTGTATTGTATAGGTTTCAAGTTAACAGCGACGGAGATTGAACCCGCTCAATATTCGATCCAGATGAAGAATCCAAAGGCTCCATAATCTGTACAATAATTAGAGACCTGGGATGCAACATTGGTACCATCTGTGGAAATGCGACAAAAAGTCTAGCGTTTTCCTTCAACACTCAATCCCTTACACCAAGATGGTAAATACTAAGGTGGAAGCCAGTGCACCAGCGAGACCCAGCTACTCATGGAGACGACCCCTAGGTGGGCAGCCGTGTCAATGAGTGACTGTAGCCCGACGTTCACCGGCTGGCCGTCGAGATGGGGGACATGAGGTTGATGCTTCAGGCCCTCTACAATCGGACGAGCATGCAGTGGATGGGGGCTCCTCCTCCAACACCTCAGGCGTCATCCTCCAGGTAGGAAAGACGTCATACCAGAGCCCCGATGGGCAGATCAGATCGACTTGATGACGCTGAGACCCAAGTGACCTCCGACAGTAGGGCCTAGATGACAGTTGGAAGCCACCCTAGCCAGGACAAGCGGGAAGAAAGCCTAGACCGACGCAACCCCCGAAACTCCCACAGTGAAAGGAGGCAGACAGCCGCAGGTTCGTGCAGTGCACAGCCGCCCCGTGCAGGAAGCCGTCGCGACCAGCATGCCCAGCAGAATCCAAAGGGTCACGCGGAGTTCCGTGATATCATCAGCGCCTGGAGGAGTGGGTTCAACCTGCTGATGGAAGAGAAGGTAAAGGTGATTTGGAACCACCTGTTCAAGGAGTAGTCCAAATGGTCCTCCGATGACTTGTGAAGGTCACCCTTCGCTATGGACATCTGGACCAAGCTGCTTCTCTGGAAGTTCAAAATACCAACACTGGATGGGTACGATGGGAGTAAGGATCCAATGGGCCACCTCAACTACCTTCGCACTCACCTGTCCCTCCACGGTGCGAGCGAGGCCGTGATGTGCGAGTGCTTTCCTATTACTCTCAAAGGGGATGCACCGCTCTAGCTCCACGGCCTCCAGCCAAACTCCATCCTCTCCTTCGACAAGCTCACAGACTGTTTCTTGAGCAAATTTGCCTCTAGCCGAAGGGAAAAGAAGCAACTCTAGCACCTAATTCGCTTCCGCCAGAGGCCGGACGTAAGCCTAATGTGGTTCCTCAACTGCTTCATCACTAAAGTGCGTCAGATCCCCCAACTTTCTGAAGAGATGAAGCTCAACGCCTTCATCGCAACGTTGGCAGTAGGGGACTTCTTCAAACACCTATCGCATCAACGTCCTCAGTCATTCTGGGAAGCTCAGGATATCACTTGGGCCTACATCTCGACAGAAAAGGCTAACGAGGCAAAGCGTCCCGAATGCATGGACCGCCTCCTAGAGGGACCCAGGCCAGTCGTTGGGAAGAAAAGGAACATCGATTGTAATCGCTTCTAGGAACGCCGAAAGTAGCTGCGGCCTACGCCGGATCTAGGAAGGAGTAGGGGCCAACGTCCCGAACTCTCCCGAATGATACCTGTGCAAATATCCTGATACAGATCCAGGATGAGAAGTTATTCAAGTGGCCAAAAGCACCAAAAATCTTGAGCGATGGAGACCAGACAAAATACTGCTAGTACCACCGCTGCTTGGGGCATTTTACGGAGAACTGTTGGACCTTGTAGTAGGAGATAGAGGACCTAGTCTGCTGTGGACACTTGAAATGGTTCGTGAAGGGCTTGGGACAGGCCCCTATAGCTTTGAAAGGCGAGACGAGCGAGTCTCCGAGAAATCGTATGGCCATCGGCGTGATCAACATGATCTCAATAGGGTCGGCCAAGAGCAGCAGGTAGGTACAACCTGAGAAGGCTTTCAGTAGCAAGAGAGTGAGAGTAGGGGATAGGAGTGATGTCATTAGCTCTAGCAGCATGATATGACACATGTAACCTCCCCCATTCTGATCCCCCTATTGTATCCGCTCTTATTTTTTATTGTACAGTCGATTACTAGTTTAAATGAGTCTTTATTTATAATGGAAGCTTTTAAAATTTACTGTATCTTGATATATTCTTTAAGATTGGATTGAGACGAAACTAAATGAAAGCGGCTGAAGGCCTTCTGTACACCCTGAATAACAAACCTGTGCCTATGTAGGGAGAGATCCAGCTAGAGATCACGATGAAAACTTACTTGCATACTGCAACGTGAGAGCTAATGTTCATTGTCATCGATCTGCCGTCCATCTACAATGTCATCCTGGGCAGGCCGTTCCTCTTCGCCTTTAGGGCTATTACTTTGATCCCTTATTTAAAGGTGAAGTTTTCGACCCCGTGTGGTATAGGAGAGGTGCTTGGTGATCAGGTCATGGGACGAATGTGCTACCTATCCTAAGTCTCCCAAGTGATGCCAAACCGTGTGGACGGAGACTTGGATTTTTGCGATGAAGCCACGCTGCAGTAAGCCCAATAGGGTGAAGTAACCGAAATGGTCCCTCTGGATCCCGTCTAGTCGGAGAAGTGCATATACATCCGCAACTCCCTCACTGCGGCCAACTGCGACCGACTTATTAACTTTCTTCCGAAGAACTCTGACATGTTGACGTGGGTCCTTACCCACATGCCCGGGATTTCAATCGGAGTAAAGGTCCACAAGTTGCACCACGATCCTGACCACAAGTTCATCAGGAAAAAGCACAAAAACCTCTACATCAAAAAGCTAATAGCTGTGAGAGAGAAAGTGAAGAGACTGCTGGACGCCGGATTCATAAGGGAGGTCTACTATTCGGATTGGCTGTCCAACGTCGTGCTCGTAAAGAAAAGTAATGGCAATTGGTGAATGTGTGTGGACTTCATTGATATAAATAAAGCTTGTCCCAAAGACAGCTTCTCGCTCCCTCGGATCGATCAGTTGGTGGACTTCACGTCTAGGCACGAGCTCTTAAGCTTCATGGATGCCTATTCAGGCTATAGCCAAATCAGGATGGACCCGAATGATAAGAAGCATGCCTCATTTATGACCAACCAGGGAACATATTGCTACAAGGCCATACCCTTCAGACTCAAGAATGGCAGGGCAACTTATGAGCATCTTGTAAACAAGATATTCAAATCCTAGACTGAAAGAAACGTAGAGGTATATGTTGATGAGATGCTTGTCAAAAGCAGAATAGTCAGACAACCATGTTCACGATCTGGAGGAGACCTTCAAAGTATTTGAGCTCATAGGATGAAGTTTAATTCTGCCAAGTGTACGTTTGGGGTAACATCCAGAAAGTTCATAGGTTTCATAGTGTCCTAGCGCGGCATAGAAGCGAATTCGAAGAAGATCAGAGCCATCCTCGACATGAGCCCTCTGCGAACCGTAAAGGAAGTTTAGAAACTCATAGGGCGGCTGGCAACCCTATCGCTGTTTTTGGCCAAGCCCACGGAGAAGTACTTGCCCTTCTTCAAGACGCTCAGAGAAATCAAAGTATCTGGATTTCGGTGGACGGATGAGTGCGAGGAGGTCTTCCAAGAGCTAAAGATGTACCTCATTAGTCCACCTCTCCCGAGCTCACCAACTGCGGGCGAGGATCTGTACCTCTACTTGGCCACGTTAGACACGGCACTCAGATCAGTGCTCTTTAGGGAGTATGAGGGCATGCAGTGACCTATATACTACGTGAGTAGAGTATTGGTGGATGTGGAGACTCAATACCCGCACCCACGCAAAGAAGATTGCCTTAACCCTTATCCATTCCATGTGAAAGTTGAGGCTCTACTTCCAGGCACACCGGATTGTCGTTCTGATAGATCAACCCCTGAAATCAATCCTCAAGAAGCCAAAGGCCTCTGGGCGGCTGGTCAAGTGGGCTATAAAGTTATGAGAGTTCGACGTGGAGTTTCGGCCACGACTGGCCCTCAAGGGTCAAGCGCTGGCAGACTTCATCGTCGTGGTGATGACCCCAGTTCTGGTGGCCCCACACAGCCCAAAGAGCCTAGACGCACCGGGTGTTCCTGTGTGGATCCTTAATGTTGACGGATGTTCTACCCAGATAGGTAGTAGAGTCGGAGTCGTGTTCAGAACTCCAGATGGGACAAAGATCAAGTACTCTATCACGTTGGCTTTCCTTGTCACCAATAATGTGGCAGAGTACGAAACCCTTCTCATTGGACTTCGTCTGGCTAAGGAATGCTCTGCGAAGTCGCTAGTCATGCGCAACGACTCAGAGATGGTCATCAATCAGATCCAAGGAGTCTTCGAGGTATCAAACTCATAGCTCGCAAAGTATCTGACGAAAGTAAATGCCCAAATCCAGACTTTTGAAAGCTTTGAGATCGAACACATCCCGAGAGCTGAAAACTGGAAAGTCGATCAGTTGGCGAGGGATGTTGCTGCAGGATCTCTGGAGCAGTACGCCGAAATACGCTGCAAATCCTTGCCGCACCAAGCGTGGACGGTCCGGACCAGGAGGTGCTGCAGGTCAACGAAGGTGACAATTAGATGACCCTATATATAGATATCTGACGGACGAAACGCTACCGGCGAATGCCGAAGAGGCCAAGCGGATTAAGAAGACAATAGGCTGGAATGCAATTTTCGATGGTAGGTTTTACCAGTGGGGGTATTCCACTCCCTACCTAAAGTGTCTTACTCCTGAAGAAGCGGAGTACTCGCTGAGTGAAGTCCACCTCGGCATATGCTGCTTGCACATTGGAAGGAAAAACCTTACCTTTAAGATCATGCGACAAGGTCTTTTCTAGTCCATGATGAGGCGGGATGCCTTGAAATTCATAAAAAAGTGTGAAACTTTCAGGTTCATAGGTCCATGGCTCATGTGTCTCATATAGAGATGCACAACTTTCAGTCCCCATGGCCGTTCGCTCAATGGGGACTCGATATCTTTAGACCTATGCCCTTGGCCTCTGGACAGAAGATGTTCCTTATCGTCGGGATCGACTACTTCACCAAGTGGGTAAAAGTAGTTCCCCTGGCGTGAATCACCGAGCAAAATGCAACGGAGTTTGTCCGCCAGAACATCGTTTACTGTTTCAGAATTCCTGATATTATAGTGACTGATAACGAAACCTAGTTAATCAGTAAGCAATTCGCCAAGTACTGTGCAAGCTTGCACATCAGGGTGATCCATAAGTTTGTGGCATACCCTCAAGCAAACAGGCAAGTTGAAATCACCAACTGGATGCTGTTGTACGAACTACAGACCAAGCTTGAAGATGTAGTAGGCTCCTGGGTTGATGAGTTGTCCTCCATGCTCTGATCATATTGTATGACCCCACAGGAACCGACAAGCGAGACGCCCTTCAATCTCTGCTATGGAGTCAAAGCAGTCGTCCCCGTCGAAGTGGGACTTCCCTGCCTGTGGGATGAATGTTTTGACCCAACCACTAACTCCCAGAGATTCAGGGAATGCCTAGATTTGCTCCCAAAAGTGCGTGACGCAATCCACATGAGGACAGTAGCCTATCAGCAATATGACGCACGGTACTACAACAAGCGAATGAAGGCACGCCTTCTCGAGGTTGGAGATCTGGTCCTCCAAAGTGTAGAGGCGGCAGGGAAGGCCACGAGTAGGAATAAGCTCTCCCCAAGCTAGGAGGGCCCGTTCCTCGTTTCAATGATTATTCAAAATTGAGCGTACAAGCTACGCACCCAAGACGACAAGTTAGTCCCGCGGACCTGGAACTCCACCAACCTAAGAAAATACGATCAAAAGACCAGCACCAAGCCCAGGTAAGGCATACACACATAGCATAAGGAATGCATGTACAGGTATTGTGTTTCTATTTAATAAAATTGATTATCTTCACAATCTTGTGTGTTCATTCATATGGGTGTTTGCATGCATAACATTTCAAAAAATAAAATGACCTAGACTGCCCCTAAGTCGGGAGGATCTTCATTCGTCCATAAAACAAAACCTTGGCTCTATGCCAAGTGTCCCGAAAGCGGCCATATTTGAATCTCGAGCTCAAAACCTTGGCTTCGTGCCAAGCAGCCCGAAAGTGGCCATATTCGAATCTTGACTCCACGTCGAAAGGCCCTAAGCGGCCCTAAAACCTCGGTTCCGTACTAGCTAACCCAGGCGGTCAAAATGTCAGGCCTAGGGGCTTTTGAAATCCCCAACACGCGGCCACCAATACCTTGCAGGGATAAGAACTGCAAGCGTGCGGCGAATTTCTCCCGAAGAATAGAGCACTCTCAGTCAAAGATGGTCGTAGGCTAGGACCGTACACACGGGAGCGATGACGCCTTGAGCGTGGCCGAGCACCTAAGGCAAGTACCGTGTGCAAAAAAGGCCTAAGACACAAAGTCTAGCTGCTGTGGCCTGAAAACCAAGCCGGCCCTTTGAGTGACTCCACCGGGCTTGCAATGACATTCACTTTACTGGACTGACCTTCCCACTAAACGCGCAAGATGTGACAAAATCCTCTAACGAAGAATGAGTACAGTGCAAGAAGGCACCAGATTGGGACCTTGGCGACAATAGCTCCATAGCTTAGCCATTAAAATAAGAGTTACGATTCCAAAAGCTATATCGTGCACTCAGAGACATCAGATGCAAAAAAAGTAGCTGCCTTTCATTTATCATGTACGTACAATACTACAAGGTGACATTGAGTAATAAAAAGGGATAAAGTTGTACAAAAACTTTGCCTGCCCTATGGATCTGACGGGCCGGCCTCTTCAGGGAAGTCTCTCAAGTAGGAGTTATCAGAGATTTTCGTATTCCCTAGATGAAAGATACCCACAGCGACATCTGAAAGTGCAACAGAGGCAATCCGGCGACAGAGGAGGATGCCGTCCCAGAACCTGGCATCGAGCGCGAGGTGGTGTCTGAAGTAAACCGCAGCCTAAGGTCTGTAGAGACGCGAGAAATGTCATGCTTCAAAGTGGAGGTCCGTCCTCTCAGCTACTCGATCTGTTGCCTTAGTCGCCCGCTCTCCTCCGTCAGTCACCCATTCTCCTCCCTCAACTGCTCATTTTCCTCCTTGAGCACTGCGACTTCAACTTTTGCATGCTGGGCTGCCTCCACTTGGACTCTTTCCTGACCCAGTGAAAGTATCCGAGCAGTTAAGCGTACACCACGTTGAGGAAGTTGGATCCCTCAAGGACCTACAAGGGAAAATGAAGGATCAGAAATTCTCAGAGTTTCAGTCAACAGAGGAATGCACGTTACAGGATGATAATAGCTGAGTGAAGGATGCGTCAGTGCGGCTAGGGTCGCCTCCTAAACCATGCCCATCACGACTGCCTCTACAACCATGTTGGCACCAGACGAACTGGCAACCTGTCCGGCTTCGACTCCCTCCTCAGTGGCTGCTCCAAGACGCCAGTCTCAGCAACCTTCTCAAGTTCTGGCGCGTCAATCTCCACGATCATCGCGCCCTCGATAGCCACCTCCAGCGGCTCCAGGTCAGGAAAAGGACCCACGTGGGACTCTCCTCAGGAAGGAAGCTTCGCCAGGGGAACTCCGTACTCAGCCAACGCCACAGTAGGAATCGGCAAATGTTCGGCCACTCCCTCCTGTGGCTCTGAATCCATCGTCTGCTCCAGCATGACACTCTCGACAAGCACAATTCGCCCCGTGGCCAGCCTCTGTGACCTCCGGGTGGAAGTGCCTCCAGCCTCCCTCAGCCTCTTCAAGGAAGCTTCTACCTCATCATCTGAGGAGGTCTCTAGCAGCAAGTCAATCTCCTCAGGGGGCTCCCTCGGCGGCTCCTGGAACACAATGGCCCTAGACTTCTTCTTATCCAGACCAGCAATTGCGCAACCAATCTTAGGACCCCACTTGGTGGCGGCAAAAGTGTTGGACATCAAATAGTAGCCTTGGACGGAGAACGTACTCATTTGCGACTGGATGATGGCGACCACTCGTGGGTGAGCTTGCAATTTGAGGGCTCCTGCAGGAAGAAGAATCGGTTCTTCCAATTCATCACTGAGTCAGGATAGGTCCCCCAAAAGTGGAAGCTGGCTCGGGCGGACATCGACACCCAGTCCTCGAACTCAGTGAAGTGAAAATTACCTTCGCTGAGTTTTCAATAAACAGGCAGGACTGGAGACGAGCCACAATGCACATGGTAACCCCAGAGAGTGCGCTGAGTTTTCAATAAATAGGCAGGACTGGAGACGAGCCATAATGCACATGGTAACCAGATAGTGAATAGCGTTAGGGTGAAGCCACGCGATAGGAACACCCAACGCCGCAACGAGAGCATACAACTCAACTGCCATGGGAAAGCGAAGTCCTCCCTTCAGATGGTGCTTGTAAATGCTGATGAAGCCCGCTGGAGGAGCGTTGTCCCTTCCAGTTGAGCCAGGAGCACGGTAGGCCCAGTCATTAGGGATCCCATAGTCTACCATCAGATGAGTAATGGCGCTCGCCATGAGGACAGACCCAGTATTACCCACTCCATGGCATACTGAACGAGAAACTCAGGACGAGGAGGGAGATCTCTTCTTCTCCTTTGCCATCTCTTTCTCTCAAGGAAATATTGGGAGCTCTTAGTGCAAGGAAGCGCGAAGGTTGGAAATTTTCTAATGCACTGCTTAAATAGGCAATAGGGTGCCATCGCGGGGGAAATTCAATTGGTGTTTTACTTGATGGCCAAGCCACACACCTGATCGGCAGAAGCACTGCGACTCCCAAGCAGTAGCCAATCATGGCCTCTGTTAGATTGAAGACCACTATGGTCTCAACCGCTAGCCAAAATCCCGACTATCACACCTGCCTTTAATGCAGGGATTCTAACAGCCATGAGCGACGGTAGCAAGGCTTCCAGAGCACGCATCCAGAAAGAAGAATAAACCATTCACGCATAACAAGCAACAGTAAATAAGATGCACGGCAAAGTAAGAGATTTTATTATGTAATTCACTAATAAACTCATTCTACAACAGAAGGTAGCCTGTGGCTGCTAGTTACAACTAGCTGCCCTTATTAGGCCCAAAAGGACCGGAGCCATGTACTCCGTCAGATCTGCACACGTTAGGGCACTTGAGTTTCGAGAGTCCAGGAGGCCGATGTGGAAGCTTGGTTCCTCCAGCGCAACTATCATCCAGCTGAGACGGATGCCATCCTAGAACCTCCTTTCCAGTACAAGGGCCACCTCCTCTAGCCTAAACATCGACTTCAACTCAGCCTCTAATCATACGCGCTCCTCTCGAGACTTTTCCTAGAGTTCATCGAGCTCCTCTTGAAGAGCCAAAATGTGGTCCTAAGCCTGCATAGTGGCACCAACAAGCCTTGACGTCCTTGCCTCAGACTCCGTTCATGCCCGCTTGAAGTGCGTTGCGCAAGCCTAAGCCTACTTGACCACGTCAGTGGTGGCCGACATGTGATCCTCCATGTCCTCCACAGTCCTGGCGACTTGATGAAGTGCAGGTTCCACTCTCCAAGGCCCGCGGTGTCGTGAGGAAGTAAACGCCCCATCCATCTCAAAACCTGATGGGGCTCTCAGGAATCTCATCAGCCCCCCAACAGAGGCCTCTGAGTGGCAACCTTCTGCTGCCGCGGCGCAGGGTGTGACCTCAGTGTGGATCCATAAGGCATGCATGCCCCTCACGGACTCCCCAGAGGATGACTCAGATTCTGAAGAAGATGACGACCTTTCCATCAATGTCATAACAGTAGAAGAGGAGATGAGAAGAGGCAAAGGTAGCGCAAGTTTCACACTCTTGAAGCAGCTGAAGGACACAAGGCTTTGGGGGAAATTTAGGTGTTTAAATAGCCAAAGACCCTCCAGTGAAACGGCGTCGTCTTGAAGCAGAAGCACGTTGGGAGAGCCAGCTAGCTCCTTCCACGTGGCGAATCCCTGAAGTGACATGCCTTTCCAAGAAAATCATAATAATGAGATGCCCCATGACCTCTTGCGCAATCAATGCGTCAAATAATTCGATGAATGTGGAGCTGCCAGTAGCGTTTGGTCTCCCAAGGTGACAAACGTCGATGACCTCTTCACGCCGTGCCCCCTGTTGACGGTCTGCATCAGGACTCGAGGGACAGCACCGATGGAACAAATCGTGAGCAACTAGAAATGTTCAAGCGCATCGCTTGGCACGTATGACTGTGAAGGGATCCAACAACCGCCGGGATATAATGTGGCAAACAACAAAAAGAAGACGTTTCATGCGACAAGAAAGAAGAATAAAGGCAACGACTATTACTTTTATTAATTAAAGTTTCCTTTACATGTACAAGGCTTGCGACAGCGAAAATACAAAAAAGAAAAAGATACAACACGAAGCATAAAATCCGAAATGGCGGCTCCAGTTGTGTGGAGCCTAATTGGGGAACGTGGTTTTCATCAGATCCTTCTGGGTCCGTCACCAGAACTCTGATCCACCCATGCGCTGGAGCCATCGGTGCTGGTCAGACGCTGAAGGTTCACCCTTGTTAACCATAGCGGCAGAACCAACATCGATAGCAACAATCCCAAAGGGGACACGACTAGCCCGTGCTCCCCCTACAGAGACTTCACTTTGTGAATCATCTCCAGACAGCACGCATGATCCGCTAGACGCAGTCGAGGCCAAAAGCGATGCATTATCCTTGGAGCAAAATGCCCGTATTAGCTTCGCAAGGACCCTCCCGCACACTGGAGGTCTTGCCGGCCGTGAACGAGGCATATGATGGTGGTAGAGTGGTCGAGCCACCCTCGTTAGTATAAATAAGTGCCCTCGGTAGGAGTGTTAAAGCAGTCTTCGGCAAAAGCTTCGGATCTCTGGCAAGTCCATCCAATTTCTTCATAAATTCCCGCTGGAAGCGGGACAAGCCAAGGGCTTCGCATCACTTCTCCAAGGATTGGCTAAGGCTTGGATCTCTCCAATCATGGGGCTCCCCTATTTATGGGCGAGCCAGCGCCCTGTCCATGCCTAACATGCCACGCAGCTAGATAGCCGTCATTCACAAAATAGGAAAGTCCTCGATGCAAACACGGACTCCGGCGCGCGAATCCTTCCATTCAATGCACCGAATCTCTGTGGCAGTTGAAAAATCTGTGCGATTGCCTAGGGAAGGTGTGATGCTAGAAGAAGACAAAATCCAGCGCATTTCGAGGAGGGATGCGCGGTAGCCAACTAGACCCACGATGGACAAGCTAGGCCTCGACTTTAAGTCGGCCTAGGTATGGGGGGCTAGTGTTGGGTCCTATAACGATAAGGCCCAAGGACCTGTAAGGCCCAAAACCTTAGTGGCTTACGTGGTAGCCTAAGAATCGTAGCCAATCAGCTCCTGCTACAGCTCATTAATGCGACTGCAGGCCGTAGACTCAGCGTAAGGAAGGAGAGCCAATGAGAGGAAGGAGCTCATGCCGCTTCCTACAACTGATCATCCAATCCTTACACAGTAAGCAGACCAATCATAGTCAGCGACATAGGCCGGTCTCCTCGTCACCGCTAGGAGACAACTGATACCGCTGGCGGCGGCCGCGAATTCCCATACGCCACGGATGGGAGGATTCTCGCTCCCAAATCTCCACATTGTAAAGCATATAAATTATCTCTCCTTCTACAGGAGAGAGGATCGATCCCAGATCACCGATCGCATTCTGGAACGCCAAAACTCTTACAACAGTTCAAATTCTAACACTGAGACGTACGCTCCTTGAGCTCTCACTCTCAAACACGCTTCGAGAGCTAAACTCCCACAACCTCTCTCAGGCTACCTAAGTGAGCCACTAATTGCAGTGCAATAAGTGAGCCAAGTCTCCTAAAACCGCTCATCGAGTTCCGTACTCTTGCATCCTCTCACTCCCACTGCATACACAGCATATTTTTGCGTATTTCTAAGCGTGCGCCCCTTTCCATTCATTACAAAAAGTCATTGACTTGAACGTCGGAGTATTTTCGGTGGTATAAATCCTACCGGCCTCTGACCTTTTATTTGTAATTTGTATTGTGCAAGTTTCAGGTTAACAGCGACGGAGACTGGACCCGGTCAAGATTCGATCCAGACGAAGAATTCAAAGGCTCCCTAATCTGTACGACAACCATGAACCCGAGACACAACATATATATATATATATATATATTTATTTATTTTGATCAGGTCTACTAGAGGTCTTAAATTCAACGAAAGTAGCAAGTGATTTTAAATTTTAAAACCGTCCAAAGAATTGGGTAAGTTTTCAGAGTTTAGCAATAACTGATTTCAAGATGATGCCCGCAACAATCGTAACATGAAAAGAAATACAAGACAATGGCCCGCTATACGAGACTCGAATTGCAACATCTTAAAAAGGTCAAGATGTCTTTGATCTTACCTTTATATTTCAAAGACGTAATTTCGATAATTTTATAGATAACCTTTAAACCATAATAAATTAAACTTATATTTCATCAATACTTGTGCTTAGTTTAAAGTGGCCATGGTTTAGTATAATCATATTTGTGAAAAGATTACTAATATATCATTTAGTTAGACGAGTCAATCATGTTCTATTATTTGGCGATCGAGACTCCTTCTAACTTTATCAATAGTTAGATGTCTTTTGTCACTTTGGTGTTGGGGTATTTGCCTTTGGTCTTAGACATGAAAGAGCACTTATTTTGACTCATTTAAATGAGTGGTTGTCTAAATATATATATTTAAATTTTAAAAAAAATCATATTAGAAAGTCTAAATTTTTTTAAACTATATAAAATTTAGACTTTATGAATAAAGTAGCTCAATTTAGACGTTCCAAGTTTGAATTTTTATCAATTATTGACAATGTAAGATTTTTTCTGTCCCCTCTTTTCTTTTCTCCTCCTATTCACTCCTTTCGTACACTCATTCTTTTATTTTTTTCTTTGACACATCATTTTCTTCGTAATTACTGATATCACTTATCTCAGTTTCAATCGAAATCCTCCTTATGCAGCAAAAAATTAATAGAATTTGACTGTTGAATAGTGGGTTGAAAAAATATATATTCAACTATGTTAAAATCTTTCAAAAAAATATATAATCATTATAGATGGTCTGTGTACAATCTAATACGTTATATAAACTATAGTGATATTTAAATTTAAAATAGTAATATAACCAGTCTAATTTAAACATTTTGGTATAGCAATCTAATGAGTGCTCTAAATGCCTCTCAAGTTTTGGAGCCTTTAAATGTTCAAATTATATATACTCTCATTTTATTTCTACAAGATAATTTCTCGTCCAAAAAAAAAAAGTCAAAAAATAGTGTTAGTGGGACACCATAATAATGTGATGTATTATCTATCATTCTATACTAATAGTTTCATATAAAATAAATAAATAGATAAACGTTATATTACGCATTAGTATCTTAGAATGATAAAACAATGTCTTGCAAGCACTTCTATCCTTCTAAGTTCAAATTCAAAGCCAAAGGATGTCTTTTTCCCCAAAAAGAAACCCTAAATTTGCGATTGATCACCAACCGGTGGTTGAAGCCTACCTTCGCAAACACTTGCTTCTCAACCTAATCGCAAACAATAAAGGGCATGACCCTAAATGAGTGAAGAAATCGACACTTCGACTAATTTTTTGTTCATCCTCACAAATGACAACAAAACTGTACTCAAATTGAAGAATACTTGTTAAGAAGATATCAATTTAAAGATAATCAAATCTTTTTTCTTTAAGATAAAATCATTGAGATCTTCTAACTCAATTTTATCTATAATTGTTTATACTTGTTGTGGTAACCTTGACTCTAATCAATTGACTCAATTTGAACTAACTATGTGAAAAATTTAAATTATAAATGTTTATCATAAATTTATTATAAATAAAATATTTATAATAAATATTAAAATTTTCAAAATAAAAGATAACATAAATATCTATAATAAATAATATATAATTTTTATAAAATATTTAAAAAATAATAAAATAATAAAAAAGTTTCATCAATCTCTTACCATAAAAGCTTCTATATTATAGGATTGTCGCTAGCAAATGTATAATCTCCAATAGTATGCTATTATTATAATCTACTCTGGAATAAACAAAAAATAAGTTAAATGCTCAATAAGTGATATAAGTAATAATATTAGAATATAATAAAGTATATCAGATTAAGCATAAAATATATATAAGATGGATAACATGCAATGAACCGTAAATTATCTAAGTGTTAATTTGAGCAAATAAATATCAAGAATACAACCGAGATTTCACTGAATCTAAATATAAATGAGGGAATAGTTTTCATCGAATCTATATCAATAGAGATTTTAACTATGTGAAATATTAAAAAAATCTCATTGGATATTATTATGCCACTATGAACCAATGAGTATAGGTTTAGTACTAATGGTTGGATAGCATTTATAAGCTACCAATTGCCACAAATTCAAACCAAAAGTATATACTAATAATAATTAATAATAATTATAATTTACAAAATAAAATTTTAAAAATAAAGACACCCAAATATGATACTCAAATTTGGGTCAGACCTGATAAAATATCAAATAGCATCATAATAGTATGAACAACAATCATCATAGGATCACTCTGAACTATTTGTCCGAATAATAAAAATGAATATGCCATACTCCAAATGCCTGTAAGGAAAAAGTGACAAATCAATAATATAAATCACATTATTGATCCAATATAAACCAAACGCCATAATAAATAAATAACAGGATAATCCGAACTCTAACTCTATGACAATAACATATACTAACATCAATTTATTTGTCTTTCCCTCAATACAATAATACGTCCAATATAAATACAATCAAACTACAACACTAATGGTAACAAAATATAAATAAAATATTTACCAACATCATCGTCTTAGCTTCCTGCAAGATATCTGTAATCCTTTAATCCGAAAGGGTCAAAAATAATAAAAATTATGAGTCGAATGCTAAATAAGTATCAGTATACATATATAGAAAAATTATACGTCCATAATCAGAGCGAATGGATAAATTGACAAAACAGATATACCATTCATAGGAGCCGAAATCTAAATATTGAGTATGATAAATTAACAAATGTTTAAATGTGGTCTCCTGCGTAAAGTTCATAATCTGAAAGCAAATGTAAAATGATTCAAATGTACGAAACCAACCAAATTCGATATCCAAATCTAAATGGTGTTGCAAATCTTATGTTAAAGTCTTGAGTATTCAAATCAATGCAGGTAATATATATCAAAAATTCAAATATGCTTAAATCAAAGAACCAAAGATCAAAAAATTAATTTTGATGAAGGGTTACATATACTTTCGATAATTTTAAACGAAATAATTATTATTTAGACCCATGAGTAGGCTATCTACATGTTCTGTTCTATAAATGGAGACAAACGTCACTTTCTTTTACCATCTGTCGATGACAGGTGTAGTTTTTGAATCTGTCTGAATATATTAGGACGACCGAATATATTAGTTTCGTTCAATTTTTTTACAACAGTTCTCATAAAAATCAAACAGGGGAAGGCTTTTATAACAAAGCCTAAAATGTTTCGTATCTAGCAGAAATGTATAAAGTTTTCACTCTGAAAAATACAAACATAACTTTTCACCCTGGCAAATCAAATGCAAAATATAGCTTAACCTGAGGCGCATGCATAGAATACCACATGTAAGACCTATTTGTAAGTTTTCATAACTTTTTCTTTACAATTATTCTTATTCATAAACATAACATATTAAAATATTTGTCTATTTATAATAAAATAAATAAAATATTTAAATATTGACAAAATTGAAACTAAATCTCAAAATATTCGATAAAACTACACTAAATGGGGTAAGTAAAAATGATATGTATGTGATGGGTATACCAATAATGGGCTGGCCCAAAAAATGGTAAACCGGAGCCCAAGAAGGCCAGTCAGCATCTTTGATGGCCCAGTAAGAAGACGGGCCCAGGAACTGGAAAGCCCAAGATGGTCAACGTTGGCTTTGACCGTCTTGGCGGCCAACTTGCTCACAGACGGTCAACTCAAGGTTGACCAGTACGATTGGGCCTTTAGATGCTTTGCTATCGTGATGGGCCTATTCCATTCTAGCCCATAGCCCATCAGCTGATCGCCAGCCGCTCTCCCTTCGTTCTACACGAGGGCGGCCAACACACAGACGGTCAATTCAGGCGTTGACCGTCTCGCTCCCCATACGTTGGGCCCCAAATAAGACTCTCTTCTGATAATGGGCACGACTCACTCGTGCCCATAGCCCATCTCGGAGGCGGCGACGGATACCTTCCATAAGGGCGGCCAATACGCAGGCAGACGGTCAACCCGAGCGTTGACCGTCTGCGCTTTGCACGTTGGGCCCCAAGAAGCCTTTCAACAGTAACGGGCCTGACCCATTTAGGCCCACCAATCATAAAAAGGCCAACCACGATCCTCCAAGGATATTCCACGATCTTAAAAGGAATATCAGTAAGATTGGCGCCCTTCAAATAAGGAAGGCACCGGATCTCCCCAACTCCTTGCTAGCCAAGGAACCCCAACGGTAACATACTGGGAAGGAAAGAAACCAACTTGGAAAGTGGTTGGCCGCCTCAGAAGGAAACAATCCTCCACAATTGGGCAACAAGCATTAGCCTCCAAAAGGAAGGCCAACAGCAGATCACAGTGACGATCATTCCTTCCAAAGGGAGAAGATCGCCATCTTTATCATAAAAGAGGCCCTGGATTGACCATCTAGGGCATCCTTTCTTGGATGCTTTCATTGGCACTCTCATTTAGGCTCCCATTTAGACTGGAAAGACCCTAAGTGTTCTGAGAATCGAGCTTTCTCTCTAGGTAGCCAAACTCTCAAAGACGATCAAACTCTAAGGCAACGAACGAGTCTTTACACACGCTCTCTGCCTTCCCACCATCCAGATACGAGAAAGGCCTTGCGTCTCTCTGACATCTGGAACAAAACACTCTCTTTCCCTCTCCTATTGCTCTCTTTATCTTTCAGTTCCTTCCATTGAATGCTGTTTCACTGACTTGAGCGTCGGAGTATTTTCGGTGGGATTACCTCCCGCCGTTAACGCTGACCTCTTGTTCGTTTTAGTGGTGTGCAGGATTCGTACTCGGTGAACGGAGCCGGTTCGCATCATCTAGAAGCATCCGAATCTGTTCAAAGTCGGATCTAGGTACGCATTATTTGCGCCGTCTGTGGGAAACGCTTACGAAAAGCCTACCACAAAAAATCTGCACAAACTCTCTCTGTCACCTTCTGCGTCAACAATGGTGAACACGAGACCTGTGCTCGCGACCCCGCTAGAGATGTTTGCTAACCCCGCCCGAGGACCATGTTGTTGCGATATCTGGTCAACGGGGCCACAGGCGGAGTTCCCCCGCCTTACATTCAACAACTGGTGGAGCAGATGCAGGCCAACAATCGCCTACTCCAACTGCTTTGTGCGCAGAAAGAACAACAATAACAAGCGGCTCCACCAGCAGTCATTCACGCTCCTGCCACCAAAAAAGGTGGCCAGAGGAAGAAGAAGCCGGCAAAGAGGCCCGAAAAAGTTGGGAACAATCTGGCTCCAGCGTCCTCCCGCGTTCCTTGCCAGAACAGGCCAATGGAACGCTCCGGGAGTACGTCTCCAATAGAGAGCCCAGAAAGGAGAAATCCTCGATACTCTCGAGCGGAAGGCGCCATCCGGTCCGGGAGTGAGCCTCCCGGCGCCGAGATCCACGGGAGGCGGCGGCCCGGCCGGCACTCGGCCGCCGGGGCAAGGCGAGTTGAGGGAATTTTCTCAACTCCAAACGATCAGCAAACGCCACTCGCGTTGATCCGCGAGTGGACCAAATCTGGAACCACGTGTTCCAGAATGACGAGCGCGCCATCGACTTGGATAGGTCACCTTTCACTGCAGAAATCCTGAGCCGACCACTGTCGTCCAAGTTTAAAATGCCGTCCCTTGACTTATACGATGGGGGCAGTGATCCGGTTGACCACCTGGATCACTTCCGCACCCATCTCGATCTCTGAGGGCTAGAAGATTGACGATGTGCCGCCGCTTCCCGCTCCTGTTTGAAGGGAGATGCGGAATCTGGTTTCACCATCTCCCTTCGAGCTCTGTCAGCAGATTTCCGTGAACTCACGGACCTCTTCTGGCTCGGTATGCGTGGTGATGGGAAGAGAAAGCAGCCGTGGCACCTCTCCCACATAAAGCGTAAACCAGGGAGAGAACCCACGGCGTTTCTCGGGATCGCCGTGGGGAAGCCGAAGGATCCCAGATTGCGAGGAGATGAAGTTGGGCAACTTCATCTCAAAGATCGACTTTTCTGAGAGATTTCTTCAAGCACTTGGCCCACAAAAATCCCCAAACATTCTGCGAGGCGGAATCCATTACCATGGCCTACGGCTGCCGAGAAGAGGCCAATGAGGCAAAACGTCGAGCGGGACGGATCGGCCTCGGCCAATCCCTGGAGAAGTAAAAAGAAAGTTCGCGGGCGGAGAACACCCCCGCCAGAAACAGTGTCGAACTGGGCCCTCAGTACGCAGAGACTACGGGCCCACCACATTCACGCCCTTAACAGACACACGCTCCAACGTCCTGATGCAGATCCGGGTTGAAAAGTTTCTGAAATGGCTAAAAACCCGACATTTCGGGGCGATTGGTAAAGTGGGCAATTGAGTTGGGCGAGTTCGACATCATGTTCAGGCCTAGGCCTGCCATAAAGGCGCAGGCTCTGGCTGACTTTATCGTTGAGACCACGACCCCAATTCAAGAAGAACAGCCCGCAGAAAATGAAGAACAGCCCGGTGGGGCCCCAGAATGGACACTCCACATGGGCCGGATCGTCCCACGGACGATGCTTGATGGGTCGGGGGTGATCCTAACGACCCACGATGGATTCGGGATCAAGTATTCCCTAAAACTTGATTTCCCAGCGACTAACAATATCTTGAGAGTACGAAGCCCTACTGGCTGGCTTGCGATTAGCAAAGGAGTGCTCTGCCAAGAGGTTGGCAGTTCAAAACGACTCCGAATTAATCGTCAACCAAGTCAATGGGGGCTTCGAGGCAAACAACCCTTCCTTGGCCAGGTACCTGGCAGAGGCAAAGGAGATCATCCAGGGCTTCGACAAGCTGACCCTGGTTCACATTCCTTGAGCCGAAAATTGGAAGGCAGACCGGCTAGTTAGAGCAGCTGCTACCGAGAACCCAGAGCAATATTCGAGGGACATGCGGGAGGTCCTGAACACTCCGAGCATAGAGAAACAGGAGGCAATGCAGATTTTCGAGACGGAAAACTGGATGACGCCTTACCTTAGATACTTGGCCGACGGATCACTCCCAGAGGACACCGAAAGGGCCAAGCAAATTAAAAAGACAGCTGGGCTGGGGTACACGATAGTTGATGGCGGCTGTATCGCCCGCGGATACTCAACTCCGTATCTCCATTTGTCTATCTCCCGAGGAGGGCGACTACGCGTACCGGGCGAAGTTCACCTCGGGATACGTGGATCGCACATAGGCGGGGAAGAACACGGCCTTCAAAATCATGCGGCAGGGGCTACTATTGGCCCTCGATGAAAAAGGACACGCTTGAGTTTGTAAAGAAGTGTGAGAGCTACCGGCTTCATGGCAACCTTCATCACCAACCGTCCGCTGACCTGAAGTCCCTTCAGGCTCAGTAACCCCTTATGCCTTGATGGGGGCTCGACATTCTCGGCCCATTTCCCATTGCCACGGCGCAAAGGAAGTTTATCATAGCGGGCATCGACTACTTCACTAAGTGGGTCAAGGCTGCCCCGCTTGCAAAGATCACAGAACACAATGCTCTGGAGTTTCTCCGCCAGAGCATTGTCTGCAGGTTTGGTGTCCCAGAGGTCGTGGTGACCGACAACGGGACCTAATTTTCGGGAAAACGCTTCAACAAGTATTGCACCAGCCTTGGAATCAAGCTGGTCCACACTTGATAGCATACCCCGAGGCCAAGGCGGGTGGAGGTCCAAGCGATGACGCTACTCCACGGGTTAAAAACTAAGTTGGAGGACGCCGGGGGCTCCTGGGCTGACGAGCTCCCTTCCGTCCTCTGGTCTTATCGTACAACCCCGAAGGAACCAACGCGCGAGACGCCCTTCAGCCTATGTTACGGGACTGAAGCGGTAATCCCTGTCGAAATCGGGCTCCCAAGTCTCAGAGTGGAGTCCTTTGACCCACAGACCAACTCCCAGAAAATCAGGGAGCACTTGGACTTGCTAGAGGAGGCCCGCGACGCCGCCAGGATACAGACAGCAGCATACCAACACCGAGTTGCCCGGTACTACAATAAAAAGGTGAAAGCCCGGCAATTCAACGTTGGGGACCTGGTCCTACGAGGCATCGAGGCCACCGACAAGCTGGCCGGCCGAAACAAGCTCTCTCCCAACTGGGAGGGACCCTTCCTTGTCTCCGCCGTCCTACACAACGGAGTATACAAACTCCGGAACCAGGACGGAAAGTTGGTCCCACGAACGTGGAACGCAACCCGCCTGAAGCGTTACTTCCAATAAGAGGCCCAGGTACGTACTAACCCGTCTATGTGCATTCATTCGCATGATTGTGTAATTGAGTAAAATAAGAGGTTTACTTAGCAAATAGGATCCTAGCTCTTGAATGTATAAACTGCGTTTGCCTTGCAGGTATCCACCCGACCTAGACTGCCCCTAAGTCGGGAGGGTCTTCACCATCTCGTTAAACCCTAGTCATTTAGGTGGCCCAATAAGTGGTCTGAAACCCTGGTCATCCAGGTGGCCCATAAGCGGTCTTAAACCCTAGTCATCTAGGTAGCCCATAAGCGGTCTAAAACCCTGGTCATCCAGGTGGCCCATGAGCGGTCTAAAACCTTGGTCATCCAAGTGGCCCATGAGCGGTCTGAAACCTCGGTCATCCGAGCGGCCCAACAACGGTCGTACTAAACCTTGGTCATCCAAGTGGCCCGTAGCGGTCTAAAAACCTTAGGGGGTAAGAATGGCACACGCGACGACCTCTTTTCGAGGAGCAGCAACGGTCCAACGACGGTCGAAGGAAGAAACATTTCTTCTGCAACACTGGCAGCCCAAGTTGTCACTTGCACGGCGCCACCAGGCTGGTTCTTACAAACCGTCTGCCGCCGGCAGGATCTACTCCTTAGGCGGCCAACCAACAAAGTTAGCTACCCCACGCACCAACCTTCTCTATGAAAAGATGCGTGATTAAACAATAACGAAGCGTTCCTTCTCGACATCGATGCCCAAGTTTCCACTTGGAAAGACCACCAAGGTTAGTTAATGCAACCACTTGCCAAGCACGGGGCTCGGCTCAAGCAACAAACACGGTCGCCGCTTGAAGTTGGCCATCAATACAACGATTCATGCAAACAACAAACACAAAGCAATAAAAGGCAATGGACCCGAATCTGAAAAGAGCTTCCATTTTATTGCTCACAAAGTATGTTACTGATTTACATACGGTCGAAAAATATATATATACGAGAAGGCTACGGGCTATCGGACCACCAGGCTGTCTCGGGGCTCTCCCTCCGAGATCTTCCTTGCGTTTGCTGCCTTGGTTTTTTTGATTGATGAACTCCTTTGGGAAGTCGGAGCAATCAATCGCGCAACGCAACGCGACCCCTTGATGTTGAGCCCCTCCAACGGTAGGGCATGCGGTGCACCTCCGGCCTCATGAGGGGTCATCCGAGAGGCCAACTCGTTCTCTGCGGCGGCGGCTCGATCTGCGAGGCGTTTGTTGCTCGCTTTCAGTCGATCATCCTCTTCCTTCAAGCGAGCAACCTCTGCCTTCAACTCGGCGTTCTCTGCTTTCAGTTCAGCATTCTCTGCCTCCACACCTGCCATAATAGCCTCGAGAGCAGCTGTTTGCTCACGAAACTCCCCTCCTGAGGCGGCCAGCCTGGCGTCTAGCTAGGCTATTTCTGCCTCCTTATCAGCCAGCACCTCGTCGCGCTGCGTCATTGCCTTAAAAATTGCTGAGGCAACCTTCAACGGCTGCACAAACAGCGAACATAAGGCGAGTTAGAAATCTTGAAGGCACAAGGCATGAGGAATCAATCGTTAAGAATCATACCTCCAAAAATTTCCTCGTAGGTCCGTTAGGCCTGGCCTCCAGACCAGGCTCAGGTGGTGGATGACCAGGAGCTTCCTCTCGCGCCGAACACACCGCTGCCTCATCCAGAATGCTCTCCAAGAGCTCATCATTCTCAACGGCAGCGGCGGGCTCCTCTCTTGCAGCCTCTGGAGCAGCTGCAACAGGTTTCCTTCTTCTGGCTGCCTTTGGAACAACTGCTGGTGGATCAGCTCTCGCCGACGGCTCCACAATATAAATGCGTGAACCCTCAGGCACGTCGCGGGCTGGCTCCTCTGCAGATTCCATCCAGGCGGCGCCTGGTACCACCTTCGCCCGGGCTGGGCCAGAATAACTCCTCCGGCATCCGCTGGCCTGTCCTCAACGGACCTCTTCGCTCCGGAAGTGCTGCCGGGTCCACCGTAAATCCCGGCAGCCACGAGATCAATCTGCGAAGAGAAAGATGAGGGCGTAGCAGTCACTCTCTCAGTAGCCTCCTCCGAGGACCTTGGTCGAATGATCAATTTCTTTGAGACCTCAGGACTCACCATTTTAATCGGAGGGTGCGGCCACGAAGCCGGTGACGGCGGTCCCGATTTAGCCTTCTTGGTCTCCGCATGGGAAACCAAGAAGTCCCTCTTGAATTCATCGGGATTGTCCCGAATGGCCTTGGTCAGCTAGGCATAGGCAGAGGTCTCCGTCGCAGACGGTGTACCAAGGTGCACCTCTGGAACCTTGCCCCAGTTCCGCGCAACGGGCCACTTCTCTCCTACCTTTACAAAGAAGAACCGATTTTTCCAGTTCTTCAGGGAGTCGTGAATGGCACTGTTTATTTTTATCCCCGTACGGGGCCTGAGTGAAATCCACTCCCCCCGGGTCACTTTGAATATAACCTTAAGGCCAGACATCCTAAACTTCTGGCCGAGCTTCCAGGCGAAAATACATAAAGTATAAATATATCTCACCACATTAGCATGAAGCTGGGCGATGGGAACTTGAAGAGCCGCCATGATCGACTCAAACTCCTCCGGCAGTGGCAGGCGAAGGCCGCTCCTCAAATGGGCCTCGTAAACTGTAATGTAGCCCTCCGGTGGAAAAAAGGCTTTGTCGTCCTTGCCTGGGACCTTCCAAGCCGTCTCTTTCGGGATGTTGAACTCGACGCACAGAGCCTTGATGTCATTCTCTCTTAGATCAGATGAGAAATCCGCCACGGAAGCCATAATCGGAAAAAGTTTTAGGGTTTCTTCAAAGGAATTAGTTGAGAAACGGGAATGAGGAAGACAAAGGTTAGGAGGCGTAACTGATTTCAAAAAACGGAAAGGAAACTTAAGCGCCAAGCATACAAAGGACACCGTCAGTCCTGCCACGCGTCACCTCCTCATTTGACCCAGCAAAAGGACGGGTCTCTGGCACGAAACCCCTCATTAATGACACCGTCAAGATTGCCACGTGTCGCCTCTCCACTTGACCCTGCAAAAGGACGGATCTCTGGCGCATTAATGACCCGGATCTCCTCCCAACCAAAGGAAGACACGTGTCGTTTTCTGCCTTGCAATCCGGCCAAAAGCTGTCAGAAATTATTCCCAGAATTGTCCAATGACGGTCAACAATTCTGGTACTCCGGAATTGATCAGGGCGGTCAACAATTCTGGTAATCCGGAATTGACCAAGACGGTTAACAATTTTGGTACTCCGGAATTGACCAAAGACAGTCAAAATTCTGGTACTCCGGAATTGGCTAGAAACGGTCAACAATTCTGGTCAAGCCCTCCTTCACGCTTTTATAAATTTCCACAGGACTCTCAAAGTAAGAAAAAACGTCCCATCATGAACATACTGGAGGCCAGAAATCTGACCACCAGTATGGGGGGCTAGTGATGGGTACACTAATAATGGGCTGGCCCAAAGAATGGTCAACCGGAGCCCAAGAAGGCCAGTCAGCATCTTTGATGGCCCAGTAAGAAGACGGGCCCAGGAACTGGAAAGCCCAATACGGTCAACTTGCTCACAGACGGTCAACTCAAGGTTGACCAGCTCGATTGGGCCTTTAGAGGCTTTGCTACCGTGATGGGCCTATTCCATTCTGGCCCATAGCCCATCAGTTGATCGCCAGCCGCTCTCCCTTCGTTCTCCACGAGGGCGGCCAACACACAGACGGTCAATTCAGACGTTGACCGTCTGCTCCCCATACGTTGGGCCCAAATAAGGCTCTTCTACAGTAATGGGCTGACTCACTCAGGCCCATAGCCCATCTGGAGGCTGACGACGGATACCTTCCATAAGGGCGGCCAATACGCGGGCAGACGGTTAACCCGAGCGTTGACCGTCTGCGCTTTGCACGTTGGGCCCCAAGAAGCCTTTCAACAGTATCGGGCCTGACCCATTTAGGCCCACCAATCATAAAAAGGCCAACCACGATCCTCCAAGGATATTCCACGATCTCAAAAGGAATATCAGCAAGATTGGCGCCCTTCAAATAAGGAAGGCGCCAGATCTCCCCAACTCATTGCCAGCCAAGGAACCCCAACGGTAACATACTGGGAAGGAAAGAAACCAACTTAAAAAGTGGTTGGCCGCCTCAGAAGGAAACAATCCTCCACAATTGGGCAACAAGCATCAGCCTCCAAAAGGAAGGCCAGCAGCAGATCACAGTGACGATCATTCCTTCCAAAGGGAGAAGATCGCCATCTTTGCCATAAAAGAGGCCCTGGATTGACCATCCAGGGCATGCTTTCTTGGATGCTTTCATTGGCACTCTCATTCAGGCTCTCATTCAGACTGGAAAAACCCTAAGTGTTCTGAGAATCGAGCTTTCTCTCTAGGCAGCCAAACTCTCAAAGACGATCAAACTCTAAAGCAACGAACGGGTCTTTACACACACTCTCTGCCTTCCCACCATCCAGATACGAGAAAGGCCTTGCGCCTCTCTGACATCTGGAACAAAACACTCTCTTCCCCTCTCCCATTGCTCTCTCTATCTTTCAGTTCCTTCCATTGAAGGCTGTTTCACTGACTTGAGCGTCGGAGTGTTTTCGGTGGGATTACCTCCCGCCGTTAACGCTGACCTCTTGTTCGTTTTAGTGGTGTGCAGGATTCGTACTCGGTGAACGGAGCCGGTTCGCATCATCCAGAAGTATCCGAATCTGTTCGAAGTCGGATCCAGGTACGCATCAGTATGTATAATAAATTCATCAAATGAAAATAAAACTAACAGGAAACGAAAATAGATCAAGAATAAGATTTAAGGATACTTACATTTCTAATTTGATAGGTCTAAGGTGCTCCAAAATCGTTCTTCTGTTCCTCTCTTTCATTCCTTTTCCTTCCTGTAAAAAATACCCGAAAACAGTGCTCATCTTCTTATATAGATGAATTGGCGCATGAGCGCCACCTTAGACGTATCAAGCATGACACCTAACCCTAACCATATACGAGCATGAGCAATCTATCAAAATTACACTTAAGCAATGCCTCAAGCATATATCAGACACTATCAATTTGCTTGAATCCTGGTCAATCGGTTTAGAGGCTCTTTTCAAACGTACCCAATCTGCCAAAAGTGTACACGAGCATGCGCCAGACATGCCTCAGGTGTCAAGTCTACTTCCTTTTTTGAATTTTTCATCAAATTGGCATTACATATTTATTTTTAATATATCTAAAATAAATTTAAAAATAACTAATGATGTCAAATCAACTAAATGGAAAATCGAATATTACACTAATACTCGTAAGTTTGACAATTAAACAATTCCATGGCGGTACATGTATCGTAATCAAATCATATGATTAGTATTCTCGTTATTCTTTTGAGATAAGGTTATAATATGCCATGTCCATATTTCTATGGTCCAATCAGGATCTACATCCAAACGGAATATATGATACTCTATTGTAACTAGATATTAAACCCAGCACCCCTTGATATAAAATCTATTAATATCTCAATGTATATTATTTATAGGATTATAATTATCCCTCTAAAAATATAGATATCAGTTCCTAGGGATATAAAAATTTATATTAGACAATTATAGGTTATACTAAAGTTTCACATATCCCATTTTCCTCATTACCGTAATATTTTAATATAATTTTTTACCTTAATTATAGATAACAAGAAAGTCACACACACAATTTAAGTTAACACCAAGAAAAATCACTGAGAAAATATGAAAAAAAATGTAAGAATAAATTAGTTATTTGATTGACTTTAGTGATTTTACTTGATTATTATTGGATTCACTGTTATACTAATATGTTTTTTAATGCCATCAAAGTGCATCATATTTTATTACTATCGAATAAAGCTCGCAAATTATTAGTTTTATTTGAACTAATTTGACTGATTATAATAGGATCACACTGAGAGGATAAAATATCTTAAATATTATTCATGGGTTAATTATAACAAAACATGAATTAATCCAAATTATAATGAATAATATAATTTAAAGTCCTTCCCAAATTTGTCTATTGAAACTATCAAGTCACGCATGGAAAATTTTAGCCAGTTGAACAAGGGGATAGATTTCAGTGCTCATCGTCACTTACTTGTTAATCAATTTTTATGTCTTTAGATAATTGAAATCGTATTAAATTAACAGAATATTAAATTTAGTGTGTCAACGGGTAATGATAGTTAATGTACTATTATGAATATATTTATTTATTATATGAACGATTAGTCTAAATATGGATTGTTGCCTCATTCAAAGGTGAGTTGAGACCAGATTCAGTAATCAAAAAGACATATTCATCGCATAATTTCCGTCACTTCAAGAAATTAAAATCGAGATTCAATAATATAATATTAAATTAAGCATTTCATAATATAAGGACAATAATTATGAATGCATGAACACATCTATTTTAGGTATAAATGATTGGTCTCGAAATTGCTCATTACCTAAGTTAGGGATAAGATGAACAGATTTCAGTATTCATCGTAGTATTTTTGACATTCAAATGCCAACACTTCGATAATTAAAATCACGTTCCGTAAATAAAAAATTAAATTAAGCATGCCATAATATACAAATAGTAACTTTATTAATATGAACATATTAATATTATATATAAACACTTAGCCCAATGATAGTTGGGAACCAGATTTTATCTCCATCGGTTATTGTTCATCTGATTTTTAACTCTGTCGGCACAGTAACAGTGTAGCAAAAGTGGTGGCAGTTGGCTTTTTCCTTCAGGGAGCAGCGAAAACATCGAAACAGAAGCAATCGCCCCCCCTTAATTAAAGGCTACGACTTACCCAACCAAATGTACAGTCCCACAAACCCTCATCCATGGCAGTGATGAGGGTGAAGAATAGAAATGGCTGGGCGCTTTGCGTGTGTTTGATGGAGGGGATGAATGTATTTGTTTTATTAAGATTAATTAAACTAAGCTAATTATTTTATATTTTATTAAATATATACACATAAATATATAACACATGGTATTATTACAATAAGCACTAATTGTAATTTTAAGATATCAAAAATAATTACTAACTATGAATGAAAATTACCAAAATATTCTTTTGATGGCTTGTGAATTTGATATGTCTAATTTTAATGTGAAATTAGCCTAAACTTTTCTGCAATATTTAGTTTATTAATTACCCTTATTGATGATCATCGCAGGGCGAGAGTCCAACAAACTCAAATTGAAATATTAGAATCTTATATTTGTTTTAGCCTACAAACCTCTGTAGTTGTGTGGAAATTGGGTTTCAATAGTGTGTGGAGATTTACTAGTAATTGAAACAAGATCGATATTATTGTGACTAAATTCAAAGAGTTTATTGGTAGGGGTTTTGAGTTGGGAGTCATTTGGCTAATCTATGTTGCGCTTGTATCACAAAGCTATAGGTTGATTTTCTGTTGCTTTGCTTTCCTAGGTAAAAGAAGTTTAGAGAGTTTTACTCGAAAACCAATTGGTTTTCGATATTTTCTTTTGTTATTAAAATTATGAGTTAACTCGTTTATTATCTCAAACTTACTGTAGAGATGATTATTTTGTTAGATATATGTTTGTTATTATATCTAAAAGAGAATATACATTATGTGCACTATACATTTGTGTATCTTGTGCTTCCGCTTTTTATACAAGATCTAAATGAAACATGATGAGGGTGTGCTCCATCTTTCAGTTATTAATGAAATTATCGTCTTCAGTTTTTTTTCCTTAAATTTTCTTCTATTTTCAAGGAAGGTTAAAATGGTCACATGTTCAAGTCCTATTGTATCTAAATTTACTTTACACTAGTATTTGTAAGGGTATGTTTTAGTATTCAAAGATCACTCTTTAACCTCTAAACTTGCTTATGCAACTTCTCCCTTTTAAGTAATAATGGGAGTGAGGTAAAAAACAGTATGAGTGGCTTGGGGTCATTGATAGGCTTCATTTTTTATTCTCTAGGGCAAGACTGCAAATCAACAATCTAATAAAAGGTCGTGTAAGAATCTTTAAACTTGTCTCTCTTCTGTTCTCAAGAGCAGTAGCTTGGCCTTTTTTTGGAGAATAAGAAAGAAAGTCCCGGTATATAATCTGTGCCTTTGTCCGACTAGAGTCCATCAGCAAGTACATATGGGAGTTGTTTTTTGTTATTGACATACATACATAACCTAGTCATAGATTTGTTGATTGAGCAGCTTTGACAATTAGTAGTTGGGCAAGTTGCCAATTTAGGACAATTGAATAGTTAATGGTTGAGAAACAAAAATAAATGAAAGGACTTTGTAAATTTATGCAAATTCCAATAGTTTTACAAGTATGTAAAAGACATAAGCTATAGAAATTGAAATACTGAAATAAAAACATACACAAATTTTCAGTGACAAATTTTGATGAAGTTCTATAATTTTCAGCTTTGACATTGGAGTTCTGCTTTCCATGATGTTGTCCCCTTAACAACGTTTCAAAAACATGTAAATAGATCGAAGTTTATGCAATGGATTAAACATCCGTCTGCCTAAAAGTCGAGATCAAGGACGCCTAATAATCTTGCAACAAATGTGCATACAAAATTTGATTCCAAGTGTCTGGAACTCCGGGCAAACACCAGTGAATGCAGTCTGCATAGTTCTTAGGATCTTGTCTTTGTTCCTTCGTCAGTAGCTTACCTTTCCTTTCGGTATAAACCGAAGTGTGGGCATCCTTCCTGTAGTCTGATAGCTGTGTGATGTTAAGCAACGTTACATCTATCCTTAGTTCTTGTAATGTTTCTTGCACTGTTTTTAATACATCCATGCTTGTCCCGGCTCCACGGTACGGGCCTTGGATAGGGTATGACTCGTTGAAGCAGTTGCCATCGCTTCCCGGGTTCCACTCCCAGCTCCTGCAATGAGACGACGTCTAAGTGTTAGAAGGGGGGATTTCTTATGATGTGTTTGTTTGGAAGGGATGGAAATCGAGAAATCTAATATCCGTAAATGTCTAAAAGTTATACACTTAGAGGATAAAGCTGTGAGATGCTTTGGACTATAAAATGTATGCAAGATGAACATCTTTTTAGGAAAAATAAGTTAGTTGTTTGAGGAAAGAGAAAAAAAAAGGTTGACTTAAAAAAATATTGAGTCAGATAATAAAAAATAATTTAAAATTACTTTTACCAGTAGAATATATTATGCTAAATCGAGTAGAATCACGAAAGATGAACAGTATAAACGATTCTATCTAGTGAGACTTAAGGTTTATTGTTGTTATTGGAATTGTTTGGACTCTTAAAAAACAATTCCGGCAATGACCACCACTATTTTAGAAACGTTGCCACCCCTCTCCAGCTGCAATAACAGCCACCGCCATCCAATTGCCATCACGGGTATGTACCATGAACCATCAAAACACACCACCACATTACATCTCCATCAGCACCACTCAACCACTGCACTCACCACTGACAAACCGATCAACAACGAAAAGATCCTGGAATTGTTACCATCGTCACTCACCATTCCTACCACCTTCCTCATCCACCAACACCATCCTTCATATCCTCACAACCACTGCACCATTGCTACCGCCACCACAACCTCCGCTCATTTAGAAGTGCTAAAAAGTCGGTAAAAGCTCAGAGATCTCACCACAAATGAGTTGGAGACAAACTCATGAAGAAGACCTTCTGACTCTGAGGATTGATGCTGAATTCTAACCAATTTGCCCATGTTTTTAATGCTATCCTGTATGCTTCAGTCACATTGTACTCTGTTATATTGTAAGGAGCTCCATATCTGCATAATGATAATAGCCATGACAAAGTCATTAAGCTTCTTGTACTCACCAAAAAAAGTGAAGAAAAAAAAGGGAAGAAAAAAAGAAAGTAAACAATGAATGATGGGAAAAGAGTGAGCAGACATGAGATTTGTTATGGCCTTTTTAATGAAAAAGTTTTAATATCTATTAAACGGTCAATATTAAAAATTTAATAGATAAATGATAAAAATTAAGTAACTATTTAAATCATTTAATATAATCTCTATTATTTAAACACCGAATTTCTAATTCTTACAATTAGATGGATATGAGAGATTTCACATTAGGAGGGCCACAATATCACTCATCTGACACGTGTCAGGTACCATAATTTGGGTGACATTTTTCAACATGTATCAAAATATTTTATTATTTATTTTTTCATTTACTCTAGCATAGTCTGATAAGTTTTGAACACATTAGGCTATTTAGAAATTTCTTAGAAAAAATATTCTTACTTAAAACAAATTGAAACAATTTTGTAATTTAGACATAATTAAAAATTTAAGTTTCCATTGTCTTTTTTTTCTTTCTTTCTTTCTTTTTTTTACCATGTGAAGTATCCTAAAACACAACTCATTTATATTGTATTATTGCTACATAATTTCCTTTAAAAGATGAAATAAAATATGTAAATTTCTTTTCCTTATTTACCCAAAAAATTTATGCATTTCTTATCAATAATATGGTATAAATTTATATTATTGATCTATTATATTTTTATATTTATAAATAATCTATAAATTTTAGTTCACGTATCATGCTCTTATTCTTAAAAAAAAATAACTCTTTCAGCATGTCAATATTATGTTGTTTCAATACCCATATCAACATCCATACTTCTTAGAGACTTGGACCAACAACGAGGTTGTTTTGTCATGATCCATAGAGATTATGTGATTCAAATTATGATGATAACCTTTCTATAATATATAAATAAGAATGTATATATTTAGTCCTTTACAATATACAGGAAGCCCGTGCACTATACTCTTTCTTCGTGAAATTGAAATGCAAATAAACGAAAAGCAGAACAAACAAAACAAGTACACATTTTAGGACGATTTTGCTGCAGAATAGTGTAGAAAGTAGATAAGAGATGGAGAACTCACGTTGCATTGATAAGAGGTTTGTACATCCACCAAACATAGCTTTCAAACACCAAGATATCTATTCCTTCCCAGTTCTTACCATGGTTAGCAATTGAGTCAAGCTTAACCAGTCTTCTAACCACAGAGTGGTTAGTTGAATGGTCTGAATTAGATTCAACTATAAAGGGGGCCCAGTAGAACTCAACGCTTGCATTATAATCCTGCAATTTTTGATACAAGGGACTATGAATGAAAATATCTATCAATATCGTGGAAAAATTTAAATCAAATATATTAGATAATACGTACTATGAAGCATGGACATAAAATACCGACACGCTATTTTTTAAAAAATTAAGGATATGATATGTTGGGGACACGTAAACTAAAATTATAGTTTATAATTGTTTATTTGATGAATACTACTTTTTATATTAGAATTGTGGGTTATCGCCTTCATTTGTAATAAAGAAATTAAATTATTACTCCATAAAAGATCAGTTGTGTTATCACATTCATTTGTTTCACCTCCATATTTGTCTTTTTTATCTCGAATCATAACTTTGTATTCTATAAAAATTTGGTAAAAGAAAAATATCCCCTACTACAAAAAGAGTCTTTCTTGATTATGAGATAATCTTGAGAAGTGAAAACTATTGACAGAAATGAAAGAGAGATATACAACTTTAAATTTTTAAAATTATAAAACAATTCACAGTTTTTAAAATTTATAAAATGGCAATTTACAAAATGGCCCTCAATTTTTAAAAATTTATCAAATTACTCAATGTGTCCAAATGTGTCAGGACGTGTTTGAAATGTGTTCAAAATGTGTTAGAAGGTGTCTAGAGCATGTTCGAAGGTGTCAAAAAAAGAAATAAATTAACACGTGTTGGAGTGTGTATAATAATGTCTGGGGTGTGTTGATATCTGATACGTATTGGACACTGACTCTTTGAGTTAAAAAAAGTGTCCGTTCTTCCTAGAATACGTATATATATTAAATATATTTTTTAAAAAAATTTTAAAATTACAAACTAATAGAAAAATATTGGCTTAAAGGCTATGATATAGAATAAATATGCAGTATATTGAATAATTTATTATAATATATTATCAATATAATAGTATATCATTATATTATCATCGTGTTAAAAAATATTAATATTGGATATTCTGATACAATATTTTTATCTATGCAAGTGAAACATTCGGCTTATGTTTACTTAGGTGTAATGATACACAATTTCTCATAGTAATGATGGGTGACTCATAAAAAGGCATCAAGGCTTGAGTCAAAGTCATTTTCTTTGTCTAAATTAGTATGTTATAACTATAAATGGGTTTATGCTATGCATTTGTTTGATTTTATTTTATACTAATAAAATCAAACTTAGAACTTTCAATGATAAGTAGACTTGTTTGTAACTTAGAGATGTTCTTTGTCGTAAACAAACTCTGTTCTTGATCCATTGACTTTTTCCATGCCTGCAAACTCAAACACATACCCACCCTATTTCATAGTAATCCTAGAGTAGTTATATTAGTTGGTAGTATAGATAAAAATATTGTTATTGATATTAATTATTGTCATATCGATATCAGATATATTCAACAATTATATCGGTATTAAATATATGTCGGAAGAAAAAAAATCTAATAATTATAAACTAATAAAGAAATATAAGTCAAATATCGCGATATTATCACGGTATCTGATAATATTGATATTAGGTGAGCCCAATATTAGTATATATTGACCAATATTTTTTATATGGTTAGTAGTTATGGTAGTTGGCAGTTGACTTTTGCTGGAAAAAATTGGTAAAAACTATTAAACCATCAATCAATGACCATCACCACGTGGAGTGACATGCAATTGACACGTGGCATATGATACACAACGCTTTAAAAATGTGTGACAAACCTGGGCATAGAAAATCTTCTTGGAAGGAACCTTATGCAGTGATTTCTTGCCGTTTGGAATGGAAGATTGCAGCAGGCAGACCATGGAATCGAACTGGGTCCTCTGAATTGAGTCTCCTACAAACATGAGTCTCTTGTTCCTTAGAATCTCCAATAGTTTCGCTGCATTAAACCTGGCAAAAAAACATTCCCAAATCACTTCATCATCTTGATCTTAAAGATTGGTATGATTCGAATTTGTTATCTATAATAGAACCATTTGAATATCTGACTCAAAAAGTTCGTGATAAGACATTAAAGTGTAATGTAAACAGAGATTTGCGGTGATAGCAAATGGATCTGGAGGTGTGCATCTCTTATTTTTGGGTCCATTAGTAATGTTTTGAGTTAGGATTTTGAGATCATTTTTAGAATTACATTGTAGCCGTCTCATATAACTTTATTTTTGAAGGTAGTGAAACCTCTCTTCCTTCATTTGCGGATTTTTTTTTGGAGTTTTTTTATGTAAATCTAGTATTTTATTGTGTGACTGCTCTTTTTTTACTATTGTTAAGTTCAAAAATTCCTAATATTGAGTTATATGAGTGGGGTGGTTGATAAGTATTTCTTATTGCATCACGTATCTTCTCAATTCCAAAGGAATTGGGACAATTTCATGTAACATGAAGCAAATCGATTATCTATTTATATATAAGCTCGTCAATATAGATAGATAGATAATATATTATACCATTTGAAAGTGTTGTAAGAATATCCGATTTATTAGTATAGATAGATGAGATATCATGGCCAATCGATGGTATCGTAAGGGTATTTCAAGAAAATCCCTTTAAATCTTTTTGAGACACTCTAATATAACATAAAACAAGCTATTCATCTATTCTTATGCAAATCTATTAATGTGGATAAATAAATAGGATAACATATCATCCAAAGGAATCCTAAAAGTATCCAAAGAAAATCCTTTAAACACCTTTGAAATATTCTCGTTTAGTATGAAACCAATATATTCACCTGTTCTTTTATAGATTTATTAATATAAATAAATAAATAAAATATTATATTATCCGAATGTATTATAAGAGAATCGAACCCCTAAGATCACTCAGACTAATTACTAGGTGTCTTCCATGAACAGTGAGGCTAAATTGTTTTTGTCGATATTGGTGGCACATTTGCACGAGGTATTTTTGTTTTGTAGGATCAGGCCAAATATTCAGTCCTAGAATCATGGCACTTAATTTACCTTGGAAGATTGCATTCATTCGGCTGCCATCTCCAAAACTGATAAAGAGAATCAGGTCTGCCATTTTTCTGGCAACTCACCTACAACAACAACAATGTAAGTCTTATTTATGAATCTATAATTCATATATCAAAATTTCCATACTTCCGCTTGCCTGTTTGACCAAATAAGGGCAGCTGTCTTCAGTATACAGAGGGTGAGAGATATTGTCCCAAATCCACTTTCCTTCAAACACATTGCAGTCTTCAATGTCTTCTTCCTCATAATTTCTACCATCGGTGCCTGGGAATGATCTATGGTTTGATCTGCCGCCTTCGGGCAGCCAAAACCGCCATTGAAAGCGGCCGCGGTTGTTCTTCGAGCTGTCGAAGACGACCCTCGCAGTTCCCAAAATAAGAACAGCGACCAATCCGATAGGCAAAATTAAACGTATTCTTCGATTTGAGTACAGTTTTGTTGTCATTTGTGAGGATGAACGAAAAATTTGTCGAAGTGTCAATTTCTTCACTCATTTTGGATCTCGCCCTTCGTTGTTTGCAATTAGGTTGAGATGCAAGTGTTTGAGAAGGTAGGCTTCAACCACCGGTTGGTGGTCAGTTGCAAATTTAGGGTTTCTTTTTGGGGAAAAAAATATCCTTTGGCTATGAATTTGAACTTAGAAGGATATAAATGCTTGCAAGACAATGTTTTATCATTCTAAGATACTACTGAGTGATATAACGTTGATCTATTTATTTATTTTATATGGGGCTGTTAGTATAGAATGATTTTGTTGCAGAAGAGCGTAGAAAGTAGATGAGAGATGGAGAACTCACGTTGCATTGACAAGTGGCTTGTACATCCACCAAATGTAGCTTTTAAATTTCAACGGTATATTTAGTTATTAAAATATAATAAAAAAAATAAAATTATTATTTCTAAAAAATAAAATAGAATGAAAATAAAATTAAAATTATTATTTATTTATTTATTAGAATAGAATAAAATAATATAAATTTATTTAGTTTTATTATTTGATGAAGAAATAAGGTAGGAATAATGATAATAAAAGAATAATAATAATAATAATAACAATAATAATAATAATAATAATAATAATAACATGTTGGAATTGTTATTCCTATATATGTGAAAATAATCATTCTCACAATTAAATTTGTAATCAAACGAAAAAAAATATTTATTTTCAGGAAATAAAAATTTTATTATCTTTTTATTTCCTCCAACCAAACATAGGACAAGATATCTACTCCTTCCCAATTCTTATCATGGATTAGCAATTGAGTGAAGCTTAATCAGTCTTTTAACCACTAAGTGGTTAGTTGAATGGTCTAAATTAGATTCAACTATAAAGGGGGCCCAGTAGAACTCAACGCTTGCATTATAATTCTACAATTTTTGATTCAAGGGATTAAGAATGAAAATATTTATTAGTATCGTAAAAAAATTTAGAACAGATATATTAAATAATATGTACTATGAAATATGGATACCGACATAGGATATAGACACAAAACGCCGACTTGCTATTTTTTAAAAAATTAAGAATATGATATAATGGGAATACAAAAATTAAAATTATAGTTTATAATTTTTTATTTGATAAATACTACTTTTTATACTAAATTTGTGGGTTATCATCTTCATTTGTATTGAAAAAATTAAATTATTACTCTACGAAAGATCAACTGTGTTATCCCATTTATTTATTTCGCCTCCGTATTCGTCTTTTCTTTCTCGAGTCATAACTTTGTACATTATAAAAATTTGGTAAAAGAAAAGGTGTTATCTATTACGAAAAGAGTCTCTCTTGATTGTGAGATAATGCTGATGAGTGGAGACTATTGACAAAAATAAAAAAGAGATATACAACTTTAAATTTTTAAAATTATAAAACAACTCATATTTTTTAAAATTTACAAAATGACCCTTAATTTTTAAAAATATTATAAAATTACTCAACGTATTCAAACGTGTCAAGACATGTCTAGAATGTGTCCGAAATATGTCGAAAGGTGTTTGGATCGTGTTCGAAATATGTTAAAAAAAAGAAATAAATTGACACGTATTAGAGCATGCACAATGTGTTTGGAACTTATCGGTGTTTAATATGTGTTGGATACTGACACTTTGAGTTAAAAAAAATGTCTATTTTTCCTAAAATACATATATATATTGAATATATTAAAATAAGAAAATTTTAAAAATTACAAACTAATAGAAAAATATCCGCTTATAGGCTACCATATCGGATAAATATGTAATATACTTGATGATTTATTGTAATATATTGTCAATATAATAGTATATCGTGAAATTATCATGCTATTGAAAAATATTAATATCGAATATTTTGATACGATATTTTTATTTATCCAAGTGAAACATCCGGCTTATGTTTACTTAGGTCTAATGATATGCAATTTCTCATAGTAATGATGGGTGACTCACAAAAAGCATCAAGGCTTGAATCAAAGTCGTTTTATTTGTCTAAATAAGTATGTTATAACTATAAATGGGTTTATGCTGTGCATTTGTTTGATTTTATTTTATATTAATAAAATCAAACTTAGAACTTTCAAAGATAAATAGACTTGTTTGTAACTTAGAGATGGTTCTTTGTCATAAGCAAACTCTGTTCTTGATCCAATGACTTTTTCCATGCCGACAAACTCAAACACATACCCACCCTATTTCATAGTGATCCTAGAGTAGTTATATTGGTTGGTAGTATAAATAAAAATATTATTATTGATATTAATTGTTATTATATCGATATCAGATATATTCGATAACTATATCGGTATTAAATACGTTGGAAGAAAAAAATATGATAATCATAAATTAACAAAGAAATATAAATCAAATATAGTGATGTTATCACGGTATCTAATAATATTGGTATTAGATGGCCCCACTATTAGTATATATTAACAAATATTTTTCATATGGTTAGTAGTTAGGATAGTTGGTATTGGGGCAAAAGGTCGGTCGGATAAGAATGTACACAAGTACACAATAAAGAAAGAGGGAGAACGCACAAGTTTTATGAGAAAAATCTTTATCAAAATAAGAAAAAAAATCATTGGATATTTAGTCCACAACAAATCTATTATGTGAAGATTGATTACAAAAACCCATAAGATGGAGTATCCGATACACACCTGAGACAGATTAAGAAAAACCACTCCAGAGAAAGGAAAACCCTCACTTCGCTCTTGTCTCTCTATTTTTCTTCTCTCATTCTCACCGATGGTACATTCCACTCCCTTTTTCTTTTTCACACACTCCTAGACTTTATCACCCTTAAACTCTCTTGCTTGTGCTCTCTCTATCTCACTCCACCACACATCCAGCATGTATATATATATTGTTTTCCTGGAAACCATCTTCTCAATATGCAGGTTGTGTGTGGACAAACACCTGCTACCAATATCTCTACAACTTGCCACCTATATAAACGGCGCATGCGCTGCAAATCATCATACTTTGTAGAAATGACGCCGACTATATAGAGATTGTGTATGCTCAGTCAATCTTCTAAGTTGGTATTCACGTGCGCTATCTGCGCCCAAGTCCTCGAGCATTTCTTGATGTCTCTAGGCAGTGACAATGACCTCGGAGTTTATCCCATGTCCTTGATCGCTCGTATAACCTATGTTATTTCGGGCATAATCAGAGGCTCAAGCAACCTCGGTCGTCATTTACACCTCGGCCGTTTTCATATTGGTAATACGGACCGGTAAATTCCGTGCACCCATTTTGCTTCATTGGCCGGTCAACGCGTTGACCGGCAATTTTGCACCAAGTGCATTTCGCACCTTCAGTTAGCTGCACGCCTTCAGTATGTCAACTCATTGACCGGACATTTTACCTTCAGCCGGTCATACTCTTGTAGCCCTACCTGGCTGTTCCGGCATTGGCGTCTCTGGAAAATGCACTCCCGTATTTTCACTCTGAAAAATGCACTCCGGTATTTTTTCACTCCAAAAATCCAGAGCGGAATTTTCCACTGCCTCCCGATTTCCACTCCGAAAATCCTCTCTGAAGAAATCCACTCCGGTATTTTCTCTCCGAAGAACCCACTCCGGAGAAATCCACTTCGAATAATTTTCCTCTTCGGATTTCCTCTCTGAAATCTTCTCCGGCAAATTTCACTCCGAAATTTTCTACTCCAACCTTCACACAAAGCCTTTGTGATCCACCAATGATAAAATTTATTTATTGAGTTATTTATAAGAGTGACTAAATCAAATTAATAGTTGACTTTTTTGAAAAAATTGGTAAAAACTATTAAACCATCAACCAATGACCATCACCGCGTGGAGTGACATACAATTGACACTTTTTTTGGTAAGTATTTTTTTTTTTTTTTGGGATAAGTAACATGCAATTGACACGTGGCATATGATACACAATGCTTTAAAAATGTGTGACAAACCTGGGCATAGAAAATCTTCTTGGAAGGAACCTTATGCAGTGATTTCTTGCCGTTTGGATTGGAAGATTGCAGCAGGCAGACCATGGAATCGAACTGGGTCCTCTGAATTGAGTCTCCTACAAACATGAGTCTCTTGTTCCTTAGAATCTCGTATAGTTTCACTGCACTAAACCTGGTAAAAAAGCATTCCCAAATCACTTCATCATCTTGATCTTAAAGATTGGTATGATTCGAATTTGTTATCTATAAAAGAACCATTTGAATATCTGACTCAAAAAGTTCGTGATGAGACATTTAAGTGTAATGTAAACCAAAATTAGCAGTAACAACAGATAGATCGGGAGGCGTGCATCACTTATTTTTGGGTCCATTAGCTTTGTCTATATATATATAACGTTTTGAGTCAAGATGTTGAAAACCTTTTTAAAATCACATTGTCGCCGCCTCATATAACTCTATTTTCAAAGGTGGTGGAGCCTCTCCTCCTTCATTTGTGATTTTTTTTTTATTTTAAAATTTTTTTATGTAAATCTAGTATTCTGTTATGTAACTACTCTTTTTTTTTTTTTTTTTACTATTGTTAATTTCACAAATTCCTAATATTGAGTTATATGGGTGGGGAGGTTGATATGTATTTTTTATTGCATCACGTATCTTCTCAATTCCAAAGGAATTGGGACAATTTCATGTAACATGAAGCAAATCGATTATCTATATGTATATAGGCTCGTCAGTAAAGATAGATAATATATTATGCCATTCGAAAGTGTTGTAAGAATATCCGATTTGTTAGTATAGATAGATGAGATGCCATGTTATCCGATGGTATCGTAAGAATATTTAAAGAAAATTCCTTTAAACCCTTTTGAGACACTGTAATGTAACATGAAACAAGCTATTCATCTATTGTTATGCAAATCTGTTAATGTGAATAAATAAATAGGATGACATGTTATCCAAAGAAATCCTAAAAGTATCCAAATGAAATCCTTTTAAACACTTTTGAGATACTCTCGTTTAGTATGAAATCAATTTATTCACCTGTTCTTTTATAAATTTATTAATATAAATGAATAAATAAGATATTATATCATCCGAATATATCATAAGGGTATTGAACCCCTAAAATCACTCGGACTAATTACGAGGCATCTTCCATGAACAGTGAGGCTAAATTGTTTTTGTCGATATTGGTGGCACATTGTGCAAGGTACTTTTGTCTTGTAGGATCTGGCCAAATATTCAGTCCTAGAATCATGGCACTAATTTACCTTGGAAGATTGCATTCATTCGGCTGCCATCTCCATGACTGATAAAGAGAATCAGGTCTATCATTCTTCTGGCAACTCACCTACAACAACAACAAAGTAAGTCTTATTTATGAATCTATAATTCATATATCAAAATTTCCGTACTTCTGCTTACCTGTTTGACCAAATGAGGGCAGCTGTGTTCAGTATACAGAGGGAGAGAGATATTGTCCCAAATCCACTTTCCTTCAAACACATTGCAGTCTTCAATGTCTTCTTCCTCATAATTACCACCATCGGTGCCTGGGAATGATCTATGGCTTGATCTGCTGCCTTCCAGCAGCCAAAACTGCCATTGAAAGCCGCCACGGTTGTTCTTCGAGCTGTCAAAGACGACCCTTGCAGTTCCAAAAATAAGAACAGCGACCAATCTGATCGGCAAAATCAAGGCACATGTTTGCTGCCCAATTTTTTTGTCAGGTTTAGAAGAAAAGGAGTATTTATGAAGTGCAGGTGCCCGACACTCATAATCTGCACAGGCACGTACCAAGTGCAAAGAACTTATAGCAGTAGAAAAAGAACTTGCCATCCATCAAAGCAGCAGAAAAATCCAATGAGCCTCAGCATCGATGGCCCCCCACCCCCTAAATTCGAAGCAACTACGATTCAAGGCCCCTTAAGATGAGCTTATAGCAGTAGTCCAAGGAAGATTATCACTAAATAAAGAGGGCAGATAAGTCAAGCTCCTCCAAGCATAGATCACAATTGTTCCTTCAAGAAAGGAAATGCAATATCAACAGGCAGGCAGCTAGAAAGTTCAACGATCTCAAACGCCCCAAGATTTAGGAAAATATGGAGAGTAAGGGTGAAGCACACCGGTCATCAAAAGCATTGCACCAGGTAATACTCTTGTATCACTGAACCACAAACAGAGAAACCTAACACTATGATTCTAGAATGTGGCTGCTTAGGTCAACACCAACTGTGTGTGGCATTTATAAGCATTAAAGCTCTATAAAGTCAATCCCAGGATCAGCTAAAGTTGACCCAACAACAATAGAACAACTATTCTTAATCCAAGGCCCATGAAATATCACGAATCCAGATCAAAACAAATCTAAATAATTATAATTTTTAAAAATTAAAATTCTAAAATAACACAACAATAATCAACAAATCTCAAAACCGGATGTACCAAAACGAACATCCACATGACCCAAAATGATAATCATAATAATAACCAGTATAGAATCTCATTAGATAATCATCTGGAGAACATAATAAATACAACCTACTCCAAAAATATCGCAAGAAAGGTGACAAACCAACCACAGTATATCCGATATACACAAAAACCCAATAGTTTCATACATATCCATAGGCCAACATTCAGCCGAACTCTAAGTCCAAAATACAACCCACACTAACACAAACCGAACTAAATACTAATACTCACCAAAAAGATGAAGCTGCAACCAAATCATGTTAAACTCCTATAATATATCAAAACCTACTAATCTGAAAGGATAAGAAATAAAAACGTGAGCCTAAAACTCAACAAGTTTATATATCATTTAACAAATAATAATATCCAAAATCAGATAAAGGGTCCAAAATATATTTAAAACACGTAAAAGTCACAAATCAAAAAAGCCTAATATCGAAAGTCCGAAGGTAATCGTGTGCTCAAAGCAAAATCCATATCAAAATAGAGTCCCATCATAACATACTTTGAACGAAATGTAATCCGAAGCATAATCCAAATCATACCATAATCCATACGGAGCATATACTGAATGAAACAATATTTAGATTAAAATCACACATAAACGAAACAAAGTTTGGAACGAAATTATAGAAGGACGAAATATGTTCCGAAACAAAGTCACACATTTAAATGTGTACAAATTGGAGCAATCTTGCGAATATCAAATGAAGCTCAATACAAATAAATGTCGAAAACACTTCAAAATCCAAAACAAGTACAAATTGGAGAACCAAAGATACTTTACACCATAACAACCACTATTTACACTCATGAGTAAGGCCGTCTATATACGCTCTCTTATAAACAATAAACACTCACTATATTTTGGCACCCATGACAATGAGTGTAATCCTCAAGTCCATCTGATATATTAGGACGACCAAATATATTATTTCGTTTAATTACCTTACGATAGTTTTCATTAAAACACAAATGGGAATGATCATCTACATCAGTCACAAAACTTTCCTCGTCGGGATACAAAGCTCTTCGTCGGGGAGGATCACATAACAAATCAAATCATTTCACATATCACAAAAGTAGAGAACCCAAGCCCCAGACAGTGATACATGTATACCAATGCATAGCCCACATAAGTTTTCATGATTTTTTTTCATACAAATATACTGATATATAAATATACAATTTTAAATACTTATCCATTTTTTATAAAATAACAAAACCCTCAAATATTCACAAATCTCAAACAAAAACTCACACAATCGATAAAAATAACATGCATGCGTAAACAAAATAAATAGACTAAATAAAAATAACATACATGAATATTAAACATCTAAAACTTTAAGTGAAATTTATCAAATACGAAAAAGACCAATGATAGGGAGTAAGAATACCTGTTTTAACTTCCTACCAAACATATTTGACAAAAAGATATTTCGAACTACCACTTTTTTTTTCTTTCTCTCTCCTTTTTCTCATCTCTTCTCTTTTTCTCCAGCATGAAATGACTGCACAGTGCCTTGCAACTACTTAAATAGGGCCACCAGCGCTTGCGCACGACTCAGGCATGCTTCGAGCACCAATCTCACGGCACACGATGCTTAAGCGCTACCTCGAGCACCCCTCAAGTGCCACTTCACGGATTTCATTGCTCAGGTGCCCAGCGGGCGCATCTCAAGCGCCAATCTACTACTCCAAATTCCTTAATTTGACAATATATAATTATTTTCGATACATTCAATTTATCCAAAATAACATATAATACCAAAATAAATCAAATGAAAATTGGGTATTACATAAAATATCAAAAATAAATAATCTTCATTCATAGAACAAATAAGCATCCACCTAACAAAGATTAGTCACAAATCATAATTGAAAGAAACTAGCAACTTCAGAGAAGGGGTGCCAATCTCATAAACTCTAAACTTGGCCAAGAATCCATTTCTTTTCTTTTATGGTTTACATGATTATTCTATAGTCCAAGGGATTGCCAATGGGACCTCCAAAAAGTGAAAGTCTAGTGGAAATATTGTCAACACTACATATAAAAAGAAGTGACAGAGAAGCAAACGATAAGGCAGGTACTCAATAAACCAAGTATCTATGCAAGAGACAAATGAAGGAAGATAATTAACTGCCAATGAACCACTCACACTATGAGTAATTTAGATAACTGCGTGCACTAGATTGCTGAAGGATGAAAAACCATCCAGCAAGAAAGGGCAAGAGAGTGAATCAGTCATGTTGAGACGAAGCTGGTTATATGAAACAGGTAACTGTGCAAATTAGATGATCAAGCAGCATTTCAGGCATGAATCCAATAGCTTTTCGTCATTTAAGCAGCATTATTCCTAATAGCCATCCTAAGTTGAAACTTACATTTGGCAATCAATAAATCAATTGAGAAGGCTTCAAAGCACTTGTAATCCAACAGAAGCAATCCTCATCTCAGCCACATAATCTAAGCAGAAGCAAAACCTAGAGGCCCGCACACCCAAACGATGAATTCAAGTAGAATTTTTTTGGAAGATATCATTAAGCCAGACCCATGCTGCAATTGTGAACATCCAACAATACTAACAGACAATATTAAAACAATTAACAGAACACCGTAAGCATAAACAAAAGGCAATCAAGCTTTGTTTTTAATCATCTTCGCAATTATCACCGAGAATACCACAATGGACTACAAAATTTCCTACCACAGGAAATGAGATAAACTAAAAATCAGAATCCAACAGGAGAGAAGAAGAAAAACTTACCTCATTAATACGACTGTACATTTAGGTACATTCCCTCTGGTAACCCTAGGAGTGCCTGTTGCTTGGTTGGGCGTACCAGGATACCCAGAGGACGGCGGAAAACTGAAATTCCGGTCAGTATACCCTCCAGAAGGCACCCCAACTGAAACACGACCAGCTCCATCACCCAATACAACACCACTAACACCTGGTCCACCACCTACCCCGCCACCCAAACCACCTTCCGTGCCACCATATGCCCCACCAGCACTGCCTAATCCGCCACATGCACCACCCAGTCCACCATGACAAGTTGTATTTGTTAGAAATATGTCCACATGAAGAGATATATGAATTATTGATTTATTAAATTTATTAAATAAATATGATCATGTTGATTTATATATAATAAAGAGAAATTTTCTAAAAGGAACGCTCATTTAAGACGTATCTTTTAATGGAAAGGATATATTATTTTTCAATAAATATGTCCTTTAGCGAATAAATATGTCTCTTTAAGATATACCCATTAAGCGAATGTATATCACTTCTCAACGATTATATTTATTCATGACGCATCTCTTGAGCGAAAAAATGGGCATTTTAGTAATTTGATAATGATCCTCTCTCCCTTTATAAAAGGACGTCTTTGGCCATCATTTTAGGCATACAAGATTTGTTACATTCTACAAATCATAAAAAGAAGAGAGAAATTATCTCCCAGTTCTTCGAGATAAGAACTATTACGGCCGTGCATAAAAAATTTAACACTAATGGATCTATGTACATAATTTATTTTATAAGTGATTAATTATTGAAAACTTTATGATAATGAAAATTCTGTGGATTAAAATTTTACCTCATTAAAGTTTCTTATATATGGTACCAGAGAGCCAGGTTCTAATTATTTCATTTCTTCCAATTAAAGTGATTTACGTTGTTAATTCCTAATGAATTCAGTAAACATATTTTTTGTATTTCTGGATGCCCGAAATTCTTCTCGGCCAAATATGGCCATTACATCCATTCTGCCGCCATCTGTTTGATTTTTGCGATTGAGAACAAAGGCAGTGGCGCAGAATGGATAACAGAGTTTGTAAAATTCCAGTGTCTGTCGTCTCTGTTCCGCCTTTGTTTTCAATTCTGCCTGCCGCCGTTTACCGTGATAATGGGAGGATGGAGAGGGCAAGGATTCAGTAACCCGTCGACATTTTGCATGTCAGTACCATTCTCTTTATGGGCGATTTAGGATTTATATGGCTCCCTATCCCACATCCCGATTTTCGCCTTTATGGTTGCCTTTCTCCAAATCCGCCGTTTGGCCGGCTGAAATATGGTCGTTTTATTGAACCTATCGCCGATTGTCGCCGGCCGACGTGATCAGTTGCCAGATTCTGGCGACATTAACAGAACTACGAAACGTTTCCGTATGTCGGTTGCAATCGATCCATTATCCGTCTAATAGACGACGATTGAAATCGATTAGTATCGTCGGTTGGCTGCGGCAGTGGGAGCGGCACCGGTTGTTGCCGTTACTGGTGCCGCAAGGAAAAAAAAAATCTGAACAATGACGTTATGGAGGGAATGGGAAGATGTACAGTATAGCTGTAAATGTCGGCAGAAGGAAGTAAAAAGTAAAGTAAATTATATATTTTTGTTTTTATATATAAAAGAAAAGAAAATAATATAATATATTAATATAATATTGTTGCGGCTACTGGTCCGAATTTAACTGGAGATGACTGGTCACTCCGTTTCTTTAACCCAAAACCTGCACAATACCAAAGAAAACAAGATAGTTAAAGGGCCAATGGGGTTAGATCCCCACAGGCTCTTTAACGCTCAAGTTAGTCATGGCCTTTTTTTAATAAAAAGGAAAGATTTAATTATTTTTCTTTCAAGTAGAAATATTTCAGAGAGAGAGAGAGAGCGAAAAGAAAGCCCCTTTATATGCTTTATAAAAGGTCGGTTTCGATTCATAATCAAGCCCAATTACAATATTAAGACGTTTATCCGTTTTAACTTCTGGTTCGTTATTATACGTTTCATTCAAAATGAAATGTGGAAGTTATTGGGAGTTTTTCTAACCTCCCTCATGGCGGTTATCTGAGTCATTTAGGTTGGACTTTAATTAATGGGCCCATATATTGAATCGCTCAGGTGATTATACCCATCACTAGCCTCCCATGCCAGAAGATTAAAATTTTAATTTCTGGCATGTCTTTCTGATGGGTCATATCATAAAGTTATCCTGCCTTAGTCTTCTAACGCTAAATTGCTTAGAATTATTTGTGATTCCGGATTTTTTGGTGACTCTGGATTTTATTCACTCCGGATTTTTGTCACTTCGGATTTTTGTTCACTCCGGATTTTTGTTCACTCCGGATTTTTGTGACTCTCGTTTTTGGTCACTCCGGATTTTTGTAATTTCGGATTTATATTCAATTTATTTCTTTTGTCATCCCGATTATCATCCATTTTTTGTTCACTCCGGATTTTGTGACTCTTGTTTTGGTTCGGATTTGTCACCCCGATTTATATTAAATTTTGACTTGATTTTGTGACTCACTTTTGGTCAACCGGGATTGATCGCTTGGTCACTTTGATTTTGTCACTCCGGATTTATATTCACTCCGGATTTAGTAACTCCGAATTTTTTATGACTCTTGCTTTTGGTCACTCTGGATTTTCGTCACTCCAGATTGATATTCACTTCGGATTTGGTGACTCTGAATTTTTGTGACTCTTGCTTTTGGTCACTCTGAATTTTTGTCATTCCGGATTTTTATTCACTCCGGATTTGGTGACTCTGGATTTTTTGTGACTCTCGCTTTTGGTCACTCTGGATTTTTATTACTCCGAATTTATATTCACTTCAGATTTGGAACGAATCAGTTCTGACACAAGTCTTGCCTGGCTTGCCACGTGTTGAACATCATACGGTATCTTCTGTCACCATCGTTTGAGTAGCAAATGTTTTCTTGACACGTGTTCTCTTCATCATTTTTGAATTTGAACAGACACGTCCCTTCGAACCTATGTTAGGGTTTCTTCCATCGTGTTGTTCTGCATTTCACATTTCTTCTTCTTGTTCCAATGACGTTCAAAGTAGAATCGATGAAGTCATTCTACTCAATGAGGAGATGGAAAAGATTATTTTCCAATATAAGATCCCGAGTTCATATTTGCGTTCGGTACCGTCTAAGAGTGACAGAGCCAATTCTCCCCCAAATGGCTATATTACCGTATATGAAGCGCATTTGAAGAGTGGTCTTCGCTTTCCTCTCGCATCAGAGCTTCAAATAATTTTTGCTGATTTGGACGTGGCCATCGCGCGATACCATGCAAACGCCGTGAGGTATCTCTGCAACCTTTGTATATTTTTTCGCCTTCACGGTACGACTCTTAGCATCACCACCGTTAGAGCGTTATTCAAATTTTGTCAAACTGGGGATTGGATTTCCTTGTCTCCTCGTGAATTAAATATCAGTGGGGTTATCATTGATACGGTCAAAAATTGAAAAGATCATTTCTTTTTCTTTTGCTTTTGATCGGGTATTCCTAACGCATGGGGTAAAATCCCTGAATTGTATTCTGGCAAACTCTCCTCAGAGGAAGAAGAATCGGTGAAACCTTTGATTGAGATGATAAGAGCGAATATGGAGTCATTTTCTAATAAAGAACGTTTATTCACTCCCGAAATTTTTGCTCTAACTAAATGGGGGCCTCTAGTTGAAAGAGTTGGAACATCGGATCCATCTCCTAAACAACGTAAAAGGAAATCAAAGAATACCATGCCAAGGGGGCGTAAACGTCGGGTTGTATCGTCTAGCCAATCGCCTTCCTCTGATACTGCCGAAGTTAGGCTTTCTATGTCTAAAAGGTTAAAAGGGATAAGTGGTTTATCGCTTGCCCTTTCCAACCAACAACAGGAAGAAAATCCTACCGTTGAAGCTTCGGCAGACACTGATTTTGAACAAAGGGGAGCAAAAACTGAGGAAATGGCAATTGTTCCACTCAACGCATCAACTCCGGCCCCAAAGGAATCCTTCATTGGTCCGGTTGATTCAGTCGTAGAAAGACCTGTTGAAGAAACTTCTACTCCGGCCTTTTCTCCTCCGCCTCTCCCTCAAAGTTAGATTTGACTGTGGGAGAGAGAGTTGACCCTTCAATTGATCCCGTCGCTTATTCTCCTTTGAGTTCACGGTTCAGTGAGCAAGCTTCTACTCTTGCTTCTTTACTCCATCTGCCTTTGAAAACTGCGGCTCAAAAAGCCCACTATATTACTGTAAGATTCTCAAAAGAACTTTCCCCCCCTTTTTTTTGAATTACTCCTAACTTATCTTCGTACTAAACAGAACGAGAAGATGGGTGAAATTTTGAATCCTTGTTTAACCCAACGTGACATGAGGGTTGAGCAACTTGAGAAAGAAGTTCAAAGACTTGAACAAGAATGCGTTGATCCGTCCGCTCTCGAAGAAATGAGAATTCAGGCTAGTGCTGACGCCGCAAAAATTGATTTACTCCAAAGGCAGATCTCTAGCATTGAGCTGGAGTTGCAGAAAGCTAATGATACTTTAAAAGTGTCTCAAGAGCACACATCTAACCTGAGACGCGACAATGCTAAGTTGGGAGCAGAACTTATGGTGCGGCTTAAGTCAAAAGAGGTCCGTCCGGCTTTGAATGCTAGATTTTTGGACGGAATCCTCTATGCCGGCAGATTGCTCTTAAGTTGGATCCAAATTTTCTGGTCAGATTTTTTGATCCTAGGAACCTGGGCGCTCGCCTCCGATCAGATTTGAATGAATTTTCTGAAGCTGGTGAACCTTCAATGCCGCCTCCATCAAGCCCCCAGCATTAGCCTTACCTCTTTTTTTTTTTTAGATAACAAGAGAATTATATCAAACATTTATTTTGAATGGAATCAAATACTTTGATTTTCATTAAAAGAACTTTTTCAAATGCATTGCATTCCAAGTTCTCGGCACCAATTTTCCATTTGAGGTGCGTAATTTGTATGCACCATTTCTTAGTACAGCAGAAACAATAAATGGACATTCCCAATTAGGAGAGAGTTTATTTCATTGGCTATTATACTCCTCGAATTAAGTCTCCTACGAATTGCCGTGCTTTTGTCCTCTTCACAGTACCGCAACCGCATCGATAAGCGGTTGCAAGAAGAAGATCGCTTTCTTCTAAATTCTCCAAAGAGATCAAGATTCTCCTCGAGCCGTTGTCAATGGGATCAAATCTCTATCCGGAGGCTAGGTAGTCCAACCTCCACTAGTATTACAGCTTCAGTCCCATAGCATAGGTTGAACGGCATCTCTCGCGTTGGCTCTTTAGGGGTTCTCTGGTAGGACCATAACACCAAAGGTAGTTCATCTGCCCAAGAGCCCCCAGCGTCTTCTAGCTTCGTTTTTAATCCATGAAGTAAAGTCTGGTTGATTATCTCTACTGACCATTTGACCGTGGATATGCCACGAGGTATGTACTCAATCGGATCCTCAAATTGGAACAATATTTGGTGAAAAAGAATCGAGTTCCATTATCGCTGATTATCACACGAAATTCCAAACCGTGCATAATATTCTACCGTACAAATTCCATCGCATTATGCTAAGTTATTTTTGCCAAAGGAGAAGCTTCAACCTACTTAATAAAATAATCAATTCCTACGATGACGAATTTTCTTTGTCCAGCTGCTACCGGAAGAGGTCCAAGTATATCTAGCCCCTATTGTGCAAACGGCCATGGGGCTTGTAAGGATTTTAACTCCGTCGGAGGTGCATGAGGCATGCTGCTGTGGATTTGGTAATTTTCACATTTTCTGACGAATTCAGCGACATCTTTTTTTATGGTTGGCCAATAATAGCCCTGCCGCATTAATTTGAAAGCCAGATTCTTTCCTCCTATGTGAGATCCACATACCCCAAGGTGGACCTCACTTAAAGCGTAATCTGCCTCCTCTGGAGTAAGACATTTCAAATATGGGACGGAGTATCCACGACGATACATTTTTTCATCAACGATTGTATACCAACCAGTAGTTTTCTTTATGCGTTTAACTTCGTCTTGATTTTCTGGAACGATTCCATCAGAAAGATATCGATAATAGGGAGTCATCCAGTTTTCACTACTGGTGACTTGTAAGATATCTTTATCATTTTCCTCAATACTCGGAGCAGTCAGGACTTCTCGCATACTTCGAGAGTATTGCTCCGGATTTTCTATGGCAGCTGCCCTTGCTAATTGGTTGGCCTTTCTATTTTCTGTTCTGAAAATGTGAGTTACATCTATTTTATCAAAATCACAAAATGCGCTTCTCACCTTAGCAAGGTACTTCGCTAAACTTGAATTTGATATGGGTTCCCTGAACTCGATTGACCATCAGAGTCACTAAAATCACAGATTTCATTGAGCATTCTTCAGCTAAACGAGTCCTACTTAACAAAGCTTCATATTCGCTACGTTGTTAGTTGTTGGGAACGAAAGTCTTGAGTATAGTATTTCCATTCCTTCCGAGTTCGTAATATTCACTCCACTTCCCGACAGCGGAGGATCCGTCCATGTACACGTCCATAAAGCGTGTAATTCAAATAAATTGATATCTTGATGTTCCATTTCTTCGCTTTGGGTTAAGTCTCCACTAAAAAAGTCAACCAAGGCTTGCCTTTCACGCATGGCCTTGGCTCGTATTCAATGTCGAATTCTCCAAGTTTGATCGCCCATTCACCAACCTTCCGTATGCATCAAGTTTTTGTAATATTTCCTTGAGGGGTTAATCTGTGAGGATAATTATCATATGAGCCTGGAAGTATGGCCTTAGCTTTCTTGCCGAATAAACAAGTACTAACACTATCTTTTCAGCATATGTATAGCAGCTTTCTACACTTGACAGCGTTTTACTGACGTAGTAAACCGGTCGCTGAATATCCGCCTGTTGTCAAATCAAAACCGAACTTAATGCCACGTTGGAAACAACCAGATATAAAAATAACTCCTCTCCCTCCCGTGGTGATGTCAAAAGAGGAGGGCTGGCTAAATATTCTTTTAAATCTTGAAAAGCTACTTGGCATTCTTTAGTCCATTCGAAACCATTGGCTTTGGTTCCTCTTAAAGCTCTGAAAAATGGAAGGTATTTTTCTGCCGACTTGGATAAGAAACGAGAGAGTGCAGCGAGTCTTCCTGTGAGCCGTTGAACTTTTTTTTATGGTTTTTGGAGGGCTCATCTCTGCAATCGCCTTTATCTTTTTTGAATTGGCCTCAATTCCTCGCTTTGAAACTATAAATTCCAAGAACTTGCCTGAAGATACTCCGAAAGCGCATTTGCTTGGATTTAATTTCATACGATGTTTTCGAAGTACTTTAAAAGCCTCTTCCAAATCTGCGGTATGATCGTCTATGAACTTACTTTTAATGAGCATATCATCCACGTATACTTCCATGTTTCGGCCGATTTGAACTGCGAACATTTTGTTCACCAATCTTTAGTACGTGGCGCCAGCATTCTTCAGGCCAAACGGCATCACTGTGTAACAGTAAGTTCCTTGGTCAATCATAAAGGAAGTATGTTCTTCGTCTTCTGCGCACATGCTAATTTGGTTGTAACCGGAATATGCGTCCATGAAACTAAGTAACTCATGTCCGGACGTTGAATCTACTAATAAGTCGATTCTTGGCAAAGGAAATCCTTAGGACAGCCTTATTCAAAGTTGGTAAAATCAACACACATCCTCCACTTTTCGTTGCTCTTTTTTACCATAACTATATTAGAGAGCCAATCCGAGGATCGAACCTCCCTAATGAAACTCGACATCCAAAGAACTTTTTCACTTCTCCCTAATTGCAATGAGCTTCTCAACCAAATAGTTCCTTCGCTTTTGCCTAATAAGATCCAAATACAATTTATGGACTATCACTTGGAATTTCGGCATATTGATGAGCCAAAACATCCTTATTAAAAGAATTCAATTAATAACCGTCTTGGCCAATGAATTTCCTATTCAGACGCATTTTTTCTGATCTGTTAGATCCAAAAATTAAATCGGGCCTCTTTCCGTCTTGATAGGCATTTTGCCTCGATAATCAAAATCTTCTAATCGATCTTTTGAAATCTCGATTGAGACAAATAACATGTTCGGTTACTTGATCTCCCAATATTTCTCCTACACCATTTGGTGTTAAAAACTTCATTTTTAAATGGGGAATTGATGTAATCGCTCCAAATATTTGTAAAACAAGAATCGCATTATAAACAGTAATATCACCAGAAAGTAAGTTTGTGAGATGTAATTTTTGGATAAGTTCCCAACGTGACTTCCAATTGGATGGTTCCTCTGACTGTGACTGGTTCATTTTCCACTCCATATAGTAGTCCATTAGCTGATTCGAGTTGGTTAATTTTTAAACCCAATTTAATGAAAGCGTCAAAATAAAGTAAATTGTTAAAGCTTCCATTATCTATAAATATTTTTATTCGTAATCTACTTGATCAACTAAATGATACAATCAATAGATTTGAGTGTGGTGACCTTACATGATCAATATCCTCCTTACTAAAGCTAATTACATCATCACTTTTAAACTTCCGCTTTTTACCACTCCTAATGGCAACTGGTTCAATTACAAGCTTTGGCCGGTCTAGTGGATATCATATTCATCACTCCAGCCACCACACGATTTTTTGGTTGTGATTGCTCCATTTCTTCCTCTTCCAGCCTTCCACCAGAGTCGCCCTCTGGGCTCTTTATAAATTTTTTGAGGTTTCCTTTCCGAATTAGATTTTCGATTTGCAGAGTCATTCTTCGCTCTATTATGAGCGATGGTAGTGACAAAACTTGCTTTGATCTCCACTTTCTGTGGTTTACTTGGCCATTTAAAGAAATTATCGCATGAGGATATTTGTTTAGAATCATTTAACGGAGTCGATAAAAGGCTCCGAACTCCCCTTCGTGCTTCGCCTTTAAACTTCCTTCCGGGCTGATGGGATATTTCATCTTCTCTTCTTCTTTTTCTCGCTGATCCTTGATGAGAAGGATATAATAGGCTTCTTTAGCCTCATTGGCTTCTCTCGCCGCTTTACGTATGCTCGGTGGCAAAGAATCTCCACTTCTCTAAAAGTGATTGAGCCAAATGTTTTAAAAATTCCAAATTTGCTATGAAATTGTTTTTAACTTGACTTCATGGGTCGATTCTAAGTAAATCTTGATAGGAAGCTCTTCAAATTTTCATTTGGACCGTTTGATATGTGCTGTGTACTGTATCTGTTTTTCTATTCTAACCGAGAAAGAAAGAAAACTATCTCTAATTCTGAATGACCGAATTGAATTGGTCGCATTCGGTAGAACCAAATTCGTGCATCCCCTTTCAAAGTTAAAGGGAAGTATTGACACATCATCATTTCATCCAAGCCCCGAAAGCTTAGTAGCTCTAAGTGATCCAAGTGATCCATCTGGACGTGAGTTCCGCCATAGGTGTCAATGGTTGGCATCTTGAACTTCCGGGTAGTGCATGTGTCCGTATTTCCATCAGGAATGGGGACCTCCTTAAATCAAGTAGTCTGGCCCCTCGTATTTTCTCCGAAAAGATAATTTCATATCTTTTCTAATTTCTCCTTTGAGAACAGCAGAGATTTTTTGGCATCGAGATAAGTTCTCAATTCTTCAGGAGCTTCAGATCGATGTGGTTGGGCATTTTTTTCATTGAGATAAGTTCTCAATTCTTCAAGAGCTTCGGATCGGGGTGGTTGGGCATTTCTACCAACCGGCGGCAAGTTGGAGGAAGCTTCCTCTTGGTCAAGAGGTTTTCTCTCACTTCATGGATTATGGCCGCCGACGATCTTCGGCCCAATCGGCCTTCTAATCGAAATCGGCCTCCGCTTCTCTCTCTTGCAAATATCCTCTCTCGAATATGTCCGGCCGGTAGTTTCTTCTGTCTATTCCCCATAGAAGCGGGAATATGCATTGCTGAAGAATGGGCGTTCGATTTTTGACGTCCTACTTGCTCGCGTAGATTTTGTAAATCTTGAAACATATAATCCATCCGTGTGTTTAATGTTTGTAGGAGCTGAGTTTGCTGATTCTTATCTTGCTCCTGCAAAGGAGGGTCATTTTCAGGAATGACGTCCTCCATTGCCGGAGCACTTTGATGAGTTCGGGTATTAACCATTTTTTTTTAAAGTGGCAAATCAAACTTTTGTTCGATTCTCACAGATTTGTCAATGTTGCGCCATGTCTGATTTAACAGAGATGACCGTCACCCATTTCTTTAATCCAAGACGTGCACAACACTAAAGAAAACAAGATAGTCAAATGGCCAATGGGGTTAAATCCCCACAGGCTCTCCGACGCTCAAGTCAGTCATGGCCTTTTTTGAATAAAAAGGAAAGATTTAATTATTTTTCTTTCAAGTAGGAATATTTCAGAGAGAGAGAGAGAGCCAAAAGAAGTCCCCTTCCTTGGAGGATTGCCTTCCCTTCATAAAAGGTCACTGTTCATAATCGCCTCCTATTTATAACTTCTTCAAGTGCTCGCTTATCCGCTTTTATTAACGCTTCATTCAAAATGAAACGTGGAAGTTATTGGGAGTTTTTCTAACCTCCCTCATGGCGATTATCTGAGTCATTCGGGTTGGGCTTTAATTAATGGGCCCATATATTAAATCGCTTAGGTGATTTATTATTTATTTATTTAATATCTATAATTTATTTATTTATATGATGTAAAATTTAAATTTATCATTTTATCATGATTAAATATTATCATTTAGATTTATACAAATATTATTTATGATATTGTACAAAATGATTGCGATTAATTATCTATATAATGATGTAATTTGGTAGTCATTAAAGTGACCCGACTAAGTAGTTTTATAGATATCAAATTGTAGAATAAAAAATTAATATAGTTATCCCATATATTAATTTAGTTACTTTATAAATTTAAAGTGTTGTAATTTTTCAATCAGTAGATATTATGGTAGGCTTGAAAGTGTACCAACTTTTACGTGATTGATTAATTGAATAGAATAATTAATAAGTATTCATTATTTCAAATAGGATCCTAGATATCCAAAAGTAATAGACTTATTTAAATTTTTAAATATTATTAATTATTTCAATAAGTAATTGGGAGTCACTATAATAGTTAATTAGTGTATTATAATTACACCAAAATATAAATTATAATGACACTATTTATATTTTATATTTCTCATATTTTATTAATTCAAAACATTAATATTAAGTATATTCATTTATTGTAATATCTATTCCGATTTCGCTACATTCTTGCATTTTTTTATTTTGATATTTAATGGAATTAATTTTTTTGATTGGCTTGAACAAGTCTAATTTTATCTTGATGTACTGGACCTTGATATTATATTGTAATTAAAAAATCCTGCTACTATTACTGGTTCAAGCAGTGATGAGAAAAAAATCTTATTTTAGAGTATGAAAAAAATCAAACAAAATAAGTATGATATTTATGAGAATGACCATGACGAATAATATTAAGTCTACACTTCCTGAAATCAAAAATATTAATGATTTATTGAAAACTATTGAAAATCATTTTCGGTCTGCGGATAAGTCTCTTACTAGAACACTAATGACAAAACTTATCACTATGAAGCTTGATGGTACTTAAGGAATGTATGAACACATTATTGAGATGACCAATTTGGCTACCAAACTCAAAGCCCTTGGTATAGATGTGAATGAATCCTTACTTGTTCAATTTATGATGAATTTTCTTTTTTTTCAGTACGAGTCTTTTTTAATTTATTGTAATACTATTAAAGATAAATGAAATATCAATGAATTGAAAAGTATGTTGATTCAAGAGGGGGTAATACTCAAATAATAAAAAATTTATTCAATTAATTTAACGTGCTATGGTAGTAAAGGAAATGAGAAGAGAAAGAGAGAGTATTAAAGTTGGACCATCAAAGAAAATGAGTCCCATTTTGGTACAGGGATTCAGAAGAAGGGAAGTAATACAAAGTTTCACTTTTATAAAAAAGTGAGACACTTAAAAAAAAATTGTTATAAAAGAAAGGCTTGGTTTGAAAAGAAAGGTGAGCCTTTGGCTTATCTTTGTTTTGAATCAAATGTAACTGAGGTACCTTTTAATAATTAGTGGTTTGATTCATATTCTAACGTTCATATTTCTAAATCAATATAGGGATTCCTTACAACCCAGATGCTAAACCAAAATAAAAATTTTATTTTCTTGAAAAATGGTGTCAAAATTTCTATTTCTACTATTGAAAGTTTTCATTTATTTTTAGAAATTGAAGATACATAAAGTATTTCCAATAAATCTAGATATATTCCGATATTAAATTGGAAACACTTTATTTCTAGAAATTAAAGATAGTATCTTTATTTTCATTTATTTCTAGAAACACTATATATTTCTACTATTGAATTGGAAAGTACGTTGATTCAAGAGGAGGCAATACTCAAATAATAAGAAATTTATTCAATTAATTTAACGTGCTATGATAGTAAAGGAAAGGAGAAGAGAAAGAGAGAGAGTATTAAAATTGGACCATCATAGAAAAATGAGTACCATTCTGGCATAGGGATTCAGAAGAAATGAAATAATACAAAGTGTCACTTTTATAAAAAGGTGTGATACTTTAAAAAAGATTGTTATAAAAGAAAGGTTAGGTTCGAAAAGAAAGATGAGCTTTTGGCTTATCTTTATTTTGAATCAAATCTAATTTAAGTACCTTCTAATATTTTGTGGTTTGATTCAGGCTCTAACGTTCATATTTCTAAATCGATGTAGGAATTCCTTACAATCTAGATGTTGAACCAAAATAAAAATTTTATTGTCCAAAAAAATTGTGTCAAAATTTCTGTTTCTACTATTAAAACTTTTTATTTATTTCTTAATACCGGAATGTATCTAGATTTACTGAAAACACTTTATATATCTTCAATTTCTAGAAATCTTATTTTCATTTTTAAACTTGATGTTCAAGACTACTCTTTAAAGTTTAAAAATAAAAGAATAAGTACATATAAAAATAAAATTTTTTTGATGGTCTCTACAAAATAAACATTGATTAAAATTTTGCTGAAACTCTCATGACTTTATATCATAATGTTGAAACAAAACATAAATATAAGAATGAAAACTCTTCTTTCTTGTGGTATAAAAGATTGAATCATATATTTGAAGATCGTATGAAACGGTCAAGAATGAAGAAATCTTGTCTAAAATTAATTTTTTCGATCTTGATATATGTGTGAATTGCATTAAAGGAAAACAAACCAAACATACAAAGAATGGTGCTACAAGAAGTTCAGACTTTTTAAAAATTATTCATACAGACTTTTGTAGACCTCTTGATTCTCTATCTTTAGGAAGAGAAAAATATTTTATTACATTTATCAATAATTTTTCACATTATTATTATATTTATTTATTACATGAAAAATTTTAAGTTGTAAATATTTTAGAGATTTATATTACTGAGGTTGAAAGGCAATTAAATAAAAGTATGAAAGTCATTCAATCTGATAGAGGTGGTGAATATTATGGTAGATATGATGTAACAAAATAATATTCTGATCCTTTTGCTAAGTCATTAGAAAAGTATGGCGTAGGTGCACAATATACTATGCCAGGTACGTCATAACAGAATAGTATTACTGAATGATGTAATCGTACATTAATGGATATTGTTAAAAGTATGTTGAGTTATTTTTTTTATCCAAAATTTTGTAGATAAAAACTATTAAGACTATCGTTTATATTCTTAATCGGAATCCTAGTAAAGCAATTCCAAAAACTTATTTTGAGTTATGGATAGGAAGAAAATTGAGTATTCAACACCTACATATTTGGGGGTATCTAACAGAGGTTAGAATGTACAATCTATAAGAAAAAAAATTAAATTTTAGAATTGTTAGTGGATACTTTATTGGTTATCTAGAAAAATCTAAAGGGTTTAGATTTTACTATTCTAACCATAGTACAATAATAATGAAAACCGATAATACCAAATTTTTTGAGAATGGTGAAGTCAGTAAGAGTGAATTTCATAAAATGTAAAAATTAAAAAAAATTAGGGTACAAGTTTCTATACCCATAATTTCTAAAGAAATTATTATTCTAACTGTTATTGAATAATATATTGATAATTCTATTTTCCATAATGATAATGTCACTGTTGAACATAATGTAGAATAATCACAAGAAATAGCATTATGAAGATATCTTAGAAAAAAGAGATCTACTATTTCAAATGATTATTTGGTTTATCTATAAAAATCTGAGTATGAGATAGGGATATATGATGATTCAATTTCTTTCTAACAAGCCATAGAAAGAAGTGATTCTTCTAATTGAATTGATACCATGAAAAATGAGTTAAAATTAATGGCACATAATAAAGTCTGAGATCTTGTCGAATTGCCTGAGGGTTGCAGAATAATTGATTGTAAATGGGTATTTAAAATCAAACGTGACTCTAAATGTAATATCGAACGATATAAGGTTAGACTTGTAGTTAAAGGTTATACTCAAAAGGATAGTATTGATTATAATGAGACATTTTCTTCAATTTTTAAAAAGGACTTCTCAAGAATCATAATGACATTGGTAGCATATTTTGACTTGGAGTTGTACCAAGTGGATGTAAAAACCGCTTTCTAAATAAAATAATAGATGAAGTTTACGTGAAATAATCTGAAAAATTCTCAATAAAAGGATAAGAGAATTTAGTTTGCAAATTAAAGAAATCAATATATTAATTTAAACAAGCCTCACGACAATGGTACCTTAAGTTTCATGATACCATCTTATCATTTGATTTTACAAAAAGCACTATTAATCAGTGTTTATACTTGAATGTCAGTAGGAGCAAGTTTATATTTCTGGTTCTATATGCTGATGATATATTGCTTGTAAGTAGTGATCTTGGGTTGTTATATGAGATTAATGGCTATCTCTCTAAGAATTTTGATATGAAAGATATGGGTGAGGTAACATATGTGATAGAAATAGAAATATTTTGAGATAGATCACATAGATTATTAGGATTGTCTGAAAAAGGATATATTAAGAAAATTTTAGAGAGATTTGGGATGGAGAACTGTGCAGCCAATATTGCTCAAATCTTAAAAGGTAATAAATTTAGTTTAATGTAATGTCCACAAAATGATTTCGAATGAAATCAAATAAAGGATATTCCTTATACGTCTACCGTAGAAAGTTTGATGTACGTACAGATTTACACCAAACCAGATATAAGTTTCATGATTACGATGTTATTTGGATTAACAAAAGTCAGAAAAAGTGATGAAATACTTGTAAGGAACTAAGGACAACATGCTTACCTATAAAAAGTCTGATCATTTGGAGGTGATAGGATATTCAAATTTAGACTATACTGAATGTTCAGATACCAAAAAGTCCACATCCGGACATATTTTTCTTTGGTTGGAGGAGTTATTTCATAGAAAAGTGTAAAGCAATCTGTAGTTGTTGTGTCCACAATAGAAGCAGAGTTTGTAGCATACTTTAAAGTCATTATATATACATTATGACTACAAAATTTTATTTCAAGACTTAGAATTGTTGACGGTATAGTTAGGCTATAGAAAATTTATTGTAATAATTTCATAGTAATTTTCTTCTCAAAAAACGACAAGTATTCAAAAGGTGTTAAGTATATGGAAATTAAATATCTTGCCGTTAAAAGTGAAATTCAAAAACAAAAGGTGTCCATGTAGTATATTAGTACCAAACTTAAAATTTCTTATCTATTAACTAACGGTTTACTTCTGAAAGTATTTATAAATCACGTTGACAGTATGAATCTTTGTCGTTATCCATAATGTAATAATATTGCTCTGATATTTGAGATCTCACTAATGTGTTTCTGATTTCTCCTATTTATTTTATATTGTTCGAACTTAAAGTTTTTAAATTGATGATAATAGGAACAGTCTGTCACTAAGATATTATTGTTAGACCGTATAATATTTCTCATTTAAGACTTAATCATATAATTTATAGGTGTTGTGGTACATTGAAGAAACTATATTACATAATGATGTAGAATCGCAATGACTCATATTTGTCGATTATTTGATTATAGTATTATGACATATAAACTATTGAAGGACTGTAATGCTACGCACTTAAAGTTTATTTTAATCAATTCAGATAAATATTATTGCATATGGGCCAAGTGGGAGAATGTTAAAAATATGTCCCACGTGACGAGACATATGAATTATTAATTTATTAAATTAATTAAATAAATACGATTCTATTAGTTTATATATGTTGCGGCTCTGGTCCGAATTTAAATGGAGATGGTTTCATCCTCCACTTTTCTAACCCAAGACCTGCACAACACCAAAGAAAACAAGATAGTCAAAGGCCAAAGGGGTTAGATCCCCACATGCTCTCCGACGCTGAAGTCAGTCATAGCCTTTTTTAAGAATAAAAACAAAAGAACTTGATTTAATTTTTCTTTCGAATATGAGTCTTTTTTAGAGAAAGAGAATTAGAGTCATCCCTCTTTAAGGATTACCTTCTTTTTATATAAGGTCTCTTTTCAGTTTCATAACTTCTCTGGATAAGCGTAACTTCTCCGGTTTTCATAACTGCTTCGGATAAGCATAACTTCTCCGGTTTTCATAACTGCTTCGGATAAGCATACTCATTTGTTTTAACTTTTGGTCGGTTGTGGTACATTTCTTTCAAAGCAAACCGTAGAAGTTATCAGGAGGTTTTTATAATCTATCCCATGGGTGGTTATCAATTATTTGGGTAATGATACCCATCACTAGCCCCCCCATGCTAGAAGATTAAAATTTTAACTTCGCTATGTTTTTTCTCGATGGGATTGATTACTTAGAATTTTTTGACGACTTCGAATTTTTGTCACTTTGATTTTTACCACTGGATTCAGTGACTGGATTTTTGGTTACTTCGATTTTTGGTGACTCGATTTTTATTACTCCGTTTAGTGACTCGATTTTTGGTCACTCCCGATTTAGTCACTCCCGATTTATATTCACTCTCCGGATGTGGTGACTTGATTTTGTGACTCTCGCTTTTTTGGTGACTTCGATTTTTGGTCACCGGATTTAGTGACTCAGAATTTTTGGTCACTCCAATTTGGTGACTCGATTTCGGTCACTTTCGATTTTTGGTCATCCGGATTCGGTAACTCGATTTTTGGTCACTCCGATTTGTGGCTCGAATTTTTGGTCACTCCGGATTTGGTCTAATTTTTGGTCACTCCGATTGGTGGCTCGCTTTCGGGTCACTCCGGATTGGCGCTCGATTTCTGGTCACTCCGGATTTGGTGACTCTGGATTTTTGGTCACTCCGAATTTTGTGACTCCGAATTTTTGGTCACTCCGGATTTGGTGACTCCCGATTTTTGATCACTCCGGATTTGGTGACTCCGAATTTTTGGTCACTCCGGATTTGGTGACTTTGGATTTTCGGTCACTTCGGATTTTATGACTCTGAATTTTTGGTCACTCCGAATTTGGTGACTCTAGATTTTTGGTCACTCCGGATTTTGTGACTCCGAATTTTTGGTCACTCCAAATTGGTGATTCTGAATTTTTTGTAACTCCGAATTTGGTGACTCCGAATTTTTGGTCACTCCAGATTTGGTGACTCTGGATTTTTGGTCATTCCGGATTTTGTGACTACGAATTTTTGGTCACTCCGGATTTGGTGAGTCTGGATTTTTGGTCACTCTGGATTTTATGACTCCGAATTTTTGGTCACTTCGGATTTGGTCACTCCTGATTTTTGGTTACTCCAGATTTGGTGACTCCGAATTTTTGGTCACTCCGGATTTGGTGACCCCGAATTTTTGATCACTCCGGATTTGGTGACTCCGAATTTTCGGTTACTCCGAATTTGGTGACTTTAGATTTTTGGTCACTCCGAATTTTGTGACTCCGAATTTTTGTTCACTCCGGATTTGGTGACTCTAGATTTTTGATCATTTCAGATTTTGTGACTCCAACCAGGGGGCCTATAAAATCCCTCCCCTTCTACAGGGAAAGGAATTTATTGGATCCTAGACAATCGACTCTACATCAAGCCAACTAAGCTCAAAACCATCTTCCAGGTCTGACTCTCTCAGCTTTCTCAGGCGACGAGAACCAGCCACCTACTACGGTGCATTCTGGGAGCCAGGCCTCCCAATACTCACTCACTAAATCTCACCTACCTGCATTCACGCACTCACAACGCATTTACAACACATTTTCGCGCACCCTAAGCATGCGCTCCTTTCCATTTATTACGGAAAGTTGCTGACTTGAGCGTCGGAGTATTTATGGTGGGAGAAATCCCACCGTACCTCTAATCTGTTATTTGTTAGTTATGTTGTGTAGGTCTCAAGTTAATAAGGACAAAGACCGGACCCGCTCGTGACAGCCGCCTGACAACGAGAAATTTGAAGGCTCCTTAATCCGTACGATAATCGGGACCCGAGACGCAACAATAGGGTTCGGTTTAGATTCAAAAATTGCCCTTCTAAGTTGTCAATGTCATTGTTGATTTGATGCAATGTAACTTCAAACTCTCACCTCTTTGGACTCACATTTTCATCAAGCTTTTAGCTTATTTCTTTTGTTAGTCTCCCCTTCCATTTCACTCACACTTCTTTTTCCTTCACTGTTGATGTAATCACCTTTGTTCAGCTATGATTTCTTTGATTTTTTGTGTTGGAGATGGCTTTAATCTGATGTTGGTCTGCTATAAAAGATTATGTGAAGAGTTTTCCATGTTAAGGTAATACATATTCAAACAATTCACATGGAAGACTGATAGACCTGCATTTACTGCATGATCTATACTGTATAATACCTTCCTCATAAGAGTAATGATTTGGATTGGGTCTTCATATTTTCAAAGGAGATACTTGTCTCTCTATCTAAGGAACTACATCTACATCTACATCTAGAGAAGTTTCATCAATATAAAATTTACTTTATTGAATTGCACAAACTACCTCTCATGATTTGCCAACTTATTCATTCGGTGAAATGCTTTCCTTAAGTAAACTTTAGTCATCTCCGTATTCTACTTTTACTATCGGGCAAAGTTGTGAGTACGAAAATACTTTTATTTGTATAATTGGCCATAGAGTGTGGAAAAAAAGTAACTGCTTACCTATATAAACTTTAAAATGATTCTCGTTTAAAAGAAATGTTTTTTATTTTTTATGTTTTAAAGCAAAATTAAGTAATATTGAAAATTTTTACTAATCCTTCTAACTAGCACTTTTAAAATGACATACATACTTATTGAGTACAACATTGAATCTTTCTATCTAATCGTCGGTCTAAGGATAACAATTCAATAAGATATTAAGTTTCATGCTAAACAGTCTAAAAAGTTCTGACAAGAAGACTTCGTTGAAGTGGTCATTTCTGCCGATCAATATTTTGGCACACTCTTCAATATTTGATAGTAAACTTGAAGAAAATGGATATCGTCTCCTTCTCTAAACAATCCCTTTATATGAGAACAGAAGTAACATTCCTAGAAAAGTGATACACCATGATGCACAATTACTCACCAACTTTGGAGATAAAGTTAGGAAAATACTTTCCTAGGGTAGATATAGTGAGGGGTTTAAGTAACCCTGCCATTTTCTGATACTCAATCTTGTCCTATTGAGAAGTGAGGCAAGTCCTCATGAAACCTATCACATTATCCTTTATATTAGGCTAATAATAGCCTTTTAGGTAACCAGTCTAAAAAATGTCATAACACTATCTAGGAAGTATCCTCCCAATCTTCCAACCTCAAGTATAAAAATCTTATATCTCTTCAAGAAGATCAATCCATCATCAATCCAAAGTTTTTGAATATTGTCTTTTCAAATTAGTTATATTAGAGTTACAGCTATTGGATCTTTCTCTAAGTTTTGCCTTATCTATTCTCTAATAGTTATGGTAATATCACTTATTGATAGGTGGGCTACTTAAGACATAAAAGTGAGATATGGTCTTCAACTGAGGGGTAACTTCACCATGCATTATTGGTAGAATGACTCACTTTACTAATGAGCTCAACAAATTCTTCTTGCAACACCCCTATTTTGTCAAAGACATCTTCAATTAGGTCCTTAACCATTTTTTCAAGAGACCTTTGTTCGCTGATGAGATTATTAGCCTACATTTCCATCCTATTGAGTGATTTATCTCAAGCTTCTAGCTCGACCACTTCTCTCGAGAGCTTCTAGATGAGTTAATGTAGTCAGATGTACCACAAGTATTATCTAAGTAGTCGACTATGGTGTCATTTGTCCCATCTTAATCCCACTATATAAGCTTTTTTCAAGATCGAGGCCTTTCTTACCTTTTCTTTGGTAATTTAAGCTCTAATACAGACTATTTTAGTCTATTTTTTGCCCCCAAAATTGTACAACAAATCCATTTTCATTGGGAATCAGATGTGCATTAAATGCTTCTGAGAGTCTACAATATGAAAATTTTTATACATTAAAGTGTTCCTTTTTATTCTTATATTATTTTCCTGTTAAATGCTAATGAGAAAATTTAAATATTCTTCATTCCGCTAGGTTTACTCTATCACAACCACCTCTCCATCTTCTTCTCTATCAATTGTGTAAATACAAATAATACAACTAAATTAAATTAATTATAAAATGATCTTAAGAAGATAAAACTTAAAAGTTTTCCCATAAAAAGAAAAATGAGTGTACAACTCATGAACCTGCTATTTGGTCAAAATGATAAAGGAAAAAAATAGTTTAAAATAAAAAGATATTTAGATCATTAAATTTTAATAATAAAAGCAAAAAAAAAAAAAAAAACTTATATTTATGATCTTTTAAAAAATAATTATATTGATAATATCCTAATAACACTCATTTATATTGTACTTCTAAATTTTCTAAATTAAAATATCCATATTACTATTTGATGGTCTAATAACCATGAGCCTAATGGTATAGGTCCCGCCGCAGTAAGCCCATAATCCAACATAATTCTTTTAAAGTAAAAGTCTCACATTACTTTTGAAGAAATAGTACATCTGTAAATTTTACTATAAAAACAAGCATCCTCAAACTTTGAAAGATAAGCTGAAGAGACTCGAAGAAGCTCAAAAAGCTCCATAAGACTCCAGATGGCTCGGAGAAGGGCGCAGCCGTTGTAGCCAATCTCCAACGAGAGCGGGATGGTGGCCAAGAGGCTACCAACCGTCTTCCCACCAGGAGACTCTCAAGGCCAGCAGTCTTCCGCCACTAGGAGGCCAGCAGCCTTCCGCCACTAGGAGGCTATCAGCCCTCCTCCAATCTAGAGATGAGTAGTCTTCCGCAGTCAGGAGGTTCTCAACCCTCATCCAATTTGGAGGCCATCGGCCCTACACCACAAGGAGACCATCGACCTTCTACCATTAGGAGGCTATCAGCCCTCCTCTAGTTCGGAGGCCAGCGGCTTTCCGCCGCTAGGAGGCCATCAGCCTTTCTCTACTCCGGAGGCCATCAGCCTTCCGCCACCAGGAGGTTCTCAGCCCTCCACTCGTACAGAGGTCAGCGGCCTTCCGTTGCCACGGGGCTCTCAGCCCTCTTCCAATCCAGAGGCCATTAACCTTCGGCCGCCAGGAAGCTCTCAGCTCTCCTCCAATTCGGAGGCCATCAGCCTTCTGCCACCAGGGGGCTCTCAACCCTCATTCCTTCCGGGGGCTCTTAACCCTTCTCCAATCTGGAGGCCATCGACCCTCTACAGTCTGGAGGCTCTCAACCCTCCTCCAGTTTGAAAGCTATTAGCCTTCCGCCGGGGAGGCTCAACCCTTCCGGTTCGGAGGCCATTAGCCCCGCACCGCCAGGAGATCGAGGTTCTCAGCCCTCCTCTAGTCTCGGAGGCCATGGAGGCCAAGAAGCTCTCAACCCTCCTCCAACCCGGAGGCCATCAGCATTTCGTCGCCAGGAGGCTCTCAGCCTTCCTTCCTTCCGGAGGCCCTCAGCGCTCTGTCCCGGAGTTGGAACCCATCCGACCTGAGAGCATTCCGTCCTAGGAGTCCTACGTCCTGGAGCCACGAGACTTCCGTCCCAAAGATGTAAAAACCCCATTCTTTGGATATTTTATAAACGAGATTAAAATTTAATTTGGGTAAAATTAGACTAATTTCGTATAAAAATAAAATAATATATATATATATATAATTGTATATATATATATATAACGTAATAATAATAATAATAATTGAAAAACAAACCCTCCCCAATGCCACCTCACCTTTCCTCTCGAAGCTTCTTCTCTGCGTTCGCCGTCCCCACTTCCTCTCTCTCCCTCTCCTTCTCGCGCTCGCAACGGCCTCTGCAGAAAACCGTTCGAATCTGCCACATCGGCCTAACGCCCGATTCCTCCTGCTCCCTCACCGTTTCGTCTCCATGGTCTATATAATCCGAGCGCTGGTGTGTGTATGCGGACGAGTGGAAAGGCAGAGAAGTGATGCTGTGAGGATGAGCCAAGAGAGATTGGTGCTTCGGGAAGCCATTTCTGAGGCGTCTTCTTCCATCGCCGTGGTCGATTGTTGCTGTCGTCGTCAGCGTGGTCGTCGTACCTGTGCCGATTTCGTTGCCGAAGCGGAACAACCAACCCTGAGTTGAAGCCGACGCTGAAGCTGAAGCTGAAGTTGAAGCCAGAACCAGAGCCGAACTCGAGCCGTGTTCTGGAACCGTGAAATCAGGCAAGTGTTCCTATGCTGTCATTCTCCTCTGTTTGCAAGTGATTCCGTTTACTGTCATTTCTCCTCTGTTTGCAAGTGACCCTCTACGATCCTTTCTCCTCTGTTTGCAAGTGTTCCTCTACTGTCAATTTTATTCGAATTTCAAGTGAATCCTCAAATCCCTCTTCCTTCCTCTGTATTTTGGTTGTGCTGCTTGAATCTGCTTCTCTCTCTCTCTAACTTCACCAGCAGTGATTTCGGGTTGTGTGTGTGGTCAGTGAGAATTTGATGGGAGAGAAGGGTTAATAAACCTGTTTCGTGACCGGTTTTGTGGGTTGAGGAAGCAGAGCTTCGGGCTCTGTTTTCTGGCAGCAGACGGAAAGTGAGGGGTTCATGAATTCAGAGGGTAAAAATTGTGGTATATTTTGTACGCGTATATATATTTTGATTCGGTATGTGATTTGGTTAATTGAAGCAGTGTAGGTCCATATCTGTGTACTGGCGTGGGTGTGCTTTGTGTGTGCTGTAGGTTCGAAAAGCAGCTGAGCTGCTGTGTGTGCGTGTGTGGGTCGTGTTCGGTTTGTGTGGTGTGCGAAGCAGCAGAGCTGCTGTGTGGCCGTGTGTGTGTGCGTGGAAAGCAGCCGGAGCCGTGCGTAATGGCCGGCGTGGTGGACGGCCGGTGTGTACGGTGGAGTTGGTTGGCGGTGGTGATCGGTGGAGTGCGTTGTGAGCGTGTGTGCGTCTGTGAGCCGAAGGCGGTGTGTGGGCGTGAGATGGGTGAGAGCCCAACGTGTGTGAGTGAGGGTGTGATTTGGGCTGTAGGCCCAAGTGTGTGGAGAGTGTGAGTGAGGTGTGTGTGTTAAGTGTGTTGGGCCATAGGCCCAAGTGTGTGTGTGAGTATGTGTGGTGTGTTGGGCTGGGCCCAAGTTTGTGTGTACGTGAGAGGGTTGGGCTGGGCCCAAGTGTGTATGTATATGTGTGTAAGTGGATGTGTGTGTTAGTGTATTGGGCTGGGCAGAATTGGGCCCATTATGTGCTTAATATAAATTTGGGCTGAGCCAGAATAGGTATTATGTGTGTTGGGCTGGGCCCAGTGTGCTGTTATAGAATGATAGTAGACTTGAGTTAAGTGGGTATATTAGTGGGCCATTGTTGGGCTGAAAATTAAAAATGGTGAACCTGTATATGGGTTATGTGCATATATATATATATAAATATATATTAATATATGGGTACACGTGTGTGTACGGTAAAGAATATAGAGAACGTTTACATTTTTCGTAAAAGAGGTAATTGCCGTGTTCGGGATTCTAGAAATCGACAGAGCTTACTAAATTAATTGGGGTTGAGAATTGAAATAAAAATATTTGTTGGCCTTAATCGTGGCGGCCGCTCCAGAGATAAAGTATAAAAATAGTGAAATAGTCGATCATATCTTGACCCTTGTATTCCAACGACGGAGACAACCAAATCCGCATCAGAACGACTCGCAGTTTTGATGTTGCAAAGTTTTCATGCGTTATACTCGGTGTGTGAGTATGTATATTTGTCGGCTTCTCACGGTCAAGGTTGAGGAGAGTGTGAAACATTAAAGATCGAGTCGAATGGGAGGCTTTGGCACTTTATGTAGTCTCTACACTTATCCGACATCGATTATCTTGGCCAGCTCAGCGTGGCGGGATGCTTATGGCCTGTGAACATCAGAGATCATGATATCGAGGATATCGCGGAGAGATCTTTGGGTTTGACGTGTGAGTTGTCTTCCGTGCGGTGGAGTCGGAAGAGGAGCATGATGTTGAGCATGCCGGAGACGCCATCTTGTGTGAATCGTAGTCCCATGTGGACCATGGATTTGGTGGAGGTCAAACTTGCCAAGACCCTGCAAGTACCACTGCCGAGGAATATACGCGGCCTTTCAATCACAAAGTGGCGGAATAAGATCCGGATAATTTCTTTTCCCATCTCATTTGTTGTGGGGCAGTATCCTCCTGTGGATCCAATGCCCTCCAAATGGAATCAATGTTGTATTGTTATCGCAGTATGCTCGTTAAACCGACATATCTGGGGGGCGTTGATATCGGATTCCGGGATTACCACCGTTTATTGGCACTCTTGTTATTTTTGGATGTTCGGGTCTTGTGGGACCTATTTGCCTAGAGTCGTGTTTACGACGTGTTGCAACTGTCTCGGATATAGAGGATGTATTTTTGAGACCGTAGATGGTATCCAGAGATCATTGTTGTTAGCTTTTTTATTATATCACTCACGCTTTTGGCCACCTTGTGTTTTTGGCCTCCCAATACATTTTAGCTCGGATGATATGCATGGGCAGATGGTTCCAGATTGAAGGATGAAATTTATTTTGTTATTGCAATTATGTATTTTATTTTTGTTGAAATGATCATGATGTAGTCCAATTAAAATGAATGAGATGTTTGATATGTGAAATTTATGTTTATTTAGGTTTTAAATTTTAGTCCGCGTGAGATAAATCTCGAGCCACGTGATCGAGTATTCCGTGCCCACACTCTATCCTAAAAGTCCTTTGTCCCGCAGATAGGAGTCTTTCGCTCCGGGAATCCTCCCATTGAGCAACGAGCCCTCCATCCCTGGAACCACAATCCCTCCATTCTCGGGAGTCAAGATCTCACAATCTAAGACTCAACCCTCCGCCTCGTAACTAGTAACGTTGGCTTATTACAACTTAGTCATTCTCCTCTAAGCCGCCCACAAGGCACCTTAAAGTCGCCTCCTCAAGCACCTCCCAAGCCACCCCCAACGGAAAGACACCTCTAAATCACCCTCCACAGCGCATCTCTAAGACGCCCATCTATCGGGGCATCTCTAAGTCGCCTCTGTTCGCCGCAACTCTAAACCTCTTGGGTGGCACCCTCTAAGCCGCCTCCACGGGCATACCCTGCCGCCACTCTACTGGTACGCATTCATGGGAGCCTCAAACCTCCTAATACATTCCTCTCACACTCCCATCATCGCTGCATCTTTGCACTCCCTCTAAGTTTACTTTTAAACGTATATTCATCCGTTTATCGCGAAAGATTTTGATTGCAGGCGTTAGAACGCCAAGAGATAACCTCCCATCGACCACTTATTCGCGATTGACTATTCTAAGTTATTTAAAAGACCCAATCCAAATCACATAAATATTAGCGCTATCTAATTGCACAAACAGAGACCGAGAGCAACACTATTCTAAATTTAGACACACGTTACAATTATGTGATACATCAAACTATCTATATTAGTTATCATAACTAATTAAATGATATTTTTTTATAGATTGTAAAAATAATTGTATATATATAGTTTCAAACCAAATCTTAATGGTCAAATTTTATCTGCAGTATCATCAAATGATATTTTTTAAAAAAATATATTTTCTTTCCAATATAAGAATAATATAAATCAAAATCAAGATAAATGACAACAATGGCGACTATGATGAAAATGACTAGTGTCGATAAAAAGAAAAAAGGATGAAAAATGCTAATCAGATGCGACAGCAAGAGAAGAAAAAAATATAAAAATATATAATATCATAAATATCAGAGCATCAAAACTAAATATTTTATTCAAAAAATATAATTTTAAATGATCTAAAACATTTAAACAGTTTAATAAAATTTAAATATTTACATTTAGACATACACTCATTTAGATAGACCAACGTAAATGCCCTAATAACACCATTTTAAAACCAATTGAGATTTTAGATATTTTAAGAGAGGCCGAAAGCCAACAGTCCTCCCAACAGCCGAAGATACAGGGCATAATATGCTTAAATCTCCGTCAATCGACCTCCAAAAGCATGTAAAATTTCTTTATTTATACACACAAAACACCGTGGTGGGCCGAACGCATACACAAATATGCGCTCAGATCTCTGGTTTTCTCGTTGTAGAGATGTTATTTACTCATCCTTAGTAGGCTCACACAAAAATAGATAGATAAACTCTACGTGGACTTTCCTACAAACAAGTTAAGGGGACACAAACAGCATTATCTTGGCCAGCTCAATTGCTTTCTCACGCCCAAAGAACTTCTCGACAATTGCGAGCGAGAATTCCATGGCGGTTCCCGGCCCTCGGCTGGTTATGAGATTGCCATCCACCACCACCCTGTTCTCGATCTCGCTCGGATCTGATAGCTTATGGCACAGTGCAGGAAAAGCCGTTGCCTTCTTACCCTGAAAGCCAAATGCAGACGAATTGCAATGGTAAATGCACCGAATAAAATATCAGCCAATACATATCTGTATGAAAAAATTTCGAGGCCAATGAACATCCCAATACAGGGGAAATATAGCAACATAAAAGAGACAATCTGATGCATGAAGCTTCCGCAATACATAGGGTCTAAAGAAGGTCACGACTATTAGGTCTATTGTATACAATATTATCGTATATTGTGCAAGAGATTGTTTCCACAACTCGAATACATGACCTTCAGGTCATATAATGACAACTCTATAATTACACCAAAGTCGATATTGATTGGACAATTTTTTTTGGGCTTTGGTATGCAATTGAAAGTCCAAATCCACGTATTTTAAATATATCTAAAGTTTCTAAGAAGTCTCAATTAAAATGGCTTGTAGAGGCGTAAAGTATATATAGATCAAAAGTCAAAAGATAATTTTTAATGATCAAGAAAGATAAATCAAGCTCAGTTTTGATCCAATTGACCAATAACAAACATAAAAATAAGAAGAGATTCTTTGCTAGGTTAGTATTAACTGAGCCGTCTAAGGAAAGAAATACCTGCTCTTTCAATTAAAAACCAACAAGTTTAGTATATAACTTATTTTTCTTGTAGTTATTGCAAAAAATTTACATCCACAATATCCGATACTGTTACTTATTGTCCAATATGGCCAATACACCTACTGATGTGTCCAATACCAATATCAATATTTTAATTGGTAGGTATTAGGTTAGGACTTATGAGGCATTCCACTTTACTTATTCTAATGCTCAGCTTCAACTACAATTTGTCATAAAAGAAGATCAGGATACAGAAAGGCATAAAATGTTAACATTGACTATGGATAAAAATATTTGGCTGACACTATATAAATCGGCTGATATGTATCAGCATTGGAACCCCCTCACCCAAATATCAATATATTCTAATACTGTAAAAATATCACAATATGTTTTTATATCAACCAACACAACTGATATTCAAAATATCCATGGCCGAAATTTGGCTGATATATCCGCTGTCAGTTTATAATTTTTGAATTTTTTTTCTATCTGATATATCCAACATCTTTTTCTATCCGATATATCCAACATCGAAACATATTGTCTAACAAATCCAGCACCCACATGACCAAGACTGACACCAATATTTGCATCCGCCCTGTTGACACTTAATCCATGTGACATGTTTGATGGAAATTCGGTAATATTCCTCTTCCTTTTACTAAGTATTACCCTTATAAAACCCCAAAAAAAAAAAATCTAAATACAGATATATATCGACGAGAATCAAACTAGTTCACGCCAACTTGTTGCTAATGTATGGGGAAAATTTTAAAAGAAAATGCAAATAAATCAACCCTGAAGTTCATTCAAATGAATCCACCTCTACGCTTAGTCCAGACTTCAAAAAATTGGACAGGGGCTCATCGAAGCTTATTTTTATTTTCATTCAAAATTTGTATATTTGCATCAAGCTATTTTGGGGCTCATTCAAGACTGACTTAGGAGTCTCTCTTTCTCATAAATCTTCAAAGCATGGTACTCTACTTGAAAAATCTCCATCACATCTATGTGAATAGATAGGTATATCCATCCATCATATCCCTAGATAAAAATATTAGTATTAGTCACGACTGTATCAACATCGGACATATCATATTAGTATCGAATATATCACATGTTAGTGCCGGACATATCATATCAATATCGGATATATTAGACATACCGTGTCTACTTTGGAGATATCAAACACAAAAAGTTTCTACGAATCATAACCAGGCAGAAATATTGGTTGATATCAACCGATTATAAGAAATTATCAGGTACATAGGCCAAGTTTTTAAATTTCAGATGATATACTGTGAGATATCGCCATTATATCATATCGCGATCTTCCATAATCTTGTCCGACTTCTATTTTTCCAAGCTGGACTCAGGTTCCATGCTGGGACTCCCACCCAAGAAACGAAATTTTGGTTTAAAATTAGCTACATCAACACAATTCGATTTTATTTTTCCTTCTAAATTTTGTGGGATCAAATTAAGCCTTCAATCATAGAGAAATTAGGCATGTAAGAAGGGGACTGCAAGTAATTTGACTCTTTGGCATGCAACAACAACAATAAATACTTAAGCAGCCTTCATTAAATGAAATTCTGTAAAGAATAACAATTAGATGTTACCTTGAGTAAGCCATGAGGTTCGAGGACTAAGGCCGGGGATGCACATATTGCTCCATAAGGTCTACCAGCTTCCTTCTGCTTCTTTAGGAGATTCACCAATTTTTCCGAGGCGGCAAATGCTTGGGCACCACCAAGTCCACCCTGCAGATAATTGAGATTCATTAGCCTGATCTGCAAAAAGATCTTCCGAGAAAATGTTCTCTAGAGTATTCATAGAAAATATTTACAAAGCAAATAACTTCTCCTCATAATAGTCTTCTGACACGTGGTATATAGAAGAAAATAAGGAATGTCACACAAATTGATCAATGATAGCGGATATTTCTAGTTATCAATGCAGGTGATATTTCCAAAAGTAAAATTTTCTGGTTGGTGGTAATATTTTATTGTCAAAACAATATTTTCAGTCACCGTCAATTGGTCATCAATGTGGTGATTTTTTCTAATGGCAGTGGCGTGTTACCAGTGGGATCCAGCAACTGATGGGGGGATTAAGAGCAACATTGGCAGGCAATTGTATCATATTTAGGTAAAGGCTTTAATTAGCAGGGGTTAATGATCAATTTTAGTAGTAGGGAAATTCTAACAAATAATCTCCCCTTCTAAATTAAAGTTTAAGTTGAAGTTATTTTTTGAAATTGAAGTTTAAGTTTAGTTAACAGGGAAAATATTTTCCATTATTTTACTTTAAAATGAAAAGGTTTCTCCCATGAGCCACCATGATATGCACACATAAAACTTTGATCAGTCATGTTAAGATCCTGTAACTTCTTTATCTTCCCATATATTACTAACGATAACGATTTCATCCTGATAACTTATGACGGCTAGAATTATGATGTGTTAAGGCCCATCTTATGATCATAACTAGTGAAGTTGTCAAGATGAAATGGGTATATGGAAGAACTCAGAACAAGTGATATTCAATGAGACAAATAGCAACCCCTCAAGCAAAAGGTTCCACAACCAGATCACCAGGTGATGGAAACTGTCAAACTGTTATGGTAGGAGCAGAAGGAACTTCTGCTCTTTTGGCATATGGGGCCTCCCAATGGGGGTGGCACAATGTGCTATTAGCTCATCTGTAAAGCGCATCCCTGATGTATATGGTTACAATTATTTATGTTCACATAAGGAATTTGAAAAGGTACCACATACAGGTAAGACAATCAGGTCATATGGAAGGTTCACAGCCTCATTAAGATTTGTATCTGCCACCAGTTTCACTTTCCGAGAAGCCAAAATTTCTAGCTTGTCATCCAAAGAGGCCACGACTACTTTTGCTTTAGCCCGTCTTAGAACATCAATCATGATGACAGCTTCCATTTCCTCTGTACCATTGGCTATAGGTACAAGAATCTGAAAGACAGCAAATATTTCAGTTCTCATAACATAATTCATAATTCATACAAGAATCTGAAAGGCAGCAAAGGTTGGAAAAGATTTACTCACTGTCACAAAGCATAAAACGATCACAAATTGGGACGAATGTGACCTACTCTTGCCAATGGGAAACTTACAGATCAAGAACAACGCACATGTTCCAAATTTTCAATTCATATTCCACCAAATAAACTGATTAATTTGGTCCTAACAAATACACAAAAGATGCATGGAAAACAAGAAAATTTTATGGGTATGTCTGGTTTTAAGAAAGTATTAAAGAAAAGAAAAGAAATTGAAGGAGAAGTTTTTTCGTTGTCTGGATTACTGGAAAGTTTTAAAGAAAAAAATAGAAAACATGTATTAAAATAATGAAATTTTAGAAAAGTAATTTTCCTTTTAAAAACTGGTGGAAAACAAAAGAAAAATGAAGAAAAAAGAAACAGGCTGCCTTCTCTTGGAGTTTATTTGGATCTAAAAAAATTTGAAGGAATGATAAAGAAAATTAAAGGAAACTACTTTTCCATGTTTGGCTTGTATAGAAAATCACAAGGAAAAAATTTGTTAAAAAATATCTATTAGAATATTCATAATTAAAGAAAGTGATTTTTCTTTCCTTTTTATATTTTCCTTATAAATTTAATTTCCCCCAAATTTTCCTAAATCAAAACAAACCTTAAGAGTTTATTATCATATTAAAGATATATTTTTTTTCTTTAATTTTTCATTGGTAACCAAACAATGAAAATACTTTTTCTTTTAAATGTATTTTCTTTTCAATATGAATTTCTATAACATATAAACAAAAAAATACTTTCTTTTATTTTTTAATCTTTATTTTTTTCTTTATTATTTTCCTTTCCATCGTACTTTCTTAAAACCAGACACATTCTAAAGGAGAATTAAATAACCTCCAACACTATTATAAACTATCTAAAATTATAAAAATTCTAGAGACACCACAAAACTAATGGATTGATTCCAAACAATCCGAAAATACTAGTTATTACAATACATGTATTCTGCATTATCTCCCCCTCTTAGAGAAGAAACTCATCCATGGCTTTCGAATAAGAAGAGAATCAACAATACCATTTAAGGGAACCGACTCCACACCTGAGAGTTCAGGCATACTTAACGAACTTATCCGAGATAAAGAACAGAATATCTTGAACCGTCTGGATCACATCTGCAGTCAAATTCTCAAGCAAATCCAGTTTTTCTTGTTCTATTGAATCCACAAGGTGTTCAAGTTAGTCATCAACTTCTGTCCTAAGGATTTGAATTCTCCTCATTATATTGATAGCAAATATTTTGATGATCAATTCCTTCACAAAATACCAAGTTATCACAATTTCTTCTACTGTGAGACAGTATATCAAAAAAATGTTACCCTAACATTGTCCTAAGCATTTGAATTCTCCTCATTAATCTCGGTAGAAAATGTTTTAATCATTAATTACTTCACAAAATACCAAGTTGTCATAGGTTCTTCCACTGTGAGGAGGTGTATCAAAACAATGATACCCGAAGGTCTCTTAACATGATGCCTAAGAAATGTGGAAAAATTCACATTGCATTATTTTTTTCAACACACATGTCAATATGTAAATTGATCCAGTATGGTAGGCGATCAATCAAATAACACAGCAACACAAATTTCCAACTCCAGGGCTAAAATATTTTGAGGTAACTGTTACCAGTGGGACCAAAATCAGATTCAATTTTGGTAAAAGAACATGACTTTTGGGCTAGGAAGAAAGAGAAAGAAAAAAGATGTCACAATTCTGGACTGCAACAGCCAAACACTGGAATAAGGATGAAACTGAATTTGATCAAAATATCAAAAAAAGTCAGAGTTGAGTCTCTGTTTTGATAACAGAGAAAAATCATGTCGAATAACAGAGAACATTTGCACTCTAGTGAGAGTTTCATAGGTCAGAGAACAGCGATATTAAGTGATCGGCAGTGAATCGGAGATCACATTTAGCTTCCTTGAGTGAATTCGATGATCTACTGCAACATCTAAAATGTACAAATTCAAGGGAGGCCCTGAAACCTCTTGATCTTAGTGTTTGACAAAGAAATAAAGAGATAGAAGGTTTGAAATCTGAAGCATTTGAACCCACCACCACAAAAATGATTTAATTTGCAAAGTAGATTTTTAACTGAGTGCTCAGCAATAAGGGAAAATAGAAAGACGGGTAGAAGTTTGAAACCCTAAAATAGGGTGGCTGAAACAAGACCATCCAAATAATAATAAAGCCTTTTTTTTCCTAAAACCCACACTTTCAAGCTTCCTGGTTAAAAAACCTATAGCCCCAACCATGGATTAAAATATCGATATTAACATCTAATCATAGTCATATCAATATCGAATAATACGCATCAATATTAAATATATCAAAGAATTTTTTTAGAAAAAAAAATAAGCGAACAAACATCTATTGGCCAATATAAATATCATGTCTATCAACTGAAATTTAAAATATTGACCAATATGTTCTGAAATATTATTGAAGCGACAACTGATCGCGATTTTGCCGCCATATCAGAAAATATCAGAAAGGGAGTTGATACTGATATCAGTCAATATATTCATCCATGCCCCCAACCATTTATTTTAATCAAGTAATTCACTTCAGCTAGATCTTTGACAAGTTTCCCCCTTGTCGACCCATTACTTGTTTTGCAATACTGCAAGTGATGGAAGTGAAAACCACCACAGATGGTCACGGAAGGCCAGTCATAGCTGCTGATGTTGATATGGGTAGCAGCCAACAAGGATGATGGTTGTCAATTTGCAATCTAACAAAAAAGGGGAAAGATGTTCTACTTTGGTAGAGTATAAATATTGAAATAACATCAAATAAATATGATGCAAATAAAGGAGAATATCATCTTGACAGTAGCTGAAGATGGTGAGGAGCCAAGTATCATAGCCTTCAGCTTTTTCACCTTGCCCTCTTAAGAATAACGGGTGTTGGTTTTTTATTTTATGAAGTGATTTTGGAAAAGTTAAAATTTTTAGCTTGTGCCAAAAAGTACTTTTAGGGTGTTGTAAAAAAAGTTAGGAACTGAATCTTATTAAAAAACATCATCGCAACAGAATCTCAATCAACTTTTGACAAAGCTTTTTGAAAGAAATCCAATTTATAGCCTTTCTAAGTGTGGTCTCAAAAGCAATGCCAAGCAGATAATGAATCGGACATAATGGTTAATCCCACCTAACAATTCTTTTGGCGTTATCAAACTCTTTTCTTTCACTTCATTTCAAAAATTAAGTAGGAAATGCTCTTGACTAGAACTTTACTATCAATATATGTGCTAGCTGGATTTGTCATTACATGTCAAATAAACCATGTGCTATGCACATTATGTTTTGTGCACGGTAGCACAACCAGACAAAAGCTATCTACCAAAAAAGCCACAAATTACACTCTTACTAGCAAAAACTAAGACTCAGCACGAGATAGTCAACACCTTCTAAGCTACATTACAAGAATAAAATTTGTTGACAACATTTCCACTGATCAGGATCCCAGAACTAACTGATGTGATAACCATTCAGAACTTTCAAATGGACAAATAAACTCAGGGTAAATTAGGAGGAAAAAAAAAACCATGATAGCAATGACAAGGTAACATTAACATAGCTTTTGCTAATGAAAGAGAATCTCACCTGTGGACCGTTATTGAAGGTCCATGGAATTGCATTCAGCTCCCTAATCGTGTAATCATTCCCATGATATGCCCGCATAACCTGAATACATAATTAAGAATATGCTTACCAATGCCAAGCAATAGCAGAACACAGTCATGAAGCCAGAATATTTTGAACAACAAACACATTTATCAGAACAAAATAAAGAATGAAAGATGAATTGTACATGCATGTATGAGCAACCCCACAAATTAATATGCAGTCTTAATGGAGACAATGAGGATGAGCCTCAGCGGAACCGTAAATTTGTTCTACTTTGACCTAGAAAACACAAATTCAAACCACAAAAAAAAGCATCTTTACAATCCAAGGGTAAGGACAGCGAATGGAACACCCCTTAGTTTTTGAATGAATACAATGTCACTAAGCACTTGCATTAGATGGTTGAATATCGTTTTGTTAAAAGACTTGAGACAGCACTAACAATATAAGAAAGGTTATAAAACGAAAAGATAAGATGCAAAAACCAATTGAGAATGCCATGTTGTTGCCATGTGTTGGTGGTCACAAATTCAAGTGATGAAAAAAGGTGCAAGGTAAGAACGTGTATAATAGACCTAAAGTAATCCGACCCTTCCCTAGATTGTGCGTATAGCAAAAGCTTCATGATATCATGTAGTATGCGAGGCAAAGTTAACAGATCCCAATGTGTCAGTAGAAGTCGGTTATCATAGCTAGACTTGTTAAAGAAACTGAAATGAATGTTAGAACAGCAATAGAAGGAGCAGAGGACGTATTCACAGATATGTTATGTGAAATGAAATGTAGTTCTTTTCATATTGGGTATTCTCCACCCGGCTCCTCTCTTTCTTTTCTTTTCTTTCATTCTTCCCTAGCTCAGGTAGAGGCGATATCCTATACATGACAAGTTGGCTGGCTGCCTGGCCGCCGTTGTCTCGGTTCTTCATCAATGAGCTGATTAATTGATTTGGCTAATCTATCCAAGAGTACTTGTAGTTACTTTGCCCAGGATACTACATGACACGTGCACTGGGCAACCTTAGTTTGTAGAAGCAAGCATGACAGAAGGACCAAAATTGATAATAAATCAACAGATTTGAAAAGAAGTTTGAGAAGACTTTGAATGAGAAGGTTTGTGAAGCATAATGCATAAGAAAGTAGGAAATATAAAATCCTGATGAAGAGGGAGGGAATGTTATGCCTCTGAGAAACAGGGGCTCTTTATTACAGCACAGAGCGCATTTGCATCAATTTTGAAATGATTAAAATCAGTTACCCAATTCTTTTTTTCAGGTAGTTCTATATCTATCTAAATGTGTGATCATTTTTCCAGAAGCAATCACTAACAGAAAAACTGCAACATAAGCAAAGAAGCTTGAAATAAACAACTAATCATTTCCCCAAAACATATTTTGCTGAAAAAATTAGATTGATGTTGATTCCATCTAAAGCCAAAATTTAAACTTCAAATCGTTTTTCCATAAGTGAATCTGAAACAGGATAATTCATTATCTTGGGTGGTGTCATGGGAATATATAACTTACCTAGGTGCTTAAAAGTGAGACAGAAAATATTATGCTGAAGAATATATAACTTCGAATACCAGGTGCATAGGAGAGGAAGTATACCAGTGGTCCAGCAACTTCATCAGCTTTTTCCTTCCCATACAACTGCTCAACCAGTGACACAGAATACTCCATTGCAGTACCAGGACCACGGCTTGTCACAACTTTTTCATCCTTTTGAACTCTAGATTCAACTGCTGTTGCTGAAGCTGACAACTGCTCCATAAATGATGGATAACATGTTGCCTGTGAAAGCCAGTACATTTGGCTTATAGTTATTTCATCTTTATCATCCTCATCAAAGAAAGCCCAAAGAAAATAGAAGAAGAATTATCAAAAATTCCACATAGGTTAAATCTCATCATTATAGATGGTGAGCTTTGGCACATGAATAAGGCCCCATCATAACCTAAAGGTCACAAAGTCAAATCACGAAAACTGCCACTGCAATACAGGTGTAAGGTTGTATACATATGATATAACCCACTCAGAACCAGCAATCCAAGTCTCATACGGCATAGTAACCGAAAATACTATTCAATATCACATCATAATCTTACCTGCAATCCCTTCAGCAAACCCCATGATCCAAGTGCAACTGCAGGTGCTGCGCAAATTGCTGCATTGAGGCGTCCATCTGCAGCCTGTTTTGTCACCATGCTCCGCAGAATCCCACAGTCTCTTAGAGTTGCAGCCCCTGGCATCCCTCCCTGCACCAGAATGTTCAGCAGTCAATTAGCAATCACCACCAAGACCAAGCATAAACCTGCTAGCATTGAATACAATCTAAAGAACAAAGTGAGGAAGTGGTGCATGGGCAGAAATTCAGGATCCCATATTCTCTAACAGAAAAATAAAATGCCATACAGAAATTCCTATTATCCATATTCAACAGTATTACTGCTGATGACAGTATCAAGGATTTAATCTATAATAGAGATGTGGGCACAATATCCGGATTCCCTTGCTTTATGATAGTACAACTTAAAAAGAAATTTTCTTTAATTCTTTTCTACTTACATTCATCAGGATGAAAAAAAATCAAGGTAAAATAAATTTTCCATGGGCCTCAAATGACAATATGATGCTACCACTCTTCTGATTCAAGGTTATTATCTGTGTCTAATCCAAAATGTACATTGCATCAAAACGACCATTGTATAAATGTTTTTCACACTAAATATTCACAAGATACAAACAACTAATGCCCAGTAGAAGATAAACTAGAATCAGTACATCATCGTTGGATAAAAACAAATTGATTTTCATTAACCAATAATTTGATCCAACGGCTACCATAATATGTGTCTAATCCAAAATGTACATTGCATCAAAACGACCATTGTATAAATGTTTTTCACACTAAATATTCACAAGATACAAACAACTAATGCCCAGTAGAAGATAAACTAGAACTCAGCATCAATTACATCATCGTTGGATAAAAACAAATTGATTTTCATTAACCAATAATTTGATCCAACGGCTACCATAATATGTGTCTAATCCAAAATGTACATTGCATCAAAACGACCATTGTATAAATGTTTTTCACACTAAATATTCACAAGATACAAACAACTAATGCCCAGTAGAAGATAAACTAGAACTCAGCATCAATTACATCATCGTTGGATAAAAACAAATTGATTTTCATTAACCAATAATTTGATCCAACGGCTACCATAATATGCCAGAAAAGGAAGGAAGAAACAAAGTTACTACAATCAAGAATTTGGCACTATTCTATGAATATTTTTTTGGCTTTCAAGATATATAACTTTAGCACAAGCTAAGATGAGTCAGGATAAATTCAGCTCATACCAGCAGAGATATTGACTTAACCGTTTTGTCCAATGGATAGTGCCTAACTACAGAAGAAAGAGTTTAACTTGACAGAATTTCCACAACAGTAGAAAACAAGAAGCCTTATTTATATTCCCGATTACGAGGCCCCCAGACCTAATGGGTATTCACATTGTTTATTCAAGAAGGAACATTGTTGATGTTCATTCAGTTTCTGCAATTACAGCATCCACATAGCTCTGCATATGCGCAATGCAGCTCTTCACTTGAGGTATAATGAAGCAATTCAGCATTCAGGATTTCTTCAGCAGAGCCAGAATGCTTACATAAATCACTTCTGCTTCTATCCATCTGGTGCCTAAGGTATGTAAACCAAATAAAGTCTCTGAGCACAGACCAACTGCCAGCTGTTCAATTATAAACAAAGTGGTTTCCAATCTTTAGCTAATAGATTGTAGGTTTTACTTCCAAGCTATTTGATCAAGCTCAGTCAGCTTTCATTCAATAAGAGAACATCAATGGGCTAATATTTCAGATAGGTTCTTCAGAAGTTTGATCTTGGAAGATCTTATTATTCTGTTAGTTGGAAATTTATTAAGCCGCTTAAAGGTTGGAGTTTTCAGTACTGTCTAGAGGATAGGTCATGACTTGTATTACTACAACTAGTTTCACCATCCCGTTAACAAAGCCTATTACTAAAAAACAACAAAGCTTTTAATCTCACATAATGGCCTCAACAATATGAATGTGCTTCCATCATTTTGCTTAGTTCAACACAACCTCTCCCAAAAGTATAAACAATTCCAAATCCATCTATATCACCTCACTCCAATTTTTTTCTAGGTATGCCTCTCTCTTTATTCTTGCTTCTACCCTGAATCAAATCACCTTTTCAAGCTCTCTTTTTGTTTAGCCTACATTTCAAGATATGAAGCATGGACACCGATACGGGACACAGACACGACACCGATGCGCTATTTTTTAAATATTAAGAATACGACACCTTGTGAATACGTAAATTAAAATTAAAATTTATAATTTTTTTAATTGATGAACACTATTTATTATAATAGATTTATAAGTTATAGCCTTTATTTGTGACAAAAAAATTAAATTATTACTCCATGAAAGAAAAGTTGTATTATCATTTTCATTTGCTTCACCTCTGTATTCGTCTTTTTTTTCTCAAATCATGACTTCGTATCTTATGCAAATTTGGTGAAAGAAAAGTATCGCCTACTACGAAAGGAGTCTCTCTTAACTGTGAGATAATCCTGAGAAGTGAGGACTATTGAAAAAAATAATAGAGAATGGTACGGCTTTAAATTTTTAAAATTACAAGACAACCCACATTTTTTAAAATTTACAAAATGGCCCATAATTTTTAAAAAATTATAAAATTACTCAATATGTAGGGACGTGTTCAAAGCGTGTCCAAAATGTATCAGAACGTGTTTAAAACATATCGGGACATGTCCAGAATGTATTCGAAATGTGTTGAACAAATAAATTAATTAATTAATGTGTGTTATAGCGTGTCAGACACGTGTCCCAACGTGTTCAGAGAGTGTCAGTATCTGATACGTGTCGGACACTGACACTTTATATCCGTGCTTCCCTGGTTTCAAGTATCTGAACCATATTCAACGGCATCCTCTTAACTTTTCTTCTATGTGCAAAAGTTAGCTACAAATAATTTCATTTCTTACCCTAGGCTTATATTTAAACATTACACTATTCCTCCATCTTAACAACCCATCCCTGCAGCACTTGCTTATTTTTTATGTTGCTTTCAATTGCTTAATATTCTGATTCACAAAGCCTAGCTAATATAATAGTGATTTTGTATCATTTTATTTTACAATTTAGAGGTACTATCTCATCACATAACACACTAACACATTTCTCCATTTGAACCTAAACTGCATTAATTTCAAGCATCACATCATTGTCAAGTTTTCCATTGTTTTGAACTACAATACAATACAAGTAAACAAAATGCATTGTTTTCAGTGTAGCTTGATAATTAATTTGACTTTTTTGTGTCTTAAGCTACTAAAATTACACATTATCTATTATATTTTACTATCTTGAGACATTTGTATTTTCAGAAGTCTCATATTTCTGGCCTTGCATCCACTCTCCTTTGGTTTCATCGATCAAAACAATATCATTCACTAGCAATATAAATCAGCACACGTATACTAGCAACATAAATCAAAACAATATTTCTGGCTTTGCATCCATTTGAATGTTAGCATGCCGCTGAGGTAATTTATGATGTACTAGCTGAAGCCAAATTAGAATCCATATAAATACACTTAAATTAAATTATACCTTGGATATTACCTCTATAACATCTTTTGGGAGTAAAGGAACCTCAGAAGCTTTCAAGGAAAAAGACGAGAAGTTTATACAATTAGACAGTACTTTAGCTGACAGTTCAAACAGTTAGACTCAAATTTGTATATTTTTAATATATGTATGATTTTTTAAATTGTTGTTAGCCTATTGAGGTTAGACCACAATGTCAAGTAAGTTTAACCTGAAAATATTAAGTTCAAACCGCAGAATCATCCCAATAATGGCGTAATCTACAACTGAGCCACGCTATTTGTTAGTCCATTGTTGATGGGTGGGTTGTCCTGATGATAAAGTATTTTGTTTGGACCCTTTCATAGTGGTATTGTACAGATTTTCTAGGAAAGTACACCAAAATGATAACTACCCTTCTTATCCATGAAAAAACCGGAAAAGGTAAGTCATTAATGAAACAAGCAGAAGCACTTAATGCACAAAACGTAGAGAGTAATTATCCGCAACGAATAGGAAAGAACAAAACAGACTAAACAAAACATCATAATTATTCTTAAAATGCGCAAATCCGTGAAGTGAAAAACTCTTGATACGCAAGATTATCCTATTAACACAACTTAACGAGAATCCCAAGCACATAATTTTTAGGGCACTAAGCTTTAAGTAACTACAGTGACGAAAATTATTAAACAATGGTGCTCGAAATTTCAGAATATATAAAGAAGAATTACAGGAAGAGAAATGAGATCGAAAACTGTCTGAGCGCAGTCACTAATCAAAGAATCAGCAACAATCTTAACACCATGGCCAGCGTCGACGCGAAGCTCCTTCTCAACGGAAGCCACCGTCACATCAGCTCCAGCTCTCCTCAACACATCGATTGTAATCACTGCCTCCATAGGCTCAGTCCCGTTCGCTATCGGAACCAAAACCTAAAAACCCACATAGTAATCCATCAAACAAAACGACAAAAATATAAGGAACTGTTGCTAAAATTTATTGGTAAAAGGAAATTGGACCTTCTTAGCAGTGGAAGCCATGTCTGAAGCGGAAGCGAAAACGGTGGAGATCTTTCTAGAGGAGAGAGAGAGTTGGCGTAGTGAGCTCTGATGGACGGTGATAACGGTGGCAAAAGCAGTCCGTCGTGTGAGAGTAATAAAGGCCCATAGAGGAACCAGGTGGCGTGCGGCCATTGGGCTGCTCTTAAAGAGTGCAGACTAGAAGCTACCATAGGAGAGAGACGAAGCCATGGCGCTGAGATAACAAACTGCCCATTTCCCATTAGTTTTGTTCTATTTATAGTGATTTTATAATCATTTAAATTTAAAAAAAAATTAAATAAGTTCCATAATATAATAAATAAATAAATAAATTATAAAATATTTACTTTTTTCCAGATAATTTAAGTAATTTTTTATATTTACTTATTTCTCTTTTTTCTAAATTTTTTAGGTTAATTATTTATAATATCATATAGAATTTATCATATTTTTTAGATTAATGTATTAAAATAACATGGGTTACAAATATATGAAAAAATATATTTTATTAGACATTTTGGCTTAATATTGGATAACAGAAGACATGAGAAATCTAGTTTTCTCCCACAAATTTAGTATATAATAAAATTTAATATATTATATAACCGGTTGTTTTATATTATATGATATGTATTTAGTAATTTATTTAAATTATTAAATATTATGATATTAATAATTGATACGTTATTAGATTCGAATTACCAAACAAGTTAGGGTGCCACTTGATATTTTCTAGTGGTTGAGCTGAAACAAGTCTGATCATTATTATTTCAAACTTTAATTCTACTCAACACAACTAACAAATAAGAGTCAGAGGATGGTACGATTCGCTTCCCAATATGTCAGCTGATACTCAAATCAAAAAAAATTTCTCAAATAAATAGAAAGAAATAATAATGTGTAGATGTACATAGTAGGGGATTGAGTGTTGATAAAGAATTGAGTTCCAATGAATGCATTCGATTGGAAAGCAACTTCAAGGAAGAGGATTGAATTACAATAAGTGCGCTCAATTAGAAGGCGGCTTTGAAGTAGAGGATTTAGTTCTGATGTGTGTGCTCAGTTGAGGAGCGACTTTAAGGCTTAGGATTGAGTTCTGGTGGGTGCACTTGATTAGGAAGTAATTTTAAGATGGATGATTGAGCTCTAATTAGTACGCTTGATTGAGAAGCGGCTCTAAGAAGAATGACTCAACTCCGTTGAGTGCGTTTGGTTAGGGGCAGTTTCGAGGTGAATGATTGAGATCTAATGAGTACGCTCGATTGGAGAATAATTTCGAGATGGATAATTGAGTTCCGATGAGTGCGCTTAGTTAGGAAACGACTTTGAAGCGAAAGACTGAGTTTTGATGAGTGCACTCGACTGAGGAGCAGCTTCAAGGCAGAAGACTGAGTTGTGATAAGTGCGCTAGACTCGGGAGTAGCTTTGAGGCTAAGGATTGAGTTTCAGTAAGTGTGCTCAGCTATAGAGCTGCTTGAAGATGAAGAATTGAGTTTTGGTATATGCGCTTGACTAGGGATCGGCTTTGATATGGAGGGTTAAGTTCTGATAAGTGTTATCACAATGATGAAAAATGGTCGGTGGGGTGCGGATGAATATTGTGTGGGTAATCCTATCTCTTATGGACATTATTGGTTGAGATTTACAATAACTTGATGTTAAAAATTCAGTGCACCACTTGGATTTGTCGGCTTATTTGCCAACAATAAAGTGTGTTTGTTAAAGAAGTCATTATATGGCTTGAAACAACTCCTCAAATGTGGTTTGGAAGTTTTACAAGGGCCACGCATAACATGAGATATAAGCAAAATCAAAGAGATCGTACGCTGTTTATTTAAAAAATTAGCTGGAAACTTATATGTGTTGATGCTATTTTTGTAACAAGGAACTATTAATGTGAACTAAGTCCGTCCAATGGAACCTTAAAAGAAATCGAAATCAAAGAGCTTGGAAGGTTAAAATACGTCTTGGGCATTATGGCTTACTTAAAGAATGTATTTTCATGTCACAGCAACGGATCCTTATCCTTAAATGATATTCCGTTAATTACTCTTATTTAATCAAATACAAATGCCCCAAATGATTAAAATATAAAATCTGTAAAAATTTTGGCAGAGTTTTCTCTACAACTAGACTAAAACCAAAATATACAACATATTTAACAAATATATAAATTTCACAACTTTAATATTTTCAATCACAGCACATACACAAGATCAACAAATACCATATTATCTATGACTCCAACACAACAATTCTCAACTACTATGTTGGAACTAATAAAAATACCATCTATGTCTGAACAAAATCCAAAACATCCAAATAAATACGGAAGCAGAACTAAATTCATAAGTTACCTGCGGAAGCATAATAATAACCATAATAATAATATGCTATAATTTTTATTACGTATCAATACACTAATTATAAAAAAACTCTATGTCTTCTCAGAAGTAGCAATTTTCCTTAGGCGATTCCTCTCCTTATTTTAACTAATCAGGCATTAACTCGTGACTCATATTTGGAAGGAAAAAGAGGTAAGAGTGAGCTAACAGCTCACCAAGTACAATCACAAATAAAAGTAGAAACAATATAAGTAAGTTTAAGTAGAAGGAAAATGCATGAACATGAACTTGATCGGATATACTTGGAGCACAATTTACTTCTTTATTTTGTTCTTATTTTCTTTAGGATATAATTTAAACATGATTATTCATCTTTGCGAGCCTGAGCTAATAAATCCTACCAGCTAAATAGGCAAATAATTGAAGATAGATTGTATTTACTCCATACAATCAAAGACTAAAAGTTCAGAAGTTGTGACTTTTCCCACAATCTCATATATTTAGAATTCAGAAACAGAAATAGAGTTATCCTCTATTATCATCAGAACGTCCTAAGACATATCCATAGTATAACCCGCTACAACATGCAGTCAGGACAATTTCTTGAGTTTTCACTGTCATACTAGTGACATGTCAGGGGACATTACCCATCAATTCGGGTCCTAATTTCATGATTACTTATTCTTTTGAGAGAGGGTTCCACCAAACTTCTTTCAGAAACATAACTTATTCCAGACATCTCCATCTTGGAGATTCAAATCCATCAAAATTTCAAATGTGGAATCTCCCTCCAAATCATTCATATCCTTATAATCTTACTTGTGGATTTAAATCTTTTCATAACTTTACTTTCATACGAATATCATAAACAGAAGAGAGATTCGGAATTCTTACCATTAAAGAGCAGATTGGCTGGAGAGCTTTCAGATGTGAATTACCTTTACAATTGGACATACTGAAGTTTCTAGATTGTTCAAATGAGCTCATACAAATACATGACATTTGATCAACATTTAAATATAGAAAAATTACGCAAAATATCGTTCGAAATCCTCGGGTGAACAATACCCATGAACAGTGCACCGATGCATATATTGATTTATTCTCGAAATTTCGGACATCCAACAGGCCTGTCCTCAAATTCACAACATGGGTAATTATTGTCTTAAGCCAATTTATGCATCTCAACCCCAAATTAATCCATTAAAAGGGTCGGGACACGGGTTTGGGTCTTCACGAATGAAACTTCACACATAACCATAAATTCGGATACTCAATCAATAAATTAACATGTCTAGATCATGGACAATCATATTCTAATTGTAAATTTAGCAAATACCCCAAATTTTCGTGGGTCATGTGTCCAACCGTGGGGGTTAGGATTTGTGTCGTCCAAAAACGTATCAAATCTACATTTTTGGGTTCTAAATTTATATATTTGCATAATTAGGGTGTGAAAAATACAAAATATAAATCTAATCGGGTATCGAAATAAGGATACTCGAAGAAAAGAAAATGAAAATGTAAGAAAATAAAAGATGAGGGTATGAGTGCACTTGCCTCGACCCGATCTATTACTTTTCTAACTCGCTCTTGGATGGATTCGGACTCGGGAGCCTCGTTCTTCACCTTCTCTCTCTTCCTCTTTCATCTCCCTCTCTCTTCTTTGTTCTGGATTCATCGAAAAATGGCAAGAAAAAAAAATACGCGTGGCCTTTTATAAGCAGACTGGCGCTCAAGTGTACGACGAGCGCCACCAATTTGGATATGGCACCTCCTTTGAGCTCTAGCTAGTAGCGAGCCTAGCCTTGCTAGAATTTGTGCATTCCGTTGGGCTCGAGCTCACGGAAAGCCTAACTCTATAATTTGCTACACTAAGACTAATTTTTTAATTTTCTCAAATTTACTTAACCCAAACTTAATTATATTAATTATGTTAACTTAATTACTAAAATTTACAATGTTTTGGAGATCGGTACCTTACAATGTACTTGATTTATTGATGGAAACTAGAAATCTCGGAAGCAAGGTAGCATGTACATTGATTCAACATAACCACAAGCTAGGGGAAGAAGTCTAGGCTTAGATGGTTGATTGAGAAAAATACCAATGACTTGTAGGGAGGTTGATTTACCCCTCACACACTCAGCCAAATTGCATGTACTCTTAGTATAGTGAACCAATTCATTCATGAGCCAAAGGAGAAATATATGTAAGCAATTTAGAAAATCCTACGCAATCAAAATCAACACCAAGATAAGGAATCATATTCAAGAAAGGTAGAGGATTGTAACTAGAAACCTATGTGGGTCCCTTCTTAAATAAGAGGTCCACGTCTGACTATTTCACATTTCTTGGGGGAAATTTAGTTACTTAAAGAAGCAAAAAATAATCCATGGTAGCAAGTTTAGTTATGGAGATTGGTATTTATGTTCACCATCTTCTAAGGAACAACCTGTGGTAGCAACTTACAAGCATGTTACGCATGGAAGATATCCGTTCACAACTTAAGGGGGAGTGTTGAGATATTTTTAGATGATCTTTTGGTATTCTTATCTCATATAATCCATTTATTTTTAAAGGGAATTGATATTGGAGATTTCTCTCTAATTTATTGTGTAATATTTTAGATTATTTAATATCTTCCTAATTGAAAGATTGTGTAAGATTATGTAATATTTCTCTCTCCTCTTTCCTGAATCATTAACCCCATGTTTGGTTTGAGGGAATAGAAATTCTATTCCCTCCTTATTCTTGGTGGAATTACTATTCCACCGTTTGGTTGCACTTAAGTTGGGAATAACAATTTCCGAAGGAATAACTATTTCTTGGTTGCATTAGGTATTTTTTATTCCTGGTTAGGGAGGAAAAAGAATTACCACCCAATAATTTTATTAACCCAAATTTGCCCTCTATTATTATTATTATTATTTTATTATTATTATTATTTTTATTACTTTTATTATTATTATTATAAGGGTAAAAGCGTCATTCCGATAAATTCTCACCTTATTCCTCATACAATTCTACAAACCAAACATTGTAATACAAATTCCCAACTAATTCTATTCCAACAACCAAACATAGGAATAACAATTCCCAACTTTATTCCCATCTAATTCTATTCCCTAGGAATAACTATTCTATTCCCACCTTATTCCATTCCAGTAACCAAACGTGCCGTAAGAGATACATGAGATATTCTTATGTTTCTTAGTTGTCTCTCTAGAATATGTGTAGGAGCACTTGTATAAACATTATTGTATATAATGTTAAATAAAAATATGAGAAAATTACTTTTTCCAGTAGACTAGAGAGGGAGCGCATATTTCTTCCTTGTATTGAAGTCAGGGTTAGATTGAGTGAGGCAGTTGCAGAGGAGAGGTTGGAAGAGGTGAGAACAACAATTGTGGCTTCCTATTACTGAGGTTAGGTTTGGTTTGTGGAAGCTGATGTCCTAGAAGAGTTTGGGAGAGGAAAGAACAAAATCAATAATAGTTGGGGTTAGTATTCGTGGGCAGCAAATTTGTATTGCTATAATTGACCGTGCACATGCATTTTGACCCCCATCTGCTATACATGCTTGCTGTCATCCACTTCACTGACGCCCCATCTCATGGATTGGGGCAGGGAAGTTTCTCTGTATTCAAAATAAAGTGTGTATCCCTTATGTTAGGAGACATTGTTGAGTGTACAAAGGTTCTTTTATCATTTCTTTTTCATTTCCTGAAGAGTGTGTGAATTGTAATTTAATTGTGTCACACTTGAATGGCAAGTTCAACTTGTGCAGGTTTCAAGTTAGCTTTTGTAGTATTTTGTTTCTGTGTTTTGAAAGACATTTGTTAACATTGAATCATAATTATCATAGGTGCCTCATGGAAATATTAACAGAATCATTTAGTGGACATTAAATATGTTCAGTTTTCCATACATGCTTTTTTCTGTCTCTTTGCTTTTCTTTATTTAGGCTATATAAAAAGGGGGTAACACAGTGACAATGAGAATGCGTGTACCAATCTCTTATACAGAACAGGATTTTTGAGGTAGACCCAAGGGCAAACAGGATGGTCTGCTGGAATTGGATTGGGTATCTGAATTTTCTACTTTAGAACACTGTGTTGCTGTTTTAAGGAGTCATGTGAATTATATTCCATTTGTTTTCTTGTTTGTTCTGAATTTTGTTTCTCTGTTGCAGGAGCTCCCCGAGGGCAGTTGGCACTGCCCAAATTGTGCATGTCGGATATGTGGGGATCCAGTTAAGGACGAAGAAGTGCCTCAATCTTATGCTGATTTTAAGTGTTCACAATGTGATCACGAGTGTAAATGTCTCCTATTGACTTATTGGACACTACTTTTATAATTAAAAGCACAACCAATGAAAGTTCCTACCATTGATTGCATGTTTGAGTTGAAATGCATCACATAGAATTGTTTTAAACTTCGAGTTCAGCAATTATAATATTAATTCTGCACAAATTGTGCGTAGCTAAGCTTCTTATAATTGTCACTCTAATTACATAGTCAATGTCTGTTGTTTCACTCCTTATTTATCAGCTGATTGATAATTGTTTGATCTGTTAACAGACCATGAAGTATGTCTGAAAGGTAAGGGTATGGACAGGGTACGCTCTAATTTATGGTTCTGCAGTGGAGGCTGGGCAGAGTTAATCAGGTTTATGGCCTTATTTCCAGTATCCATGCTATACTTAATAGTAATTAGTTAGTGTTAGATTCACAATAGTAATAAGTTAGTGTTGGATTCACATTGCATCCGGGCATGTTTGCCTTGAAGATGTTCCCTTAGAGATTAGAGAGAGAGAGAGAGAGTTTAATAAGATCTGGGGAAAATTCAGAGTTGAGTACTGCCATGTAACCAACAGAAAATGTTTTACTTCCAAGCCTTTAATGGGTGACTCCTATTACATTTCACTCGGCTCACCCGTTAGGAAATTTTACCATCTGTTTTGCTGAAAAGTTTATCCTTCTTTACTTTTTAAGTACTTTGACTATGCTATATGCAGGTTTATGCAGGTCTCCAATCTCGTACTGGTTTATCCAACCAAATTTCTGATGGCTTTTCGTGGGCACTTCTCAGATGCGTCCATGATGACCAGAAAGTTCATTCAGCTCAATGGTTTGCTCTGAAGGCAGAATGCTGACTCTAAATTAGCGGTTGCTCTTACGATCATGAAGGAATGCTTTCTTTCCATGGTAGATCCAAGAACAGGCATAGACATATGATGTGAACCCGCAGGCACCCGCGTGAACTTGTGAAACCAGAGGAGGAGAAGAAGGGAAAGGCGAACTAGAAGCCCCTGATAGAGGGAACAGAGTGAGAGAGCAAGAGTGAAAGAGAGAGACAAAAAGAGTCAGACAAATGGGCAGAAGATTCGAGAGAGGAAAAGAAATATCTCGTCTCCTTGGACGGTGTGCAACAGTAACATATAAGAAAAAACTCTAATTGCATTCGATTTGAGAAAAATAGAAAGTGAACAAAATGTTTAAAATAAAAAATAAAATCAGAAATAAAATTAGTTAATATAATTAAATTAATAATATTCTAACAAATATGTTTAATTAAATATAGTTCTAAAATTTGTGAGGTTATTGAGTTTTCCCGACACTTCTTCTTGTGGTCAGATGAACTGATGACGTCTCATAAGTTATATCAATAAAGCCTATAATATTGCATTCATTAAAAAGAACCTTGTATTCAAGGTTAAATAAAAGAAAATCCTAACTAAATTCAGCAATGGACCTCGACGTAGCATCCTCCAGTGATTGAGACTGCCATTGAACGAGTACTTGGGGAATATTCTTACCATTGTGCAATGCATTTCGAAACCCAAGCAGCCGTTGAGGATGTGGGAGTGGCTAGGATCCCCAAGCCTTAGTGGACAAATCAACTAGTTGAACAGGATGGTCTCCACGACACTTTTTGTGCAATGAAACATGCAACATATTATGAATTTTTGAATGAATCAATAAATTCAATTAATATGCAACCAAGCCAATTCATTACATTATATTGAAGGGTCCGTAATAGCGCTTAACTAATTTGTTAGATTGTAGGTGAGCCACTGAAGTTTGACGATAAGCCTGCAGTTTTACATATACCAAATCTCTCACTTGAAATTTCTTGTCAGTTCGGTGAGCATCCAATTGATTTTTCATGCGGAATTGAGCTCGTTGAAGGTCAGATTTGAGAGCAATGAGGATGTTGGAACGATTAGTCAACAATTCATCTACAAATGCCACTGGAGAAGTACCCTGGACATAGTCAATCAATGATGGAGGGGGTCTTTCGAATATAGGCTCAAAGGGACTCATCTTTATGGAGGAATGCCAAGCTATATTATAACTCCATTCAATCCAAAGCAAATACTGAACCCAAAAAGAAGGATGTCTAGTAGCAAAACAATGCAAATAATCCTCTAGACAGCGATTAACCACTTCTATTTGTGTATCTATTTGCGGATGATATGTGCTGCTAATTGATAAAATGGTGCTCTGAGATCTGAAAAGTTTTGTCACATCTTGGAGTTTTGCATGTCTAATTAATTATTATTTATGAGATTAAAATTTTTTAATAATTTTAATAATAAACTAAAAATTTTTAAATTCAGGTGTGACAAAATAAAATACATGACTTATCGGATAACCGTCCTAATAATATAAATATAACATGCTCCAAAATATCATAAGGGAAGTACCAAACTCACCAGATCGTGTGACGCATTGTCAGATCTCATCCAAGTCCAGTTGAAAATCTAAGCCTTCTACTCTGAAGGGAAAAAAATTAAAAAAAATGAGTTGAAAACTCAGTAAATATCATCATATATATGTATAAAACAGTACATGTAAATCAGAAAGAGTGCTCATTTAAAATCCAATAAACTTTGCCACATATACTGAAACCACCACATACCCATAGCAGATGCAAATCAAAATCCAATCTGCACAATATAATGGCTACGTTTTAGACCGACAGCTCTAAGCCATTACATACAATCGGTGTCCGATTATATTTTAGGCATGCAATTTTCAACCATTTCGTATCATTGGCTCTCAGTCCAACTGCATTTTAGGCCTGCAATTCTCTGCGATATCATATCATTGGATCTCGGCTATATTTTAGACCTATAGTTCTCGATCATCTCTTATCATCATTATCGGCTACAGTTTCGACATAAAACTCTCATCCATCTTTTCATCATTATTGGCTACAATTTCTGGCTCCAACTCTTAGCCATCTTATCATCATTATCGGTTACAATTTCGACTTGTAACTCTCGGCCATCTTTTTATAATTATCGGCTACAATTTCGGCTTGCAACTCTCGACCATCTTTTTATTATTAGATCTTAGCTACATTTTAGACTTGTAACTCTTGACTATCTCATATCATCGGCTCCATGAACCTGCCTATATTTTAAGCCTATAACTCTAGATCATCACATATTGACCCACTAAGGTATTGGACCGCCATGGTCCGACATATGTCAACCCACCAAGGCTTCGAACTCCTCTATCCCCATACACATATTTAACCCACTAGGGTCTCAGACCATCATGGTCCCACACATATATCGACCCATTGGGTCTCAGACCACCATGGTCCCATACATATACGACCCACCAAGTCTCGAATCACCACGGTCCTATACAAATATACTCTCATTCTCGCCTTTTAATACCTCTGCTTTACCGCCTACCTTTCTGCTGGTCAAAACCTTCATTTACCTCATGAGATTTCAAACTAGTACAATCCAAAACCGCTACTCCTTGGCCAAGCTCCTGCACCACGACTTCTGGATGCCAGAAAAAGTCTCCAAAACCACCAATCCCGCTCAAAATCATCGAACGACCAATAAATTACACGTGCATATGCAGAACAAATAATTGTTGTGCATGAAAATAGTATGAATGTCAGAAAAATCTCCAAACAGTAGTCAAAACATATCAAATGATAAAATAAACCAAAAATATATTTTACAGATATTTGTCCCGATTTTATACCAAGTAAATCGGAAGAAAGGATACTACAAGATACTCAAATTGTGCATTCTCTCTCCTCTGTTGCGCACCCTTTCTCTCTCTTTTCACATGGCTTCTCTCTCCTACCGTGCTACGCCGCCTCGCCTATGAGCAGCCGTTGCCTCTACTTTCTCGGCCGCTGACCTTTCCTAGTGCACTCTCTCTCCTTGCAGCGTGCTGCCGCTGCCGCTGTCGCTGCCGCCTCTCTTAGCTACCGACCTTTCCTGGTGCGCCCTTTCTCTTCGCCGCTACTGCCTCTGCCTACTCTCTCGGCCTCCACCTCCTCTCCTTTTCCTTCTTCCTTTGCCATGTGCCACCTCCTGCACGCGAAACTCTTCTCCTTTCTCTCCTCTTTTTCCTCTTTTGTCTTTCTCCTTGCTTCTGCCCAAAGTCACACCGCCTTTCTTATTTCCTCCTTTTTCTATTTTTTTTTTCCTTCTCTACTCCTTTTTCCTTTTTTCTCATTTATTATTATATTATATTATATTATATTTCTATGTTCAATTTTCTTTTCTTTCATAATCCAATATTCCAATTAATTCAAAACAAATCAAATGGAGGTTGAAGAGTTGAAGAGTCTTGCAGTCTAGGACAAAGTTGTTTGCTGAAAAAGGTTATAGGATGGCTGGCTTGAAGAAGGATTGCTCTAATGCCACTTCCAGATGCGTCAGTTTGTACAATAAAGGGCTTGGAGAAATTAGGTAAACCCAGAACAGGGGTGGTGGTGAGAGTAGCCTCGAGAGAGCTAAAGCCGTCTTAGCTTAATTGGTCCACAAGAAGGCATTCTTCTGTAACAATTGTGTAATCGGTGCTAAAATTTGAGCATAATGTGCAATGAATCGTCTATAATAGCTAACTAACCTAAGGAACCCACACAATTGCTTAACATTGGTAGGCATAGGCCAACGTTGGACTGCCTTAATTTTGTTTGGATCCATTGCCACACCCTACTCTGAAACGGTATGGCCCAAATAGGGTAATGAGGAATGTCCAAACTCACACTTCGATTGCTTGGCAAAAAAGTAGTTATCACGTAAAATTTAGAGAACTTGAGTAAGATGGTGAAAATGTTGCTCCCAATAGAGACTATACACCAAAATGTCATAAAAAGGTTAATACAAACTTTCTTAATATTGGACCAAAAATAGCATTCATTTTGGATTGGAAGGAGGAGGGAGTATTAGACAAACCAAAAAGCATAATCGGGAATTCATAATGCCTCTCATGGGTTCATAATGCTATCTTGTGGACATCCTCAGAATGGATGCACATTTGGTGGTATCCTACATGCTAATCCAGCTTAGATAAAACCCGAGCACCATGTAATTCATCTAGTAATCCACGCACTTTGGGAATGAGAGAGCTATCTTTGACCATTATGGCATTGAGTGCTCAATAATGAACATAGAAACGCCAACTTCCATCTTTCTTTTTGACAAGCAGAACTGGGGAAGAGAAAGGATTGGTGTTGGGAATGGCATGTTCTTAACATAAATAATTGCATCCACTAGTACCATTAAAGGACAAAACCGGTCATATAGAACGCTGCGATAGTTAACTTTTACTTTGGTGGAGTGCCATGCTGCAGAAAGAAATGCTGGATCTGGAATAGCCAGCCAAGCACATTTTCCTTGGAGAAAAAGGGAAATTCAAGCTTAGGCAAATGACGGTGGTTAGTAATTTGGAAATCAGGTTGTGCATGTGGCAGCAGTGGTAGGGTTTGAGAAGGCTGAGGAGAAATTGTAGATGAAGAAGTCGTGAATTGGTTGAGGGTTGGAAGTAAAGGTGGATTTGCGGGTTGCAGAGGTTGTTTCTCTATTCGGGTTAACAAGTGAAGAATTTCGGTGAGGGATTTTTGAATATGCTCCGTGGTGGGATTATTGGTGGCTAGATCTTCTGCATGTTGTTGTACGGTCGCCGCAACCTCTTTCAACTTCTTTAAAAGCCTTGCAATGGAGTCTTCTAAGGCCTTGTATCGGGTCGTTATTCCCTCTGTCATATCTCAATAAAAGTACTAAATGATGCAAACCCGCAGGCAACCGTGCGAACCTATAAAACCAAAGAAGAAGAAGGGAAAGGCAAACTAGAAGCGCTTGACAGTGGGAATAGAGCGTGAGAGCAAGAGTGAAAGAGAGAGTGAGAGAAAAAAAAAAAGAGTCACATAGATTGGCTGAAGATTCGAGAGAGGAAAAGAAATATCTCGTCTCCTTAGGCGGTGTGTAACAGTAACAAATAAGGAAAGACTCCAACTACATTCGGTTGGAGGAAAACAAAAGGTGAACGAAATGTTTAAAATAGAAAGTGAAAATAGAAATAGAATTAAAACAGAATTAGTTAATATAATTAAACCAATAATATTCTAATAGATATGTTTAATTAAATATAGTCTCGAAATTTGCGTAGTTGCTGCATTTTCCTGGCACTTCTTCTTGTGGTCGAGTGAACTGATGATGCCACAAAAGCTGTATCAATAAGGCCTGTATCATCATACCCCAAGTAGTATATAATTGGGGGTGAGTGCCTTTCCCTCTTCTCTTTGGGCAAAGCAGAAGCTTTTCTGAGACTGCCTGCTGATGCATTGATCAATCATCATTTTAATAGATAAAATGCCAAAATCAATGAACACATATCCATGGAACCTACTGTAGACTGGCTTTATCCAACAGAATTCACCTACTTAAAGTATATAAAGTTGCAAATTTGTTTAAATTTGACTTGCTAATTTAGTCAGACATGGTAAAAGAGAGAAACTTTGGCCAACCATGATAGCAAAATTACTTTCAGCACCTTTTAGTTTGGAGTAATTTGTTGGCATTTTTGTAATCTTTTTACCCTAGTTTCATTCCTGTAACACACATTGCAAAGGTTATCAGTTGCATCGTCTGTCCTCTAGTTTTTGGTTCAAATGACTGTGATTCAAGAGGTTGAAAAGTTTTGATCTTTGGACTTAACCCATTTCATTCTTTCTTTGTCTATTTTCATGGTTATCATGTTTAACAATCAAGTCAAATTTTGCCCGCTTAAATTGTTATGGCTTTTACACAGTGGTCTTGGAGAAGGATGATTTGCTGATATCTGTTGCATCGATCAGGTAGCTTTTTTAATCTGTCTTGCACTTGCTGCTTTTTGTACATGTTTTCTTTTCAGTGGATTACACTTTGATATTAATCTGGTTTCTCAATTATTGTGCTTGAATCCTGATATCTATAGAAGTTTTCAAGAACTTACATATTATCTATTTTATAACTTACTGATTGTCTGGATCGACTAGATTGCTTTTGTTTTCATATTCCACTCTTTTAATGATGGTCTTCAGCTTTTAGTTCTGGGCCAGGGGCCAGTGAAAGTACGCAAAATACAAGTATAACAGGGGTATTTGGGTTTTCTTTCTTTTCTCTTTTGGGTGTTAGAGGTGTGATATAACTTGGAGTCTTAGGTATTCTTTGAGAGAAGCCATCAATTCATGAAGATGAGAAGAGTAAGATCATTCCAACTTCTCTGAATCTAAATTTAGAACATCAGAACAAAAGCATATTACATTGGATCATCTATATCTTGACCATCTAAATTTTAGACAAAGGTGAATGGAGGGGCTCAGTTTAGACATAGGTTGTCTATGTTAAAACAGGTTAACCCATTTGCTTTTGTTTCTTCTGCCTCTCAGATCCCCAACATTCTCTTCGCATAGGTGTCCATTTTTCTCATATCAGCACTGCTTTTCTTCTCTTCTTCTGTCCCATGGGGTTTGCCTCCGTTGCTACCGCCGACACCACCACCGCCACCAACTATTCCATTTTTCAGAAATTTTGTGAGTATTTCTGTCCTATTGTCGTGCCATTTGAATTTCTAAATTAAGTCCCTAGTAATATTGTTAGAATTCTATTAACAATGCATTCTTTTTATGTCCTGTTATCTCCTTCAAAGTATATGACTATTGAAGGTATGTTAAAATATATATATATATACATTTTTAAAAAAAACAACGGATAAAAAAAATATTTTTAAAAAATAAAAATATTATTTAATTGGCATAGATAGTCATCTGTCACATACTACTATAACATATGCCTAAATATAAAATAATAATATAAATAGTCTAATTTAGATATTTTGGATAGGTAGTCAAAATAAGAGTGCTTCTAGTCCAAATGATCTGTGCCTAGGGATCACACAGCTTAGCCCATCCCCATTTTAAAGAAATCAAAATGGGGCTCCTTTCATATTCTCATTTTAATGAGGATTTCCACAAGCGGGTGATTTTTTTATGAAAGCACTAAGGATTTAAGTGCTTGTCATGGGCCCACTGGAGGCCCACCACACCTACTTGTTATGCATGGAATGGGAATTGAAGCAGAGTTCCATCCACACTCTCGTTTGTGTTACAGGGATTTCACCTGGATGTCTGATATTTTTGAAAAGACATCCTCTATTCTCTTATAATCATAATCCATGGAGACCTCAGGTGGATGTGAAAATGAGGGAATAGGAACGAACAAGGTGTTGCTCTAGTATCCATCTGTTTGTTGATGCAAATATCTGCGAATATGTATCTGTATTGAGGTTTTTCAATGCCAATATTTTATGATACCTCAACGATAGCACAATACATCTGTTAATATGATTCTTTCAACTTTTGATTTTTAAATTTTTTTCTTTTGATATGTTCAATAAAATATAATTATAGTAATATTAATACTGATATTTTTATCGATAAGCATTTATATCTTTTTTTTGGGGGGTCATTTTCACATCTTGCTTTTTGGGTGTTGTATGGATTCCACAAGAAAGATGAACTTAATTTTCTAAATATTTTTGTTGACAACAGCATATAATTTTCCCTTTTTTAGGTAGTTAAGATGGGGAGAAAAGAGGGGGAGGGGAGTTCATGGGATTAGTGGTGTTAAAGGGCCATATTGCTGTGGCCTAGCCCGGCTCGACCCTCTATAGACAGTATTGAGTCATGTCAAGTACAGTCTAACACCTTGAAAATTACACTTTTGTAAATTTTTTTATTTGTTATTTTTTAAAATAAAAATATACTTTTATGCTAACCCTAATTTTAATAAATGCTTATCATTTTGTTCCATTTTTTACAAATCTCTCTCTACTTTCTCTCTTTTTGCTCTCTCTTCTCTACACTCTGCTCTCTACTCTCTCTACAAGTAATATAATATCTAGCTGATTATTGAATGCAAAACCATTGGCCTGGCAAGTGGCTACACTTGGCTACTCTTGATCTCTGAAATTCTCAACCTAAGCTGTCATTGTTCTATTTCATCATCTTTCTTTAAAATTGGTAAAAAGTAATATTTATGCCCCCCCCTCCCCCCAAATAAAAAAAAAAATTGGGTGCCTTGATGACATTAATGAGTTGCAATAAACAGTTTCAGCAGTTAAAAACCAGAGCATTAGAACCCACAAAATAAAATTTCAGCTACACATAATCATCATGAGAAGAAACAGTCATTATTATCTGAAAATAACAGATTGAGCCACTCGGTTTCGGATTCTTGAAGATTCGTAGCTATGATGTTGATATCGACATCATCTTTCTATTCCAAGAGGACCATAAAATACCAGCAGGATAAGCACCTTCATATTTCCCTTTCGATTCCCTTCTGAAAGCCACTGAAAACAAGAGTGCTGTTAAGGTCTGCCTAGTGGAGAGACTTTCACATCAATCCAACAATCAAGATTAAAACTTAGATCAATGAATGTTAAAGGTTACATCAAGTGATTTAAATAGATATTAAATCTTTACTATTCATCCATTTAAATTTTGTTCCTGGCTATTGGATAGATTGAGTCTTCCCACCGGGAGGATTATATCAGCTCTCTGAAATCAACAATACCCTATTAACAATAACATACAGACTAACAAGCAACCCATGTGAAAATACAGTTTAGAATAAAAAAACAAAACAAAATTCTTTGTTTCTTTATCCATTCCAATACTAGTCATACACACGTAGCACTATTAACCTATCAGAAACCTCTTTTCTGTAAATTATCAAGTTCTACATTTCTTTCAGCATTTCTTCCCAAACTTGGAAAACTAATCGAAAAATATTGCATGGATATACAGAATTCTCTGAAGTGAAGAGCAAACTGCCTTATATGAAGAAGAAATGAAAAATCTTCCATATTGGTTAAGACTTCAAATTGCACCATCATTCCCACTAGTTCTCAGGTGGCTTTGCTGCAACAAATCCAAGATTCTGAAGTTTCAAAGAAGTCAAGTTTGCTATGATCCATTCTCTTATGATAAGTGACGGATTCAACTATGGATGAAAATATTGATATCGGTGTTGGTTACGGCCGTATTGGTATTAAATATGTCTGATAATACATATTGGTATAAAATATATTTGGAAAAAAATTTTAAAAATTGCAAATTAACAATACCATAACGGATATTCAAAATATCAGTTAATATATTGTAATATATCACCAATATGATAACATATCGCAATCTTGTCGCGTTATAAGAAAATATTGATGTCGGGGGATTATGCTGAGACATATTGGCGATTTTTATATCAGTAGATTCACCACTATATGCATACTATCCTCCTATGAAACTCACTGTAGGGCAAGGGTGTTGCCATCATATCTTTCTGTTCATTCAGAGTAGCTTTTTTACACATGAAATAGAGCAGCAGCCTAATTCATGAGGCACCCACGTTGTGGGGTCAAGGGAAGTTTAGACATACAGTCTTACTCCTATATTGCGAAGAGGTAGTTTTTATGATTTGAACTCGTAATCTCCATGTCACAATGGAGCAACTTTGTTATTGACTTGAAATTCAGTATTTAAAATTTTTAGATATTTGGTTCATCATTTGATCATGCGATTCTTGTTTACACTGGATTTGAACCTCAATTTTACAGTGTCCATGGCGTAGAAGTTGCAGAAATGCCCCTTATTGCAACATGTAGTAGATATCGTCGCCAGGGTGTGTGCCGACATTTTCTAAGTTCCATTGAAAATGTATTTTCTTTGTGCCATCTAATCTCTTTTCTTCTATTATTTCCTTGTATCTCATTTTTCTCGTTCTTCCTCGCATCCGAAAATTAAACTAGCAGATAAGGAATGGGTCAATGCTAACATTTGCAAGTGTCTTTCTTCTTTGTGAAATGATAAATCGTTTTCCTTTTGCTCACTCGATAGAAGCTCCATGATTTCTTGGTTTCGGATTTAGACATCCATTGTTGCACTGTCTTTTTTTGTATTGAACTTCTATCGTACTTGGTTGATTCTTCTTTCATATTTTGTTCTCCCTATGCCTTAATAATATTCATAAATATTTAAAAATTATATTTATAGAAGGTCGGAAAAAGATTTCTACAATAGTTTTGACACTTAAAATATAGACCAAATGAAATCCGTGTGAAGAAACGTGAGCTAGTTATGGTTAGAGAAGCTCAAACCTTACCTGCTATTAACAAATGAAGAGATAAACCTAGAAAAATATGGAATGAGATGATAAAAAGTAATTTAAAATTACTTTTATTTTTAAAAAATATTACACTAAATCAAGTGTTATATAGCTGACCGATTTTGTATAATTTAAGGTTATATTGTTGTTGCCCTATGGAACCATATGTTAACTCAATTGTAACTTTCATTTTACCATTGTTGTACATGTTGATATCATTTGAAGTTCGAAAGCTCATTGTAACAACTGCAATAGATAGTTTGGTAGAAACATGGACGGTTTGCTTTGGCTTCGTACCCATGCAAAAGGATGAGAAACGAAGTCTAAACAAAACTAACTTGATGGTTTTCCTGGGGATTGAGGTGCTCAGGAAGAGCCTCTGCGGGAATGAAACTGCCGATTCTGAAAAAATCAATGCTAGCGAATCACGTTTGAGAATAGACGAAGCACCTAAAGAGGCTGCCTTAGCAAGAGAATCGAACCTAGAAGTTGAAATGGCAGAAAACATCTTAATGGAAGCTGCTGCTGAAGCAGAATCGAACCTGGGCTCTCTAGCTTCGGTAGGAAATGATGAAAAACAACTTAAAGGAACAGTCTGGGATGGGCTTCCCGAGTTCTCCAATATGCGAGTTGGCGTCGGCAAAGAATCAGATGAAGCCGTGCTACTTTGTGGGGCAGGGCAAACTACTGAATCTGATGGAAGAATTGCTTTGGAAATTAGTGGAGATGGAAGCCACATTGAAATAATCTGTTGGAATTCGACCTGAATACACCTTGCTCCGGTGTAGTGAAAAAACCTAAATCCCCCGTCGGACGTCAGCCACCAAAAATATGAGTACAAGAAACACAAGAGTACACAATGATTTTTAATGTGAAAAGTCCTTCTCAACCAAGGAAAAAACTATAATACAAACTCTGAAAGATTTTACTATATAAAATCGGTTATAAAAATTTCGAGACAGAATACCAGCAAGCCACCCGAGACAGAATAAGGAAAACAATCTTCAGAGTAAGAAAACTCTCATTCCATCTTTTTCTCTCAATTTTTCTTCTCTTTCTTTTCACAAGTGGTGCTTTCTGCTTGCTAATTTTACGAGTGTAGTGATGGTGAACGATGAATGGTGAGGGCTCTCTTCCTCACTTGGCTCTGCTCTGTTCCATCCTCCATTCCACACACAGTTCACCCACACGCCGTTCACGCACACACATATTCGGAAGCCCCTATATCACCCTATAGATGGAATCAAATACCGCTTCTTAACCCCGCAGTTATGTAGGATTAGATATCTATATACTACTATAATATATTAAGACATGCCATAATATACTACCTACTGAATATAATTTATAGTTCAATATTTAATTTAGGAAAACTCTACGCTTAATTTCTTAATTCATGGTTTTTACTCTTTTGGAAAACAGTTCATCATTTCTTAACATAATTATAAAGTTTCTTTTCATAATTTCATGTCATGAAACACTGATTCTTTTTGTGAAATGTTCAATTAACCAATTAATGCAAAAACTTCAGCAAAATATATATAATTCAGCATGTATGTAAAATTTTACATGAATTTCAAAATATATAGGTTCAATTGTGTATATTGTTTTATTCATATTATCTATATACTTGATAATTTAATGCATGTAAAACCTTATTTATGAATTTGAGACAAGCAAGGGGCAAACTTCAGCAAAAATGCAGCAAATCAGCAACATAGATAATTTTCTACAATTTCAGTTTATATACTTTACATGCAGAAAATTTAGATGCATTTTTCAGCTTATATCAAACATATATTTGATAGTTTAAGGCTCATATATGCTACTGCACGAGTTTAATACATTGACCGTTAAAAAATACAACAAAAGTTCAATAAGAGATGCAAAATTTAGCTTCCCAATATTTCTTCAGCAGTTTACTAAACATGTAGAGTATTTTATGAAAAATTCCAACACATGTAGTTGATATAAATTAAGTTTTTCGACATGCAAGGGTTCATATATGAAATTCAAACATAGAAGAACAACATATCTTAAAATTGGAACATGCATGAAGTACAATTACAAAATTTAGTTCATATATGCACTATATTTAATTGGAATATGAGTTCTTAGAAAATCGCTCTATAAAATCATAAAATATGGATATGCATGCATAATATACACATATTAGCCTCGAAATAATAGTTTGAATGAATATTAGTATAAGAATACTCGAAAAAAAAAGACAGAATATCAATAAGAGAAGAAGGGGTTTCGAATGCACTTGTCATAACTTAGATTTACTAAATTTTTAACTTGGATCACCTCAAATTCGAATTTAATGGCTTCCTCATTTTCCTTCCTTTTCTTTTCCTCAGCTCTCTCTAGACCCACATTGGCTGGCCACATTTTCAGCCAACCTCCAAGCCAACCATCGCTCTAGCCGTCCCTCAGGCTGGCCACCGCTCGAGGACGGCCAGCTCTCTCCAGTTCATCGTAGGGTCAAATAGCTTTCGTCCAGCATAAGGCTAGCCTTCCTTCCGGGGGCCCATCTAGGATGTCTACCCTTCATCCAGGAGCTCAGTCTCGCGTCTCCAAGATGCTCCTTCGTCAAGCACACCCCTAAACACCTATCTGCAGGCACTCTTCCAAAGCGTCCCTTGGCTGGGCGCACCACTAAACCACTCTTCAATCGACACACCTCAAGTCGCCTCTCAGTCGCGTACATCCAAACGCTCAATCCATCACTATATGTATCTACGCATTCATCGCATCCTCCTAATATCTTTCTAATTTTTGAAAAAAATTTTTGACTTGAGCGTCGGAGGATATACGGTAGAAGCAATTTTCACCGTCCTCTGACTTCTCGTTTTAAGTTGTAGTATGCAAAATTCAAGTTCAGAACTACCGTTCCAAACCCGCTTTAATTCGACCCGACGAGGAAGATTCAAGTGAATTTCTGATCCCAACAATAATTTGAATCCAGAAACGCATCAATTTCAAGTCTTAAACAGTTCAGAGCTGAGATATCTTCACCAGGTGACCTTTACTTCTTCGATTTCTTGCCATGGTTTTTCCGGGGCTTGTTTGGATATTAAAAAAATAATAATAAAGAATTTTTTTCTTTATTTTTTCATTGGCAAGCACGCAAGGAAAATGCCTTTATTCTAAGGGTTTGCCTGAATTTTAAATTAAAAATTTTAATGTAAAAAAGCCGTAAAGAAAAAGAAAAACAAAAAAAATATTCTCTTTTCTTTGTTTAGATGGTAATGATAAACTTAAAAGGAAAAGAAAATAATTTTCTAATAAATATATTTTATAATTTTTTATTATTTGTTTGGGTTTAAGAAAATTTTAAGGATATAAAAATAGCTAGGAAATATAGAATTCCATACAAATAAATAATTTTACTTTAGTTATTTCATGTATTAATTTTCTTGTAATTTTTTTTGAATTTCCAAGGAAAAAAAAACTTTCCTCTATTTTTTTCATTTTTTTTTACACATTTTTCTCAAACCAAACAAAGCATTAATATTATAATTTTTTTTTTACAATTTTCAATATCGAGCTAAATGAATTATCCATGATTTCATTTTGCATCGATAATGTTACGATGAAAAATAAAATGATATGAGGCATAATGGTAGCACAGTTAAAGCTTGATCCCTACAGATTCATGTAATTATTGGTTATCAGCATTGTAAATAAAAAAAATAAAAGATACGACATGTTTCCCTTTCTTCTTGAAAATGAAGGTGGATACGATGGAGAGCTCGGGTATTACAAGCACCAAAAATGCGAGGAATGATCCGACGGTCATGATCTATCAAAGCGGTCTGAAGTTGAGAGAGTTGATAAATCTGACCCGTGAGGTATTGGAAAGCTCGGTGTGACATTATAGCTTGTAGCACACGTGATTTGCCGATTTGATCATCCGATGAGTTTGAGTGAGAAATATATAGATATATCCGGTTCATGTGTGTCCACGGATCTCCCTCTCATGCCTGCCCAAATTGATTGGATTTTTTACTGTGGGTTCTGTTTCAAGTCATTGTCTTGCAGTGATGTGCTGTGTCCCTACTCGAGAATCGTATGAAATGTTTGACACCGGATCAAGTAGAAAGACGAATGCAGATTCATATAATCAATCATATTTAACAGGATTTAGTACTGTTGTTATTTGTAGTTGCTTCCTAAAAACCGAGGAGGAACCGAGCGATCCCTTTGCTATGTTATTCATTCATTCATTATTCAATTTGGTCCCCGAGAGGTTCGACCTTCTTTTAATTCCTTTTAATATTCTTTTAGATCTACTTTCCTTGTAATTTTAGCCTAGGCCGGCATTATTCTTGTGACCCCATTTTCATCGGATCAAAAGAAAGGTGAGATATTTGATATTAATGAGAGGGGAAAAAAAAAAGGGATGAAGATGATGAATATTGTGGTTACTTTGCTCAAGCTACTTACTCGAAGAAATTGAAGCACAAATCCTTCATTCGTGCTCATAGCTGTTTGATTTATTCATAATTTTTTCTCCAATTAATGGGTATTATTTTAGAGATATAGATCTGAACCATTTTCCAAGGAAAGGGCCGCCATTCTGGGCATAATAATAATAATAATTATAATAATTATTATTAATTACTAAAAGAAATAGTCATACACGATTTAAAAATAATTTCATATCTTATAAAAATGAATCACACTCGAGTGAAATAACTACCCAAAAAAGACATAAAATCTCTGGCATATTATATAATTTCTTATATTGTGATTAAGTGAATTATCACGTTAGCAATTTTCGTGAGACTACCAACTTAACTATAAAAATTAGATATTGACATAAAAATTGTTGAAGTGGTGTTTTAGAGTGCGTGATAATGTAATGTTTTATCCATAGTATAAACAAAACGGACTCACTAAAAATATATTTATAGATAAGACATCATATCAGAAGATGTGCCTTAATAATTAGAATGCCCATTAGACACTCTTTAATCACTCTTATAGCATATTTGGTTATTAAAATAAAATAAGGTAGAAATAAAATAATTATTTTTAAATAATATAATAAGATGAAAATAAAGTTAAAAATTTTTATTTCTATTTTTGACTATTAGAAAAAAATATATTAAGAATTAATATTTTAATATTTGGTATGTAGTAACAATATAAAAAACAGAGTAAAAATTTATACTAATTAATTTTTTTACCCTTATTTTAAAAAATTATAAATATCAAGAGTATGAACAATACCTACAACAATTGTTACTAATATTATGCATAACAAAATTCTGATACTCGTTTCCTCCTCACAGCTATCAAAGCCTTTATGTTGCGAAGGCAAAATTTTTAGCTCACGAGAAGAATACACAAAAAAACAAACCTACCACTTGCAATTCAACCTATTTTTACACGCCTTTATACAATGCCACACTGAATAGAGCCATCATTCAACCACCTCATATAAAAACTCACTATAATGTCCCCTACTACATCCGCCTCTATGACACTCTGGGCACACGGTATCGGAGTAGCAATCCTTCTGTGGGTCTCGCCGATAGGCCTTTTCATCAAGGCAGGCGAACAAACAGTCGGTCTGATCGTAACTGTGGTTACGAGTGCAATGACGAACATAAAACTCACACATTCGGAACTGGTTGGAGGAGTACGAGTCACAAATTTAAACAAATTTGGACAACGTCTAATTGAAAAAGAAGAGCGACGAACAACTAAGAAACGAAAGACGAAAAAGAAAACAGTCGATGATTGGAATGATGGATAAAAAGACAAAGGACAAAACGGCAATAATTATAAAAATAATTATTTCTTAAATACAATAAATAAATAACACAAAAAAAACATAGTATTTTTTATTTATTAAGTTGAATAAATATTCATTCATTTGGGAGTAATTATTATGTGTAAAAAAGAAATTAAACGTACGAATAAATATTACATTGGTAATAAGGCATGGATTCTATTCCCACCAAACAAACATGCCAATAATGCAGGTGGCGCTTCAATCTTCCATTGATATGAATGAACTTATAGATAAACAGATAGATGGATGAAAGGAAATGTCGAAATGCATATCTAAATGACCTCTAATGGGTGACACAATAGGGTACTTCCTTGCAAGTGTTCTCGCAGTCCAAAAGCGTGACCCGTACTAGAACCGAGTTATAGAATGTCCAGGAAAGGAAACCTCATCTCTAGCGAAAAGATCACATCTAGCTAGTTCTTGCAATCTCAGCCATCAATAGGAAAAGAAACGAACGAAAATCTTTTCAGAATGACTAAATCACAACCATCAATATTTAGATAGATGGCTGAAATTGAAACAAAGGCCCATCTTATCCCGAACAAACATCATCCGACTACAAATTTTTCCAAATAATAGATTTTTGAGATATATGATGAGACAATAAAAGGTTTATAGCCAATTTTTAAAATTGCCCACAATTTCAAATCTCAATTCTTCCAAATTTTTTCACTTCGAAAATTAACCAAGTCTCCAAGAAAACATGGCAACAATGTTACTTGAGAACCAACAATCGTCACGCACTGCTGGCATATAGACGGGTCCATTCTTTCGCTGCAGGATCAAATGCAGAAGCAATTTTTGAGATAAGTTTTCAGATGAGCTCGGTGGGAAAAATTCGGAAATGTGTATGCGAAAAAGAATGGAAGAATGCTCGATACCTGTTTCAACAGCTTCAGCCTCGTTTGTTTTCCAGTGCTTAGCAATGTTCTCGGAGAGTGGGTCATCGGGATTTGGAGCACTCAAGAGTGCTTGAATGCTGTTTCAGTCCATAAAGATATGCATATAATTTTTCAGTGAATATATAGTGGAAGAATCCCGCGCGAAAGGGACCAAGAGGAAATATTCAGAAGAAAATAGGTAAGGAAATTCTTGGTGATCTAATATCATATATAATAATGAGAACATAAATCCGTGGAAGGGTTTGAAAGATCTCTCTCTCTCTCTCTCTCTTTGGGGCTTCCCTTTCATCACTTTTTCACGACGAAGCTCCTTTAGGAGTGGAACACACTCCTCTCATTTTGCATACAAGAGAAGAGTCGTATGATACATTACCACTGAATCATATATCTTCCATGTCCCCAAGGAGAAATAACTCACTCAATGGAGTCGGTAGCCATCCTATTGTGAAAAGCATTCAAATGTGCTCTATTGGATGAAAATTTTGATTTATGAATTAGATCGCTTGCCCACTCTCCTCTTCCATGCTCTTGTATCATTTTTTTGAGTATTGTTAAGATCCTCCTATTGTTGAAGCTTCCTCATCCACATATGGCTTGAATTAGAAGTTGGATAAATGAATAGTGAAAATTACATCAAATGATTTGATCTCCATCGTTCATCTATTTAACTTCTAGTACTTACTGTTATATGGATGTAAAAGTCTCCCTGTTGGGTGGACCATAACAACTCTCCTTTTTTCGGTATAGATTCCTGTGCACAAAATTTCGGACAAAGGGCTTAGATGATTCTAATAGATCAACCAAACCAAATTTACCTCAAAAGTACGGTCCGTATCTGGAGAGCAGGACTCCATTTGTCTTTGAGAATATCAAGGCATATCCTTCCAAGCTGCAGTAAGAGGCTCGTTTAATAAGAGGTAAAGGAATAAGTAAGATCTGGCAGGCAAAAAGTGGCATTGGAGAGTAGCCAACCTACCTTATCGATATTCGGATGATATATTTTCGTGAGAAATCGAACCTGTTACAAGGAAAGATTATTAAAACATGATGTCTGTACTACAAAAAGAGACTGTTGAAAGTTGCATTTCATTCTTTTTTTCATGAAAAGAGAGTAATATTTGCGGGAGGAATGGAGGGAGTAGCAAAGTGGAGATGATCATTTTAATCCAACTGAAATCCTGGGTAGATGGTCAACTGTTGATTGCAGTTTCCTGGAAAATAAGTCCATTTCAACAAAACAAATCCTTATGTTCTTTTCTCTATATATTAAAAATTATTTATAAATGAGCAAATATAAAGAAGGGCCAGTTCACAAGGTTTTCACATTGCGAGGTCTGAGAAGGGTCAGCCGAATGCAATAATATTGCTGCATTGCACATTTTTTCAGCATAGTACAATATATTATTCCACATAATACACCAATGCAATAAAGTTATATTTATACTTTTCTTTGACAAAGGGCTAATTCCATGGGTTTTACTTCAAAAATATTTATCATATAGTTTGTACGCATATGCAAACATCTATTAATGATTTCCCATTGTCGTTTACGTGTAGGTAGCAATCTGACAATAGCGATTTCTGACTATTACGATTTTACCATCCAGCGCTCTCTTCTCTCTCTTGAAATTCAAACTCGTTCCCGCCTGCGGGTTTGAATCCACGGTTCCAATGGCCATGGCCGGTCGTCTCGAGGCACCCTTGGGTCCTCCCTCGGTCTCCTCTCCCCCTGTCCAGCCTATTCCCACTTCTCCACTGGATTCGACTCCTTCGGGCCCACACTCTCCGGCTCCAGAGGGTCGAAATTTGGTCGAATCGAAAACTAAGGGTTTGGGCTTGGATTCTGGAAATCATGCGCAATGCTCCTCTCGCTGGGCTGATATCATCCGCAAGGATTGCATTGAAGTGCGAAATGAGCTGAAATACTTCCCTTCTTCGGCCTGTGAAGCTGAATCGTCCATTATCTCACCACCGCCTGAGGTCGTCGAGCAAGGCCAATCCTTCTGGGGTTTTATGCTGGTAGGTTATTTCGTCGATTCCCCTCCTCACTATTTGGCGGTCAAAGCCATTACAAAAAAAATTTGGGCCCGCTTCGGTCTCTCACATTCCGCAGGCAATGAAGCTTGGTTTTTTTTCTTCCGTTTCCCTACGAGGGAGATGATGGAAAAATGTCTTCTCGGTGGTCCATGGCTGTTGGCAGGAAAGGCTATTTTCTTGAAACGATGGACGCGGGCATGGTTTCTGAACAAGGATGAGCACAAGCGTTTCCCCCTTTGGATTAAACTCTCCAATCTGCCGCTCGAGTACTGGTCCCACGCCGGACTCAGTTGGGTTGCAAGTGCTGTCGGTATTCTCGTTCAGCTTGACCCCCGGACTGCTCGAATGGAAAACGTATCCTTCGCCAAAATATGTGTTGAAGTGGGAATTGATGGCCCATTTCCTTCAAGTTTATCCATTAAATCTTGCCATGATTCATCTCCCATCGTGGTGAAGGTGGAGTATTGCTGGAAGCCCATCAGATGCAGCCGCTGCCGTTTATTGGGTCATGAAGCAGCTCAATGCCATTCTAAGGATGTTAAACCTCCTATAGGCAATTTCCACTCCAAATCCTCCCATTCTGTACCTGTGGAAAATGTCCAAAAGGTTCCCTCGCCATGCCCTGGGCTCGCGATGGATGATAGTGTCTCCACTTTTGTGGTTGATGAAGCCCTGAATCAAATGGATTCCCTCCCGAATCCAACTGCTGACACAATTGAGCCCCAGAATTGTGAATGTCGCGTGAGTGGTTCCCCTTCTGGGGCTGAGCCGGAATCTGTTACCCCTGGACTGCTGGCTCTTCAGATCCCAGCTCATCCTGGTTCGGATTCCCAAGACTCTCTGGCCCCTAATGCTTGCACCCCTTCTGATTCTGCTGACATTGGAATCCAATTGAGGCTTTCGGAAGGCTCTGGGTGCTTAGATGGGCCTCTTGATGTGCATCCTAATGAGTTGTCTCCTTCCTCCCCTGATGCCGAGCTCCAGCATCACCATTTTGATTTGGAAGAGTATATGCTCACCCCTTACTCTATCCAGAGGATTACCAAGAAGTATGCTCTGAATTCCTCCTTGGTAAATGAAGTGCAGGGCATGGAGTCTAAGTGGAAGACTTCAATGTCTAAGAAAAAGAAAAAAGCTGCCTCTAAAAAATCCAGGGGCAGCTCTGGAGCTTAGCCTCCTTTGTTGGGATTTTTTTTTTTGACTGGGATCTCCTACGTCTGATCCCAGGGCTCTAGTTTTTTGACCTTTCTTCTGGCTGAGGCTTTTTGATGCTGTTGCCTGTGATAGCTAGACTTGCTATCGATGCTGATGCTGGTGGACTTGCTCTTGGAGCTGTTGGATCGCTGCCTCTGTTTTTGTTCTACTTTGCAGCAAGTATGACATTGTTGGGTCAGTGTTGGCTGGCTCTCTGTTGCTGTTGTAGGCAATAGGCTTGTTTTTTGTGGGCTGTTGTCTCATCATGGTGGAAACGTCGCAGCTGAAGGTCCTCTGGTGGTGCTCTGATTATTCTCTGGCTGCGTGTCCCATTTAGATTGGGCTGGGGGAGCCCGTGTGCTTATGGATTGGGACCCTTCGGATGAGGGCAGAGTTGCTGGCTGAGGTTCTTTTTTGGTTGTTTACTTTTCTTCTTGGTGTGGAGGTGCCCTATTGTTAGCTGCTGTATGAATTCGGCTGGAGCTATGCTGCAGTAGGGGCTGGAGATTTGTTCATTGCTGAAGAAATTGCTGCCTCTTCTTGAGCAGCATCTTTTTGACCATATGAGTTCGAGGCATTGATGCTGGTGCCTTGTGGTTATACTGTATTGATGCTGGTGGGCAGTGCACTGTGCTGGTGGTGTCGGGATATCTTCTGCCCGGTGTCTACTGGTGTGTGTGTTGCTGATAGTGTTGGAATTTGGTGCTGGCTGGATGCTGCTCCTGGTTTTCAATGCTGCTGATAGTGTTGGAATTTGGTGCTGGCTGGATGCTGCTCCTGGTTTTCAATGCTGCTGATAGTGTTGGAATGGCCTCGGCAGTCATGAGGCAGCTGCTCTTTTTGCGGTCCTACCTAGTGGAGGGCTGATGCTGCTGGAATTCTTGAGGAGCATTTAATTTTGCTTAGCAGCTGGTTGGATGTGGATAACAGCTGCTGTTGCATACTTCCTTGCTGGTGCAACCTTGAATGCCGGTTGTTGCTGCATTAGGATCCTGTCCTGCTGCTGGAGGTGTTGAAGTTTGGCCCTTTGCTGCAGGGTGCCTTTTTTGTTGCTGAAGTCATTTGCTGGATCTGATGCCAGTCTCTGGATCTGATGCTGGAATGATGCTGCATCCGGGTGATGTGCTGGAAGGCAGCTGATGTCGGTTTCCTGGCTGGAGGCTGGGTTTCTGTTGCTGGAGCAGTTGCTTGTTATGTGAATTGGCTGTTCGAAGGTTGGCGGTTTTGGTAAAGCTGCTGTAATGTCCATAGCTGTGTGGTTTCTTGAACCTGAAGTGATGATGTTCTTTGTTGCTGATGGTTTAGGGCAGCGCCGGCTGGTTTGGGATCAGTGGATTGGACCCGCTGTTTTATGATGTAATACTTTCTATAGGTTCTGTAGAATGTTGGCCTTCTAGAGGTCTGTTATGTACCTCCGTTTGTACTTATTGCTCGGGGTATGCCCCAGCGGGTTATGTTTTACTCCCAAGTCAAAATACTTGGAGTCAAAACATCGAACTTGTAATTTTTTTCTCCCATCAATCCAAAATACTTACTTACCAAAAAAAAAAAAAAAAAAAAAAGATTTCTGACTATTACCCTAGTAGAATAGCAACTTTTAAGTACGGAATGCCACATAATCAAAGCCAAATAGAAAAACATATCCTTTCTTTTTGGGATCTTAGATATGAAAGGGAGCCGAATTCTAAAAAAGGGGGGCGTGATCCTGTATCAAATCCAAGGTGAAACCTTAAACGGGTAGCCAAGTACATGAGACTTATACATTGTAGACATTGAGAAAAGTAACTATTCATATAGTTTGAACCTATAATCTCTGGGTCTCAATTAATCAACTTTACCATTGTGTAAAAATTCACCCTCGCCAAAAGCAAAACCTTGATGCCACTTCTTTTGTTTGTGAGGGTGAAGATGGAGAGTGGGGATGAGTACGGAATTATCCTGATGATTATGTATAGATTTGAGTTGAGAAAACAGTACCCTTACTGAACTAACAAAATTTATTCTTTGGATAGAAAATAACACTAATCAGAGAATTTAATCAAGAAATAAACAAGGGTCACAAAAAATAAAATATATTTGGCACGGATTGCTGACATTGCAGAATACCAGTTATAATTTGCAAGAAACTGTTAAGCAGACACATGTACAGATATAAAAGAGATGCAATAGCAACAAGGATACTATCACCAGAGTAGATAAAAAAAAAAAAAAGCAATTTTACAATCTTTAAGAAATGACATGCCTACAATAAGATGGAAATATAACGTAAACTAAATGAGTATTCGGAATTTTTCAGTCATTAAACTGACTGACTACATTTGGAGCTTGGTAGATTATTCGAAGTCCTACATCTATTATTATCCACTATGAGCAAACAAGAACGTAGTATTATAAAACCTCCCCAGTCCTAGCAGAGAAATGGTTTTTCAGTTGCAGCTGGCATTTGAAGTTGTTTCTTTGATTGTGTTATGAACATGTATAAAATTGTGGAATTCATGATTATGTTTTGCTTCATATTATGCATTTGAAATTTCATACGTTTTATCTAGCACACGGTGACTATAGTTGTTATATGATATTTTGAAATCCATAGATTTTATTGGCCTCTATTACTATTGTATTCCTGATTATAAAATTATTTACTGCTTAATTGACTCATTTATTGTTTATTTTTTATCTTTTCGGATTAATCTACAGATAGTCGTATCTTGTTGCTAATAGCTCACGGGAGCAACATTTTGTGGACTTTTACTCTACGTTTGGTTGGAGGGAATAGAAATTCTATTTCCTGGGAATAGATATTCCTCCATTTAGTTACAAATTTAACCGAGAATAAATATTCCCATGAGAATAACTATTCCCATATTATTATTATTATTATTATTATTATTATTATTATTATTATTATTATTACATTATTATTATTATTATTACTATTATCATTATTATTATTATTATTATTACTAATCCGGTCTTATTTCTCATACTATTCTATAAATGAAATAATGGAATACTAATTCTCACCTTATTTTATTCCAACAACCAAATATGGAAATAACAATTCAAACTCTATTCTCATCCTATTTTATTCCCTAGTAATAGCTATTCTATTTTCACCTTATTCCATTCCAACAACTAAACGTACCATTAGATCTTTTAGATAGATGTAGTTAAGTAATATATTTTGTAATTAGAATGTATAATGAAATGTAGAAAATTGTAGTTTATAGACAATGTTTTAGAGACAATGTATCAGATGGCCAGTACAAACTGATATAAGTTTGAAGTTTAAATTTGAGAATGTATGATGATGTTACAGGTAGACAGGATTAAGCAATTACATTTTACATAATGAAAGCGAGGAGGAAGATCCATTATGCAATGTGACAATGACATTATCCACATGCATATGAATACCAAACATAAAACTATCGAGTCTCAACATTAAAAAAAGCAGTTTGTCAAATCTGAATATGATATACCTTTGGTGCAGCCATGGGATATTCTTCAGGCAAAAACAACTCCAACTTGAAAACCCCTCCTGCATAATGTATACAAACAAGAGAACACAAGAATTAAGTAACAACAATTCTGCTCTACAAGGTATACAGTGGCATTATTGGGCCAATTTTTTTTTCTTTTTAAAAAAAAACACTGCCAAAGAGGATCTTCAACTTTAGCACTATTGCATGGTAAAGTATTAATTAGCTATCATCATAATTCATTCATAACATAATTGGATCTTTATCAAAGAAACGGCAGATTAAATGATAAACTGTAAGGAAAAAAAAAAGTGGTGTATAAGGCTGGGCACATTATTTCCCACATATAACTTCGGACAATGGAGGTAGATTTTTATTTAGAAGATCCTACCATACTAGCGGCAAATGGGAGAATGCTACACACCTTATAACTCACAACTATGTTGAGCAATAAGAATCTACTAAATGTGTGGCATTAACAAATTTCCACATCCAATTCCATTTTCAGCCTCACTTTCACTCAAATATAAAGCAACTAATGCTTACAAACGAGGGCAATCCAATTACACTTCTTTTTCCTTTCAACTCCATGTAAAAATTATTTAAAAACACTTCACACAATTTTTTTCATCTCAAAATTGGAAGACAATTGCTTCTTAACAGTCATGACAATCGCCTCGTGTTATCCAGATGAAGGAGTAGAATGACAAAATCATCCCTTCATGGTTGGCCCACTTGACAGCTACAACAGTCTTCATGGGTCAGCCTAAAATCATTCAAGAAAATGACTCCATGGACTCTCATACAAAACCATCTAAATGATTCCTTCAGGTCAGAAATGGACTGCTAGCACTTGCAACCCTAAACCCTCTGCAATTAGATCAACAAAGGCAGATCAATGTAGATTTGTCCATCAATCTTTTTGCTATGTAATCAGACGATTTCTCCATATCCATAGGCAAATGCTATCTTATTGTCCATTCAGTAAAGTCCATCCTGACAACTATATTGAGAGCAATAAGATACCACCTAAGACTAAAGAGGTGGCCTACTACACAGATTTGTGTTGGGAATAAGCATTCCCCACCAAGCCTTAAATATAATGAATCAATCTGTCTTGTACTTGATCTGCAGAGACTGTTTTCTCAATTGCCTTATGAAGGCCGGAACATTACCCAAGTTCCCAATCATGGTTTGTTCCATAACTCCATCACAACCCCAGTTGTTTTCTTAATCTAGTTCTATGAGTGAAGCCATTCATGTTGCACCACCAGTAAGAGCTTCCTCAATCTTAAATTGGACACAAGGAAAACTCTGAAGACTGCTCCATACAGATGAGGTTTTCTCTGAATTTAATCACTGAAGTGGAGATAATATTCAATTTCTCCAACAACTTGACTGGGAGGACAACTTCGATCTCATAAATTTAAGTGTTTACCACTCTATTGTCAACCAGTCACCAGAAGAATAATCTGTTACCAAAAATCGCATATTGCAACATGAGTTTCACGTCTCTTTTCAATTTGTTGAACTATATATGTGTACCTTTTGGAGGGTTAAACAAAAACAATTACTATAAAACTTTTTCCATTGGGAACATTTCTCATATGATGGAGAATTGAGATAAAGGGACAGTTGACCCCACCTATTGCAAAATCAAGATGGTTGCTACCTATAGATAATATCATGGGGATCTACACACTTGGAAGATATATTAGTCATCTAGGCAAGAAGAGTTCTCAAAGCATTTTGAATATTTAGACACATTATTCTTCTGTCATGAACCTAAACATTATGAACATGATTTTATGCCTCCTCTCTATCAAGACATTTTCCTACGAATATCCAATAATAATTAGTCATCTAGCTATATTCTTTTCACCACCAAGCACCTCTCAAATAGATGTGTTGATTTTTATTCTTGATGTTTCAATCCTTTGAACTAATTCTGACTTAAATTTACATATTTTCTAAAGCAATGTAATGATTCTGACAAGTGAATCTGTTTGGACAAGGAGACTCAACTAGTGTGCCACGTTTGTTGTCACATAAACAATTAAGGCACTACTGGTGTGTCATGTTTGTTGTGACATAAACAATTAAGGCAATAAAACTGAGAACTCATAAAGCGAAAGAAGGAACGGTAGTCTAAAATCAGTTACATATAGTAAGACAAAGGAAGAACTGATTACAATTCAGGCGAAATTGCAGTTGCAGCTCCAATCAACAGTGTTACCAAAGGCTCAGGTGCCTAAGGCACCAAATCCTCTAATGCTGGGCACTAGTCGTCACACTAAGTGCTCCCCCCAGTGAAGTGAGGCCTAGTTTAAAAAATAAATAAATAAATCTACTTCATACAAAGAAGTCAATTAAAACCCAACATTTCAACATGACATGAATCCAACAGATATGCTTTATATCATTATGTATGCCTCACAACTCACAGAAATCCATTATATAAATTCTATGCTAGTAATTGCATAGAAACTGAAACAAGAAGAGAAAGACTATAATACTCTAATCATCATCAATTACCACAACAGCATCATCATCGATATTTTCAACCCTTTATCACTAGATTTCTAGCCTTTGATCCCCTTCTAGTCTGTTTGATTTAATCTAGATCATTTTCAACGTCAACATCCGCTACCCCAGAACTTTAAGTCTTTGCACTTGCTTTTCCGGCTTGTTGCATTGTTTATGCAGTATGCTTGAATTCTACTGATCCAGATGCTATCATCATAAAAAAACCAAAATACATAAGCCACTCATTACCATCGTCAAATTCATCTACAGGAATTAAATCAAATACCCCCCTTTGATCAAAATGATAGCTTATCTATACCGCATTCAGAATAGATCATCCAACCTCTTGTGCCTCATTCTATACATCTTTTTATTGTGTATCCATTTTCATGAGTTTGGAATGTCAGATAATATTGTTAGCTATTTACTGGTATCTAGTTTCACTTAGAAAAGCATCCTTTATGTTCAATACACCAATTTCTCCACAGCCAGCTGCACTAAAAATTAGACTAAAGATCTCAAGGTCTGCACGCTGCAGAATATGAAACACAGAAACTTCAGTGAGGTGGAGTATTGCATTCCGGGCCTGAAACTTCCAAGAATGCTCCAAAAACATTTCCTTCTGTCTCCTTTTTATTAAAAACGTGAAATTTCTTCAGATAAATGTGTTTCATTTTTCCAAACCAGCAAAAAATGTGCCTTACAAAGCACCATTGCCAAACCCTATTATCCAACTCATCCCCATCCCCTTTCTTACTCTCACCCTTCTCACTCTAAAATGTGACAAGGAGGGAGACTTGGTGTTCACCTACCAAATCAGTGGTCTTGTCTCCCTCATCCTTAGTCTTGCTCTCCTCTTCTCAGTCGGCCTTTTCTGCTGGCTCAGTCTAGTAAGTCCACTTCTCTCTGCTGCAACCTTCCATTCTTAATCTTACTAGTGACAATGACAGAGACTAAATCATTGAGGCCAGAGCAGATTCCTCCCATAAATTCACTTCTTTTGTAGGATGCTTGGTCTCCCAATCCCTTTTGGTTTCTCTGTTTCATTCTCTCTTTGTGATTACTTTTAAATTTTGTGTACTCATATATAATATAAATAATTTAAATTCATGTCCCATTTCCTATATTTTTAGGAAATATTGTCTCCCCAATTTCAAGTTGTCCAATTTCTCGTTTCCCTTTTGTGCAACACTGGCTGTAAATTTGGGAATGAATTTCCATACAAGCTCCATCATTGAACCATATCAATATTGCTTCTCCACTTTACCATTCACTAATCATGGGATCATTTTGCTCAGTGGAACGCCTAGCATGGAGCCTAGTGCCAAGTATTAACAGGCTTCGAGGGAATCTAGTCCCTTTGACTACAATCCCTGGAATTCCTAAAACATTTCTTTTGTATTCATGGACATGCAGTTCCCCCAAGTATGCCAATAACAGATCAATCATATTTCATTGTCCCTTACCCCCCCCCCACCCCAAAAAAAATATAAAAAGAAAAAGAAAAAAATAATTAAGTATATATTGGGAACTGATTTTAAAGACCTTATCAAGCCATCCCTTAGCAGAGCATGCTAAAGCAGTGCTTGATTTCCCATTTTCTAACTTTTCATTTCCTTTTCCAAATTTTCATTTTCACAATTTACTAGAAACATTCATTTTAACAAATCAATAATTATTAGTAGTTAGAATCAAAGCAATCACTCAACATATGATTACATACTAATTAAACAAATTTACATGGAGCTCATCTTAGATTATTTGTTGAAGAATGTTTGAGCTCAACTAAAAGCATAACAAGTTGGAACAAGTCTATTTTATAAGCTTATTGAAGTAAGGTGCAAATTTTAAACATGGCATTATTTAGTATATGATTTATAATAAATTAATGTAAAAACTCATTTTAGAATAGCTGGATTCATGACAATGTCATTTGTATCAGACTGATAATGTGATACATGTATAGAATAGTGAATCGGTAAATATTGCTCGCTTAGAAGAGTGAGATAAGTTCCTTATAGCTTAACTCATTCGGCTAAAGAGTTGAGCTTGAAACTAAATTTAATATTATCATATTAATAATCAAGTCTAAGATAAATAATGCTCAATTCATTTGTAGTCTCACTTATGATATTTAACTGTCAATAAATCAAGTGTGGGTATTAATGACTTCTCATTTTTTAACAAGATCTTTCAAATTATTGCAATATAATTAGTTTAATTTTGTCATTGAACTAATGGTACACAAAATTAGATAAAACGAAAGACATCATTTAAATAATTGAAAAAAGGATAACATTTTTTGCTCTTCATCTTAAAAGATACGACCATATTTGCCAATGTGTACAAACATCATCAATAATGGCATGATAGTTTATATAAAATTGTTATATAAGACTAATGAAAAAAGGGATTACAAATGCAAACAAATTCACTAAGAAATTAAATTTAACTTTTCATTGTTTATTATAAATATACTTCAAAATTTGGCATATATTTATATTTGTAAGCTTAGAAGATAATATTTTCACAATAAGAAATTCTCAAGAGTGAAAATTTTTCAAAAACATATATTTCATGCTTTTTCAATTTTCAAAATTCAACTCAACATTAAAAAAAATTATATTTTAGTTTTCCAAATGGAAAACAAACAGTTAACATTGTTTCCATTTTTTAAATGGAATTTTTCAAAATATAATATCAGTTTTTCACATCAAAACAGGTATTTATATCAAAACTCAGACTCCGCTGCATCAACATTGTATGCTGGACAATGTTTGCCTTCTTACGTGCCACAGAAGGTGAAATGTAATGTCAATGGAAACAAAGTGTCATGTGGTAAGAGGATAAATCTGTCAACATATACATGATAGTTATACATGGAGTGTAAGTAAATAGTGGAACTTAAAACCAATTCGCTAAGGAAATCAACGACATGGTTGGCAACCTACTTACATGTGCCAATCGCTCTTCCAGCTACAGAAAGTTTAGCAACCTTCCAGTTACATTTAAAAAAATCTCTATCGCTAAATTGCAGGGGCTCTCTATATTTGACATTTACATGAAGCACAATTATCAAATGTGTAGCAACACCCAAGGGACATGTCAAATATACTAACTTATAAAATGAAGTTCCAGCCATAAATTCAATTTTATAGTAGAAGTAGATGGTTGCACATCAAATCAGAACATAAAATGTAATTATAATACATATTTTGTGGAGGTATAGAGTGCCCCCAAGATCTAGTGGAGAGTTTGGAGATAGTTCAATGCTTTGGATGAACTATGCTGTTAAATCTAGATTAAGCAGGTCAACAGTGTCCAACATAGCAGAGAGAACTTCCAACAGAAATAGAAAAACCAACACAATAGAAGGTCTAAGACATTTAACTAATCAGTGAATTGACCAGAATGAATTAGTACAGCTGTAATGACCTGGGACACTTGTGAAAGTGGTGAGCCAAAAAGATACTGCTGCTCACCACTCCGTAGCACACTTATCCATCCAACCAAGATATACCAAATCTCATCATACACATGTTCAATTAGACTCAAGAGACATGGACAATCAAGTCAGATAGAAAAAAACATTTGCTAATTATCGCAACCACCAAGTTGTGCAATTTACATAAACAAACAAGACAAAAGTAATGTAATTGCAGCTGCCAACTCAAGCTAAGTGGTTGCAACATCCTATTTCTTAATGATGTTCTATACATGTCTATTATCTGGTAAGTATCTATGTTGGTTCATTTGGACAAGGTTTTAGAACAAGTTCCCATCTTAGCAAAGTTGATTTTTATTAAATAACTATTTATTGATGGTTTTGGATTTTTGTTGAAACTTTTATGATTTATGACATTATTTATAAAAGCAAGTTGGCATTTTCTTAATTTTATGTTTTTTTTTTCAGGCAGTGTTTCCATGATTATATTTTTATAAATAATATTTTCAGTTCAAATGTTTAGTATTTGAGAACAAATATAGGGTAGACAAAATACATAATAAATAACTTTCGGGCCCATCCATCAATTTCGGCCTACCACTTGAACAATGCTTGCACAAAACCAACTACTACATTGTTTAGTAAAATGAACAAATAATATTGCACAGAAAATCCTCAAAAAAAATTTGGGGGCAAATGAGATGATGATGAGAAATGGTTTTCAATGCAGTTTGCGAAGTGGTCCAAAAGTGTCCACAAGAAACGTCCTGCACTGAATTTAAACTGATGGCAATAATATAGTGCTTCGAATGCAGTTTGCAGCTTAATTCCAGAACTATCTGCTGATCAAAAAAATAATCATCCCTAGCCTTCTGCTTTTCTGTAGTAAACTTCTGCAGAATTTTACTGATGGCCTTTAATCATTCAACTATTTACAAGACAAGTGACATTTAGATGAGCCACGTGACTTTAATTAAGCGAGATGTGCTTCATTCTTTCCAGAAATTAGCATGACGTCAGGTTCTTAGATCAGCAATGAATATGCACATAAGGGACATGCTACCTTACCTTATATTAATTGCTGAGAAATACACAAATGATGCGTCCTTGGATCCGTATTACTGAACGAGTTAGGGTGTCACTTGGTCTTCCCTGGTGGTCAAGCTGAAGCAGATTCGGTCTTTATTACTTCGAATTTGAATCATGCGCAACACAACTAACGAACAAAAGGTCATAGGATGGCAGGACTCGTTCCCCAATAAGTCCTCCGAAGCTCAAATAAAAAATCTTCCCCAAATGGATAGAAAGATAAAGAAGAATTAATAATGCGTGAATGCATATAGCAAGGAATTGAGTGTTGGTAGATGATTGAGCTCCAATGAGTGCACTGAGGCAGAGCAACTTTGTGGCGAAGGATTGGGCTCCAATAAGTGCGCTCGGCTGGGGAGCAGCTTTGAGGTTGTGGACCAAGCTCCGATGTGTGTGCTCAATTGAGGAGCGGCTTTGAGACGGAGGATTGGGCACTAATAAGTGCGTTCAGTTGGAAAGCGGCTTTGAGGCGAAAAACTGGACTCCGATAAATGCACTTAGTTGGGAAGCGGCTTTGAGGCGGAGGACCGAGCTTTCGTGAGTGTGCTCGGCTAGGGGTAGCTTTGAGGCGAATGATTGAGCTCTGGTGAGTGTGCCCAGCTGGGAAGCAGCTTTGAGGCGGAATACTGAGTTTCGATGCTTGTGCTCAGCAAGGGAGCGGTTTTGAGGCGATGGATTAGGATCCAATAAGTGCGCTCGGTTGGGAAGCAACTTTGAGATGGAGGACTGAGTTCCGATAAATACGCTCAATTGGGGAACGACTTTAAGATAGAGAACTGAGTTCCAATGAGGGCTTATAGATGGAAGACTGTGCACTCATGGACTGAGTGGCTTAAGAAGTGATGAATTCAAAAGCAAAGTCGCTTGAGAGAAATCAGTTTGATACTTCAGGGATCCTTAGAGGGTAGGAATTCTTTGTCCTCTCCTTTTTCCCGCAAGTGAGAAGAGGGATTTGTTGAGTTAGAGCCGATGTAGCCTTTCTTGGGCCTCATGACTGACTTTCATTGCCTTGGAGGTTCGATTGAACTGTCTCCTTGAGCATGCCCGACGGTAAGCATGACAATCATAGTTTTTCTTGGAAACGTTGGAGGACTATGCTTGCCTTCCCAAAGTGATATGCTACGCAAGCAAATATTTTACGGATATTGACTAGGCTATCATGACATTTGTTGTGGTCGCTGAGCTATAAGAGCATTTATTGATTAGCCCTAATTGCTCATTTATCGTTGGACGGTGCCGGGCTATGCTTTCCTAGTCGGCCTCGGTGCTTGCTGGACCTTGGGCTAAAGAAGCGTCTCATTGGGCTTCCTTTCCTTGGGGTATTGGACTCAGAGGAGCATCTGCTGGATTGCGGCTTCCGGCTCTTCCCTTGTAGGCCTAATTCCGGGTCGGACCGTGGGTTACTGGACCCATCAACAAGAGAGGCACATTTTGAAAATCACAACTCAAGTATCATTTGAGTTTTTCTCCAATAAATTGCTAACAGATTATGGTTTTGAGATTTGATGGAAAGGCTTCTGGTTGCAGATAATGGTTAACAGAGAGTGGGGTGCATTTGTTTTTTCCAGCGGATAGTACAGTTATCAAACCATGTTGCTCTTATATTATAAACTGACATAGGACAAGACAGAGGAGAACCAGGGACAGAGTAAGGGAACGGCTAGGAGAAGAGGGAGGAAATAAGGAGGGTAGAGGTTGAGAGTAGAAGAAAAAAAAGGGAGAGGAGCAAAAGAAGAATATCAGTGACAGAGTAAACACAGGAGATCAGACAACAAGGGTGAAAGGTATCAATAAACTCAAAATTAATTCCGAAACATTAACGGATGCATAACAAAGGAGATGTGTGCCCTTATACAAGGATCAGAACACAAAGGAGCCTAGTATCAAAACATTCTTAAAAATCCCCTAAGATAATTTCAAAATCCAAAATATAAACATACTGGGATAAAAGTACTCAAAGCATGCAATTGCAATAACTATGAAGAAAAATATTAGATATTAGAACATCTATAAATCTTCCAACTGCATCTAATTCAACACTTTTCCGTAAGGCACTTGCATCCAACGAAGAACAAAGGATGTGATTATGACCCTTGGACTCTTCAATTTTGTGAAAAAATTGCAGAATGTTTTTTCTTTTTAATAGTCAAGTCAAACAGATAGGCATGTACTCGTAACCAACATTGGTGCCCTATCCAAGTGAATAATTCATTTTCTTTTTGCATAATTGTTACATACAAAACATCAATAACAAATTCCCGCAAATGCTACTCCACCCTAAAAATGGCACTTATCTTACACCAACTTTGAGACATAGGGTCATATAACAACGTAAACTCATCCAAAGACCAATTTAAACCAAACACTTCAACTTGATCTCAGCACAAGCATGGATCGGATATAGGCAAAACATATAATAGAACATCCATCAATGTTCAAAAATCATAATATATTCCAGAATTTTATACATCGAGGAAAAAAAAAATCTAAGCTAAAGGTTAAATATGAATTCCAAATTTTTCCTGCCCGTCCTTTTACTCTACTTTACATTCTAAGTCGATGAAAGAGAAGGAATGATTGGGGAGGGAAGGGAAAAAACATCTAGAAATCAATGGTTTACAGCATTTTTCACAGAGTAATGTCTTCATGCTCTAAAATTAAAAGGCTCAATAATCTAACAGTCTAAAAAAGCTCAATAATCTGACAGTCTAACTCTAGCCTCAACATCTATTCATACTCTATACTTCCAATGTACAATCCTTGAAGTAAAGGCTAGCCAATCTTTATGAACAAATGATTTTGCACGATCACCTATAGATGATATCTACACCCCAAAGGTCTTAGATTCATGGTACACTACATTACAGCGAGCATGACATCATTTTTTTTTTATTAAGGATGGGCATTGCAACACGATAGGCTATATGCACCATGTAGTTGGATCATGGAATCTAGTAACCATGGTAAACCCTTGCAAAGAGTGAGCATTTTCTCCCCAAGGCTTAAACCCCACACAAAAATAAGCTCACCCAAGAACATTAAGCTACTTTTGCTTATAAACACAAAAGGTATGACCCGTTGCACAAAACCTTCCACATTGGGGAATCCAAGGATATTCACAAAACTTTACCCTATAATGCAGAGAGGGTGTTCCTATTGTTTGAACCTGTGGCGTCCATATAACAATAGAGTGATTTCAATAATTACCCTAAGTAAACAAAAAACTACACATCAAAGTTAATTCATAGAATATAAATTTTGCCAATACCTTCATATGGTGATTGGTTTGGACCAAGGATCATGACATTGAAGTATCGCATGTTGTCTTCTGAGGGTGAAGCACTAATCCCCGGTGCTTTAGAACAAAGCACAAAACACCAATCTCAAATTTCACCATAAATTAAAAATGATGCAATAAAATTGAACATTCAGTTGCACTAAAAAACAATCAAATAATGATAAGTCTATGTTCTCTATGAACGTCCAATATGTTTTACCCCTTCAAAAACAGGAAGGGGACAAAACAAAAGAAATTACTCCAAGTTCAACCGAAAATTAAAATAATCCATTTATAAAGATAGATGATTGCATTTTATTTCATCACTATTTACTGCTGCGTTGAAAATTGCATTTAGAAACAAAAATTAACTAAATAAGGAAAATATCTTTTTATCCCCATCAAATCTCACCTATCCATCCATTCTCCCCCCAAAAAAAAAAATTAAGCTCATATTCATCAAATTCCTCAAATTTGGAACAATATTTACAAAAGGAGAAGTTGAAAGCATGTATTCCTATACCTTAATTTTAAGTTATAACTTTTATGTTAAATTTAATATTATAAAATTAACGTATAAATTTGTTTTTGTAACTTTGCCCTTCACAAATGATTCCGAATTTTATGAAACTGATTAACGGATGTTCAATTAGAAAAAAACAAAACCTTTAAAAAGTTCGACGAATGGTTAGGTACCTGGCTCACTGAGGAGACGCTGAGTTTCCTATTTAACATGAAGGTAAATGATGTGTTTAGACTAGACAGAAATGAAGACATATCATAATCAATCAAAACTAACACGAGCAAAGAAACCCTCAGAAAAAAAAAAGAAAATGAAAAAGAGAGACAATAACCAAAAACACCAATCCAAATATCATTTCAAAAATCGAAAACGTCATACACAGATCGAAGAAAACCGAGACCGACCTTTATGATTCGTCGAGGTAAATTGCTGTTCGCCATCAAAAAAAACTTTACTCCGATGAGAGAGAGAGAGGGGCGGACAGCTGAGAGACGACGCTGGAGAATCTAGAAAAAGAGAGAGAAAGGAAAGCGAGGAAGATGATGGTTCAGAGCTCTGTGGCCGGCAAAATACAACGCGAGTACGATAATTTAGCTTTTTGTTCAGTAGAATTCTACGGAGTTTATACCCTAAAACATTACAATTTTTTAATTAAAAATATATTTAAAAATAAAAAAAATATTATTTTTAAATAAATAATTTTAAAGAATTTTTTTATTAAAAAAATAATAGTTATTAAAAAAAGTAAACAATAGTTATTTTTTTAGATAAATAGTGACTGCAAATTAAATTAAAAAATAAATTTATTTTTATATAAATAATATAAATAATATTATGTAGTCCCCACCCATGCATAAATACTGAGTCTATTGACTTCGATTTATCAATTTGATGCCGTGAATAACGCTTAAATCATATGATTTGCGTAGAGAAAAAGATATATGATGAATATTTATTATTACCATGAACATTATTGTATATTTAGAACAAAATATTATATGTCTAATTTAATTATTTAATATTTATAAACTTACATTAATCTAAATAAATAAAATTTAAAAATATTTATAAAAGAAAAAGTGATAAAATACACACTTTCGTCATTAGATTTGGGAAATCAAAATTAATATGAAATTTTTGCTTCAAAATTTAGGCTGACTGGAATCCACTGGCTTCGGATTGAGATTGAGATAACGGGTCTAAATTGGTACAGATTGAACAAATATATACTTAGTCTAAGGATTAGGCCTCTATCAATTAGTTTATATTTATAGACTTCAACTATAAGCTTAATGGCAGGGTGATTGGATGATTGAGTAATTGAATTATTGATGTGTTGAAAAATTGAAAGAGTAGATTACGACTACACTAGAAACTACCCGGTTGATGCATCCTAAGATTCGAATTCTGGTACGGATTAAGAAGCCACTTAATTTTTTACTGCGAGTTAAATTAGAGTGAGTCTAGTCTCTATCTCTATTAATCTGAAACCTGGACACCACAAATAACGAATAAGAGATCAGAAGATTGACGGGACTTCATCCCCGATTTATCTTTTAACGCTCAAATCAAAAATCTTTCTCAAGAAGTATAAAGATAAAAGGAAGATATTAAAGAATACAGAATTGTATTTATGCGAGGGACGTGAGAGAATGACTCGATTCCAGTATGCTTTTAACAGGGAGCGACTTAGAAAGGTGAAGGATTGGGCTCTAATATGTGGTACTCGATGAGTAGCTGATAGAGTGCGTTCGATGGGAAGCGGCTCATGAAGGAAGGAAGGTACTCGATTGGAGTAGCTTACTAAGGATACACCCAGTGTTTAAGGACCGAGATTTTATTATTCATAATTAGATAAGTTAAATTAATTTATATAAAATTAAGGTTAATGAATAGTAAAAATTTATAAGTCAGGAATTCACACCGAAATGCAATAAAAATTTATTTAATGAAATTGACTTTAATTTCGGTTAATAAATGATAGAATGAATGATATGAAAGTAATTCAATTAATAAATTCGTAAATTGATTAATAACCAAGTTTATTTCGGTTGACGACAAAATAACCCGATTAATGAAATTACACCCGATCAATAACCGAATTTGGCATGATTGATTAATATTGCTCAAACCAAATAAGAATTAAATCGCTAGACTTGGTTGGTAACCGAATAAGTTTTAGTTGATCTAATTAGTATTCCGACGGACTTGAAACAAACCCGAAAGCTGCCAAAACTTCTAGACTACAACCTAACTAAAATTTATTATCAAAATTAATATTTAAAAGGACCTGAAAGCAGTTAATAAAATTTTATACACTTAAATTAAATTAGAAGTAGTATAAAATTAAGAAGCTAACTAATACCATAATAAATAAAGTTAATTTTAATACACCCTTAACAAATATATTATAATTGAATTTGAGGGACACGTGTTACCTTCTCATGAACCAACACTTAGTGAAATTTGGATGAAGAAAAGGAAGAAAATTTGGATGAAGAAAAGGAAGAAAAGGAGGGAAAAGAAGGGCCAGCACTCACACACACGTGCACTTGTATATAAAAAAAAGAAAAAGAGGAACAATTTTGTATGGAAATTTAGTGGGACACTCGGCAAATTAAGGGGCTTAACATGTAACCAAATAACCTCCAATTAGGATCCAACAAGAGGCTCATGGAGGATACAACAACTCATCCTATGCAAAGAGTGAGTCATCCTTAAGTAGTTAAGGAATTACTACCTTATGGGGTATGTGGCAACTCTTAAAAATTTAACCAATAATTTATTGATTTAGAAAACTAATAAGGTTAGATACTCACCAAAAAAGAGAGAAAAAAATCAGAGAGAAGGTGAAAGAAAAGAGAAGCAAAAACAAGAGAGGAATGCTAAATCGAGAGAAGGGCTGACAATTTGCTGTAGGAACTTTCAAAAATTATTTTACATTAATTCGGGCAAAAACTCCTCTCTCTTTTTGATTTGTTATTGAATTCTTGATCTTAACTTAAAATATTATCGGTCCAATACTTAAAACTCTCACTGAATCCATGCTAGAATGAGCAAAGTTCAGTAACACGTCAAAATTGGATTCTGTTGCTGAATTTTGCTACACCTTACTGATATCCGAATTTTTTCAAATATTAATTAAATAACCATATTTTTGTTCTGGAATAATCTTTACCATTACCATATTAGAATAGCCAAAATTCAGAAACATATATTGTGACAACCAATACTCGGATCCCCGAACCCGACCCGGACCGTCATAGTAAAAATCTCAAATCATCTAAAATTATCAATTACACGTCGTCTAACAATTTAAATGAGTTCAATGCAATCGCATTACTCTCATCTAAACACCAATAATAGTCATCATAGACACATCATTAATTAAATAACCACAATAGGAATAAATAATTTTAATAAATGATATTGATATCCAAAATATCCATTATCATAAAGGAATATAATAAAAGTCGAACAGTAATTAAACTAATAGAATTCTTAAATCTTTATTCTGAAAGCATCAATCCCTGAGATCACCTCTGCCTAGAGTCTACACAAGTGAACTATTCTATTTGATATCAACCTGTCTATTCTGAAACCAATAAAATATAAGAGTGAGCCAAATACCTATAAAATAAAAATAAATAATAATAGAGGAGTATATAAAATATTTCGAACGATAAAATAATGAATCAAATTAATAAAATTTGGCGATGTACCAATTATTGTCCAAGATTCAACAACAAGTTGGGTCTACAAACCCGTAGCCATATGAACAACTGGATATCAAGAAAACAATAGGGATTCCATCGAATATGATCATCAGTTCAATACGATGTCACAACAGTATGAATGACAGAAGTCTCTATGGACCTTATTCCACCATAGTGAACCAAAGGCCGCGTATTTACGCCCCCAATGGCAAGGTAATACAACAAGGTTATCCATGGTATCTAACTACCCCTACAATCCTCTCGGAGGCTGTACTTGTAGTATGTCGATACCATCTGTGATATCCCTCATCAAATAATATCCCAAATATCATCATCTATGATAGTCAATAGGTTATAAGTATCACTCTCAACTAACTGTACGATATAATAAGAATTTAATTATCAGCTCAATTTGAGGTTACCATTGTACGAGATCGTAAGAATCTCCTTAACCTTATTCTACCATAGTGAACCAAATGCCGCATATTTATACCCCCAATGGTTGGGTAATGCAACGAGGTTAACTATGGAATCCAACCACCAATACAATCCTCTCAGAGGCTGTACCTGTAGCATGCTGATACCATCCGTGACACCCCTCGCGAAATAATATTCCAAATATCATCTTTTTCGATGGTCATTAGGTTATAAGTATCTATCCTCAATATCAACGGCCTCTACTTCTGAAATAAAATCGGTATTGTAAAAGTATAGACTATTCTAAGGTCACATAGACTCCAATACACCTGGTTACCATGGAGTCTTCGTACACTCTCATTTACTTATCCATAGAGTGCCAATAAATGTACATACATACGAAATTAACACGAATGATAATTTTTTAAAACATACCAAGAAAATATAAGAATAAAGACTGAACCAACCAAACAGTTATTATCATTACAAGTATGGTAAACTCTAATTCATAGATTTGTTATAAACACATTTGACCATATAAACTATATACATATATGTATATACAATAATTATATCCACTGTATGTATGTATACCAACCCATATATATATACCCACTATACGTATATATATACCAACTCATATATATATATATATATACTCACTATACGTATATATACCTACACACATGCATAAACTCATATAAACATTTTCTACCATGAATATGTTTCAATTTACATATAAATACATCATCCCATATATATATATATATATATACACAAACACACCAACACATACATACAGTACTCACGTACACACACATCCACGCAGCTACAACATTACACTCCACTGTTTTCACTGCACTCCACTGTTCTCACCACGCATGGCTTCACACAGCCATGCCCACAAACACACACATACGCACTCCTGGACACCTACAGCAACACACGCTGCTTACTCTCACACAAGCACACAACGCACACACTGCCGGCATGAGCAACACACACCCACTCCCATTTTAAAGCCCTGTTTTGCCGATTTTCCTTTTACAGAATTAAAGCCCAAGTCCCACAATTACTAAACAATAATACTCCACGAGGGAGGAGGAGATTGGTTGCACGAGGGATCAACAATAGGATAATTTAATTACCTAGAACCCTAGAAATCCACAATCCACGACCGTGGCCCTGTCTTCCCCAATTTCCTAACTTTACTACAAAATTGGGGACGGCAGACACAAAATCATTCAAGGCAAGCAAATAATTAACATCAAAAGATGAGAAGGGAAGATTTACTAACAAAATGAAGCGTTGAAATCCTCCCACTGCCACGAGTCATTGAACTCGGCTGAAGAACAGGAAACATAGCACGATACTCTGTTTCTACGGTGATGCCCAAAATCCCCAAAATTGGGGGTACAACATGCAAGATTGATCCTTCATAACCCTATTAAATAATATACGCAAACCCAATTCATCTTTAATCCCAATCGTTGATCGATTCCTTACAGAGCCATTGCTCTGTATTCGGGTTCCCAAATCTGGTACCCTACGTTTCGCCGTTCTTCCACCAATGAAAGCATGAATTCATAGATTCAACATTAACAATAATGAATGAAGAGTTTATTTTATGAGGTAGGAAGTTTACTTGCCTCAATGTCTTACTTTTCTTCAGGCAAAGGCAGCGACCACGGCGGCTTCCCTCCTTCCCCTCCTAATCCCTATTGTCTCCTTAAATAACGAAGGGGTCGGATTAGGATTGTGCTCGGTTTTCATTTTGTGCGTTGCTGGATCGTGTCTAGGGTTTCGCCGCCTTCCTCTTTCTCCTCCCTTTCCTTCTTCTCCTTCTTTCCTCTTCCCTCTCTTTCCTTCCTTTTCTTTCTTTTCTCCCTCCTTCCTTTTCCCTTCTCTTTTTTTTTCTTTTATTCTTTTTAGTTTCCTTCTTTCTTTTCTTTTCTCTCACTCACTGTGTTTATTATTATTATTATTATTATTATTATTATTATTATTATTTTTTTATAATTAAAAATATTAATTAATTGCCTAATTATCCTTAAAATATATTTAAATTTTTAATCACAATTTTTTAATATTTTAACTTCTTTTAAATTTAATTATATTTTTAATCAACGAATACTAATAAATTAAAATTCACTAGATGAATATTCATTGAATCAGTTTGGTTCAAAATTAACTAAATTTTCTATTTAACTCTAAGCTTTAATCGATACTCTAAATATCTAAACCCAATCCACCGATTCAATACCCTAAATTTGTCAGGCCTAAATATCTAGGTCCAATTCAATGGTCCATATACTTCAAACTTATATTTTCTATCCGAATTATAAAACTTTATGTCTAAAATCATTAAAATAATTATTCCAACTAAACAATAAAATTAAAATTATTCGAAATGTTACATACATCATGAAGTTGGTTCTACAACCTGCTGTTATGCTTACTGATATGATAATTTTTACATACTGTTAATAGCCGATTTATCCTATGAAAATTTTAGTGAAGAAACTTTAATATATTGGCTAAATTACCATATTTTTATTTTAAAATAATTCTTCACAAAACTAGTTGGTTCGATGAAAACAAAGTAGACTGGCAGATTGAACTTACTGAAAACAGAGTAGTTACTGGTGCTGACTTTGGCTAGTATTTTCATCAAGTTTTAGACCGATTTAAACTTCACAAATATTATGTAAGATACTTTAATTTACCGGTAATATGTTATAAAATTGGCGTAATTTTATCAATTCAAAATCTGAACGATTCAGTCCAAAGTAAAGGAAGCATCACTGAACAAGCCAGAAGCAGGGTTGTGCATGAAAGATCAATGCATAACTTTGAACCGACCAAGGATAAAATTGGAAGATTCATATAAACTGGTCCAAAATTATGTGCTGATTTGGAAAATGTGTGGAAAGTAATTTTTCATAGTGATTTAGCCACTGAACCAAATCCAAAATAATAGCTGAACCAACTCCTATATATTGGTACTGAAATTGACAGTTTGAAAAAATCAGGCCAGACCAGCCACCATCTGACCACCAAACTGGCTCAAAATTAGTCACTAATTAGCTAAAACCCTCATTAAGATTGTGTAAAATCGGATCATGAAAATGGGTTGAATGGACCACTAAATTGGATCCTGAAATGAGAAGCAAAACCCAACCCTGCAACCTTACTGATACTGATGCAAATCTGGCAATCCACTTTGGTGGACCGAACCGGCCATGAACCGGCTGAACTAGCAACTGACCCGATCATATTATTTAGAACTAGGGTTGATCTATCACTATGTAAAATAGTTTTCAAAAATATCTTGATTTGGTCACTGAACCAACCCCAGAATAGAAATTGCTACTAAACTGGCCGATTTTGCACTTAATTGCTTATTTTACTAATTTAGTATAAACCGACTTGAAAATAAATGATAAATCAGCCATATATGATATGTTAAATTAGTAATCAACATATATATCATGTAAATCAGTTGGCTATTATAAGAATCGGATGTTAAATATATTTAATGAACTGGTTTCTAATGAATCGACTAAATTGTAAGTGAATCGGTTTTTGTGATGGAACGGATTTTTTTTTGCAACACAGGATCACAGATGCCATCTAGGACACATATACTTTTAACCATAAGAAACATAGCAGAAGTTACTCTAACAACTTGCGAAAACATTCATATTCATTCCAAAGGATTCATTTCCGAATACACAATCAAAACGTCTAGTTATAAAAGTTCACGAATCATAAACAAATCATTACAATAATATTCTCCAAAATAAGCTTCCAAGTCTTTAATAATTCTGTAGACAAACTCTAATCACTCCGACTCGTCGGGTACCAACTCTAAAGTCTCATCTGAGGGGAGGAAAAATATAAAACAGTGAGCCGAGGCTTAACAAGTTACATGCAGATATATAGCAAAACATGTATGCGGAACATATCTCAGCAAAATAAATACTATTGCACATAAAATTACAAATGTCATAAGGTAGTGATCTATGCCGGAAATGTATCCAGAACTGTTAGAAATATAAACGGTCTTCGAAAATCCGAATTCAATGTACTCATATTTTAGAAAATAGAAGTCGGTCTTACTTCCATATTTTACAGAAATCTCATCTTTATCAGTAAAGGGTCCTACCAGTAGACCCTACTGGCGAAGGGGGCGAATAATCGAGGATAGATTGTGTACATCTCCCCACAATCAACGGCATTAAATAGAACAGAACGGATGATCCCACCTCACGAGATCCTTTCCCAATCTAAGGGGGTGCCGGCCAAAACAGAACAGAATCTACCCTCCACATTGTAAGGCCTCGAGGAGAAGAGGACCATAAATAACTCTATGGACAGAGTTATCCTCGATTACCACTATAACGTTCTAAGGTATGTCGGAGAACTTAACCTGACTGCATATCAGTCTTGGGTTTGAAATAACAGAAACAGAAATACTTCCTTCTTAGTGCTTACTGAAAGCCATTTTCAATCAGAAACACCACAATTTACCCTTCAAAAATTGTGTATAGCATATCTTAAGGCCGGTTTAAAAAACATATACTTTAAACCGATTTCAAGTCATAGAACTTAATTCGAAAATCATATACTTAAAGCTGGAGTTCAAAAAGCCGGAGTACTTTATCAACAAAAGCTGGAGTTCAAAAAACTGGAATACTTTATCAACAAAAGTCTGAGTGTTTTTTTCTTAAAAAGTCGGAGTGCTCAAAAGGCCGGAGTGCTTTTTCTCAAAAAGCAGGAGTTTTCAAAAAGTCGGAGTGCTTAAAAAGTCGGAGTGCTTTTTCTCAAAAAGCCGGAGTGCTCAAAAAGCCGAAGTGCTTTTTCTCAAAAAGCCGGAGTGCTCAAAAGGTCGGAGTGCTTTTTCTAAAAAAAGCAGAGTACTTAAAAAGTCGGAGTGCTTTTTCTCAAAAAGTCGGAGTGCTCAAAAGGCAGGAGTGCTTTTTCTCAAAAAGTCAGAGTGCTTAAAAAGCCGGAGTGTTTTTTTTTTCTCAAAAAGCCGGAGTGCTTAAAAAGTCGGAGTACTTTTTTCTCAAAAAGTCGGAGTTTGTTTTTCAACAAAAAGCCGGAGTTCTCTTTATCAAAATCCGGAGTTCAAAAGCCGAAGTTCTTTTTCATCCAAATCCGGAGTTCTTTTTATCGACAAAAATCGGAGTTCAAAAGTCGAAATTCTTTTCATCAAAATCCGAAGTTCAAAAGCCGAAGTTCTTTTTCATCCAAATCCAGAGTTTTTTTTATCAATAAAAATCGGAGTTCAAAAGTCGGAGTTCTTTTAAAAATCGAAGTTCATAAATCCGGAGTACTTTTTACTAAAAGCCAGAGTACTTTTAAAAGTCGAAATTTATAAATCCGGAGTACTTTTTACTGAAAGCCGGAGTACTTTTAAAAGCCGAAGTTCATAAATCCAGAGTACTTTTTATTAAAAGCCAGAGTACTTTTAAAAGCCAAAATTTATAAATCCGGAGTACTTTTTACTGAAAGCTGGAGTACTTTTTCATTATGGAAAAATCGAACTGATTCTTTATCAAGAAAAAACCGAACTTGATTTTATTAAGGGAAAACTGAACTTCTTTTAAGTATGCGGTTAACAGAGATTCTTCTTTAATCAATGATCAGAACAAACATCGTACATACCATAACATGTACTCATCAAGAATCAGATATACTTGAAATGAAATATGCATATACTTGCATTAAATTATGATCTTAAAAACAGGGAGGGAAGGTGTACACTTACAATATTCTTAAAGTATGGACTTAAAAGTAGCGTCCGAAGTAACTTGCAATATTCTTAAAGCATGAACTTAAAAGCAGCGTCCGAAGTAACTTGCAATATTCTTAAAGCATGAACTTAAAAGCGGCGTTCGAAGTAACTTGCCTGACTGCTCAACCTAACTGCCTCAAAGTTCTTCCCTCCTTCTTCGCTCCTTATTTTTCCTTCGTGCCAGAAACTCACACTCATCCCTCAACCTAAGCCCGGTATATAAAGAGGAGGGAGTAGGTGGGGGTAAGTGGAGGTAAGTTACCTTCTCAGTACTTGCCTTCAGTGATTAGGTGAAAGTAGGTAGGTTAGTTTACTTACCTCAGTACTTCTCCTCAGAGTGTAATGAGGTAGTTTACCTACCTCATTTGGTCAAGCCTAATTGGATTCTACTAAATAATAAAGTTTACTTTTTGTCTTTAGTTGCCATAGTTTATTCAGGCCAACTGCTCCTTATTATGCCATTTTCTTGCCAACGTTTCACTCCTTGCTGGTCAACTTTCTTATGTCCGGTCAATATTTTTGCTCACGCCGACCAACATTTTATTTCTCTTATTTAAGGCCGGTCAACATTATAATTTCTGGTCAACCCTACTCAAAATCCGTCACCTTTACTCCAAATCGGTCAACCGGTCATCATCTTCAAATCCAGTCAATTCTTCATTTTCAGCCAAATTTCTCTTATTATGCACTTCGGCCTCTTGCACTTCCATGAAGTGGTTTGGCCTTCTAGTGGTGCAAGGCCACTCCGATTTTCAGTAGTGATGTTTTATTCCGATTTTTAACCCTTTTTGATTTCGGGATCTCACAATTTTTATATATGCTCCTTTAAATTAATAAATCGGCCACTTATTATATGGATAATGGTGAACCAACTTACATGATATAACCGGCGAAATATTATGACAAGTGGAACTGATTTATAAATCGAATTTGTGATCAGACCGGTTAAAGAGATGAAATGGAATCGAAACGGTAAATTATAAAATTTATGGACCGAGAATCGAATAATATGTTATCTAAAAGTAAGTTAAATACATGTTAAAATATATATAAACTTATTTTATGTATTGATATGATTTTATTATGAATATATTCGATATATTTTATTGTAATTTTATTATGAACATATATGATATGTTATATATGTCTAGAAGCTAATATGATACCAAAAAATATAAATTTTCTAAAGATGAGAAAATTGAGAAGAAAAAATAAGATTATGAATAAAAGCTTTTACTACAAAATTTTAAGAAGTAAAGAAATTGAATCAAGGATTTATTTTAACGGATAGTATTATCTTGCATGCCTTAGGATGTTATAGTGTAGATCATTGTCTGAATAAATATCGCTGTGTGATTTTAATCCTATCTATCGGAAGATAATAGGTAGTACTATCCTGTCTTCGTGATGTAAATAAGAAAGATAAGACTTTTGATTTATGTGCAGTGAGTACAATCCATTTTGTCTTTGAGATATAATTAAGAAAAAAAATTATTGTATTGTGTGATTTTGGCTTTTGATTGTGTAGATTAATACAATCCAGATATTAATCAAATGCTCTATTGATCGGTAAGACATATTAACCCTGATTCCTCACGATATATAAGATAAGAATATATTGACAAGTAATATGAATTAAGCACAAGAAAAAGAAAAGTCAATTATATCATAAAAATAGTTTGAAAGTATATAAATATTTTTACATATATCACGACTCATATTCCTCTATATAATGTATTTTAAATAAAAGATGCATAACCTTGACTATTATATTCTTATTGAGTATTTGACTCACCATCTTATTATTTTGTTTCCCTTCAAATACTTCGCAGGATTTCAAACTTGGTAAACAAAAGTAAAGAAGAATCATTACATATGTGGTAACCAGTAATGATATCACTAGTTTAGTTTAAATGATGATATAATAACTTATAAATTTATAAGCATCCCCAAAATGAAAATTTTAGTATTAATAGTGTAGAAATATATTCACAAATTTTTTATGGTTATCTTACAAGTTTCGGTGTAATTTTATAAGATGAGTTTAAGATTTTAGTTGGCATCTTTTCTTATCACAAGTTGGCATTATATTATTATTTGAATGAATATCAGAGCCATCAATGATTAGCATTGTATTTTTAGATCCTGTGTATTATAATTTGCTGTGTTTTACAAATTATTAAAATAAATATACATTTTTTGTGATTAAAATGGATATAAAAATGTGGGACGTGACACAGTAGGTAGCTCACTAGGGGGAGAAAAGTAGGAAGGCACTCGATTAGAGTGGCTCACTAAGTTGCACTCGGTGGGGAGCAACTTGTAAAGAGAGAAAGGCACTTGATTGGAGTGGAGAGGGAAAGTTGTATTATGAGAAGAGAGCTTGGTTCTCCCTTAACTCCCATATCTTACTTGAGGATAGCTTTAGCAAGAGATTAATTTATCCTTTGTGATCAAAAGTCCCCTATTTGAGTGCTCCCTCAAAACTCTCTCCTTTTGTCCAGAAAAAAGGTTCCTCTGGAAAAAAAAGGCCCCCTTACTTTGTGATGGTGAAAGATATTTATAATGCTTCATGGAAAAGGCTTTAATGTTGATACCTGTGATAGGTGTCCCATTAGGATTCGTAAGCCGTTTGGCGTTGATGGGAGCCGCTATTGTCGGTTGTTGCCTTGTGATGGTGACGCAACCGCGAGCAGTCCCATCAACACACTTGTCAAACTATTGCGGCGACAGTTGCAGGTGGTGCCTATATACGCATACTCTGACCGCTACATGCCTATGTTCTAACCATTCCATTACTGCCTGGTCAAGAGTTTTCTTGATTGGTCCATCCGCCTGTGTTTCTGGTTGGACTATTGATACTTGTCCCTTTGACCCATTGCTCTTTAAACCTTGTCTTAGTTGCTATAGTTGTGATTGGATTAGGCTAGATTAGTCTCCTTCTAGGGGCATTGATCGTTGCTCGTTAGGTCCTCACTCTTCTTTATGCACTAACGGTTGGACTCAAGAATTGACTAATCCATTGTACTATTGGACCCATCATCGACAAAGGTAGATCAGAAAATACAAGTTAAATAGTATGGACTATCAAGTTAGTTGATCCTCTGTATTTAACTAATTTCTTGATTCATTAATATTGATTTATTAGTCAAGTTAAACAGCCAATCTATCAGAACAACTAACACCATTGACCAAAGTAAGAAGGCTTGCGCTAGAAAAGCACCACATTATCATAATCTTTCAATGAATCATTTGGAACCATCTATTAAACCCACGTCCATAAACGTAATAAGTAAATCTTAAAATTAAGGAGATATAACATAATTTCATGACTCTAGTCAATAAATTATTCAGCACCACACATTAAACCAACGTACATGAACGTAGCAGTTGAATCTTGAAATCAAAGAAATATGTCTACTATCAAGACTTTAGTAAGCAAACCATTCCACACAGTCTACTAAGCTCATATTCATAAATATAGCAATTAGATCTTAAAATCAATGAAATATAGACCACGATCAGGACTCTAGTCAACAAATTATTCAGAACCATACACTAAATCCACATTGATAAAATATGGCGGATGGATCCTGACATCAATGAGAGCTAACTGTTAAGTTATGTTCACCAATATGGCGGTTAATGTTGAATGTACTCTCTTTTTAGAAGAAAATTAAATATTGAGTAAATGTGGAGAACTCTTCAGAAGATAAACAATCAATTATGGGAGGTTACTTAACCAATTTTAAAATGGGCCCTATGTCCCTACAAATATAAAGCCCTTTAACACAGTAAATGTATCTTATAAAAATTCATATATTACATCATCTTGTGATCCCAACTAACCAAAAAAACACCCTTAGAATATTCAAGCATAAGTTGGTTACGATGATCTCTAGTATCTAGTCTCACAACTTCATCCTGCACTAAATAGGTTCGGAGTTTATCCTCCAGAGCACTTCTTTTCCCACCAAATATTCTTAGGGCATATTCCTCGAATCCTCTATCCTCTACTTTCTGCACACACGTTCTCAATAACTCATCTGTTAGGAATTTATTATTGGTTTTGTGAGGTTCCCAAATCAAAAATAGCATGAGGCTAGAAATATCTCTCCACATAATATTAGAATAATGGAAGAACTTGGTAAAAATTCTAAGGGTTTTTAATGTTGAAAACACCACCCAAAGCTCTCCCGCTCACCACACGCTCAAAACCAAAATCCGGGGCCTGCCCGCCTGATGCATGCTCGAGCCCCGCTCGAGCCGAAACACCAAAAGCCTAGCTGCCTGCTGCATGCTCGAAGCCCGCTCGAGCGGATATTCCAGAACCTTCCTGAAATCTCCCGCTCGCCAGCCGCTCGAGCGAACCTTCCAGAACCCTCTGGAAACTTCTCGCGCTCGCTAGGCGCTCGAGCTCCGCTCGAGCGAATTTTCCAGAATTCTCCCGAGCCTTCCAGAAACCCTGGCCGCCCACTGCTCGCTCGCCGGGCGCTCGAGCGGCCCGGCGACTATAAATAGGAGGCCAGCCAGCGGCCAGCCAGCGCGGGGAGAGGAAGAGAGAAAGGAAGAGAGAGAAAAAGAGAGGAGAAACCACGAAGAAGAAGGAAGGAAATGGAGGCTTTCGAGTCCGATTCCGAGCACAAGCTAGTTGGAGAAAATATGAAGCACATTAAGGCAAGTATCCTCATACTCACTGTTTGTCATACTGTGATTATTGATAGTATTATCGTTCCGATACCCTCCCAAACTATGAAAATTATATCGCCATGATTAATGATGAAAGAATATTCTAAATTAATGCTAAGAAATGAATCACTACATCCCGACTATGCATACATAATAGCCAGACGATCGATCTCATGAAATTCTATCCGTCCACAATGACCAGATCCTTTAACGAAATGCTATTACTGTTCATGTGAAGTAAATGGAAAATATGCATCCTCTTGCTATGAAAACTATGACTAATAAATATTTAAAATTGTATGATTCAAGAACGGGCTCCGGAGGACCCCAATATGATTGGCTCATCAATGGTAAGGAAATCCAATTCCTTTGAATACTGATAGTCATGCTTATGAAGTGACTTATGAAAAATGCTAAAGTCCCCAAAGGAAGATAAGAACGAATGGGAAAATAAAACGGAAGGAAATCCACAATGGATATGTGATAAATGAAACCTCCCGTGTGGTGGGAGAAATGATGAAACCTCCCATGTGATGGGAGATATAATACTTAAGTCTTCAAGAGAAGATAAGAACAAATGAGGAAGATAAGAACGAATGGGAAAATGAAACGGAAGGAAATCCACAATGGATATGTGATAAATGAAACCTCCCGTATGGTGGGAGAGATGATGAAACCTCCCGTGTGATGGGAGATATGATATATGAGATACGGTGGACTTTCCTTCAAAGGAATTATGGAAAGAGAATGATGAAACTAGGACCATGGACTCTTGGACGGGTAGTATTCTCTGGTTTGACACGTCCATCTCGGTGGAAACCCGAAGAATACTTTGGCCACGTATTCTGGTCGCTGGTGTGAGCGAGTGATGTCCGTGTCACGCCTTAGGATACTATTGTGGAAGAAGAGGACTGCCCTGGTACCCCGGGGGAATGGGGCGATACGATATGGCACGATGTGCACGACGATATGGCACGATATGATGTGCACGACCCCCCGGAGGGTCGTTAAAGATAATCCCTTACGATCTTAGATCATGATATGTGGAGTATCATGATCCTTTCCTCGTTCTCTCGCATCGTTTGCTAGTATGACCTACTAGCCCTAGTCCGCAAAGATTAAAGGAAATGAGAAAACATGATTCAAACGACAATTAAACGTTACAAAACAAGGTCAACGGCAAATCGGTACTTCTAAATGTTTCTTCCCTCACATGTTTCAAATGCATTTCCCCCTTGTCATATTCACAGTTTGACAGTGACGTATGATTATACTTGCTGAGCGATAAACTCACTCTTGCTATCTGTTGTTTTTCCTTCAAGATGAAAGTATTTAGATAGATCAAGGAAAGGCTTCTTGTCGGGACTAGACAGAAAAGTGCAGCAAAGATTTGAACGTCGAATTTGATATGGACAGTCACTCGGGGTGAGGTATGGTTTATGGTTTTATTATGCTTCCGCAGTTCATGGTATCATAGTATGCTTTCGCTTTCTATTTCGAGGTTTGGGTTATTAGATGGCATCTCTCTAAGATTTAATACAGTAAAGTCAGAATACTGTATTGAAGCCATGATTAATATGGCAAACTTGAGATCCTGTGAGAAGAATGCTTGTGCAGAGCTAATTTAAAACAAATTATATATCGGCCTTTCGTCTAGAAACCTCTGGGCACTGACGAAGTTTTATTGACGAAGGGTTATTCAAGGAAAAATAACCTGGTTCGTCACAGGTTTGAGTATTGAAAGATAATTCGTGAGATTAGTCTGAGCATTTGAAACTCTCACTTTGATTTGTGGTCTGCAAAATCTGAATTAAAATATTTAAGAGCACACTTCAAAATCTCTTAATTTAAAATTCAGATTTCTGGTTTGCTTCAGATAGTAAAACATTTTCTTCTTTATCCCCTACAAATATTGTTTCAAATTTAATAAATTGATTAATGTCAGTTCAATTTCAAAAAAAAAAAAAATTAGAATAAATATTGAATGATTGGATTGGACAAATAATAACCCTTATATCTAAAGTCATTGTCTGTGTTGTGGACATTGGATGAATCCCAGTTCAATTTGTCCTAAAGTTCAGAAAATTTTATATCATCAATTTTCATTTTTGAAATTAATTTTGTTAGGCCCAATCAAAGCCAACTGTAAGGCCATACCCCAAAAATCAGTGAAGTTAATTATGATTTTCACACTAATACAAAAAATGGTTCGCAATTAACTTATCATTTAAGTTAGATAAGAGAAATATTCACCTTAGGAATTGTCTTTGAAAAATCGATTCTTAGAAACCATTTTTTAGGAACCATATTCGAATGACACTATAAGTAGCAACCCTCTCTTTATATAAGAAAGAGAGAAAAAATAAGGAAAAAAAAAAAAAAAAAAAAAAAAAAGGAATCAAGATTTTAGAGTGAATTCCTCCTCTTCACTCTTTACATTTCTTCACCTTTTAAATTATCATGCTCACTCACTTTTCCTTTAGCCTTTCATAACTCAAAATTATTGATCCAAAAATACTTACTTGAGTATCAAAATATATTTTAATTAGTATGTCTTATCTCCTTCAAAGTTTTTATTTGTAATGGTAGTACGTAAAATTTAAATTAAAGAGTTTAAAAACTCAGACTAAATATATTTAGACCAAATTCAGATTCAAAATACACATTATAATACTGTCTATGAAAATGAGTTGATCAAACTTGTTCATTTCGAACATGGCCACAAAGGTCCACAAATCATACTCCATGGTGACACATATGTACATGACCAATCTAGAGAAATCCTTTGTAATATTTCAGATATTATTGATAAGATTTTTTTTAAATAAATAAAATTATAAATAATTTTAATTAAATAATTTAATTAATTTAGTTGGTCCAAACTTTACGTGGGTAATAAATTATGGTCTTAAATGTATTATCATAGAGGGGTCATTCTATTACATGTTAAATTAGAATAGATATGCTTCTTTCAAACCTTATTACCAATTAGAATTATCTCATATATTTTTGAGAATCTTATTAAATTATCTAAAATTTTCAAAAGCTAATATTGTAAAGAGATAACGTTGTAAAATTTAATAATAAAGTTTTTTTTAGAAACGTGGACATTGGATGAATCCCAGTTCAATTTGTTCTAAAGTTTAGAAAATTAAATTTAACATGAAATTTGAGTCTTAAAAATTAATGCAGCAGTACTTTTTCCGCAATTTCTGTTACAAAACACTGTTTAAAAATTAATAAATTAGATGGATTTCATTTTAGATTTTTAAAAAATTAAAATTAAATTAGTATCTGATTATTTTAATTGGACAAATATTAATTCTCTTATATCTAAAGTCATCCTCAACATCATGGAGATTGAGAGCAGGGGCGCCATGGCATCGCTCCATATGGCATGTGTACGATACCCTGTTGTGGTCATTGGATAAAGATTCAATACCAATCATTTTTTTTTGTTATTAAAAATAAAAGAAAATATTTTTTTGAAAATAAAAGGGTTAATGAGAGGTATTGGATCTTCATCTAACTGTTACAACACAGCTTGTACTGACGTTGTACTAGACGCGCGTCGCAACACCCCTTGCACCATGGAGATTGGGACACTTTGCTTATTCGACAAGTTAAATGTCGATCTTAGATTACATTCGATACTTTCACGGCACCGATAGAGGTGCAGTTCGGATGGTCTTGAGCCAAAAAAAAAATAACATCTTGACCGAAACAATATTGTCACGACATGCCATGAAACCATTCAGGGTTCGGGATAGTGCGTGGCTGAGTTTTAAGGCTTCTGTTAAGAAGTATTTATGGTTTGGATAAACTATTTTTTACTTAAACCGATCTGACCGATTCAGCAAAATTAGGGACTAAGACCAAATCAATTTGACCGATTAACTGATTTATTTATACCAGCTAATTGATTTTAAATATCATAATATTTTTATTTAAATTGTAAACATATAATAAGTAAATATAAAAATTATAAAGCTCCCCAACTATATTTTTTTGTATAAATTATAATTTCCAATAATAATTTAGTAACAAACAATAAATGATATAAGTTTTATTGCATATATTTATAAATATTTGTATATTTATTGTAACATTCTAAATATTTTTTTATTATTTTAAGAGAATAGAATTGACAAGTTAGTCTTAATAATTATTTTTAATTATTTTTCAATTTAAAATCTAATAGTTAGACTAATCTTTGGGTTTAACAAGTTTAGAAGATTTGGATCAATAAATTAGATTTAAATATTTGGGATATTAGTTTGAGTTGAGATTAATTAGCGAATTAGAACAAGTTAATTTAATATATAATTAAATTCTAAAAATGTTAAAAATATTAAAAATTTAGATCAAAATTTTAAATATTATTGTAGTGGTAGTTAGATAACTAATTAAATAATTAATATTTTAATGAGTAATAAATTAATATATAAATATATATATTAAAATATGTTTATAATAATAATAATAATAATAATAACAATAACAATAATAATAATAATAATAATAATAATAATAATAATAATAATAATAATAAAAGAGAGGAAAGAAAGAAGGAAAGAAGAAAAAGAAATAAAGCAGGAGAAGAGAAAAGGAGAGGAGAGAGAGGGGACAGTGCGATTCATGGTGGTGGAAGGAGAGAAAGGAAGAACGGCGCGCGAGGATTATGGCAAGTAGAAAGGAAGGAGTTGATACTCTAAATGACTTCCCTTTGTTATTTAAGGAGAGGGTGGGGAAGGAAGTGGGGAGAGGAAACCCTAGCCGTCAAGCCGATGCCGTCACCGTCGCCGCTTCCACTGCTAATCGCCTTTGTGAACCAGGGCTAAAGCCGCCGCCTTTGTAGTCGAAGCCATCGTCGTTGATTGGTGGCGTTGCCGTCGTTGTCGGAAGAAGAACATGAAATTAAGGTAAGCTGATTTGAGATTCCCTTCGCGAGTAATCTTCTTATTTTACAAGCAATTTTTATTCTTTGTACAAATAATCTCTTCTTCCTTCCTTGAAAAATATAATATTTTGGATCTCAATTGGATTATTTTAATTTTAATTGTGATTTTGGGTATTTCGGATGTGGTGAAGGTAAATTAAAATATTCTAAAATTTTGAGAAATGATTAGGATTTTGGAGCAGCGCCCGAGGTGCGCCTCTGCTATTATTTGGAATCCGATTTGGATTTTAAAATTTAAGATAATAATAATAATAATAATAATAATAATAATAATAATAATAATAATAATAATAATAATAATAATAATAATAATATAAAAAAGTAAAAGAATAAAAAAGGAAAAAGGAAAAAAAAATGGGAAATCAGAAAAAAGGGGAAGAAAGGAGTCGGGGAGAGGGGGAGAAGAGGAGAGAGAGAGGGGGAAAAGGGATTTAGGGTTCGCAGGCGAGGAAGAAGGAGGAGGAAGAGGAGAAGGGAGAAGGAGGAAGAGGGCGATGGTGTAAGAAAACCTTAGCCAAGGGAGGAAGACAAAGCCGAAGGAAGAAGACGACGAAGGAAGAAGGACAAAGCGAACTTAAGTGTTGCGTTAGAAAGAGGAGAAAGTCTGGTTTCTTATTAATGCGGCTGATTGCCTTTTACACGTATGCATACACACACTGAGGGAGGACTGCGTACAAGGCACATATATACACCGAGATACATAACGGTAAAAAAATAAATACCAAAAATAAAAAAATACACCATCCTAAAATACACCAATACTAATATACCCAAAAAATAAAACACTACCTAAAATACAATATCAAATATTCACTAGATATTTTCTAATAGTCCCCTGTAAGATGGAGCATATATATTTATAATGCCCATCTTGGACAAGTGAAAGTTCAAACGATGTGAAGGCAGTGGCTTGGTGAAAATGTCCGCTAGCTGATTGTGGGTGGTGACATGATGGAGGCGAATATGCCCGTCTTGTATTTTGTCACGAATGAGATGACAGTCCAGCTCGATATGTTTGGTGCGTTCATGGAAAACTGGATTCGCGGCAATGTGGAGAGCGGCTTGATTATCACAATATAATAATGCTGCATGGGGATGTGAAATCTGCAAATCAGTTAAAATATAACGAAGCCAAGATAATTCACAACAAGTCGTAGCTATGGAACGATATTCTGCTTCAGCAGAGGAGCGGGAAACCACAGATTGTTTCTTGCATTTTCAGGAAATAAGGGAGTTCCCAAGAAAAACACAATAACCGGTGATGGATCTATGTGTGTCTGGACAGGACACCCAATCTGCATCGCAAAAAGCTCGTAGTTGAATGGTAGATGTTGAAGAAAGCAATATGCCTTGTCCAGGGTTGAGTTTTAAATATCGCAAAACTTGGTGTGCCACATTCAAATGATTCGAGGTAGGTTGATTCATAAACTGGCTTAAAATATTTACTGCAAAAGCGATGTCTGGTCAAGTAACGGTGAGGTAAAGGAGGCGACCAATGAGACGTCGATACACACTGGGATCTGCTAGAGCAATGCCGGTTTGCTTACTTAATTTCAAGTTTTGATCCATGGGTAATTTCTGAGGTTTGCAACGGATGGTGCTAGAGTCAACCAAAATATCTAGGGTGTATTTTCTTTGACAGATGTGGATACCTTGTTGTGAACGAGCAACTTCTATGTCGAGGAAGTATCGAAGAACGCCTAAGTCTTTGATTTTGAAGATGCGGTTGAGAAAAGTTTTGATAGAAGCTATTGTATCCAAGCAATTACTGGCAACAATAATGCCATCAACATACACAAGGAGAGCTGTAAAGGATTTATTGTCTTGCTTAGTGAATAAGCTGTAATCGGCCTTCGATTGAGTGAAGCCGAAAAGGATCAAGGAGTGGGATAGTTTTGAATACCATTGTCTAGAAGCTTGTTTAAGGCCGTAAATACTTTTTGACAGTTTGCATACCTGGTTTGGTTTTGTTGTGGTGTAGCCGAGAGGTGGTTTTATATAGATTTCTTCATTTAAGGTTCCATTTAGAAAAGCGTTGTTGACATCAAAGTGATATAAATGCCATCATTTTATGGCCGCAATAGCTAAGAGGTAGCGCACAATGGTAAGTTTAGCAACCGGAGAAAAGGTTTCATAGATCCACCCCTTCCTGTTGTGTGTATCCTTTTGCAACTAATCGGCATTTGTATCTTTCAATACTCCCATCACAGTTGAGTTTTAATTTGAACACATAGCGACATTCGATAGCTTTCTTACCCGGAGGTAGGTCGGTAACAATCCAGGTCTTATTTGATTCCAAGGCGCGTAACTCATCATTTATAGCTTTGCGCTAATTTGGATCAGAAAAAGCTTGAGCATAAGTTTGTGGTTCAGTTTGGGAGGAGATGGATGATGAAAAAATAACGTAGGCTGGAGACAATTTTTGATATGATATATAATGTTCAAGGGGATAGGGTTGCCCAGAGGTACGTGGCACTGTTGGTTGAGTGGTCGTAGTGTGAGATGCGTGATGACAATGAAAATCTTTTAGGTATTGAGGGGCTTTCCTAGTTCTAGTGGTTCGGTGAATGGGAGTTTTGTCTTTGACAGGAGATTGTGAGTTGGTGATTGGATCAGGGGAAACACTGGATTGTGGATGATTATTAAGAGTTTCTTGTTCAGTGTCTGACGGTCCCTGGACGGGAGTCAAGTTAGGTGCTTCATTATTATAAGGTTCTGTGGTTGGTTGCTCTGTATCGATGATAGTTGTCGGATGCATGTAGTCATACTGTGCAATTTCAGGGGATAGTTCATTAGATGGCACGTTGGGGATGGTTTTGGTGTTATCTTGTTGGAAAGGAAAATTAGTTTCATTGAAGATGACATCCCTAGAATTAGAGGTTGTGTGGTTATCTAAATCTAGGAGTTTGTAATCTTTGATACCAAAGGGATAGCCTAAAAATACACAGGTTCTACTTTTAGAATGAAACTTCCTTCGCCCGTGAGAAAGTGTGGAAGCAAAATATAAACAACCAAATACACGAAGATGATCATAACTTGGTTTGACTCCAAAAAGAGCTTCATATGGTGTTTTATTTTGCAGCACGAGAGTGGAGGCTCTATTAATAATATAGGCAGCAGTCAGAATGCAATCACTCCAGAATTTTAAGGGAAGTCCTGTTTGGAATCTAATTGCTCTAGCCACATTTAATAAATGTTGGTGTTTGCGTTCAACAATACCATTTTGCTGTGGTGTTTCCACGCAACTACGTTGGAGGATAACACCCTTTTACTTTAGAAATCTCCTAGGCTGAATTCGGACCCATTATCAAAACGAATAATTTTAATGTGGACATTAAATTGTGTTGCAACAAGATTATAAAAAGCTTCTAAGCACAATTTTGTGTCGATTTTTATCCTCAGAAGATAGATCCACGTACTTCTTGAAAGATCATCCACAATAGTCAAGAAATACTTATACCCATTATAAGATACTTCTGAGAAGGGTCCCCACTGGTTACAATGCACCACGGCAAAAAGTGTGTGTGACTTATGGATGCTGGGAGTGAAGGGAAGGCGACGTTGTTTGGCCATGTGGCAAACGGAACATGGATTATTATTAAAAGAATGTAATGCTTCTTTTACAACTGGATCTTGTATCAATTGAATTCTAGAATGAAAAATGTGACTTAATCTGTAATGCCATAAATTAATTAGCAACGAAACAAAATTAGAGGAAGGCGTCATAAGGGGCTTTGAACATTTGGAGAGAAGGCCAGCCAAGGTGTTCAGATGAACATTCTTATTCAGTAGATAATATAAACAATTTTGCTCTTCACCCATTCCAATCGTTGTCTAGGAGGCAAGGTCCTGAATCAAGCAAATGCCAAAAAAAAAAAAATGCAGCAGCCAACAGAATCAACAAGGGCTTTTACTAAAATTAAATTAAATGTGAAGGATGGAACACATAAGACGTTCTCAAGTGTTATCCTTGGGCTCAGTTTTACGTCACCAATGTGGGATACGGAAACTTTTCGTCCATTCGGCAGTTTCACGCAACTGGAAATGGAAATTTTCTATCGGAGATACAAAAAGGGGTCGCAGATCATGTGATCTGTGGCTCTAGTGTCCAATATCAAAACATTATTTTCGTCACATGCATAAGGACAGAACAGAATTCAATACCGATCATGTTACCCGTTTTGGATTGATCACCGATGGGGTCAAGTAGAGAGGAAATCTGTTTGGCCGTTTGAGCAGAGGCAGCCAGATCCTTCGGTTGGATTAAGTTCATCAGTTGCCTGAACTGGGCTTTGGTTAAAGCAACTTTATCATCTTCATTGTTCTCGCGATCAAAAACAGTGGTAAAACTCGAATGATTGGCCAAAAAAGTTGTTGATCCAGTCTTACCATGTAATTTGTGATTTGGAAGGAAACCATGGAGCTGATAACATTTATCAGCAACATGGCCTGATTTATGACAGTGAGTGCAAACCGGCATTTCAGCGTTCCCAGCCTTAAAACACTGCTGGAAAGTGTGTCCTGAGACACGCAGTGAACGCAGAAGGGCCAATCTTTTTTAGACACTGGATTATTTTTCATAATGCCTTTAGATTGATTAAAGACCCGTTTTATAAACAAAGCCATCGTTTCTGAAGGATGAACAACAGACAACATTTGGTGTTGTCGTTCATGTTGTTGTATAATAGAGAAGACTTTGTTTACAGAGGGCAGAGGATCCATTAGCATAATCTGGTCTCTCATATTAGGGTACGAATCATTGAGACCTATTAAGAATTGTATAACACAATCCCTTTGATTCCGCTCGATGAGCACTCTGAGTTTACCACAGTTACAATCTCGGAGAGAGTCATACACAAGGAGCTCATCCCAGATTGTTTCTAGTTTGCCGTAATATAGACTTATCGAATCTTGCTCTTGCAAGAGATTTGCCAAGGATTTCTTGAGTTGAAAAATACGGGGCCCGTTTTGTTGTGTGAATCGGTTAAGCAACTCCTTTCAAATTTTGGAAGCGTCATCCACAAAAACTACACTGGATTTAATAGATGGACTGATGGAGTTTTGTATCCAAGACACCACCATGTCGTTACATTGTTCCCATGCTTCAAAAAGGGGATCGGTGGAATCGTAGGGTTTAGGAATCGTACCTTCGATAAAGGGAAGTTTGTTCTTCGCCCTCAAAGCTCGACGCATGGTTCGGGATCAAGTCGAATAATTGTCGACTATGAGTAAATCGGTCGCCAGAGTAACAGCCGGACTATCGCCAGCTTCCAATCGAAAAAGGTTGCATGGATCTGAAAGATTTTGGAAGCGTAGAAGGTTTTGTGAGGATGCCAGATCTGGGTTTTGGGTGTATGCCAGATCTGGGTTGTCGTTGTCGGTGCTAGATGTATGTTCGGTAGCGTTTTGGTGTGCCATCATCTCTCTCACTCTGATACCATGTAAGAAAACCTCAGCCAAGGGAGGAAGACAAAGCCGAAGGAAGAAGACGACGAAGGAAGAAAGACAAAGCGAACTCAAGTGCTGCGTTGGAAAGAGGAGAAAGTCTGGTTTCTCATTAATGCGGCTGAATGCCTTTTACACATATGCACACACACACCGAGGGAGGACTGCGTACAAGGCACATATATACACCGAGATACACAACGGTAAAAAAACAAATACCAAAAATAAAAAATACACCATCCTAAAATACACCAATACTAATATACCCAAAATATAAAACACTACCTAAAATACAATATCAAATATTCACTAGATATTTTCTAATACGGTGACGGCAGCGGCGTCGCAGGTGAACGGCGGTCGATGGTGGTTGTGGGTGTGGTCGCAATTGTCGCGGGGGAGACCGCGGCAGTTGTGGGTTGAGGCGACGGTAGCGCTGGGTGAGGGAATCGGGGTCGGAAGAGTTGACGGCGGCAGTTCGGGGTGGTAGAGACAACATCGGTGGTCGCAGCGGTGAGCTGTGGCGCGGCGTAGGCTGAGGCAGCGGTGGCGTGGTGCGAAGGAGAGAAGCCGCATGAGGAGAGAGGAGGCAGCAGCGCAGTGGCTCCGATGCTGACGGGGTGAGGCCGGGGAGGCCTGCGACGGCCACGTGAGGCGGCAGCGACTGGCAAAGGCCGCGCCGGAGGAGAGAGGGAGGACGCGATAGAGGAGAGAGAAAGGCTCGATTGGAGTACTTCGGGACATCCTTTCTTCAGATCTGTAGAGTATAATATTAAGGCAAGTATCCTCTAACCCTATTCTTGGTCTGATTTAATTTCCGATGTATTTTGACTACTGTGGAAGATTTTACTAACATGATTGTATTTTTATATCCCCCAATTTATCAATTGTGTACATGCATGTATATTTTATCCGTTGTGCGGTGGTTTTGTACTGGTATTTATGATTTGGAGAGATTTTGGACACCCGGACGATATATATATATATGTTTGTGTATCTGTATATTGTGGAACCATGAACCAGGCCTTGCACTAATCATGCATGCTGCCGGGGGCGGGATCACTACGGGACCATGGCAGCCCAAGACCCTAGAGGTCGATTTGTGATTCGAGGCATTGGCTATTTGTGGCGTTGCTCCCGACGAGGAGGCTTAGTCCCGACGGGGACGTATATGATAGGCTACTTCCGCCGGAAGGAAGATTGAGAGTTTTTGTAGCTGACCTGCCCCACTATGTATTTAATTGAGAACCATCGTAAGGAATTGATGGAAAACTAATATATTCGGATGTCCTAATATATAACTAAAATTTGAGGTTGCACCCAAAGCCGCGGGTGGTAAAATATAATGAGCAAGTTCCTAATCTATGGGTGACAGAGTACATGGATGGCCTTGAGCTACTGGCCTAAACCGTAGCCGAGCCTTGAGCTGCTGGCTTAAATTACAGCCGATATAGCTGTGGTTACCGGACGAGGGTAACCTTTCCTCAAGTTGGTATTATTACTCTTTGGTTCTCCGATTTCGTGCATGCTTTGTATTTCTGCATGTGTTGCGTGGACGACGATTTGAGATACGTAGTTTGGCCCACGGATGGGCGATAAAAATGTCTCTTACGTACTGATGTGATAAACCCGGAATGTGTTTTGATTTATGTTTTAGTTCCGGCGGTCTTCTCTTGATTTCTGCATTATGAGTTTTAGATCCGGACGATGGTATGTGTCCTAATATGATATGATATCGTCTATGAGATTTTATCGGATCGTGATTCATATGATTTTGTCCCGGAGGGACGAGTTAATACGGACGACGATATAGTATGAGACATCTCCTCGGTTTTCAGGGATTTCACGGACATTGTATTTTGTTTTACGTGATTACTATGCGATATCCCTGCTTCTGATTTGTGAGGTTCCGAGTTAAGGAAATAATAATTAGAAGGAAATTAAATTAATATAGGTGTATCATGGTCAAAAGGTATGAGAGGAATCGGATGAACAGCTCAAAGAGCCAAAAATCGGTAAATCGGGAACAAAAACTGTAAACCGTGAAATGTTGCTTTGTGAATAAGATTTTGGGTTTTAAATCATGATAATCATGACCTATTAAGGTGATATAATCAAAAATAAAGTCCAAGGATGTGAAAGATTGGGTTAGAAGGGTCAAAATGGGTCCCGAACGGCGAAAACGCGACGTAGGCTTGCTACAAGCTTGCCGCGGGCCCGACCCGCGCCCTCTGGGCGCTCGAGCCGTGGCTCGAGCAGAAAAACCAGAAGCAAGGCTGCTCGCTGGCCGCTCGAGCGGAGCTCAAGCGGCAGGCGTAGTATAAATACGCGTCGTGCTTCTCTCTCTCCCATTTTTCTGGTGCCCGAGGGTTTGAGGAGAGAGAGAGAGCGCCGACTTAGAGAGAGAAGAAGGGAGATCGAGCTCGGGAGTCCAGATCCGTCCGAGAGCCAGGTATAAAAGTGAAAGCAAGCGACGAGGCAAGTGTTTTCATACCTACTTCTCGTTCTCTTTCGATGTTTTATGTATTTTCGTTGGGTTTTTTGTGTCGATACCCACGGTAAACATTAGAATCTTGAAACTCATGGGTATGGGTTAAGGAAAATGTAGTTAGTTGCTCGGATCATGTCCGATTCGTCCGGTTTGGTTTCACCGAAACCCTAACCCACAAAAATTGGGGATTTCCCATTTCCCGGGCGTGTATCTTGAAATTGCCCTCAAAATGTGAATCCCCACGTGCCAATGATGCATATATATCGGCTACGGGTTCGATTTCGCACGTTTCGACCCGTTCGCGGAGTCCGAGCCCTCTAAACAGGCGCTGTTATTGTTCACCCGAGACCGGAGGTGATAATTGCGCATTCTCACCTTCGTAAAATGATGGAATGATCCTAGAATGTGAATCCCTGTGTTCCAATTGTGTGTATATATCGACCGGATGCCGAATCTCGTAAGATTTGACCCGTTCGTGGCATCCGGGAGCCTTAATAGTTCCCCGTTGTGGATAATCCGGAAATAAATGGGAAGTTGCATACTTCCACCATCGTGTTAAGTTAAATCAAACCCAAATGCGAAGTCCCGTGTATCAAGTGTGTATACGAATCTACCGGACGTCCAATTTCCAAGTATCGAACCGTGTGCGGCGTCCGGGTGTTCAAAAGGAAATCTGTTATCGTTCCCCGAAAATGAAATGAGAAATATAAGTGTTATGCTTCCATAATTGTTATTGATATAATATTTAAATGTTTAAACGCAAATGTAAGCTCCGAAATGTGTATCCGTGTGCTGGAGGCAAGGGATGAGTCCCGGAGGTTCCAAAGTGATATGTGATCATCGGAGGTAAGAATCTAATCTCTCTCGTGAACTTGGATGACTTGTTATGGATTAAGGGAATTGAGTCCCACGGGTTGTGATTAAGGGAAATGAGTCCCATTAGATATTGTGAACCGTGACGTGAATGGAAGGGAATCCACAATGAGCTTGTGATGATGTAATCTCCTGGATGGGGATGTGTTTGATGATGTAATCTCCCGGTTGGAGATGATTGTGATGGGAATGAGATTTTCCCGAGATGTGATTGTGTGTGTGTGGCAAATGTGGGTTTTCCTCTCCAAGTGTTGAACCTAATCTTGAAACTAGGACCCTGAGTCATATGGGTAGTATTCTTTAGTATACCATGTCCATCGCGGTGTGAACCCAAGGAATACTTGGCAACGTATTCCGGCTGGTCGTGGGAGCGGGTGATTCTGTGGTACGCTTTAGGAAACTACTGTAGAAGAATGAGGATTTCCCTGGACCCCGAGGGTGTGGGGTGTGTCTGTCGATGCTACATATTGAGATGTAGTCGTCTGTGATGATTGTTGCATGGATGCAACCGAGGGTCGTGTGCTACCGACCTAAAATAGTAGCCGTGGCTTTAGAATGTGTAGCAAACACTCGTTCTCTCGCATCGTTGGCTAGTACGGTCTACTAGCCGGGGTTCGCAAAGATGATGTAATAATGAAAATGAATTATGTTCAAGATGAAAACGTGTGAATCCCGTGATTCAAGATGTAATCGTGAGAATCTAGTGATTCCAAATGATGACCAAACAGTATAACCATGAGAACAGTGAGAACCAAGTGATTCCAATTGTTTCCTGTTCCCTCTCCTGTTTCTTGATTATGGAGAGTACTTGTATTCCCTCCCCTGTTCAGTTCTTAAATATGTCTTGGAGATGTGATTATAATTATACTTGCTGAGCTGTTAGCTCACTCTTGCTGTTATTGTTGTTTCCTTTCAGATGAGAACACTTAGCTGACGCCAGATAGATAGAGCAAGGAGAGAGGCTTGCTTGATGAGATTAGCTGGAAGGCGAGTGCGCGAAAGCTCTGGACCTAGAGTTGGATCGGATTGTGGACGGCCACTCGGGGTTGAGCGTGGCTCGATATAGTTATTGTTTTATAATTTTGTTATGTTTCCGCATTTATGATGATTTAGTATGCTTCCGCGTCTGTATTGATGTTTGGAGTTTTGTTTCATTTAGATGACATCTCTCTAGATCCAGTATAGTAGTTAGGAGTACTGTATTGGAGCCATGATGATATGGCAGATTGTGATCCTGTGTGGCATGTTGTAGGCTTTGTGTGTAAGCCTTTTGATAGATGTGTGCTTGTACAGGATGATATTTAACAGGTTGTATTTCAATTTTCGTCCGATTACAGAGGAAATTCTACCGAATTTTCTGTAGAGTCCATAGTTTAATTATGGTCTTAGGGCTGTGTTGCCATTGACGGAGGTTATTCGATGGAGAATAATTCGGTCAGTCACATGATTTATGTGTACCATTTTGTACGATTGTTGATACTTGCTGAGATCTAGGGTCATGTTTTTATATTTTATCCCTTCAGACCAGTGGCTTGGGTATGCTTGTAGAGCTTGGATGTTGTCTGATGCGGCAGATCTCTATCTGTGAGTGGATATGTTCATATTTGTTATATTTCTAATCTCGAGAATTTACTGTGGTTTTGTCTATGGCCGGATGAGGGCCTTGATCCATGTGTAGAATATGTTTGGAGTTATCGCGTTATGTTAATGAGTTGTTGTAATGTTGAATACTCCCCTTACGATATTTGGATAGCAGGTCGTATATTGTGTTTGTTCGGGTTTGTGTCCGATGAGATCTTGTGCGGGGTTTATCATGTTGGGTCCTGTATGTGTTCGGATTGTCACGCCTGGGTTGGGTTATTATGGTTAATAGAATATATATTATTGATTTTATTTTGACCTGCAAATATTGTGTTCCTGAATCGTGACCAAAAATGATCATTAATGCTTGCATATCCCAATTTTATGGGATTTAATAGAAATAGTTAGATATGTTGAAATTGGGAGAAACAGAGCCATGGTTCATATGGCACTAAAAGTCGAAAAAATTAAGGGTTGTTGTTAAAATTGGGGCTTGATAAACTGTAAAATTATGCTATAAATTCTTTTCATTTGCATAATTGGAAGTGAAAATTTAGAATTCCTTGACCCGGATGAGAATCGGATGAAACATAAATAATAGAGGGTATATTCTGCTGTTGTGGATGCGTGAGTACAGGTAAGTACAAAATATGGGTTTGTGTATGCATATAGAGGTGTATATATGTAATTGCATGACTATACATATGCGTATGCGTGTATGTGTGTGTGTGTGAACTGCTTGCCCTGCTACTACTGTGCGTGCGTGTGTAGTCGCAAGTTTGTTAGAGAAATGCAAGGGTGCTGAAGGTGTGTGTTGCACGTGAGAGAGAGAGGTTAGCAGGGATGTGGGATATTGGAAATATATATATATATATATATATATATATATATATGAACATGAAGGGATGTGGAATATTAGAAAAATTATGAGTGAATATATATATATATATTAACATGAATAATTTGTAAAATAAATATTAGTGTATTATGTGATGGTAAATATGAGTGTACATATTTTAGAATACAAATTGATTTATAAGACGTGGTTAAAGTTATTATACAGTTTCGTTGAAAATCACTAGACGAATTTGGGATAAATGAATCAGATTTGGTAATAATAGGATTGTTCGCAGGTGATAAGTAATATATGGTTGGGTAATATGATTCGTATATCAAAATAGAATGGGAGACTACATAAATGTTTATAATTAAGAACACTACAACATTAATAATCCTCAAGAAATCAGGTAAAAATGGAGGAGTCAACGGTAATTCAATATGATTTAGGACTAGCCTAGGGGTTAACACCTAAATACCTTATCTAATCCTAGCTATCCTCGACCTATTCCTATTTAAACTTAAGCCTATACTTCCACTTTACGATCAATCAATCTTAAGGTATCTTTTTTATCTGATACCAACTATAATAGAATGGATTATTTTTCTCTAATAATCTCCATCAATAAACAGGTGAAACTAATGCCCAAAATAAAGTAATATAAGCAGAATTTTCTCTAAATTGGATAAAAACCAATAAAAATAACCTGAAATTACGCAATTTGAACAAGACATACAGATAAAATAATCCTTAACATGCATCCACAACACAACACAAGATCATCCAATGCCGTATATACATCCATGGCTCTACTTTAACATTCCTATACAAATTACATTCAGACAAGAGATGTCATCTAGGACCTATACAAATCCAAAAATCAGATAGCGAAAGTAGAACTATTTCCATAAGATAAACCTAGGGAAGCATAAATATTGTTCCAACAAAATACATAACATGCTAAGGCCATAAATATACAATTTCTATTCATAAGTTAATCATTTACATTCAAAGTATCAAAACTTTCAAAATCTTCAATAGGTCTTAAGGCTCCCAAAAATATTCTTTGTTAAGCTTTGTCTAGTCTTACTCGTCCTGTACTAGCTCTACGGTCTCATCTGGAAGAGGAGAAAATTAGCAAGAGTGAGTTGAAACCCAACAAGGTACCATAAAACATGTAGATGTAAAATCTATCATACAGAATATAAATACAGAAAAGTAAAAGTCATGAAAATTGTCAAAGGATAGAAATACATATAGAACCATGAGAAAAGCATAAATTGATATAAACATGTATTGAAAATCATAAATCAGTATCAGACTTTGCCTGTTCTTTGGAATTCAACTTTAGTATCCGAAGGACCCAAACTAGTAGACCCCATTATCCGAGGGGGCGAATAATCGTGGATAAATTATATTTCACATACAATCAAAGGCCATAAACAGTGCAATAATATCTTTTCTAGCGGGATTAGATATAGAAATACCAACTGAAGGTAGGTCAGACTCAGAATTCTATCCTCCAGATTTCAACGCCCCAAGGAAGAGCAGACCACATATCACTCCATGGACGGAGTTATCCTCGATTACCACCGTAACGTTCTAAGACAAGCCGGAGAACCTAATCTGATTGTATGACAATTTTAGGTCCGATTTCTTACTAATTTAACAGAACTGAAAATATTCTTATCCTTATCTCTTAACTCTTAACTCATTATGCCTCGCGGGCCAGTCAAACTCATACAAATAAACCTTTAGAAAGCTTCAAAACTTTCTCAGTAATTTAACAGTACAATTTCATGTAAAATTTTCAGATAAAAATCATCTCATAAATATTAACATTTTACAAAATCACATTTATATCTCAAGATTTAAGAAACTTAAACACCAAATCCCTAATTTTCATTCTAGGATTTCATACAAAGCTTCTGGACATAAATTGAACACCGAACGCATACTTAATCATGAAATCAAAGCTATAAATCATGATACATATGGGTAAATATGAAATCTAATCAAAAAATTATGAGAAACATGCAACATTCGTAACAAAGTTTAGGGAATAATGATTTTAGAGCATAAATGTTAGAATTTAGATATTCAAAAGCTATAAAAATGAAAAACAGAGTCCAAGGTACACTTGTCTTAACCCGATTTATCGTTTTTCTTACTCTGATCGGATCAAAAGTGGTCGAAATCTCCTCTTCTTTCCCTTTTCCCTTCTCCTTTCCTCTCCTTTCTCTCCCTTTTCCTTTGTATTATGTCGTGGCCTGCATTCTCTCTCTCTCCCCCTTACCCTATTTAAAGAATAAAAATTAAGTCGGTGGAAAAATTTTAAGGCTTGGCGCCGAGCGCCATTCAAGCATCCCTCGAGCGCAGCATTCTACTAAATACACTCAAGTGGTGCCTCAAGCACTACTCGAGTGTACCATTCTATTAAACGTGCTTGAATGGCGCCTTGAGAGCTGCTCGGCCGTCGGGCTTGCTGTCCACCCATTTTGCTTCTGATAATAACGTTTCTTAATTTTCAAGCCTAATTTTGATCATTATTGATTGAAGCACCTCCTGCTTATCATGTTTAGAGGTTGGGATCTCACAAAACTCTTTCTCCTTCTACTCATGGGGGCTCGACGGAAAGTACTTATCCATGAACGCTTCCTCAAACATAGGTTAGGTGATATCATTCTCCGACACACCCAAAGCCCTCTTCTTCATCTCCTACCAGTGGTGAGCTTTATCCTCCAACCAATAAGAGGCAAACAACACCTTATCCTCTTCAATATAATGAATAATAACAAACACTTTCTTTAACCTCTAAAATCACATGTTGGCCTTAATCGGGTCTGGCTCCCCCATGAACTCTAGGACTTTCTCTTGGACAAATCGATCATATACAGAGGGTCCCAGATTAGCAGTAACTGGGGCTGGAGTAGGAACAGGCACTGGAGCAAGATTTTTCTACCCCATATTCTCAATAATATCGGCCATTATACCCAACAGAATAAGGTACTCAGCTCCTCGGTCATGCAGTTGACCACCTCCACACATCGTCCTCTGACTAGGCAGCATGATCAGCTATTGATATACCTTCTGAAATAAGAACTATATGGATTAGATCACATGTCAGACTCTAACTAGGACATAACAATCTACGCAATTAAACATAACTAATTGTATGAATAGGACAATTAGGATAACTAGAACTATCTAATCTAACTTACTCATCCTATGCCTATATCTACTTATCCAGTCTGGCTTATATTATCCTAGGCTTCCGTATATGATTAGATCAGGCCTAAGGTATCTCTTCTCTGATACTAACTGTGAGGACTCCAAAATCCTAACCGAAAACCGATAAGATTTTGGCTATAAAACAGCCGTAAAACTAATATAAATATGTATAATATTCCTGTATAATACATATATTTCCATAAATAATGACGCAGGATCCAAAAATGCCACAACAAATTCATGACACCAACGTCATAACTTTAGTTACAAAGTCAACTCATATAAGATACCACTGGGTACCTAAATATCAAACCATAATAACCTATGGAAGCATATACATCTATCAAAATATAGCAAAAACTAAAATATCTGTAACAACATTAATATACAAATAGATCAATATACATATCGATTTTAAAATATACAAAAGTACTTTATGAGTTACAAAAAATTAGAAAATCAATGTCTACAAAGTAATCCTCCATGTCTTCCTCCTAACCAACTTCTAATCTTCTACTCCATCTCATCAGGTATAAGCTCGTACTCATTTGAATGTAAGAAAATAACAATGAGTGAGTCAAATACTCAATAAAATACAATAAATCAAAGATAATAAACAGTATATTTAAAATAAACTAGAGGAATTATATAGGAGTATAATATAAATGTATAAATCTGAAACATGAACAAATGCATTTTTGGAACAATATATATATTTTTCATTTTACTTCTGATCCTTTAGGTTCTAAAACTTGTAAAAATATCTTTTTCTTTGTGGATCAGGGCTAGTAAGTCTTACCAACTAATAAAGTAGTTGAACAAAGAATAGAATGTGTATGCATTCACATATTCTAAGGGGCTATCCATGATACATCAAACTTTAATGTCCCGTAGCAGACGGTATACCTTTCACCCTATATACAAGGTCAGATAATAAATATGCCACCATAGTATCTCCCGTGACCCAAGAGCATTCCTCGGTCTACCACTGTAATATTCTAAGGCATGTCAGAGAATATTACCCTTTGAATACAAATCTTTGGTCTAGAGTTACAATTACTTATTCTTAAGGGAATGTTCCACTATAATTATTATACACAGTTCTCAGTCCTTAGAGAACAAATCATCAAATTTAACAAATTGTGAATTTTTCTTCATCTACTTTACATAGCTTGTGTAATTCTTGGATACAGACACAAATAATCTTATTCTTATGAGTTCAAATCTTTACATGCCTTTAGTTACATGCATAAACTAACATAAAGCTTAGAATATTTAAGAAATTCTTACCATAATGAGCAAAACATAACTTTAGAGCTTCCGAATAATAAATCCATTCACAAAAGCGTACAACATAATTTTTGGAGCACACATAAATTAACAAATATAAGATACATGTGAATAAATACCATTATTCACGTCCAATAATTTTTTTGGAACATATAAAATAACATATACAAAATATATGTGAATATGTTCATGAAGTTAGGGTTCCAATTTTCTAAAACTAAATCATGTATAAATCTCAAATAAATCTGAAAAATACAAAGGAGGTGTGAGTTAGGGTTTCACGTATGAAATACCGCTTAAAACTTAGAAATCAGATATAAAATCGACATATATAAATGCTCAATACATGGGTTTTATAAAATATAAACTTGGATGGGTATCAGAATAAAAATATCCGCAGAGAATGGAATAAAAAGTGCAAAGAGAGAAAGAAAAGTATATAGTTACACTTGTCTTGACCCAATCTACCACTTCTCTAACTAACTCTAAGTCGAAATTGGACTCAAAAACATCAATATCTTCCTTCTCTCTCTTCTCCTTCGCACTCTCTGTCTCTCCTCTCTCGCCAAATGTCGAAAAATGATGAAAGAATAAAACCCTCGTGCGTTTATATTGTGGGTTGGTGCTCGAGTGCCAGCCCAGCGCCCTTCAGGCACGCTCGACCTAGATTCGGTGCCTGCCATTGAAGCTCAAGTAGCCGGCAGGCACATGCCTGCAGGAATGGGTGCCCCCGTCGTCGCCTCAGGTTCCCGATAGGCATCCCCCGCCGTTTCCCCAATCTACTTTCGAAACTTAATTTCTCGCATATATTAAGTCTACTTTTAATTATATTAACTTAATTATCCCTAATTATAATATTATAAAAATCAGTACCTTACTGTAAGGTTATTACTTATCTTTAGTTATTATCTTATTATTTGTGCACTTCACACATAGTTATTGATATTTTTATCTTGTATATCTACACAGACAAATACATACACATATATGCATACTTTAACAAGATTTAGGCTTACTCTTATTATGTTATGTAAGTTTTTAGATTTGTAGACTTGGATCTCTTGTAAAATTTTTGGATCAAAGGAAAATCTAAAGGATTAGTTCAAGGATGTTTTATTTGTAATTAGAATTGTGCTAGTTATTGGAATATTATTTCTAATAATTTTCATAAGGATGTTTGGTATTTTGTTGCTGGTGTTCCTATAACTCTAACTTAAAATTGTTGTTAACGATGGATATTAAATTGCATATACTTTATATTTGGATAGTTTTTGAGTAGGTTGTATAATTTAGGGCCAATCTTTGGAATTTCAGATGTATCTTTGGACAACATATATCATTTGTATTTTATCTAACATATTAGTGTGGGGTCTCGACTCAGCACTAGATTATGGTATATGATATCATTATAATTTTTGTACTAGAGTTGTAATAATACTTTTGAATAAACTTTTGATATGGAAAGTTGATTTCTTGGATTTTTAATACGTAGTTTATTGTCACTTGAATCTTTTAATCTTGGATGTCATTATTATAACATATTCTTTTTGTAATTTTGTAAGTGAAATACATAATATCTAATATTCAAGGGTTAAAAAATAATATTTAGTTTTTTTCTATGTGGTATAATATATAGACAACTCATTCATAAGTTTTGAATAGTGGCTTATTAACCCATCTAATGGATAATTATGTTGACTAGTGTTCAAAGTATTTGATCCTATCCATTAGATTTATTATTGGCTCTTAATTCTTAAGCTCCATACTTTTTTTGCACATAATGCTTGTTATCGGCCGTTTTTATATATCTATGATAAATTATTATTATTATCGTTCATTACATTTTTTGTACTAGTGTTGTGATAATATTTCTGAATTAACTTTTAATAGAAAATGTGGATTCCTTAATTGTTTTAATACATAGTTCGTTGTCACCTAAATATTTAGATTTTCTTTATTTATTGTGAACATTGACTATATTTTAAATAAATTTTCATGATAGTTACAAACTTTTGGATGATGTTGTGGTCATTATAACATGTTCTTGTATGTTAATTTGTTAGTCTAAGTCATAATATTTGACATTCATGAGTTAAGAAAGTGGTATTTAATTTTGTCCATATAAGATAATATGCAAATAATCTATTCACAAGTTTTGAATAGTGGCTTATTACCCCTTCTATAGGTTATGCATATAGATTGGGATTCAATGTTTTTGATACTATTGGTGAGTTTTGGTACTCAAGCTCTATAATTTTTTGATAGTGATATTTGTTATTAATAATCGTTACGGGTCCATGTTAAATTATTGTAATATATATATATATATATATATATATATATATATATATATATATATATATATATATATATTTTTATCTCATATTTACTAGAGAGCAAATATTAAAAGTTACTTCAGAGGAGTTGCAAGTCTCGAGATTAGTTTCAGTATAGTGTTAAAATTTATTAATGGATACTCTAATTTCAATTTGAGATACTTCTCATTACTTAAGGTCTAATTTGAGCAGTTATCAAATATTCAAAACTGTTTTCAGATTTAAATTTTAAATATTGTGCATGAATAATAAATCATAATTTAGATTATTTAATGGTGTCTTATTGTAGGTTTGCATTCAACTATTGGTTTTTGGTTTGGATTTGACTCTGTTGATTAAATATTCGCTTATAAGTTAAAACGAATGTATAAATTGATGTTAATGATATCAAATTTGGGATTTGGGTGTATTAATTAGAATTTGATTTTGTTAATATTTACGTTTTTAGGCCAAGGATGTGAGAATTGATCCATTTATAAATATGTTTTAAATAAAATATCTATACTTAAGGTGTATTTAAGTAACACTCATGTTAGGTGCTTGTGCATAATGTGAGATTTGCCTTTGTATCTTAGTCATGCTCGACCAATGCATGTATATCAATTTATTATAAATGAATTCTCTGACTAAATTTAACTCATTTCTACTGAGTATTGAAAAAAGAGAAAGAAAGAGAAGAGATAAAAGAAAAAATAAGAGAGAGAAAGAAGGAAAAAGTAAATTTGAAAAGAAGTAAAGCTAATTTTTTGTAAATCTTAGTAAAGATAAGTGTTTATAAATCTATTTATTCATTTGTTACTAATTTTTTTAAAAAATTTTGAGTATTGAAAAAAGAGAAAGAAAGAGAAGAGGTAAAAGAAAGAAGAAGAGAGAGAAAGAAGGAAAAAGTGAATTTGAAGAGAAGTAAAGCTAATTTTTTATAAATTTTAGTAAAGACAAGTGTATGTAAATCTATTTATTTATTTGTCACTAATTTTTTTTAAAAACTTGAGTATTTCTTAACTAAATGCTCAAGCAAATAATATATTCTTACACTATTTGAATTTACTTTGCATGAATGTTAATATATTATCATCTCATAAAAGTTTAGAAAGTTTAAGTTTTAAAATCATACAACCATGTAGAATTTCTAATATTTTAGTATGTGTTTTCATGCATATCTCTAAATTGTGCACTTATGCTTCTACATGTCATATTTATACAAATATTTCTGCATTTTATTTATTTGCAAGAAAATGTGATGAAAGCTCTAGTTTGAATTTGATGAAAGTGAATTGTTGTTTAACTTGAGAAAAGATCAATATAATTCGGTGTAGAATTTTTAAATTTTAATAAATAAGAATCATGAAAAAGAATTGATTAATTATATTTTGATTTGTTCAAATATATTATTTACAAATTGAAGATTGAATCTAATATCCATGAATTAGAAAAGTCGTATTTGACCTAATATCTAATCGGCCAACCCATAAGTTATAAATAGTGTCATATGGCCTTTAACTATATTAAAACAATCATAACACATAATTTGATATTTAATAATTGTTGGCATGTTCATCATCGATCCTTAACTCTTATTTATTTGAAAGATTTGTACATGTCATATATTATTATAAGTTTGAAATGAAGAAATTACAATATAAGAATCAAATGTTAGTAATAACATCATCAACTACGATTGAATACAGAAGATCAAACTATAGATTTGTACCCAATAGTTTAGGCCATAAGCCACTATTTGAAACTTGTGGGTGGTCTATATATTATATTTTATAGACAGGAATAAATATAATTTTTTAAACTCATAGAAATTATGTAATGACCTTCTTTAATAAATTAATATATTAAAAAATGTCTAAATATATTTCATTAAATTTATATAGTAGTTCTTATTTAGGTAAAGAAAAGACTACATATAAATATATAAATTTTAATTGGGAAACAAATAATCATTACAAAATTCAGAATAAAATTTTCAACTAATATTTATATAAAAGAGACATGCAAGATTTGTAAGGTACCGATTTTTGAAATATAGTATATATGAGTAATTAAATTAATATAAGTGGACCAAACTCTAAGGATACGAGATGATTTGGATTTAAGGGCCGAAGAACTGAAATTGGTGGAATTAAGAATCGGTGTTATAATCTCAAAATATTAACTCGTAAATGTAATTCAGGTTTTTAATTATGGTAATATTGAGGTATTAAATTAATATAATCAAGATTAGTCTCGTAGTATGAGAAAAATTATGTTTTGAAGTCAGAATTGAGCGGTAGTGCCTAGTGACCCACTGGGTGCTCGAGTGCCCGTAGCAGGGGATGGAACCAGGTTAGGCGCACTTGCTGTGTGCTGCTAACTATTCTCGAGCACCAATCCACGTAAAAGCAACTTGCGGGCTTTTTAACTGTTGCTGCAATGCAGCTGGGGGCATTTTCGACGAGGAAGAGAGAGAGAGGGCACAGAGGAGAGAGAAAAACGGAGCAAACAAAGTTTCTCGAGTTTGATTCCGGCTTGGTGTTAGTTAGAGAAATCGCAGATTTAGTCGAGACAAGTGCACCCATAGCCTTTTCATACGTTCTTTTTTATTTTCATTCAATCCCCTTTAGGTATTATTATTTCGATACCTGACCAATGTGTGTATTTGTGATACTCATGTCTTTATTATGTATATATATGAATTTATGTCCAAATATGTAGAAATTGACAGTTTTTTACACTAAAACCTTAACCTATGCCTGGGTGGTTTTGGCCTTCAATTTTTGGGGGTTTTTGCATAAATTAGATTTAGAATATTATTTCACATATCCTATATAAGTTAATTTATCGATTAAATATCAAATTTGGTAATTTTATATGGATTTTCGTTCGTTGGAACCTTAGCCCACACCCAGATCTCATTTAAGCATTTATTTCAAGTTTTATGTATAAATTTACTTGAGATTATAATTCCTCATGTCTTGAATTTGGTAATTGAACCATTGGATGCCCGAATTTTTAAGAATCGTCCAATATACACAACCGGGTACTGTTCACGAGTGGGTACTATTTACTCGAGCCTCTTTGGTAAATTTTGCATAGTTTTTGGGTTAATTAATTGTTAATTAAGTTGCATATATATTCGCATGTGCTTAATTATATATTTTAAAAAATATGTTCGTTAAATAATTGTGAATGAAATATTGTCCAGAAATCTCTAAAATTATAATTGCCTATCGATAGTAAGAATTTATATTCTTTTCTGTGGTTATGATATTCGTATATGCAAATTAAATCATAAGAAGATTTAAATTCGAAAGAAAGATAAAAATTGCACAGGTATTTGGAGAAAAATTTCACAATTTGTTATATGATTGATTTATTCTCCCGGATAAAGAAGATTGTGAAAGAAGTTTGGCAGACCTCCCCTCAAAGAATAAGAAATTATGAAAGTAGGACCACGATTCATGTTTTGGAGGGTAATATCTCTTAGCATAACATTGGTATGACAATGGAGATTCAAGAATTGTCCTAGTTGCGTATTATAACGGGTGATATTCTTAATAAGTTTTAGGATATTACTATGAAAGGATGAGAATTGCTTCTAGGCCCTAGGGGACATGGGGACATATGTGAATTGTTTGGCCCACCTCCAAGTAGATAATAAAAGCATCTGACCTTAGATGATAAGGTTATCATAATCATTTCCTCGTTCTCCAACATATTTAGCTAGTAAGGTTTATTGGTCCTGATCTACAAATATGAGTAATCATGTATAATATATATTCCAAAGATAAGAAGGATAACAAATGAGAAATCAATTGTATTCCAAAAGCACATTCGATCATATTTTATATTTATGCATCCTTATTATATTCATATACATCTTTTTGTTTTATTTTGCTTATATTATTATCGTCTTTGATTATATTATACTAGTTAAACATTTAGCTCACCCTTACTGCCTCTCCTTACCTCCAAATTAGCACAGGCTTGTTATACCTAATGGAACAGTGTAGATATTAGGAGTGGACTGGGCTCTAGATTTGGAAGATCATATCGAAGACTTATAATTTGTAGCTTTGCATATGTTAAAGATAATTGTATATATTTATATTTTAATTGGACTTATTAATGTATATTGTACATAAAATTGATGATTAAATAGTTTAGTTTCTGTTATCATTTGAATTTATTTATACTTTTGTAGGTTATTGTGATTTGTAATGGGTAACTAGTGGTATCTCTCTATGGCAGATGTTGTGTTTAGATATACAGAATTAGAGTCACGAATAATATGTGGCAATTGGATCCTCTAAGGAGTTATTTTTGTACCGTGTAGTTTTGTGAGTTGTTGTATGTTATCAACTTAGGCATTATTTGGATGTATTTTGTTTTATATAGGAGATTGTATAAGTTTTTGTATTGGCAAATACCTATATTATAGATGAAATTCTGTCTAATTTTATGCAGAATATTACGGTTCATGATAAAATTAATAATTCAAAAATTTTAAGATTTATTTAAAATTTTGGTGAAGTTAAGTATAACCCTTCAAAATCTCAATTAATGTGAACAAATCTAATATTATTGTAAACCAAACCGGAAGAAATAAAGAAATATTTGATGCATAGGTACTTCAATTTGAAATATACAATTGATGAATTCATTCTTCAAAACTAAAATCTTATATAATGTATATATATATATAATCAAAAAATTAAAAATTGTCAATTTGAATTTTTTTTTAAAAAGAAAATCTTTATCCAACTATAATTATAAGTGTACAAAAAGACAATAATTTTAATCTTTATAATTTCCGATGATTGTATTTCGTAAAAAAATTACTATATCACTTTACTCTATATACCAAAATTGAATAATATTAGTCCTTCAAATTATTAAAATTATTCCCCAATTGTTAAAAAAAGAGATAACTCTAAGCTATGAATCTTCTAACTTTTTCATATCTCTAGTCGATGTTTACATTAAAACTTCATAATTGATCAATCGTATTCAGTTATCGTTTATAAAATAGTATTTGAAAAGACGACACAAGGGAGGGAATCTGGGCACTGTAGACTGACTAGCACACTAACTTGGCTTTATCCTACAACTTAGTCTTGAGAGAATGACTGGTGTTTGTGCAGTCCTACAAAATAATTTGTAGCTATTCTGCAATTTTCTTCTTCATAATTGTTTAAAATATTTAAATTTTTATGAAAATTTTTGGGTGTTGATGCGTACCTGGATCCGACTTCGAACAGATTCGGATTTTTCTGGATGGTTTGAACCGGCTTCGCTCACTGAGTACGAATCCTGCACACCACTAAAACGAACAAGAGGTCAGCGTGTCGGCGGGATGTAATCCGACCGAAAATACTCCGACGCTCAAGTCAGTAAGGCAGTCTTCAAAGAAAGAAACTGAAAATGTGTGAGAGCAATGGGAGAGGGAAAGAGAGTGTTTTGTTCCAGATGTCAGAGAGACGCAAGGCCTTTCTCGTATCTGGATGGTGGGAAGGCAGAGAACGGCTGTATGACTCGTTCGTTGTCTTGGAGTTTGATTGTGTTTGAGAGTTTGGCTGTTGGGAGAGAGCTTGTTTCTCAGAGCACTTACGGTTTATATGTGTGAGTGAATGCAGACGTGCCTAGAATGAGGATTCTAGGGTTTATTTTATGGCTGGGAGAGTGATTATCCTTCTTTGGAAGGCGTGATCCCTCCTGTCTCTGCCTTGGTTGGCTTGCCTTCTGGATCAGATGCTAGTTGCTAAGGTGGGCGTGATCCTTTCATTCTGAGGAGGCCAACAGTTTTCCAAACTAACATCCTTCCTTTTCAGTACATGGCCGTTGGGCTTCCTTGGCAGGTAAGGAATCGGGAAGATCTGGCGCCTTCCTTATTTGAAGGGCGCCAATCTTATCAATATCCTTTTTGGTATAAATTGAGATCGTGGAATATCCTTGGAGGATCGTGGTTGGCTGTCTGATAAGTGGTGGGCCCAAACGGAGTAGGCCAATTACTGTAGAAAGACGTCATTTGGGTCTAATGTATAGGGCGCAGACGGTCAACGTCCAAGTTGACCGTCAGCGTGTTGGCCGCTGTCGTGGAGTAGCTAAAGATCAACTGATGGGATGTGGGCCATAATTGAATAGGCCCATCACTGTAGCAAAGCCTCTAAATGCCCAATCAAGCAGCGCAAGGGCGGTCAACATTGAGTTGACTGTCTGCGAGCAAGTTGGCCGCCAAGACGGTCAATGCCAACGTTTACCGTCTTGGGCTTTCAAGTTCCCGGGCCCGTCTTCTCACTGGGCCGTCAAAAATGCTGACTGGCCTTCTTGGGCTCCCGTTGACCTTTCTTTGGGCCAGCCCATTACTGGTGTACCTATCACTAGCCCCCCATGCTGGTGGCCAGAAGTCTGGCCTCCAGTATGTTCATGATGGGATGCCTTTTCTTGCTTTGAGGATCTCATGGGAATCTATAAAGAGCGTGAAGGGGAGTTTGACCAGAATCGTTGACCGTTTTGGTCAATTCCGGAGCACCAAAATTGTTGACCGTTTTGGTCAATTCCAGAGTGCCAGAATTGTTGACCAATTTGGTCAATTCCGGAGTACCGAAATGGTTGACCGTTTTGGTCAATTCCGGAGCACTAGAATTGTTAACCGTTTTGGGCCAATTCTGGGAATGATTTCTGCCAGCTTTTGGCAAGATTGCAAGGCAGAAAACGACACGTGTTTTCCTTTGGTTGGGCGGAGATCCTGGTCATTAATGCGCCAGAGATCCGTCCTTTTGCAGGGTTAAGTGGAGAGGCGACACGTGGCAATCTTGACGGTGTCATTAATGAGGGGTTTCTGCGCCAGAGCCCCTCCTTTTGAGGGGTCAAATGAGGAGGTGATGCGTGACAGGACTAACGGCGTCCTTTGCATGCTTGGCGCTTAAGTTTCCCTTCCGTATTTTAAAATCAGTTACTCCTTCAAGTTGTCGTCTTCTCCGTTCTCGTTTCTCAACTAAGTGCCTTCAAGGAAAACCCTAAAGCTCTTCTCGATCATGGCTTCCGTGGCAGATTTCTCGTCTGTTCTGAGAGAAAATGAGGTCAAGGCTCTGTGAGTTGAGTTTAACATCCCCAAAGAGGCAGCCTGGAAGGTCCCAGGCAAGGACGACAAAGTCTTTTCTCCACCGGAGGGCTACATTACTGTTTATGAGGCTCATCTGAGGAGCGGCCTCAGCGTGCTACTGCCGGAGGAGTTGGAGTCGATCATGGCGGCTCCGCAAGTACCTATCGCCAGCTCCATGCCAATGCGGTGAGGTATATTTGCACTTTATGCATTTTTTCCAGGAAGCTTGACCAGAAATTTAGGATGTCTGGCGTTAAGGTTATATTTAAAGTGACCCAGGGGGCGGAGTGGATTTCACTCAGCCCCTGTGCGGGAATAAAAATAAACAAGGCCATTCATGACTCTCTGAAGAACTGAAAAAACCGGTTCTTCTTTGTGAAGGTGGGAGAGAATGGCCCGTTGCGAGGAACTGGGGCAAGGTTCCAGAGGTGTACCTTGGTACGCCGTCTGCGACGGAGTGTTCCTCCTACGCCTGGCTGACCAAGGCCATACGGCTTAATCTCGATGAGTTCAAGAGGGACTTCTTGGTTTCCCCGGCGGAGACCAAGAAGGTTGAATGGGGGCCGCCATCACCGGCCCAGAAGACACACCCTCCGATTAAGATGATGAGGCCCGAAGTCTGTAAGGGTGTGTTCATCCGCCCAAGGCCCTCGAAGGAAGCTGTTGAGAGGGCAACTGCTACACCCTCATCGTCCTCATCGCAGATTGATCTTGTGGCTGCCGGGATCTACGACGGACCCGGCAGTACTTCTGGAGTGGAGAGGTCCGTCGAGGACAGGCCGGCGGATGCCGGAGGAGTTATCCTGGCCCAGCCTGCGGGGAAGGTGGTTCCAGGCGCCGCTTAGATGGGATCTGCAGAGGAGCCAGCTCGCGACGTGCTTGAGGGTTCACGCATTTATGTTGTGGAGCCATCGACGAGAGCTGATCCACTAGCAGCTGTTCCAAAGGCAACCAGGAGAAGGAAGCCTGTTGCAGCTGCTCCAGAGGCTGTAACAGAGGAGCCCGCCACTGCCGTTGAGGATGACGAGCTCTTGGAGAGCATTCTGGATGAGGCAGCGGCGTGTTCGGCGCCAGAGGGCGCTCCTGGTCTTCCGCCACCTGGTCCTGGTCTGGAGGCCAGACCTAAGGGGCCCGCGAGGAGATTTTTGGAGGTATGATTCTTGACGATTGATTCATCGGACTTTGTCCCTTCAAGATTTCTGACTTGTCTTCTGTTCGTTGTTTGTGCAGCCGTTGAAGGTTACCTCCGTAGTTTTTAAGGCGATGACGCAGCGAGACGAGGCACTGGCTGATAATGAGGCAGAAATAGCCTGGCTGGACGCCAGGCTGGCCGCCTTAGGAGGGGAGCATCGCGAGCAGACAACTGCTCTTGAGGCCGTTATGGCGGGCGTAGAGGCAGAGAATGCTGAGCTGAAGGTAGAAAACACTGAGCTGAAGGCAGAGGTTGCTCGCTTGAAGGAGGAGGATGATCGACTTAAAGCGAGTAACAAATGCCTTGTAGATCGAGCTGCCGCCGCAGAGAACGAGTTGGCCTCTCGGATGAGCCCCCATGAGGTCGGGGGCGCACTGCACGCCCGGCTGTTGGAGGGGCTCAACATTGGACGTCGTGTTGCGCGGTTGATCTTTCCTGACTTCCCAGTGGAGTTTATCAATCAAAGAAACCGCGCAGCGCAACGCAAGGAAGATCTGGAGGGAGAGCCCCGAGACAGCCAGGGTGGTCTGCCGCCCCTGTAGCCTTTTGTATTTTTTTTTGTTTTTTTGGACCTCATGTAAACTGTAATATACTTTGTGAGCAATAAAGTAGAAATCCTTTTCAGTACGGCGTCCTCCGTCCTTTATTGCTTTTTGTGTATGTTTGTGTTGTGGCGTCAGGCGGCCAACCTGGTTGGCCGGTTAACGTTGTTTGGATGCTCAAAGAGTTGAGTCCTTAAGCTTGGGCAGGTGGCTGTGTTAGCCAACCTGGTGGCGTTGCCCAAGTGACAACTTGGATAGTCAGCGTTAGAGAAGGAACGCTTCTCGTTTTTGTTTAATCACGCTATCCTTTCGTCGAGAAGGTTAGTGAGTGGGGTAGCCAACCTGGTTGGCTGGCTGCCTAAGGAGTAAGATCCTTAAGCTGGGCAGGCGGTTGTAATAACCAGTCTTGTGGAGCCGTTCAAGTGAAGACTTGGGCCGCCAATGTTGGAGAAGAAATGTTTCTCCCTTCGACCGTCGTTGACTGACGTTGCTGCTCCCCTAAAGGAGGTCGTCGCATGTGCCATACTTGCCCCCTAAGGTTTTTAGACCGCCATGGGCCACTTGGATGACCAAGGTTTAGTACGACCGCTATTGGGCTGCTCGGATAAATGAGGTTTCAGACCGCTCATGGGCCACTTGGATGACCAAGGTTTTAGACCGCTCATGGGCCAGCTGGATGACCAGGGTTTCAGACCGCTCATGGGCCACCTAGATGACTAGGGTTTAAGACCGCTTATGGGCCACCCGAATGACCAGGGTTTCAGACCACTTTTTGGGTCACCTAGATGACTAGGGTTTAACGAGAGGGTGAAGACCCTCCCGACTTAGGGGCAGTCTAGGTCGGGTAAAAACCTGCAAGGCAAACACAATTCGTATACAACCTAGGATTCTATATGCTAAGTAAACTCCTCATTTTATCAAAGTAAAACAAGCACGCGAATGAATGCACATGAGTGAGTAAGTGCGTACCTGGGTTCCCTATTGGAAGTAGCGCTTCAGGTGGGTTGCGTTCCACGTTCGCGGGACCAACTTTCCGTCCTGGCTCCGGAGTTTGTATGCTCCGTTGTGCAGGACGGCGGAGACAAGAAAAGGTCCCTCCCAGTTGGGAGAGAGCTTGTTTTGGCCGGCTAGCTTGCCTGTGGCCTCGATGCCTCGTAGGACCAAGTCCCCAACGTCGAATTGTCGGGATTTCACTTTTCTATTGTAGTACCGGGCAACTCGGTGTTGGTACGCTGCTGTTCGTATTCTGGCGGCGTCGCGAGCTTCCTCTAACAAGTCTAAGTGCTCCCTGATTTTCTGGGAGTTGGTCTGTGGGTCGAAGGACTCCACCTGGAGACTTGTACGCCCGATTTCAACAGGAATCACTGCTTTAGTCCCATAACAGAGGCTGAAGGGTATCTTGCGCGTTGGTTCTTTCGGGGTTGTTCGATAAGACCAGAGGACGGATGGGAGCTCGTTAGCCCAGGAGCCCCCAGCGTCCTCCAGCTTAGTTATTAACCCGTGGAGTAGCGTACGGTTCGTGACCTCCACCTGCCCGTTGGCCTGGGGGTATGCCACCGAAGTGTGGACCAGCTTGATCCCAAGGCTGGTGCAATACTTGGTGAAGCGTTTCCCCAAAAATTGGGTCCCGTTGTCGGTCACTACGACCTCTGGGACGTCGAACCTGCAGACAATGCCCTGGTGAAGAAATTCCAGCGCATTGTGTTCCGTGATTTTTGCCAGCGGGATTGCTTCGACCCACTTGGTGAAGTAGTCGATACCGGCGATGATGAACTTCCTTTGCCCCGTGGCAATGGGAAATGGGCCGAGAATGTCGAGCCCCCGTTGCGTGAAAGGCCACGGAGCCTGAAGTGACTTCAGGTCAGCGGACGGCTGGTGATGAAGGTTGCCGTGAAGCTGGCAGCTTTAACACTTCTTCACGAACTCAAGCGCGTCCTTTTTCATCGAGGGCCAATAGTAGCCCTGCCAAATGATCTTGAAGGCTAGGTTTTTCCCGCCTACGTGTGATCCATAGATCCCGAGGTGAACTTCGCCCAGCGCGTAATCAGCCTCCTCGGGAGATAGACAACGGAGATATGGAGTTGAGTATCTGCGATGATACAACCGCCCATCGACTACTGAGTACCAGCCAGCTGTCTTCTTAATTCGTTTGGCCTATTCAGCGTCCTCTGGGAGTGATCCGTCGGCCAAGTATCTAAGGTAAGGCGTCATCCAGTTTTCCGTCTCAGAAATCTGCATTGCCTCCTGTTTCTCTATGCTCGGAGCGTTCAGGATCTCCCGCATGTCCCTCGAATACTGCTCTGGGTTCTCGACAGCAGCGGCTCTAGCCAGCCGGTCTGCCTTCCAATTTTCAGTTCGAGGAACGTGAACCAGGGTCAGTTTGTCGAAGTTTCGGATGGCTTCCCTTGCCTTTGCCAGGTACTTGGCCAAGGAAGAGTTGTTTGCCTCGAAGCCCCCATTGACCTGGTTGACGATCAATCCGGAGTCGCTGTGAACCGTAAACCTTTTTGCAGAGCACTCCTTTGCTAATCGCAAGCCAGCTAGCAGGGTTTCGTACTCAGCGACGTTATTGGTCGCTGGGAAATCAAGTTTCAGGGAATACTTGATCTCAAATCCATCAGGGGTCGTTAGGATCACCCCTGCTCTGCTGCCACTATCCGTGGACAATCTGTCCACGTGGAGTACCCATTCTGGGACCTCGTCTGGCTGTTCTGTGTTCTCTACGGGTTGTTCCTCCTGAATTGGGGTCGTGGTCTCAACGATGAAGTCAACCAGAGCCTGCGCCTTTATGGCAGGTCTGGGCCTGAATTCGATGTCGAACTCTCCCAATTCAATAGCCCACTTCACCAGCCGTCTAGAAACGTCTGGTTTCTGGAGTATGCCTTTCAGTGGCTGGTCAGTAAGGACCACTATACGATGCGCCTGAAAGTATGGCCTCAATTTCCGCGCTGCGAAGATAAGTGCTAGGGCCAATTTTTTAGCGCGTGGATAATGCGTTTTGGGCCGGTTAATGTTTTTCTTACATAGTAGACTGGCTGCTGGATATTGGATTCCTGGCACATGAGGACGGAGCTGAGGGACATTTCTGATACTGCTCGGTAAAGGTACAGCTCCTCTCCGACTTTGGGTGATGCTAGCAATGGTGGGCTGGCTAGATACCGTTTCAATTCATTGAAGGCGGACTGGCAGTCAGCGGTCAACTGGAATCCGTTGGATTTCGTCCCTCTTAGAGCTTTAAAGAAGGGCTGGTACTTTTCATTAGACTTCGCGAGGAAGCGGGACAAAGCAGCCAGCTACCCAGTCAATCGCTGAATGTCTTTAACATTTCGAGGGGGAGCCATGTCATCGAGCGCCTTAATCTTTTCTGGGTTTGCCTCGATCCCCCGCTGGGAGATGATAAAACCCAAGAACTTCCCAGAGGCTACCCCGAAGACACACTTGGCTGGGTTTAGCTTCATTTGGTGCTGGCGGAGCACTTCAAAGGATTCTTCCAGGTCACGTATGTGGTCGCCAGTGACTCTGCTCTTGACGAGCATGTCGTCGATGTAGACCTCCATGTTGCGACCAATCTGCTTTTCGAACATCTTGTTGACCAGCCGTTGGTAGGTGGCTCCAGCATTCTTCTGTCCGAAGGGCATCACTTTGTAGCAGTAGGTGCCCTGGTCCATCATGAATGAGGTATGCTCATCGTCTTCCGTACTCATTCTAATCTAGTTGTAACCCGAATAGGCGTCCATGAAGCTGAGCAGTTCATATCCAGCCATGGAGTCAACCAGTAGGTCGATCCTGGGAAAGGGAAAACTGTCTTTCGAGCAGGCCTTGTTGACGTCGATGAAATCGACGCACATTCGCCATTTTCCGTTGCTCTTTTTTAACCAGGATGACATTTGAGAGCAAATCCGGGTACTGGACTTCTCTAATAAATCCTGCATCCAGTAGTTTTTTCACCTCCTCTCGGATGGCAATCAGCTTCTCAATGGAGTGGTTCCTCCGCTTCTGCCTGACTGGTTTTCGGTCAGGATCGAGGCCCAGCGTGTGGACCATCACCTCAGCCGAAATTTCGGGTATGTCTGCGGGAGTCCATGCGAACCAGTCAGTGTTCCGTTGCAGGAACGCAATCAATTCTATGCGCAGTGTGCCAGTGAGTGAGCCGCCAATCTGCACACACTTCTTCGGTTCCTTTGGATCCAGTGGGACCAGATCCGTGGCTTCACCGGGTTGCGCCTGCTGCAGGGTGGTCTCATCTCGGTGATCGAGTTCTCCCACCGTACTAGTTCTGCCACTGGGGGCAATCTGGGACATGTAGCATGTCCGCCCAATTATTTGGTAGCCTAGCACTTCACCAACATCGTAGGGTGTTGGGAATTTCATCTTGAGGTGTGGAATCGAGGTAATTGCCCCGAATGCCGCCAGGCAAGGTCTGCGCAGTATAGCGTTGTATACTGAGGGCAGGTCAACTACTAGAAAGGTTAGCATGCGGCTTACTATTTTTGGGTAGGTGCCTAGTCCGGCGCTGCTTCTGGCGGGGATGTTCTCCGCCCGTGAACTTTCTTTTTCCTTCCCCAGGGAATGGCCGAGACTGATCCGTCCGTTCTAGACGTTTTGCCTCGTTGGCCTCTTCTGCAGCAGCGTAAGCCCTTGTAATGGATTCCACCTCGCGGAATGTTTGAGGATTTTTGTGGGCCAGGTGCTTGAAGAAATCACCGTAAGTTAGTGCCGAGATGAAGCTGCCCAACTTCATCTCCTCAGTAATCCTGGGGATCCTTCTGGCCTCAGCCACGAAGCAATCCAGGAAACGCCGTGGGTTTTCTCCCGATTTCTGCTTTATGTGAGAGAGGTGCCACGACTGTTTCTCTTCCCGTCGGCTCGATGCGTACTGAGCCAGGAAGAGGTCCGTGAGCTCACGGAAGCTGCTGACAGTGCCTGAAGGGAGGTGATGGAACCAGATTCTGGCATCTCCCTTCAGCGTGAGCGGGAAGCAGCGGCACATCGCTGAGTCTTCTAGCCCTTGTAGACTTAGATGGGTGCGGAAGTGATCCAGGTAGTCAACCGGATCACTACACCCATCGTATAAGTCAAGGGACGGTATCTTTAACTTGGACGGCAGTGGACGGCTCAGGATTTCTGTAGTAAAAGGAGACCGGTCCAAGTCAATGGTGCGCTCCTCCTCTTGGAACACACGGTTCCATATCTTGTCCACTCGTGGATCAGCGCGAGTGACGTTTGCTGATCGTTTGGAGTTGAGGTAATCCCTCAACTTTGTTTTGTTCCCAGCGGGTTCAGCAGCCGGACGGCTGCTGCCTCCAGTTGACCTGGCAGTCCTGGAGGCTCGCTCCTGGACTGCGTTGTTGTCTTCTGCTCGAGAGTATCGGGGATTTCTTCTTTCTGGTCTCTCTGTCGGATACGTACTCTCGGAGCATTCCACAGGCCTATTTTGGCCAGGAACGTGAGAAGATGCTGGAGTCAGATGGTCTCCAGTCTATCCGGGCCTCTTGGCCGATTTCTTCTTCCTCTGGCCACCCCTTTTGGTGGCAGGAGCAGGAATGGCCGCTGGTGGAGCCGCTTGTTGCTGTTGCTCATTCTGTGCGCAAAGAAGTTGAAGCAGGCGATTGTTGGCCTTCATCTCCTCCACGAGTTGTTGAAAATAAGGCGGGAGAACTTCGCCGGTGGCCCCGTTGACCAGGACGCCAGCAGCATGGTCCTAGTCCGGGCTAGCAGTGGCTCTAGCGGGATCGCTAGCCTGAGCCCTTGTGTTCACCATTGTAGAAGCAGAAGGTGACAAAGAGCTTGTGTAGATTTTTGTGGTAGGCTTTTTGTAAGCGCTTCCCACAGACGGCGCCAATGATGCGTACCTGGATCCGACTTCGAACAGATTCAGATTCTTCTAGATGGTTTGAACCGGCTCCGCTCACTGAGTACGAATCCTGCACACCACTAAAACGAACAAGAGGTCAGTGTGTCGGCGGATGTAATCCCCCCGAAAATACTTCGACGCTCAAGTCAGTAAGGCAGTTTTCAAAGAAAGAAATTGAAAATGCGTGAGAGCAATGGGAGAGGGGAAGAGAGTGTTTTGTTCCAGATGTCAGAGAGGCACAAGGCCTTTCTCGTATCTGGATGGTGGGAAGGCAGAGAACGGCTGTAAGACTTGTTCGTTGCCTTGGAGTTTGATTGTGTTTGAGAGTTTGGCTGCAGGGAGAGAGCTTGTTTCTCAGAGCACTTAGGGTTTATCTGTGTGAGTGAATGCAGACGTACCTAGAATGAGGATTCTAGGGTTTTTTTATGGCTGGGAGAGTGATCATCCTTCTTTGGAAGGTGTGATCCCTCCTGTCTCTGCCTTGGCTGGCTTGCCTTCTGGATCAGATGCTAGTTGCCAAGGTGGGCGTGATCTTTTCCTTCTGAGGAGGCCAACAGTTTTCCAAACTAACGTCCTTCCTTTTCAGTACATGGTCGTTGGGCTTCCTTGGCAAGCAAGGAATCGGGAAGATCTGGCGCCTTCCTTATTTGAAGGGTGTCAATCTTGTCAATATCCTTTTTGGTGTAAATTGAGATCGTGGAATATCCTTGAAGGATCGTGGTTGGCTGTCTGATAAGTGGTGGGCCCAAACGGAGCAGGCCCATTACTGTAGAAAGGTGTCATTTGGGTCCAATGTATAGGGCGCAGACGGTCAACATCCGAGTTGACCGTCAGCGTGTTGGCCGCCGTCGTGGAGTAGCTAGAGATCAACTGATAGGATGTGGGCCAGAATAGAATAGGCCCATCACTGTAGCAAAGCCTCTAAAGGCCCAATTAAGCTGTGCAAGGGCGGTCAACATTAAGTTGACCATCTGCAAGCAAGTTGGCCGTCTGCAATGCCAACGTTGACCGTCTTGGGCTTTCCAGTTCCTTGGCCCGTCTTCTCACTGGGCTGTCAAAAATGCTGACTGGCCTTCTTGGGCTTCCGTTGACCTTTTTTTGGGCCAGCCCATTACTGGTGTACCCATCAGGTGTAACAAATTAAGAAATATGAATTTAAAGGATATAATTTTTCACTCAAAATTAAAAAAAAATTAATTTAAATCGTTATCAAATTAAATATTTCATATTCAGTTAGAATGGTAACAATAACTATAGAAATTGTAGAATCTATCAGTAGATGTTCAAATTTCTTAAAACCAATATTTTTTTTTTGTAATTCTTCATTTTTAAAAATTCAATATATGGTAACAAAATACATGAGAGATTATTATGGGATGACTAAGCATCATTAATTAAAAAATTACTCAATTTTACTTAATTAATTTAAAATAAATTCTTGTTCAAATTGTTAAAAAAATATAATATTATGTTTAAAAATATTTGAGATATATATATATTATTGCGACCCAGGTCCCCGGTTGTTGTACGGATTAGGGAACCTTCCAATCTTCCGTTGAGGGTTGATCTGGATCGGGTCCGGTCTCCGTCGCTGATGACCAAGAACCTGCACAACACAAACAATAAATAAGAGGTCAGAGGCCGAAGGGGGGTTGTCTCCCGTCGACACTCCGTTGCTCAAGTCAGATATCTTCCCCAATAAAAGGAGGAATGCATGCATAAAATGCGAGAATGAGGGGAGTGTGAGAGGGATGTGATTGGAAGCTTGAGCTCCATGAATGCGCCCGGCAGAGGGGCGGCTTACCTGCATGCCCGCGGAGGGTGACTTGGAGTGCGCCCGGCAAAGGGGCGGTTTATAGGTGTACCCGCAGAGGGCGGCTTGGAGGTGCACCCACGGAGGGCGGCTTGGAGGTGCACCCGCGGAGGGCGGCTTAGAAGTGTACCCGCGGAGGGCAGTTTATCGGTGCGCCCGCAGAGGGACGGCTTAGAGGTGCGCCCGCGGAGAGCGGCTTAGAGGTGCGCCCGCAGAGGGGCAGCTTGGAGGTGCGCCCGCAGAGGGCGGCCTATAGGTGCGCCCGCGGAGGGCTGCTTGGAGTGCGCCCAGCAAAGGGGCGGCTTATAGGTGCGCCCACGGAGGGCGGCTTGGTGTGCACCCGGCAAAGGGGCGGCTTATAGGTGCGCCCACGGAGGGCGGCTAAGAGGTGCGCCTGTAGAGGGGAGGCTTAGAGGTGCGTCCCCAGAGGGCGGCTTATAGGTGCGCCTGCGGAGGGCGGCTTAGAGGTGCGCCCGCTGAGGGGCGGCTTAGAGGTGCGCCTGCGGAGGGCGATTTATAGGTGCGCCTGGTAGAGGGGCGGCTTATAAATGCACCCACGGATGGGCGACTTTAAGAAGAAGGACTAAATGGAACTAGCAAGTAAACATTCTTGTTACCTAAGCGGAGGACCAACTCTTAGACTGCGAGCTCTTGACTATGGGATAGAGGGATCGTGACTCCAAGACGGAGGGTTGAAGGCCTCCTAGTTGGCGGAGGGCTGAGGGCCTCCGGATGGCGGAGGGTTGATGGCTTCCGGACGAGAGGAGGGCGGAGGGCCTCCTGGTGGCGAAGGGCCAAAGGCCTCTGTGCCTCCAAGATGGAGGGCTGAGAGCCTCCGGATTGTAGGAGGGCCGTGGGCCTCCGTGCCTCCTGAAAGGAGGAGAGCTCCGTGCCTCCTGGATGGAGGACTAAGGGCCTCTGGACAGTAGGAGGGCCGAGGGCCTCGTGGCGGCGGAGGGCTGAGGGCCTCCGGACTATAGGAGGGCCTAGGGCCTCCTGGCGGCAGAGGGCTGAGAGCCTCGGATGGGGGGAGAGCCAAGGGGCCTCCTGGATGAGAGGAGAGTCGAGGATCTCCTAGCTGCCAGCTTGCTCTCATTGGAGATCGGCTAGCAACGGCTATGCCATTCTCCGAGCCTTATGGAGCTTTTTCAAACTTCTCCCACTTGTCCCTCAATTCTTGAGAATGCTTGCTTTTATAGTTGAACTTGCAGTTGTATTGCTTCTCAAAAAGCAATGTGGGACTTTTGAAAGAAATATGTTGAATTGTGGGCTTGCTGCGGGCCTGGCTCATTGGCCCATGGTTATTGGACCCATCACTAGCCCCCCATGCCGGTGGATCGAATTTTCGGCCTCCGGCATGTTCATGATGGGATGAGACTGGTCATATTGCCCCTTGACCTGGATTCATTGACCGAAAAGTTTGACCCTGGAGAATCGAGGGAACCAGATTGATGGCTGATCAACTTGGTTGACCACATCACTTGACCCGGAGAGCGGAATAGAGCCAAAAATATGGTTGTCAGATTTCGTTGATCAATGCGCTCAAATCCGGAAGCAGTGCGGAGTCAAAAAAGCTGGTTCACCGGATCTAGTAATGAAAGTGCTCGAATCCAGAGGGTAGAGCGGAGACGGACATGGCTGCTGGACAAAAAAGTTGACCGGCAAAATGCTCGAATCCGGGGAGCGGTTCAAAGCCGAAAAATTTTATTGACCGGCGAAGTGCTCGAATCTGGAGAGCAATTCTTAGCCAGAAATCTTTATTGATCAGAAAAGTTGACCGGCGAAGTGCTCGAATCCGGAGAGCAGTTCTGAGCCGAAAATCTTTGTTAATCGAAAAAGTTGACCGGCAAAGTGCTCAAATCGGAAGAGCAATTCTGAGCCGAAAATCTTTATTGATCGGAAAAGTTGACCAGCAAAGTGCTCAAATCCAGAGAGCAGTTCTGAGCCGAAAATCTTTGTTGACCAGAAAGTTGACCGACGAGGTGCTTGAATCCGGAGAGCAGTTTTGAGCCGGAAATCTTTGTTCACCAGAAAGTTGACCGACGAGGTGCTCGAATCCGGAGAGCAGTTTTGAGCCGAAAATCTTTGTTGACCGGATCCGTTGCGTGCATTTCGAGTCTCAGGCAAGATCGAGTATCAGGCAAGACCTAGGAGCGTGCATAGGGAAGATCTTAAGCTCAAGATCAGATCTCCTATAAGGACGCGCTTCAAGAGGTCAGGAGGTGACTTGCTTTAAGATAGCTGATCGTTCAAGTTGTAGCAACAGGATGCACCTTGCGCTCCTTGGAAGGGCTCTTGCCGTTGGTGAATCATCCAATGGGACCAAGAGTGAGGAGCCCCAAGGAGCCTCAGTTAGTGAAATTGGTGATCCTTTGACTCTCGGATCAAGCAAATGGGTCGATGTCGTGACCACGGCCAAGCCTGGGATCCCGATCTCTATGACTCTCCCTTCGAGGATGCCGCTTTGCTTTCTAGTTGAGTGTCAGGGTTGCTGGTGTTAATTTGCGCTGGATCCCGATCATTCCCGTGAAGGGAAGTTGTGGCCCTGAGGAGACGCGGTTGTCATCTAAGCCTTCTGGCATTTGACGAACACATCTGATTGGTTGCGCCTGCTCCTGGCAAGAGGAGGTCATGGCGCTAAGAAGATAAGGTTGCCAGCTAAGCTTTAAAGCTACCGTTATCGAACTTTTGCTAGCTTGTTGTTCATGTATGTTGATGTCACTGGGCGGCCACTGGGTTGGCCGGTTGCCTGCCAAATGAGTTGGCAGGTTGTTGTTTTAGCTTTGTTGAAGGCATGGTGGCCTTCTAGCTGTGTGTTAGGCGGCTGTGTGTGTTAGCCTGCTTAGTAGTTGTGGCTTGTGAGAAAAGCCTAGTGGCGCTGCCCAAGTGGTAATTGGGATAGCCAGCATAGAGAAGGAACACTTCTCGTTGCTGCATAATCACGCTGGCCCCTCATGGAGAGGGTCGTTGCATGGGGCGGCCAACCTGGTTGGCTGGCCGTTGGAGGAGCTAAGTCCTCAAGCTAATCGGACAGTTTGTGAAAAACTAGCCGGTGGCGCCGTAGGCAGCCAATGTCAGGGAAGAAGTGCTTCTCCCTGCGACAATCGTTGACTGACGTTGCTGCTCCCCGAGAGGAGGTCGTCACGTGTGCAATACTTTCCCCCTAAGGTTTTTAGACCACTATCGGGCCACTTGGATGACCAAGGTTTTAGACCGCTCATGGGCCACCTGGATAACCAGGGTTTCAGACTGCTTATGGGCCACCTAAATGACTAAGGTTTAAGACCGCTTATGGGCCACTTGGATGACCAAGGTTTCAGACCGCTCATGGGCCACCTGGATGACCAGGGTTTCAGACCGCTTACGGGCCACCTAGATGACTAGGGTTTAAAACCGCTTATGGGCCACTTGGATGACCAAGGTTTCAGACCGCTCATGGGCCACCTGGATGACTAGGGTTTAAGACCGCTTTGGGCCACCTGGATGACCAGGGTTTCAGACCACTTCTGGCCCACCTGGATGACCAGGGTTTAACGAGAGGGTGAAGACCCTCTTGACTTAGGGGCAGTCTAGGTCGGGTAAACCTGCAGGGCAAACGCAGTTCGTATACAGCCTAGGATTCTATATGCTAAGTAAACTCCTCATTTTATCAAAGTAAAACTAGCACGCGAATGAATGCACATGAGTGAGTAAGTGCGTACCTGGATTCCCTATTGGAAGTAGCGCTTTAGGTGGGTTGCGTTCCACGTTCGTGGGACCAACTTTTCGTCTTGGCTCCGGAGTTTGTATGCTCCGTTGCGTAGGACGGCGGAGACAAGAAAAGGTCCCTCCCAGTTGGGAGAGAGCTTGTTTCGGCCGGCCAGCTTGCCTGTGGCCTCGATGCCTCGTAGGACCAAGTCCCCAACGTCGAATTGCCGGGCTTTCACCGTTCTATTGTAGTACCGGGTAACTCAGTGTTGGTACGCTGCTGTCCGTATTCTGGCGGCGTCGCGGGCTTCCTCTAGCAAGTCTAAGTGCTCCCTGATTTTCTGGGAGTTGGTCTGTGGGTCGAAGGACTCCACCCGGAGACTTGTAAGCCCGATTTCAATAGGAATCACTACTTTAGTCCCGTAAAAGAGGCTGAAGGGTCTCTCGCGCGTTGGTTCTTTCGGGGTTGTTCGATAAGACCAGAGGACGGATGGGAGCTCGTTAGCCCTGGAGCCCCCAGCATCCTCCAGCTTAGTTCTTAACCCGTGGAGTAGCGTACGGTTCGTGATCTCCACCTGCTCGTTGGCCTGGGGGTATACCACCGAAATGTGGGCCAGCTTGATCCCAAGGCTGGTGCAATACTTGGTAAAGCGTTTTCCCGAAAATTGGGTCCCGTTGTCGGTCACTGCGACCTCTGGGACGCCGAACCTGTAGACAATGCCCTGGCGAAGAAATTCCAGCGCATTGTGTTCCGTGATTTTTGCAAGCGGGACTAGATCGACCCACTTGGTGAAGTTGTCGATGCCGGCGATGATGAACTTCCTTTGCCCCGTGGCAATGGGAAATGGGCCGAGAATGTCGAGCCCCCATTGCGCGAAAGGCCACGGAGCCTGAAGTGACTTCAGGTCAGTGGACGGCTGGTGATGAAGGTTGCCGTGAAGCTGGCAGCTTTCACACTTCTTCATGAACTCAAGCGCGTCCTTTTTCATCGAGGGCCAATAGTAGCCCTGCCGCATGATCTTGAAGGCTAGGTTTTTCCCGCCTACGTGTGATCCACAGATCCCGAGGTGAACTTCGCCCAGCGCGTAATCAGCCTCCTCGGGAGATAGACAGCGGAGATACAGAGTTGAGTATCTGCGACGATACAGCCGCCCATCGACTACTGAGTACCAGCCAGCTGTCTACTTAATTCGTTTGGCCTTTCGGCGTCCTCTGGGAGTGATCCGTCGGCCAAGTATCTAAGGTAAGGCGTCATCCAGTTTTTCCGTTTGAAAATTTGCATTGCCTCCTGTTTCTCTATGCTCGGAGCGTTCAGGATCTCCCGCATGTCCCTCGAATACTGCTCTGGGTTCTCGACAGCAGCGGCTCTAGCCAGCCGGTCTGCCTTCCAATTTTCAGTTCGAGGAACGTGAACCAGGGTCAGTTTGTCGAAGTTTCGGATGGCTTCCCTTGCCTTTGCCAGGTACTTGGCCAAGGAAGAGTTGTTTGCCTCGAAGCCCCCATTGACCTGGTTGACGATCAATCCGGAGTCGCTGTGAACCGTAAACCTTTTTGCGAGCACTCCTTTGCTAATCGCAAGCCCAGCTAGCAGGGGTTTCAGACTCGGCGACGTTATTGGTCATTTGGGAAATCAAGTTTGGGGAATACTTGATCTCAAATCCATCAGGGTCGTTAGGATCACCCTGCTCTGCTGCCACTATCCGTGGACAATCCGTCCACGTGAGTACCCATTGCGGGACCTCGTCGGGCTGTTACGTGTTCTCTACGGGTTGTTCCTCCTGAATTGGGGTCGTGGTCTCAACGATGAAGTCAACCAGAGCCTGCGCCTTTATGGCAGGTCTGGGCCTGAATTCGATGTCGAACTCTCCCAATTCAATAGCCCACTTCACCAGCCGTCTAGAAACGTCTGGTTTCTGGAGTATGCCTTTCAGTGGCTGGTCAGTAAGGACCACTATACGATGCGCCTGAAAGTATGGCCTCAATTTCCGCGCTGCGAAGATAAGTGCTAGGGCCAATTTTTTAGCGCGTGGATAATGCGTTTTGGGCCGGTTAATGTTTTTCTTACATAGTAGACTGGCTGCTGGATATTGGATTCCTGGCACATGAGGACGGAGCTGAGGGACATTTCTGATACTGCTCGGTAAAGGTACAGCTCCTCTCCGACTTTGGGTGATGCTAGCAATGGTGGGCTGGCTAGATACCGTTTCAATTCATTGAAGGCGGACTGGCAGTCAGCGGTCCACTGGAATCCATTGGATTTCGTCCCTCTTAGAGCTATAAAGAAGGGCTGGTACTTGTCACCAGACTTCGCGAGGAAGCGGGACAAAGCAGCCAGCCGCCCAGTCAATCGCTGAACGTCTTTAACATTTTGAGGGGGAGCCATGTCAGCGAGCGCCTTAATCTTTTATGGGTTTGCCTCGATCCCCCGTTGGGAGACGATAAAACCAAAGAACTTCCCAAAGGCTACCCCGAAGACACACTTGGCTGGGTTTAGCTTCATTTGGTGCTGGCGGAGCACTTCAAAGGATTCTTCCAGGTCACGTATGTGGTCACCAGTGACTCTGCTCTTGACGAGCATGTCGTCGACGTACACCTCCATGTTGCGACCAATCTGCTTTTCGAACATCTTGTTGACCAGCCGTTGGTAGGTGGCTCCAGCGTTCTTCAGTCCGAAGGGCATCACTTTATAGTAGTAGGTGCCCTGGTCCGTCATGAACGAGGTATGCTCCTCGTCTTCCGAACTCATTCTAATCTGGTTGTAACCCGAATAGGCGTCCATGAAGCTGAGCAGTTCATGTCCAGCCGTGGAGTCAACCAGTAGGTCGATCCTAGACAAGGGAAAACTGTCTTTCGGGCAGGCCTTGTTGACGTCGGTGAAATCGACGCACATTCACCATTTTCCGTTGCTCTTTTTAACCAGGACGACGTTTGAGAGCCAATCCGGGTACTGGACTTGTCTAATAAATCCAACGTCCAGTAGTTTTTTCACCTCCTCTCGGATGACAATCAGCTTCTCAACGGAGTGATTCCTCCGCTTCTGCTTGACCGGTTTTTGGTCAGGATCAAGGCCTAGCTTGTGGACCATCACCTCAGCCAAAATCCCGGGTATGTCTGCGGGAGTCCATACGAACAAGTCAGCGTTCCGTTGTAGGAACGCAATCAATTCTGTGTGTAGTGTGCCAGTGAGTGAGCCACTAATCTGCACACACTTCTCCGGTTCCTTTGGATCCAGTGGGACCAGATCCGTGGCTTCACCGGGCTGCGCCTGCTGCAGGGTGGTCTCGTCTCAGTGATCGAGTTAATTACACCGTCAAGATTACCACGTGTCGCCTCCCCACTTGACCCTGTAAAGGACGGATCTCTGGCGCATTAATGACCAGGATCTCCGCCCAACCAAAGGAAGGCACGTGTTGATTTCTGCCTTGCAAGACGGCCAAAAGTTGGCAGAAAGCGTTCCCAGAATTGGCAAAAAACGGTCAACAATTCTGGTACTCCGGAATTGACCAAAACGGTCAACAATTCTGGTACTCCGGAATTGACCAAAATTGTCAACAATTCTGGTACTCCAGAATTGATCAAAACGGTCAACAATTCTGGTCAAACTCTCCTTCACGCTTTTTATGAATTCCTAGAGATCCTCAAAGTAAGGAAAGACATCCCATCATGAACATACTGGAGGCCAGACTTCTGGCCACCAGCATTGGGGGCTAGTGATGGGTACACCAATAATGGACCGGCCCAAAGAAAGGTCAACGGAAGCCCAAAAAGGCCAGTCAATATTTTTGACGGCCCAGTAAGAAGACGGGCCCAGGAACTGAAAAGCCCAAGACGGTCAATGTTGGCGTTGACCGTCTTGGCGGACAACTTGCTCGCAGACGGTCAACTCAATGTTGACCGCCCTTGCGTAGCTTGATTAGGCCTTTAGAGGCTTTGCTACAGTGATGGGCCTATTTCATTCTGGCTCACAGCCCATCAGTTGATCTCTAGCTACACCACGACGGCGGCCAACACGCTGACAGTCAACTCGGATGTTGACTGTCTGCGCCCTATACATTGGACCCAAATGACGCCTTTCTACAGTAATGGGCCTGCTCCGTTTGGGCCCACCACTTATCAGACAGCCAACCACGATTCTCCAAGGATATTCCAAGATCTCAATTTACACCAAAAAGGATATTGACAAGATTGGCGCCCTTCAAATAAGGATGGCGCCAGATCTTCTAGATTCCTTGCCTGCCAAGGTAACCCAACAGCCATGTACTGAAAAGGAAGGACGTTAGTTTGGAAAGCGGTTGGCCTCCTCAGAAGGAAAGGATCATGCCCACCTTGGCAACTAGCATCTGCTCCAGAAGGCAAGCCAGCCAAGGTAGAGACAAGAGGGATCACGCCTTCCAAAGAAGGATGATCACTCTCCCAACCATAAAATAAACCCTAGAATCCTCATTCTAGGTACGTCTGCATTCACTCACACAGATAAACCCTAAGTGCTCTGAGAAACAAGCTCTCTCCCTGCAGCCAAACTCTCAAACACAATCAAACTCCAAGGCAACGAACGAGTCTTACAGTCGTTCTCTGCCTTCCCATCATCCAGATACGAGAAAGGCATTGCGTCTCTCTGACATCTGGAACAAAACACTCTCTTCCCCTCTCCCATTGCTCTCACACATTTTCAGTTTCTTTCTCTGAAGATTGCCTTACTGACTTGAGCGTCAGAGTGTTTTCGGTTGGATTACATTCCGCCGACACGCTGACCTCTTGTTCGTTTTAGTGGTGTGCAGGATTCGTACTCAGTGAGCGGAGCCGGTTCAAACCATCTAGAAGAATCTGAATCTGTTCAAAGTCGGATCCAGGTACGCATCATATATATATCACCAAATATCAAATCATTGAGTTACAAAAAACTTCTTTACTCAAAATAGTTTTGGTTCTTGAATGGTTGCTTAACCCTACTCACATTCATTCATTATACTTATGGAACCAAAATTAAAATTAAAAGTACGTTAAAAAATTGAGTAGTACAAATATCATAAACTAGGGTCCGTGGTAGTAGTAAGACATGTCGACATTGGATATTTTTTTAATAGTTTGAAAATATTTTCCGTAAATAAATTAAAATATAACATGATTTGATATCTTATTTTTATTACATTTGATTAATTATCTAAATTTATTTCTCTAAATTTTATGTCAACTCTATTGTCAGTATTATACAACAAAAATCATAATCTTATCGGTAACGTCTAAAATTAACATTCTCCTCTAATTCTAATATTCTTTTCATCAATTAATTTGCGCATAACCAATTTTGATATCTTAGTATGTGTCTTTGGACCTCAGCAATCCATTATCGTTATAAAGAACGACTTGCAACATGATTCTTTATGTTCAATACTATCTGAAAGTTCTCTATTCCTTACTAATCAAAGCCTAAAGATGGGCCTAGCTATCCAGCCACCAAGCAGCTTAGTTAAAAAGATCTGCCATTAACAATTTTATTTAAAAACTTTGATCTATTTATAATTGCATTGATTATGATTATTCATGCTATTTTTTGTATAGTTATGTTAATTGACTAGCTACAATTGATAACCACATGAACGGTCCATATCAATCTAAACTATGCATTAATTGTCACTATTGATGTATGGTTGGTTTTGGTATTAATAAATAATATACATTGTGTATGAGTACCAGTTATCCCTCAAATTATGTTAAATTGATCCTTATACAATACAACCTTATCTTCTAGTAGAATGTAACATAATAAAAAATATGACTTTCATGGATTATTCATCCAACTAAAATATTAATAAATAGCTAGTAAAAATAATTAAATTGAATCAAATGATTGTAAATGACACAGAATTCAAATCATTATGATTAGATATAGCCTAGTAATAGAGAATAAGGGAGTTCACAAAAATTTTCTTTAGCAAAGTAATTAAGCAACTTAATTGAAACAAAATTATAAACTTTCAACTAGAAATCAAATAAAGTACAAAAAACATTCAAATGTTTATAGCAATGTCCTTTGGAGGAATGTTCCAAAACGTTAATTTTAAAAGGAAAGTAGTATCATCTCTGAAAAAGAAATACGTGCACAATCCAATAACTTCATAATTTCTCTAGCTGAGAATCCTGATTATAAGCTTCTAGTATCCTCTGTGTGTAAGGACCAAGAACCGAAATTTCTCAACTAAGCTGAAAATTAATTTTAACATGGATTGAAAAATTGAGCTCGTTGGTTGAATTTATTAGCAAACAAAATAATAATCCACACAATCACAATATAACCACAATAACAAGTAAAAGTAAGACACTCGAAAATTTTTCATGAAAACCCCTTAAAACAAAAGGTAAAACCATAAGACATTTAGTCTATATGATATCTATCATGATTATGAGATTGTTTATACGAATCTCTAACACATTATTTAGTTTCATCATAATATTGGTAAACTGTATAAAAAACAACAAGAGAAGAAAAATACAACACAAATGCCGATAAAATGTTCAAGAATAACAAATGGAATAACGTATCTAAAGATGGTGAAAGTCAAAGTAAGATTTAGAATATAAATGATTGATACAGATTTTCTCCTTTTTTCTCTATTTATCTCTCTAGTCGGCCACCTAAAATACTGCAAAATCTCACAATTATTTCCCTAGAAATCAAGGCTTTTATATAGCACATTGGTGCATGGATGCGGGATAGGCACTCCGACGATCCAAGGGCTACAACAATGGCATACGAAGATCCCTTAGGCGTACCTGAGGTGAGCCTATGTTGATGTTAACAAATGTACGCCCATTAGGCGTGGGATTATTGCCGCTCATGCATGTGCAAACCAACGTGCATCAGATTAGGTGCAATACTCATCTAGTTAAAGAAACTCCTTTAACAAAACTCCATCTATTTAGCTAATAATTCAAAGAATGTGGACATGTACAATGGGAATGAACTCATAAAAGAATGATCAATTCTGATAAACTTTCCCCTAGGACTTTTTGGAGGCCATCACTATTCTGACTATGCCTTGGCACACCTTAAGCTTTTCTTTTTGTACCGCATTCATCAACATGTCCGAACCGTTATCATCCATTTTGATATTGTCAAACTTCAATAACTATGACTCAAATACATTCAACAACTAATGATATCACCCATCAATATGCTCAAATTGAGAATAAAATGATAAGCTTCTTAAGAAAATGAATTGTGCTTTTATTATTGCAAAGCAAGAGATATTGTCTTTTCTTGAACTTGATCTTATAAATGAACTTCTTCATCCAAATTATCCCCTTACTCTCTTCAATTACCACAATAAACTTGACTTCGATGATAGAGTGCAACATGCTTTTACAACATTGATTGCTTAGTTATTATTCCTACAGCGAGTATGATCAAATAACTTTTAGTGGACTTCTTAGAATCAATATCGCCAGCCATATTGGTAGCCATAAGACCAACCAAAATTGGGTTGTTGTTGCCAAAGCACAGACTCTAGAAGTTCCCTAAATGTATTTAATAATCCATTTGAGCAATGATCCTTCATCGATTGGAAAGGAACTAGGTGACTACTTCCACTGTATGAGCTATATCTCGCCTCATATATACCATGACATATATCAAACTACCAACTACCAAAGCATAAGGAGCCTTAGCCATTTCAGTCTTCTCAACCCCCACATAAGAACTTTGTTAAGTACATAACTTCAAGTGATTGGTGAGTGGAGTCCCAACCAGCTTGGAATTCTCCAAATTAAAGCATTAAAGAACTTTATTAATGTAGCTATTTTAGGACATCCACAATTTCTTATCCTTCCGATTGTAAAAAAAATTCCCGTGCTAAGAATTTGATTAACTGATCCTAAGTCTTTCATTGTTAAAGACTTGCCTAGTTGCTTTTTTAACTTGTCAAGTTGAGAAGCGTTGCTCCCAACAATGAACATGTCATCTATATAAATAAGAGGATTATGAAGTCTTCCATAGAAAAACTTTGCACAAAATTGCAATGGTTCAAAATTGTCATTTGGCAGCCTTACTCTATCATGATGGGTTCAAAATTCTTATACCATTGCCTCAAGGCTTGCTTATGGCCTTAGAGTCTCTTCTTCAAATGGCACACCATATGCTCCTTCAACTCAATGTTGAATTTCTCTAATTGTTTCATGTAGATATCCTCCTCTAAGTCCCCATGAAGAAATGATATCCTCACATCTAGTTATTTTACCTCTAGACTAAGACATGCCGCCAATTTGAGTACAATACGAATAGAGAACATCTTCACCATGGGAGAGAATAATCAATGCCCTTCCATTGATTGAAACCCTTTACAACCAACCTTACTTTGTACATTGGTTGTAGATTGTTGTCTTCATACTTCAATTGTCATACCCATTTATTTTTTGGTATCCACTTGCCCTTAGGCAACTTCATCACCTTAAATGTTGATTCTCATGCAACAATGACATCTTATCTTTTATAGCATCCATCCATTCCTTCATGTGGTCATTCTCCATTGCTTCATTAAAGCATTCTAAATCTAAACTGTGCACAGATTGTCACAATTGATGTGTGGTTATGTTTGTGTTAATAAGAAATGTATATTGTGTTTGGGCGCAAGCCATCCCTGAAATCATGTCAAATTAATCCTTACACAACTCTAATCTTAACTTTTTATGCAAACTAACATAATGAAAAATATAACTTTCATCGATTACTCATCTAACTAGAAGTGCCACATCCCGAAACTTAGTAGGTATAATAAATTATTATATATGAAACAAAAAATTTTAAACATATTCGGGCGTGACAAACTCAAAATAAAACAGGATGCAACAAAATAGAACCCCAATAGGACCTCATCTGACCACTATTCAGACAATATATACATATACAACCTGCTCAAATACCTCATAAGAAAGGCATCCAAACAAAATATTAACTCATGTATATAACATATATAAATCCAGTTGTTCTTATTATGCAATCCAAATGCCTACTCTTGGCCAATTATCAATATCCAAAATAAAACCCATAACAAACACATCCAAATAGTAAGAGAATACAACAATGCCAACTAAATCATACAAATATTAAACATGCTGTATCCAATTTCATCCAACTCCTGCAAAGGATTCTAGTTCTCTATGAATCTAAAGAGATAAAAATATGAAAACATGAGCTGGAGGATCAGTAAGTACCGACATAACATATATAAAATAGTATATATAAAATTAGAGGGAGAGTTTAAAATCAAATATCAAAAGTAAATAACAAATGTAAATCCAAATATCCTTCATCACATCTGAAGCAGAAACACATATCAGAATGCCTCATCATATTCGAATGAGAAACACATATTAGAAGCCTCATATTACCCACATGATGGAAGCCACAGCACACCCACATGACAAAAAATATGGTCCGAATCTATATATCATAATGGCTACAGTTTAGGCTGATGACTTTACACTATCCCATAACATTAATTATCAGTTCAACTATATTTTAGGTCGCAATTCTTGACTATCCTATATCATTGGCTATCAGTCCGGTTACATTTTAGGCATGTAGTTCTTGACCATTTCATATCATTAGCTCCATTAACCTGGCTTAATTTTAAGCCTGTAGCTCTCGACCATCTCATACCATTTGCTATCAGCTCGATTATATTTTATACCAACAACTCTCAATTATTTCATATCATTTGCTCTATTAGCTCGACTAAATTTTAGGCCTGTAATACGTAGCCATCTTATACCATTGGTTATCAACTCGATTATATGTTAGGCCTATAACTCTCAGCCATCTCATATCATTTGCTCTATTAACCCGGCTACATTTTAGGCCTACAATTCTCGACCATTAGCTCTATTAGTCCGGTTACATTTTAAGCTTGCAACTCTTAGCTATCTCAAATCATTGGCTATCAACCCGATTATATTTTAGGCTTGTATTTTTCAACCATCTCATATCATTAACTCCACTAGCCTGACTACATTTTAGGTTTATAGTTCTTGGCTATCTTATATCATTGGCTATCAGTTTGATTATATTTTAGGCCTGCAGCTCTTGACCATCCTATTTTCAATATCGACTACATTTTAGACCTACAACTCTCAACTATCCTATTTTCAATATCGGTTATATTTTAAGTTTGTAACTCTCAATCGTCCTATTTTTAATATCGATTGTGTTTTAAGCCTGCAACTCTTGACTATCATACATCGACCTGCTAGGGCCTTGGAATATCATGGACTCACACATGCACCAACCTACCGGGTCTTAGACCACACCCATTTTTCATACAAAATACTAATATAAAATATGCATGCAGAACATATCAAATGTTGAAATAAATCAGAGATAAGGTGAAAGAATATTTGACTCGACTTTATTCCAAATAGATTTGTAAAAAGGATGTTTCAAGGTACTCGAACTACACACTTCTCTCTCTTTAGTGTGACGGACCGTATTTTCTATTGAAAATTCGATAGAGTTTCATCTATAATACGGTTATTAACCAATACAAAACCAGTGCAAATTCCTATACAGCAACCACAAAATATATACCATGCATACATAGGATCCCAACTGCCACAAATGGACATCAGGTAGTATCGATGTTATAACTCTGGTACAATATCGACTTAGATAAAATGCCAACTAGGTAACCAAATATAACTATAAAAACCTATGGAAATACAAACATCCATCATATATAGTGAAAAACTAAACTACATAACTATCATCATAATCACATACGTCAGTAACCATGAGTATTAAAATAAATAATACAAGTTCTCCGTCTCATACAAAATCATAAAACTAAGTCCCAAAAAGCTCTGCAATCAATATTTGCTCTCCATCCTGCGCCTACGACGTACTCGGACTCGCCAGGCATAAGGGCGTGCGCATCTGGAAGGAAGAAAGAAGTAAGGGTGAGTTAAATACTCAACAAATGTAATATAAACAAATAATATGCAATATATATTCAAATGAAATGGGAATGGGATGGGAGCAATAAGTAGTGATGTATGAAGATAAGAAACATGATTTAATGCACTTACCGATTTACATTTATCTTTGCAAACCAGGGCTTGTAGGTCTTACTAGCTAAAGGTGTGGAAGAACGAGGAAAGGATCATGATATTCCACATGATCTAAGGTCATGAGCTCTTATTTTAGACTCAGAGGGGCCATCTATATATCATGCCTGTAGATGGGACAAACACCACGTGGGCAGCGGTATACATATAACCCGGTGTATAGGGCCAATAAAATGCTGCCCTAGCCTCCTACAGTCCAGAGGCCATTCTCATCTTTCCACAGTAACATTTTAAGGCTTACCAAAGAGTATCACCTACTACAATACATGGCCAAAATAATCCTTAAATCTCCACTATAATACTAATGACATGCCAAGGGATATTACCCTCCGTAACATAAATTCATAGTCCTAATTTCATAATTTCTTATTCTTTGAGGGAAGGCCCACCAAATTTCTCCATCCGAGAAAACAAATCAATCATTTAACAAATTATGAAATTTCCTCTGAATACTTCCATGATTTTTATCTTTTTTTCGTATTTAAGTCTTCTCATGATTTTATTTATAAGCATGAATATCATAAGTATAGGAAATAATAGAAATTTTTATCACTGAGAGACAATTAAAACTTTAGAGGCTTCCGGATAATATTTTCTTCACAAATGAATCACAAACATATTTTTTCGAAGTATTCAATTAAACATATGCAAGTAAACATAGCTTGCATAATAATTAAATAAGGTGAAATCGTGCAAAATTTGTGGTTGCCTCAGGTGAACAGTGTTAGAGCACATTTTAGAGCTTTCAGACGTGCCAAACAGGTCAATATTTGAGAAATCGGACATCCAATCGATGAATATATATAATTAGGATATGGGTAAATTATAATTAAGGACAAATCATGTATAAAATTCGAAATGGAGGGGTTACATGTGCTGGGCACAGGTCTAGGGTTTGGGCAAAGCCAAACTGTGCAAATCGAAGGGAAAATCAGACATTAAATAACAAATACTTCATGCGATAATCATGGATTCCGTGATTTACATGACGTAGGTGGGTATCGAAATGAAAATACTCGATAGAATATGAATAAAAATCATAAAAGAGAATAAAGAGGGTATGAGTACACTTGTATCGATCTGATCTACCACTTCTCTAACTGGCTTGTGCTCGAAATCAGATCCGAAAACCTCATTTTTCCCTCTTTCTCTCTCTATCCGCCGGCTCCCTCTCTCTTTCTCTCTCCGCTCTTTCCCTTCTGTGTTCCGCCGCCTCGAAACCCTCTCCTTGTAATTTCCCCCTTCCCTCTTAGTTATGTTGCTATTATTATTATTATTATTATTATTATTATTATTATATGTTATTATTATTATTATATATATATTTTTATCCATTTTTTTTTAAATTTTAAAATCCAAATCGATACTTAGGCGACTGAACGGGTTTACTTCGGGTACCGGTCCAATAAATCTAAATATCTTATAATATTTTTTTAATATTTAATTAATTTTTATCACACCCAAATCACCCTAAATAATAAATAAATTCAATTCAATTGAATAAAAATTTAGGATATTATATTCTCCCCCACTTATAAAATTTTCATCCTCGAAATTAATGAACTCTAGGAATTAATGAAACTTACGTACCTCGGAATAGATGGGGATACTTCTCCCGAATTTCGTTCTCTCTCTCCCTCGTTGTCTTCTCGTAGGAATAATTCCTCCATAAAACTTTCACAAGAGAGATCGTCTTTGAGCGTAAAATCTGATTCTTGTGATTCAAAGTTTCCACTAGCTCTTCCAAATACGAAAAAATCCTCATCGATAACCAAAGGGCCATAATCAATCACGTACACTGGATCGTGGACGTACTTCCTCAACATCGATACATGGAAGACGTTTTGCACTTCGGCCAAATTCGGTGGCAACGCCAACCGTTACGCCACTTCTCTGACCTTCTCTAAAATCTCGAACGGTCCAATAAAACATGGCTTCAACTTCTCTTTAACGCCAAACCTCGTGATTCTCTTCGACGGCGAAACTTTAAGAAACACAAAATCACTAACCTCGAATCGGAGCTCTGATCTTCTTCAGTCTGCGTAACTCTTTTGCCGACTCTGTGAAACCCTCAACTTATCAACAATCACCACAATCTTTTCTGAAATCTCTCTAATCACATCGGGCCCCATAAGTCATCTATCTTCAGTCTCCTCCTAATGGATCCATACATTTCCTCAAATGGAGCCATGCTAATGCTTGCCTAGAAGCTATTGTTGTACGTGAACTCTGCCAACGCCAGGTGATCATCCTAACATCCCTTAAACTCTATCACCGAGGCTCGAAGCATATCTTCCAAAATTTAAATAGTCCGCTCTGATTGACCATCAGTTTAGGGATGATATGCTATACTGAATTTCAAATTTGTCCATAATTGCTGATGCAAGCTCTCCCAAAATTTAGAGATAAAACACGGATCACGATTGGACACAATAGATGCTAGCACATCATACAATCTAACAATCTTGCTAATAAATAGCTGTGCCAGATGATCAGGAGAATACATAATTCAAATAGCTATAAAATGTGCAAATTTCGTCAGCCGATTCACAATAACCTAGATTGCGTCGTGATTCCTCGGAGTCCTACGCAGATCGGAAACATGGTCCATCAAAATCTCCCCCCACTTCCAACTTGGGATAGGCAATGGCTGTAACAATCCCGAAGGCTTCCTCCTCTCAACTTTAAGCTGCTGACAAAAGAGACATCGCCCAACAAAAGCAATTATCTCCCTACGCATGTTCCTCCACCAGAACATCTTTATCAAATCTTGGTACATTTTTTTGATCACAGGGTGGATAGTGTACCTGGTTCAGTGCACCTCCTTCATAATTTCTTCCTTCAATTCCTTCATCAGGTACACATAACCGCTCCTAGAATCTCTGGACTCCGTCAGCAACAAATACGAAATTAATTCGGGAATCTCTACCAAGATCACCAAGAATGTCCATAAAAAATGAATCATTTACCTACCCTTCCTTGATCCTTTGGAGGATCTCGGGCTACACCTGTAAGAAAGATAACATCGTACGGTTACCCTTGATGTAACGCTGGATGTGGCAAGACTTTAGACAATCCAGCATCTCCATCTATTTTATCTGTATCATCGCCACCAAACTAGTCTGGCAACTCAAGGCATCCGCAACCACATTCACTTTTTTCAGCCAATACTGGATCTCACAATTATAGTTCTTAAGGAACTCGATCCATCAACGATAGTAGCGGGCCATACCCAAAAAGCTACGGACCTCCGTCACGAGTGTCGGTCGATCCGAACTGATCACAGCTTTCACCTTCTTCGTATCTACCTAGATGCCTCCATTTGAAATGCGGTGGCCCAGAAATATGACCTCCTCAAGCCAGAATTCACATTTCTTTAACTTCACGAATAATCGATGCTCCATGAGGGTCTGGAGGACAATCCTCAAATGCTCCTCATGCTCCACATCACTCCTCAAATAGATCAGGATATCAACGATAAAGACCACTACAAACTCATCCAAATAGGACTGAAAAGTCCGATTCATCAAATCCATAAATATAGCGGGAGCATTTGTCAAACCGAATGGCATAACGGGAAACTCATAATGGCCATATCTCATTCGAAATTTCATCCACTCTACATCTTCCTGCTTAATCCGGAGCTGATGATAGCCCAACTGAAGATCAATCTTTGAGAACACTTGGGTTCCTTGCAATTGATCAAAGAGGTCATCAATCCACAGTAGCGGGTACTTATTCTTTATCATGATCTTGTTCAACTCACAATAATCCACGCAAAGCCGTAAGATCCCATCCTTCTTCACAAATAGGACCAAGCACCTCATGGCGAAACACTGGGTCAAATAAAACCCATGTCAAGCAAATCCTACAACTATTGTTTTAACTCTTTCAACTTAGCAGGGGTCATGTGATAAGGGGTCCTCAATATAGGTGCCGATCTCGGCACGAGATCAATTCCAAACTTGATCTCACAGTGTGGCGATAGAGTCGACAGCTTATTTGGAAATACAAACTCAAATTCGCACACAATCGGAATCTCTTTCGTTGACCGCTCACGGCTCTACACAACACTAGCATAAGCTAAAAAGGCTGTACAACCACTCTTCAATAGATGGCAGGCTTGGAGGGCAGAAATAAAACTACATTTCTTCAATCTCTGAATTCCTTGAATGGGAAAGGGCTCACATTCCGAGATCACAAAATGTACTCTCTTGTGGAAATAATTAATAGTTGCATGATATTTTGACAACCAGTCTATGCCCAGGATAACATCAAAATCATGCATCTCCAGAGGGATCAGATCAACTACCAAAGGTAAACTATTCACCTCAACAATACACCTAGGGTAGGAAGTATCAGTGATAATAGAAGATCCCCTGGACATTAAAACCATCAAAGAGAAATTAAGAATCGTAGGTGAGGATGCAATATGATAGGCAAATTGTGGAGAAACAAATGAATGCGTAGACCCAGAATCAAAAAGTATTGTACAAGAAATGCCACAAATGGAAAGAATACCTTTGACCACATTATCTGATGCTTTGGCTTCACTCGTGGACACTACAAAGGCCTTTCTTTGGAAAATGGCCGTGAAAGTGTAGGCCTTTTGCAGATGAGGTCATTCTCTGACCTTATGGCCTGACTGGCCGCAATTGAAAGAAACACCCATCAATCTAAAATAAGGCTTGTTCCCATGCATCTTCTCACAATGCTTGGCATGAGCCCATGAAGCTTGAGAAGATGAAGAGGTCAGACTACCCTTCTTATTAGAATCCGATTGCCTTGTTTTCTTGGATGGCCTCCCTAAACTTGCACAAGAACTAATATCAATTTCACTTTTACCCGACGACCGTTTCTTGAAAAACTCTTCCTTAGCAAGCTCTTGCTCATGGATCAGGATACGATCCAACACGTCTACGTAGGTCATCAACTTTAGGGTCACCAACTGCTTGTGGATGTCGTCCCGCAAGCCTTACAAAACCTTCCTCGCCTTCCTCTCCTCGTCATCAACCATATAAGTGGCGAACTGTGACAACTCAGTAAACTTGGCATCTTACTCTGCCACAGTCTGACCACCCTTGTAATGGAACGGGTTTTATCTTTTATGACCCTCCGTTAATTGTCATAAAACCCATAAGCTAAAATTGTAAAATATAAAATTTTCCAAAATTTGGGTAGATTTTTCTATATAATTGGATGAAAATAAAGAATAAAGCCTGTAATTACACATCCTGCAATGCATATAAAGTCCTCAATCTCAAAAATTTAATCCACAACACAACTACAAGTCAACCATAGGATTAACATATGCCATATTGTTCATGGCTCCAACACAGTATTTCCATTTACCTAATTGGGTCTAAGAGATGCCATCTAGAACCAAAATACAAATCCATAAAATAATAAATGCGGAAGCAACTATAACCTACGGAAGCATTAAACTTTCATTCATCATAATACAGAAAGCATTCATCATCATAATATACAATACCCATTACCAAGGCTAGCTATTTATAATCACAGTCTTCAAGGTCTCCCAAAATCCTCCGAGGATCTTCGAGCCTAGCGAGCTCCTTCTTTCTAGCCGACTCTATCCTCGGTTCTTCTTATCAGACATCAGCTTAGCTGGAGGAGAATAGAAAACAATGCGGGGGGGAATCTAGCGGCTTAGCAAATGTACCCAAAATTGTAAGAATATACATAAATATCATGTAAATATGCACAGATAAAATGACAATTAAGCATTTAAGAAATAATCAATTAGGCATGCAGGCAGAGCTTAAACATGATAACGACGCATAATTATAAGAAAATTTCTTGGTTTTTAAAACTTGGATCAAAATCACATATTCTTCACTTATTCTTAATTCTAGAACCTTATCTGAAAATAATTCGACCATAATTTTTTTCCAAATGCTTGTTTCAAAATACAATTCCCTCCTCTTTTACATCGTGAGGGCTAGATGTTCAGAATATAATTCCCTCCTCTTTTATATCGTGAGGGCTGGATGTTCGGAATACAATTTCTTCCTCTTTTACATCGTGAGGGCTGGATGTTTAGAATACAATTCCCTCCTCTTTTACATCGTGACGGTTGGATGTTCTCTCAAGTTCCTTAATAATTTAACAGTATAGTTTCATGTAAAATTTTCATGTAAAAATCATCTGATAAGCTTTAACAAATCATCAAATAACATTTATATCACAAGATTCAAGATTTATAAATATCAAATCCTAATTTTTCGTTCTAGGCTTTCATGTGAAACTCCTGGACGAAAATCGAACCTAAATCTTGAACAAATTTACAAAATCATAGCCATAAATTGTAATACACATACATAAATATGAAATTTAATCTAAAAGTCATATGAAACATGCAACACTCATGACAGAGTTTAGGAAACAATGGTTTTAGAGTATAAATATCAAAGTGGAGATATTTGAAAGTGGTAAAAATGGAGAACGAAGTTCAGGATACACTTGTCTTAGCCTAATTGATTGATTTTCTTACTCTGATCGGATCGGATGTGGCGGATAATCCCTCCTATCTCTCCTTTTCCTTCCCCGTCCTTCTCCTCTTCCTTTCTTCCTTCCTCTTCTGCATTCTTGTTCTCTTCTCTCTCTCCTCACTTCCCCCCTTTTTATAAACGCTTCCCAAAGGTTCTAAAAAGTTCTTGATGCACTTGAGTGCTGCTCGAGCGTGCATCGAGCACCTAACACAAAAAGGGGGTCATGGTCAAGCATTGGTCGAGCGCCCTTCGGGTGCGACATTCTATTTTTCAAGCCAGAATGGCACTTTGGGCGTGGCTCAAGACGGGCCATTCTATTTTTCCGCTCAAGTTGCACCTTAGGCGCAACTTGGGCGCCGAGGTCCCGGTGCCCTTTTGCTTCCAAATTTAATTTCTATCTATATTTTTTCTTAATCCATTTAACTTAATCTTAATTATTTTAGCTTAATGACTATGTTTTTGAATCTACATCGTAGCAACCCTGCCTTAAACGGATGAACTCCTCCTTTTGGATACGGAGGCTGGAAGGAAAATATTTCTCTATGAAATCCTCCTCAAATATCGGCCAAGAAATCTCATCCTCAGGCACCCTAAGGCTCTCTTCTTCATTTGCCACCAGTGATACGCCTCACCTTTCAGTTGGTAGGACGTAAACAAAATCAGGTCCTCCTTGGGGCATTGAATAACAACGAACACTTTCTTCAATCTCTCAAACCATGTGTTCGCTTTAATAGGATCAGGCTCCCCTAAGAATTCTGGGACTCACTCCTAGATGAAGCGATCATTTGCAGAAGGTCCCGGATTAGTAGGACCCTATACAGGAGCCGGAGTAGGAATAGGGTCGAGATTTGTTTGCTCCATATTCTCAATAATGTTTGCCATTCGTTCCAACAGATTCAAATACTTGACCTCCTGATCTTGTGGCTGACCACCTCCTCGCAAGCCTCTACAGCTAGGTGGCATGACCAGCTTTAAATGACACTTCTAAAACAAGAACAATTGCGAATAAGCCAAAAGATCGGACTCTAATCACGACATTATAATTTACGTAATTAAATAATACTACCGTCCTAACTTAGTTCTAATCTAAGTTATGCAAGCCAGGATAATTAAGGCTATCCATCCTAACTTAGCCATTCCATGCCTACAGTAGCCTATTCAATCTTAGCCTATACTACCCTAAGTTTTCACATAAGATCCAAATCAAATCTAAGGCATCTCTTTCTCTGATACCGATTGTGACATACCGTATTTTTTGTCAAAAATTTGGTAGATTTCTGTCTATAATACGGACATCTGTCAATACAAACCCTGTACAAATCCCTGTATAGCAACCACAAAATACACAACACGCATACACAAGATCCCAACTGCCACAAATGGATATCAGGTGGCATCGACATCATAATTTCGGTACGTTGTTGGCTCAAATAAGATGCTAACTAGGTAATGAAATGTAACCATAAAAACCTGCGAAAATATAAACATCTATCATATACAGCGAAAAACTAAACTACATAACCATCATCATCATCACATATATCAGTAACCATGAGTATCAAAATAAATAATACAAGTTCTTCGTCTCATACAAAATCATAAAATTAAGTCCTAAAAAGCTCTACAAATGATATCTGCTGCCTATCCTACACCTACAGTTTACTCGAACTCGTCAGGCATAAGGGTGTGCTTATCTTGAAGGTAGAAAGAAGTAAGGGTGAGCCAAAAACTCAATTAGTGTAACATAAATAAATAATAAGCAATATATATTCAAATGAAACGGGAATAGGTTGGGAGTAATAAGCAGGGATGCATGAAGATATGAAATATGATTTAATACATTTACCGATTTACATTTATCTTTGTGGACTAGAGTCAATATGCCTTACTAGTTAAAGGTATAGGAGAATGAGGAAAGGATCATGATACTCCGCATGATCTATGGTCGTGAGCTCTTATTTTAGACTCAGAGGGGAGCCTTCTATATAGCATGCCTATAGATGGGCCAAACACCATGTGGTGTAGCGGTATATCTATCACCCGATATATAAGGCCAATAAAATGTTACCCTAGCCTCCCACGGTCTAGAGGCAATCCTCGTCCTTTCACAGTAACTTCTTAAGGCTTGTCACAGAGTATTACCCACTATAATACATGGCCAGGATAATCCTTGAGTCTCCACTGTAATATTAACGGTATGCCAAGGGATATTACCCTCTGTAACATAAATTCGTAGTCGTAATGTCATAATTTCTTATTCTTTGAGAGAAGGTTCACCAAATTTCTTTCACAAATTTCTCCAACCAGAAGAACAAATTAATCATATAATAAATTGTGAAATTTTCTCCAAATACTTGCATGATTTTTATTTTTCTTTTGAATTTAAGTCTTCTCATGACTTAATTTTTTTGCATGAATATCATAAGTATAGAAAAGAATAGAATTCTTACCACCGAGAGACAATTGTAACTTTAGAGGCTTTCAGACGACATTTTCTTTACAAACGGGTCACAAACATATTTTTCTGGAGTATACAATTAAACATATACAAATAAACATAGCTTGCATAATAATTAAATAAGGTGGAATCATGCAAAATTTATGGTTGCTTCGAGTGAATAGTGTCAGAGCACATTTTAGAGCTTTCGGACATGCCAAATGGGTCAATACTTGGAAAATCGGACACCAACCGATGAATATACATAATTAGGACATGGGTAAATCATAATTAAGGACAAATCATACATCAAATTCGAAATAGAGGGGTTACATGTGCTAGGCGAGGGCTAGGGTTTGGGCGAAGCCAAACCGTGCAGATCGAAGGGGAAACCGGACATTAAACAACAAATACTTCATACAATAATTATGGGTTCCGTGATTTACAGGACTTGGGTAGATATCGGAACGAAAATACTTGAGAGAATACGAATAAAAATCAAAAGAGAGAACAAAGAGGGTATAAGTATACATACCATGACCCGATCTACCACTTCTCTAACTAGCTTATGCTCAAAATTAGACCCGGGAACCTCGTTTTCCCCTCTTTCTCTCTCTACTTGCCGGCTCCCTCTCTCTTCCTCTCTCCTCTCTTTCCCCTCTCCGCGTTCTGGCGCCCTGAATCCTCTCCCCAGTAATTTCCCCTTCCCTCTTATTATTATTATTATTATTATTATTATTATTATTGTTATTATTATATTATACATTATTATTATTATTATGTACATATATATTTCTTTCTTTTTCTTTAAATTTCAAAACCTAAATCGATACTCGGATGATTGAACCAGCGTACTTTGGGTGCTGACTTAACAAATTCAAATATCATTCAAAATTTTATAGTATTTAATTAATTTTTATTACACCCAAATCACCCAAAATACTAAATAAACCCAATTAAATTGAATAAAAATTCGGGATATTACAGTTGGCCTTGCAACTATCTCTCTCTCCTCCTCTCTCCTGCTAGCGTGCCTCTCACACCTCTGCCTCTTCTCTTGGCTACCACCTCCTCTTCCCACGCTGCACCACCTTTCGTGCAATCCACTGACGCACCACTCTTCCTCTCTTTTCTCTTCTCTTCTTCTGTCTTTCTCTTCCTGCAGCGCCATTCCTGTACGGTACTCTATGTTTTCACTATGTGCAACTTTCCTTTCACCGACAACAATTTTGTCTTAGATGACAGCACCGGTCATAGTGGTAGCAACCTAACAATTGCGACGGTAGCAACGACAGTGCATGCAAGCCGTGAACAACTCTCTCTCTCCACCGCGCCTCATTTACCCATTTTTAATGTGTTGACCGATTTCTCCAAAAAACAATATATGCAAACACCAATTGGCATCAATAAAGAAAATGAAAGGATTTATATGCCTTGATTTTATCCAACAACTCTCTCTTTCCTTTTTCCCTCTTTTACTATGCGCCTGTGCCTCCTTCATAATAATAATAATAATAATAATATATTTAATTTAAATTTTACTCAAAAATAATTAATTTCACCCAAAATAAATATGATAAAAACTCAAGATATTATAAGAATATTAATAAGTACCAGTAAAAAGAATTAAATTGAATCAAATAATTATAAGTAATACAGAATTTAACAACTATAATGGTTATTGTTAGAATTTAATAGAAAGAATAGAAGTAAATGTAGAAGCAATTAAATAGCAGTCCATTATTTATATGGAAGGAAATAAAGAAAGTATAGAAATTGTGAAGAATAGAAAAGTAGAGCACTTGCGTTTTACTCGCACAAACTACGGATTTGATTTTTCACATACAAGTAAATACATCTTCCATCTATATATAGATGGTGAAGCGGGTCTAGCAATAAAAGTAGAAATTTTCTAAAATATTATGGATAATATTATCTTTGTAAATTATTCTAGAAACATATTAAATCATTCATCAAATGATAGGTAATTAATGAAGTTTCTTGAATTATGGTGAATGAATATCACCAACTAACAAAACAATATTTATAAATCATTCTACAACTTGTTAGATTTTTTTTCTTAATTGCTTGATGATTGAGAACTAATAGTTATATATGTCCTATTAACAAAGAATAGTGGAGGTTTCAAAAATCTCCTTTAGCAAAGTAATTAAGAAACTTATTTGAAACAAAATTGCAAACTGTTAACTAGAAATCAAATAAAATATAAAAGAAACTCAAAATTTTATAGCAATGTCCTTTGGAATAATGTTCCAAGTCGTTGATATTAATAGGAAAGTAGTGTAATCTCCGAAAGAGAAATATGTGCATCATCCATTTAACTTCATTCATAAGTTTTCCTTCCGGAGAATCTTGATCCTAAGCTTCTAGTATCCTCTTTTTGTTGGGCCTAGTATACCGAACAATAACAACCAATATGAGAATTAGTCTCCACATAGAATGAAAAACCAAGCCCATTGGTTGAATCTGCGAGTAGACAAAATAAGAATCTATATAATCATAACACAACCACAATAACAACTAAAAATAAGACATAGGAAAGTTTCTTGTGGGATCCCCTTAAAACAAAGGATAAAACTATGAGATATTAGGTCTATATAATATCCACCATGTTTATAAGATTAGTCATACAAATCTCGAATACTTCAATTAGTCTTACCACAATATTGGTAAACTAAGGAAAAAACAAGAGAAGAAAAATATAAGAAAAGTACGAGTAAAATATCTAAAAATAACAAATGTAACAATGTAGTCAAGGATAATGATAGTTTAAACAAGATTTGGATTCCAAACGTTAGGCAAAAATCTTCTTCTTCTTCTCTTTCTCTCTCTATAGTCAGCCACCCAAAATGTTGCAAGATTTCATAATTATTGCCCTAGAAATTGTAGAGGGCTTTTATGTTGTTCAATGGTTCATGGGCATAGGACAAGTGCTTGGATGATCAAAGGACTACTAGCAGTGGCACACAAGCACCCCTAAAGCACACCTAATATGAGCATATATTGATATTAGTGTATGCGCACCCGTTAGGTCTGCCTGAAGTGAGCTTATGTTCCTATCAGTGCATGTGCACCGTTAGGCACGTGATTGCTCCTTTTCATGCACGTGCCACCCAATGTGCATCAAATCAAGCATTATTCTCATTTAGCTGAAGAGACTCCTTCACTTGAGCATGGATCATTCGATCCCTCCATGAAACTCCATACGATCGGCTAATGATTCCAAGAAAGTGGACATGTAGAATAGGAAGGGACTTACAAAGAAGTGACCTATTCTAGCATGCTTCCCTCATGTTTTTAACGGAGGTTATCACAATTCCCACTAAGTCATGACACATCTCAAGCTTTCCTCTTTGCATCACATTCGTCAACATGTCTAAACCATTATCGTTTATCTTTACCTTGTCCAATATCAACAACTCTAAATCAATTACATTCCATAACTAATGATATATCAATGTGCTTAGATCGAGAATGAAATGATAAATTTTTTTAAAGATGAATTACGCTTTAACTATCAAAACACAACTGATAATTACTTGTTTAAAGTCAATCTTGTGGATGAACTTCTTCATCCAAATCATATCCTTCTCTCTTCGATTACCGCAATGAGTTCAACTTTGGTGGTAGAAAATGCAACACACTATAACAACTTTGATTGCCTAGACACCATTCCTATCATGAATGTGGTCAAATACCTTGATGTGGACTTCCTATCATCAATATCATCCACCATGTCAACATATGTAAACCCAACCGAGATGGGATTATCATTATGAAAGTACAAATATGTGACGAGTCAGGTTATTTTTTTTAAATAACCTCCGTCAATGGTAACATAAACTAATACCCATAATTTTTCTCAATTATAGATTCTGCAAAAATTTTGACAGAATTTCCTCTGCAACTTGACGAAAACTAAAAATATAACCAATTTAAAATAACCTGTACAAGCATACAACTATCCAATCTTAACATTTTGGCCTATAACATAATACACAGGACCACAATTCTGCCATACCATCCATGGCTTCAACATAGTATTCCTATCTACCGTATTGGATCTAAAGAGATACCGTTTAGGACTAAACAAAATTCAAAACATCCAATATTATTGCAAAAGTATAGCTAAATCTAGAAACCTATAGAAGTATATCAATAACCATAAAATAATAACAAACCACATAATCTAACTAGACTGTTTACATTCTATTACTACAGATGTATCAAAATCTTTAAGCCTTCGACATCTAGCTAATCTCCTTAAGCGAGTCCCTCTCCTTACTCTAATTAATCAGGCGTCGGCTTAATGTTCTCATCTGGAAAGAGAAATAGTAAGAGTGAGCGTACAGCTCAACAAATATAATCATACATAACTAACAACAGCAGATAACAGTGAAAGCAATAACTGGATGGAGAAAAACATATAATCTCTGTAACAAGGAATCATGCGAGGAAAAAGGGGACATCTGGGATCATCTGGTTCCCATGTTCGCACTAGTTACATCTATTCATTTTCATTATTTTCATTAATATTTGCAGACCCAAACTAATAGGTTTTACTAACCAATGATACATGGCAACATTTTAGGTTTGCAACACTTAACCATCAGCTATATTTTAGGTCTGCATCACACGACCATCGGCTACATTTTAGGCCTGCAGCACTCGACCATCTCAAATCGCCCTATATCCCCTAGGGACCAGGGCAATCCTTGTTTATCAATAGTAGTATCTTAAGGCGTACCACAAATATCATCCGCTCCCACGTGCAGCCAAAATATGTGGCCAAGTATTCTTTAGGTTCACACCGTGATGGACACTGTAAGCCAGAGAATACTACCCAACAGCATAAGTCTATGGTCCTAGTTTCAAAATTAATCTTAATCCTCTGAGGAGGAATCCACCATTTGCCATATACATTAACCAATTGAAAAATCATACTCCCATCACATATCTCCATCCAGGAGATCAAACTCATCATATTGCACTTTGTGGATTTCCTTCTATTTACTTGCTCAATTCTCATCTTTGGGTGGGACTTAATCCCTTTTAGCAATTCAATTCAAGTTCACAAGAGATTTTGGAATTTCTTACTTCCGATGGTCAAATATCACCTTAGCAGCTTCCAGGATGCATTCCCTTGCTTCCGGTATATAAATATATATTTTCAGGGGCTTACAATTTAACATGAATATTTAATCATAGGTTTTATCACAATTAAATAGAGGTAAAGCATGCAAATTTACACTTCCTTTTCGGGTGAACAGTGTTAGGCCACTTTTAGAGGGCTCGGACGCCGCGAATGGGTTGAATCTTACGAGATCGATCATTCGGACGATATATATATACATTTGGGACATGGTGATTCATATTTTGAGACCGATTCAACATAATATGAAGGTGGAAGCATGCAACTTTACACTATTTTTGGACGAACAGTAATAGTGCACATTTAGAGGGTTGGACGCCGTGAACGGGTTGAAATATGTGAGATCGATCGCACGGCCGATATATATACGTAATTGGGACGTGGTGATTCACATTTTGGTCAATTTAACAAAATAAAGAGGAAAAACGGGAAACCCCCAATTTCGCGTGGGTTAGGGTTTGGTGGAACTCCATCGAACGAATCGGTGAGGAAATTAGATAATAAACTATATAATCCTTGATCTTAAGGCACGGATAAAATATTTTCCACGGTTTGGGTGGGTAAGGAGATGAAAATACCCGACGATAAACGAATAAATATCAAAAGAGAAAAGTTAGTATGAGAACACTTGCCTCGACGCGTACTACTACTTTTATAACTAGCTCTCAGATGGATTCGAACTCCACGGCCTCGATCTCGTCCTTCCTCTCTCTAGAAATGGCACACACACTCTCTCTAAAAGGGTTTAGTTTGTGGGAAAAATGAAAATTGCAAAGCAGCACGGGGCTTTAAAACGGCCTGGCGCTCAAGTGCACGACAAACACGCGGCGAGCACAGCCAATCTAGATAAGGTCAAATGATTCATCTATTCATTCAACGTACTCGCTTATCAAACTATTAATCCTTTGAACACACAAATTTTTAAAAACCCACAAGTAACCTTCACGGTTCATCTTACACACCTAAGATGACCTAAGCATTCCCAAGCGGCACCTGATCAATACTTCCTTGATTCTATTTAGAATCTTAAAAAATATCGGTACTAATTTCGACACAATCTCGAATTACTGATCAGAGACAAATTAAGCTCATCTTCTCTTCTAAGAAATATCCGCAATTGTTTACACAGCCAAAACTTCATAGTAATCACAAGGCGACTCCCAGTTGTGGTCTCATCTCACAACATAAATTAAACATATATCCTTATTAGACAACTTGCAGGTACAACGATATTAATTTCATAATACCTCGATCAACTCTACCTTCTAGTCAAAATTTCACAATTAGATTACAAAGCATAATATTCTTATCAACCCAATTCATACCAACACAGTAACTCACCGACTAAATCATTACTAATAACATACCAATGATCGGTACCATAAAAATAAATCAATTCTGCCCAACCAATCATACCTATGGACCCAGGAAAATGTCATAGACCTCGACACCACTAGTATCATGCCTAGATCCATAGATAAACGAATAAACTTAGGAAACGCAAATAAAATATATATTCAGAATTCCAAAACAATACATCTACTGAAATGTTTAGATTCAAGAATCTTTCCTTCCACCACGGTAGATGATACCTCAATACTAGTGCCATCACCGCGGAACCTTGATCCAATGCACTAGACTACTATGTTCGACACGTGGAATATGGACAATTCCTGATTATGCGGTCGAACTGTCTATAATTGAGACATGCTCCCTAAAATCCCATCAAAACAAAATATTCATCCATAGAGCATCTACAACATATCCCATGGTATCTCTTTATTCTTGAGACCCATGACTCTTTTCACGTCGACCACCCAAGGTCGACTTCACCTTCAACTTATATGGGGTAATATCACCTTATCTCATTCTGAATATTAGATCACCGCAGACACCAATTCAATCCTCAAGATTCATATCTCAACCTCTACCGGATTCAAGCTATCTAAAAGTTTAAGCACTTAACCGTTACTAAATCGATTATGAATCGTCATCTTTAGATTTATTACACCAAAATTGACTCTAAGTTATAATCACCTTAAGCCATCAATCCCACCTTATTTGTCACGCTTGATCGTCATATTCAAACATCCCTTCTTAGCAAATTACTAGCCTGAGGACCTCTCCCCAGAGCCGATCAAACTTAAACTTCGAACTAAAATCGACTACTTAGACCTCGAATCGATGTTGATTTACTCAAATACTAGCTCGGCATCGATCAAATTCAAACCTTAAGGCACCTCTAAACAACTTCCTCTCGACCTTACAGTCGACCACCACCACGAGTAGATCCTCGTCTATGAGTTAACGCTAATATTCTTTCTGAAATAAAAACACACGAGTTAGATCGCGCTTCAAACCCTAACCAAGCTAGATAACCAAACTAAATCACTCTGCTTAACTTAGTTCTTAGCCTAAGTTAGCCAACTAGGATAACTAGAACTATCTGAACTAACTTAATTATCCTAAATCTCCATTTACTTATTTAATCTGACTTAATCTAACCTAAATTTTTGCATAAGATTCAAATCAAATCTAGGATATCTCTTTTCTCTGATACCAACTATGACGGATCAAATTTTATTGCAAAAATCTAACAGAGTTCTAACAGAAAAACGGCCTCCCAAAAAATATAAAACCTGTACAATAACCATGTACAATAAATATACAACCACAGCACATCAAAAATCTATTAAATTCAAACTCCAACATCCAAAGAAACACTACTAACAAACATAGGATCCTAAATCTACCACAATCATTCCGTGGCTCTAACATTATGTCCCCGGACACAATATCGGAGACAGAGAGATGCCACTAGGTACCTGAAGAAATCATAACAACCTGCGGATGCATACACATATACATCCGTGCACAGCAGATTATGCTATCTGGTTGTCCATCATTTAACAACATTCAATAACAAATCCAACATAAATATATATATACAGCCCCTCCTAAAGTGTATAGAACCACAAAACATTAAGTCTTTAACATGATCTTCCAAATCCCGCGGCTAGCCATCTTCTGGCATCTATGCCCTATCGGATGCAAGCCTGTGCTAATCTGAAGGAAGGAAAAAACAGTAAGGAGTGAGTCTAAAGCTCAATAGTGGACAATATAGCAGAAATATACTCAGTATGCTGAATATAAACCAAAAGGAAGAAAACAGAAACATGATACATAATACATAACGTGAAATATGGTCAAATATGTTTTCAAAATACAAATAATTTTTCATATTTCATCTTTGATTCCTTTAGGTTCCAAATCATATAGAATTCTTAATTATCTTTTCAGATTTGAGCTAGTTGGCCTCACTAGCTAACGGAGTAGACAATCGAGCAATAAAATGTATATATACCCCACACATTCTAAGGCACTGCCACAATATCTCAATTTTAACGTCCTGTGGTGGGTGATATATTTTTCACCAATATACAAGGCTAGATAACAGATATGTCACCAAAGTATCTCCCGTGGTCAAGGAGCATTTCTTAATATACCACTATAAAGTATACCATGGAATACTACTCTCAGAGATACAAATCCTTAATCCAAATTTTAGAATTACTTATTCTTTTAAGGAAAAGGTCCACCAGGATTTTTATACGAGTTCTCACTTCTTAGAGAATAGATCATCAGACATAAAAATTCATGGGGTCCCTTAAAGGCTTTACAGGATTCATGGAAGAATCAAAATTCATATATAAAAATATATAGATATAGAAAATTATTTCTCATACTTTAAGTCTTCAAATGACTTCAATTATATGCATAATTTAACAGGATTCATGGAAGAATCAAAATCCCTTACCACATTGGGCCAAATATGACTTTAGTACCTTTTGGATAATAAATTTCCTTCAGTGATACACATAATGTAATTTTTGAATATATGATTGAGCATATGTAATTTTATATGATTGAATATCAATTAAATAAGATGGGATCATACAAAAGCCCCAATTAAATTTGGGTGAGTAGTGCCAGCGCGCCGGTTAGGGCTCCCAAACGCGCAAAAAGGCTCAAAATTTTGAAATTGAACACCCAACCGATAAATATTCATATTCAAGACATTGGTAAATCATAATTAAAGTCAAATCATGCATAAAAATCAAATTAACCCGTTAAACGTCATCCGGGCATGGGTTAGGGTTCCAGCGAATGAAATTTCATATAAAATTATCAAATCGGATATCCAGTCAATAAATTAACATGCACAAGTTATTGGTAATGATATTCAAGACCTAATTTAGGCAAAAATCTGAAATATCCGTGGGTAATATAAGAACCGAATTTCTAGGACTTAGTCGTTCACAACCTCAATAGAAAGAAAATTGGCTGAGGTAGCATGAGGGCCGGTTAAGAAGTGTTGACAGGAATTTTGGTAGTGTTGACCAAAATTTTGGGTGTTTTAATGTTGACTGGAATTTCAGTAGTGTTGATCAAAATTTTGGTGTTATAATGTTGATCGAAATTTCTGTAGTGCTAACCAAAAAATTTGTTTTGATCGAAATTTTGGTGTTGTAGTATTGATCAAAAATTTTGTATTGACCAGAATTTTGGTATTATAGTGTTTACTGGAATTTTGGTAGTGTTGACCGAAATTTTTGGTGATTATAGTGTTGACTGAAATTTTGAAGAAAACCAGAATAGCCATGAAACATGGTCTGCTAATGGACAGTAGCACCAAAGTCGTTTGGAAATTGGATAAAGAGCCTAGGGACTCATAAAGGAGACTGAGGACTTCGAAAGTGAGATCAAGTAGGACGGTTGGCATAATCAGTCCATGGCCATATCCTGCTCTCAACCACTCCTTTGACTTATTTAAAGGAAGATTGGGTGGAAAAAGAAGTACGAAGAAGGTAACCTACTCCATTGACTTCCTGAAAGGAAGACTGAGTGGGAAAAGAAGTACAAAGAAGTACTAAGTAGGTGACTTACTTCCACCTACTTTTACTTGCTCCATTGCCTATAAATACCAAGTTTAGAGGTTAGAGGAGGAGTATGGCGTCTGTGTGAAGCACGAAGGAGTAGAAGGAAAAAAAGGGATTCCAGATTTAAGTAAGGAAATCCATAAGCCCAAGATCAGGCAAGTGTACTCCGTGTTTCATCCTTAGCTATTTTATCGTCTGAAAATCTAATGATATTATGATCTTCTTCTTCTTCATGATTTTTATGTGACGCATATTATAATAATTACGTGGTATGTTCATAAGGGAATTCTATGATCAGTGCATTTGCCATGTTTACATGTGAAATTTTGTTCTACGGCTCATGCTTGGAAACTTTGCACAGAAAGGTTATTTTGCATGTTTAAATTATTGTCAATAACTTCGGACTACATATTCATGATCCCGCTCGGTTACATGTTGATCACCATTTGTAAAAGAAAGACTGCATGCTTTTAAGCACTTCAGACATTGAAAACAGTTTTATTTTGGCCGAGTAGCTGCAAGATTTAAATGTAGCCATTTCTGATTTATGATGGCCGAATAGCTGTAGGACTTAAATGTAACCCTTTTTGATCTATGATGGTCGAGTAACTGCAGGTCTTAAATGTATCTATTTTTGATCTATGATGGCCAAATAGCTGCAACCCTTAAATGTAGTCATTTCTAATATATAATGGCCGAATAGCTACAGGCCCTAAATGTAGCCGATTCTGATTTATAATCGTCGAGTAGCTGTAGGCCTAAAATATAGCATGACAAGAAAATTTGGTTTTTCTTGTCATTCGTTTTGGAAATCAGTTTGTTTGAAAAACAACTTTGTCCACATTTTCTGCTTTATTTACGTCTCATGGATTTTGTTTCATAGTTTTATTTATTCATGTATTTGATTATTAGTACCTTGTTGAGCAATTTGCTCACTCCTTACTATTTTCTTATCTTCAGACGACCAAAGGTTTATGTCAGACGAAACAGAGTAGAGTCGGATAAGGTAGTTCACTGTAGTAGTACTTGATCAACCATAAAGAAATTTTTTGGTCATTATGAAAATTTTGTAACAAATTATCGGTGTATAAATTAATGAAAAATTAAATGCTTCCACTCAAATGTGTATGGGTTAAACGATTTTGTGTTCCTAGTGGCATCTCATACGTATTTGGTTTTGCTTTCAACCGATCGACCGACTGACCTAATGCCCTGGACGGTCACATTGTGATTGACCTAAAGTAGGTCGACTTGATGATCAGCCAGTTTTGATCCTGTGTAAGCAATTAAAAGAAAAAGTTTTAAAAGTCTGTCCATTTACATGTCGCTATGAGCCGGAGTGGTTATCCGGCCAAGTATACTTTGACAAAGAATGTTATAAGATTAATGGCTAGTTCTGTCACAAGTAAAAACAATCGGGCATGGGGTTAGGGTTTCAGTGCAAACAAACCATCCAAAACTAGGAATTTGGATACAAAATTTACATATGTGTATGCTCAAATCATGGGTAACACATAATATGATTTTAATCGGGTATCGGAACGAGGATACTCGAATTAAACAAAACCAAAGTGTAAGAAAGCGAAAGAGGATGGTATGGATGTATTTACCTTGACCCGATCTATCACTTTTCCAACTAGCTCAAAATCAAAATCGGACCCGAGGATCTCAATTTTCTCCTCTCTCTCTCTGCCACCCTCTCTCTCGTCTCTTTTCTTCTTTCTCCCTGCTTCTGTTTCCCGAAACCCTCTCCCCTCAATTTGTTATTATTATTATTATTATTATTATTATTATTATTATTATTATTATTGTTATTGTTATTATTATATTGATTCTTTTTTCTTTTTAATCCCAAAACTCAAATCGATACTCTGGTGATAATATGGACGCACTTCAGGCGCTGGCCCAACTGATCCAAGTATCCCTCCAAAATTTCATAATATTTAATTAAGTTTTATTATACCTAAATTACCTAAAATAATAAATAATTCCAATTAAATTGAATAAAAAATTTTAGAATATTACATGGCGTCACCTCACTGGCGTTGATACCGCTATTCTGTTGTTTCTCTCCTCTGTGGCATTTTCTCTCTATGTGTGGCCGTCGTCAACCACCGGTGCACAGCCTCCTCCGTGTGCCACCGCTGACCAACTTATAGCAGCCAACAACTACCCACATGGTGCCGCTCTTGCCGTACGTCGCCGTCATTTCTCTCTCCTTTTGCAACCCTTCGCCACACGCACCACCACTCTCCCTATTTTTCTCCTGATTTACTCGATTTCTCCCAAATTTGGTATATGCAATCCCAAAATCAGTATCTACAAAGATAATAGAAGGATTTACTTGCCTCGATTCCACCAATTTTTGCCGGTAACGGCGGCGAACAAACGGTGGCCGTTTTGACTTCGGCTCATGATTACTCTCTCCACTCACACCGATGCACAAACTGGAGGGTACCATCAAGAAGAGGGCTTCGTCGGCTTCCATTCCCGATGTTGAGACCTCCAGCAGCGGCGATGGCAACGACCGCCCAACAATGATCTCCCTCTCTCTACTCTCTTCCCCCCTCTTTTCCTTCTCTTTCCCCGAAACCCTCCTAATTACTGTTTTTATTTTCTTTTTTTATTTTACTTTTGTATATATATATATATATTTATTTATTTATTTATTTATTTATTTTTACTTTTTTATTCTAAAATCTAAATTGGTACTCGGATAATAGCACAGGCATGCTCCGGGTACCACTCCACAATTTTAATCATTCCTCAAAATCTCATAATATTTAATTAATTTTTACCACACCCATATTATCCAAAAAATAATAAATAATTTTAATTAAATCCGATAAAAATTTAGGATATTTTATTCTCCCCCACCTATAATAATTTTATTCTCAAAGTTTACGCACATTAACCCTTAAACAAATAAGGATAATTCTTCCAGACTTAATATCAACCAAATGATTCCTCCAAAAATATGATCCCCAATACCTAATCTTTTCTATATCAAAATCTAACCAGAGACTTCAACATAAAATAGCTCTTCAAAATTAGCAATAACTCATACTTAATCACAAGCGAAAGATCATTTACATATCTTCTTAACATACCTACATACAACACATCATAACGATCCATCAAACTCGGGGCAACGCCAATTCAAAGGTCATCTCTCCGATTCACTAAAAACCTCAAATGGCCTAAAGAACCTCAATCTCAATCTATCATTTGCCCCCAAAACTCAAAATTTTCCTTTTTAGGATGTTTGTAGAAACATCTGACTGCACTTCTCGAATCTTTAATCAGTTACAAATCTAATCTCTTACTTCCACCCTCAAATCAAATTTCGTAACTGATGACTATGGCCCACAAGCTTTTCTGCATCACTCTGATCGATTGTCTGCTGCAAATTATTACAATATCAAATTTTGACTTGGCACCCAATGTCTCAAGCGAACTTGTCCAAAATTTCAACACAAACCCCAAATCATCTTTGAAAATTGAAATCTGAAATACTTTGCGATCTCATCATCTCGTTGGCATACCAACGAGCCAACTTAATCCATTCAATATATCATCCAAATTGGCAAGAAATGGGCCAATCCACAATACCTAAACGGTATTCATATTTCTCACGGTACTCAACAACCCAAAATCAAAACTATGGAAGCTTCTTTTTCATAATTCATAATATCGATATTCAGAATATAAATCTTTTTCAAAAAGCAAAACATCTCACTTATGTGAACATTAAAATCTGCCCGCAATTCACTATCCAGAATTTGGACAACTCCCTTAAACACGAAGCATCCATCAATTATAACTCATCATCCAAATTCATTTCCTTTAAAATCACAGACTGCACCTGGAGACAAAGCAACGCTATTCTCGATCCTCTTGAGAGTAATCACATATAATAGCTCTTTATTGTATTTGACATCTCCCATGAAACATCAAATCCGAAGACCTTCAACCAAAAACATAAGTAATAATATTTGTCTTTTTGGCTGATGATACGTCTCATAAGTATAATCTTTCAACAATCTCACAAACCTACGCTACCACTTAATCAACTTTTCCTGAATGACACCGAAATTTACCATTATAGTCTTTAAGCAAATCAACCTATTACACTGTAGCATGATCAACTCTCTTTTTACGAAATAATTTTCTAAAACCTCTATGATCAAATTGAACCAGAACTACCTCCATACAAATAATATTTCTAAATTCTCAAAGTAAAGACCTCAACTGCTAACTCTAGACCATTAGTGGAGTAATTCTAATCATGGACTTTCAACTGACTTAACATATAGGCAATCACCTAAATACGCTGCGGTAGAACACAACCTCAAATCTTCCTCGAAAGTATCACAACCTACCACAGATTAACTTGATCCATCAAGAATCAACCCAAATAACATGGTCAACAATTTATCCTTCATTCCCGGAAAACTGTTCCCACATATCTCACTCCAATGGATACCGATCTCTTCCAAGCCAAACGCTCTGCGGACATTGCAAATCCTTGAGAAATGCTTAACAGATAATTCACTGGATTCAACTAGACCCAAGATAACCGCATACTTTCGCAACATCGATCAGTCTTTCCCAACATTAGCCATTACTCAAATCTCTACAAAATCACATTCATACTACCGAAGAAACCACATGCCCAACATAACACTTCTCGGAACCAAACTCACATTCTTTACTCAATTGAGCACACAGCTAATGGCTTTTCACAATCCATGACTCAATCCTCAAACTGTGTTCATATACCCCCATGATCATTTGAATTCATTGCTGAGGCCTTCACGAAATCGACCTAAATGTGACCGAAAGTTGCAAGTCATAAAATCTACAGAAATGCCAATGAACATATAAACCAAAATAACATTACCGAAACTTGTAACGACGATATCTTTATCTTGAATGCTGCAACAGCATAACTCTCAATTATCCACAACTAGCAATACTATGGATACAGATCGATCCTAGAAATTATCAAGCTTTTGCAATAGATCAAATGACTCACCCATTTATTCACAGTGCCCACTTATCAGATCATTAATCTCCCGAGAACCCTAAATTTTCAATCATCTATATATAACCCCATCAGTTTATCTTACTCACTCAAAGGTTCTAAAGTATCCCATGACGGGCACCCAACTGATGCTTCCATGATTCTATATGGAATCCTAAAAAATCGGTGCCGATCTCGACATAACTTTGATAGCAACCTTGATTTACTGATCAAAAGATAAACTAGCTTAATCATTTTTCTATAAGAAACATCCTCGAATACCTACACAGTCAAAAAATTTCTAGTGAACACAAGATGACTTCCAGGCATGGCCATGTATGCCAACTAAACTCAGCACACACCATCGTCGATAGTTTGCTAGCAAAAATCGATATCAATTCTGTCACCTCTCGATCGATTCTTTTGCAAATTCAAAATTCATAACTCAACTTGTAAACATACATTTAGCATGGCTACTCTCCAACCAGACGCCCCTAATATTACATTAATGCCCAGTACATCAATTAAATTTACTCAATAAACCAGTTACATTTATAGCCCCAAACTGAATACCAGAATTGGCTCTAGGCGAGTATTTAGTCCATCATGGCTTCTGTATTCTACCATCTCTTAATTCTATCACCAACACAATGATAATCGGGTTAGATCATCCCACCTTAACAAGTTAATCAACTCAAGACCTCAACCGAAAATAAATCAAACCTAAATTTTAACCTGAAATCAATCAACTTAGGCCTCAAATCAAAATCAACCAAATTTAGACCTTAAGACATCTCTTTACAACCTCTTTGGTACCAACTGTAACGTACCATATTACCAATTGAAAATTCGGCAGAGTCCCGATTATAATGTGGTCGTCGGCCTTATATAAAACCTATAATTATCCTGAACAATATACATATACAACCACAATATCACAAACACAGAATCCAAAAATGATAATATATAAGCAACTATAAACATCATGGCTCCGAACATCCTGTTGGAATAGAGAGATACCGCTAAGCCTACGAATACTCTTCATAAAAACCTGCGGAAGCAATCCATAACCCCATATAGTATATACTAACTAGAGTACATCACCACTTCTGAAATAATATAAAAAAGAATAAAATATATATACAATCTTCCTTGTCGAAAAAAATCATCTATACTGAAAATACAAAATATAAATTCCAAAATACATCATCCCAAGCCCCAAACTAAGCAGTGATCCTCTAATCCTTCTCATCGAGTATGAACTCCTGCATCTCCTACTCATCTAAAGGTTGATAAAAAAATAAGGAAGTGAGCCAAATACTCAGTAAGGTATAAATATATATAAAAACAAATACAGTATATTTTAAAATAGATCGAAAGAACGGAGTAAGATCATAATACATATATAACATAAAATATGATTAAATAGTATTTTCGAAATATAAAAGCAAATACAGTATATTTTAAAATAGATCGAAAGAACGGAGTAAGATCATAATACATATATAACATAAAATATGATTAAATAGTATTTTCGAAACACATTTAATTTGTTTTATATTTTATATATGATTTCTTTAGGTTGTAAAACATGCAAAAATTCTTTCTTTATTTACCAGTTGACAGAGCGTTCAATCGATATCTAGATTGTGTTCACACCACATAATCAAATGCATTATCTTCTTTATTTACATCCCGAAGATAGTATGATACTACCTATTGTCTCTAAGTAGATAGGGCCAAAATCATACAATGATACTTGTTCAGATAATGATCTATACTATAATATATTAAGGTATATTAGGGAATACTATCCTCTAAAATAAAAATCATTGGTCAAATTTTTTTGATTTCTTTTCATATTTTATATCGAAATTCTATACAAATATTCATAGTCCTTTTTCCTTAATTTTCTCACTCTAGGAGAAAATATCAAACCAGACAATAGATTGCGGAATTCTAATTACTTGATACTGATACATAATTTCATATTCTTGATAATACATATACATATTTTATATTTTTTTAAGCTTATACAGATACATATTTTCATATTCATCTGTATTTAAGTCTTAAATTTTAACAGATACTTTTCTACAAAAAGTAAATATGAAGAAAATCATAGATTTTAACATAAATAGACCATAAATCATAATTCTCAGATTCCAATTATATAGAAACTTTGGGTATATTTGTTGATATAAAACAGGAACTAAATACTGAAAATAACATATAATTTATGGTACATTTAATCCCCCAAATCTCAAATATTAGTGTAAAACCTCCGAACAATAGATAAAACATATATGCATGTGTAGAATAAACAGATGGATGCATAAAAATAACTTGTATGTTACTAAAATATTCAAACAGTATCTAAAATATATCAGATATTAAATTAGACAAAGAAAAGGGGCTGCAGATCCTTTCCTCGACTTTATATTTTGCAGATCTAAAGAAAGGATGCTTCGAAATACTCAAACGGTATGTTTCTCTCTCTTACCATGCCTTTCTCTCTCTGCCAGATTACTTTCTCTCTCCTCCGTGCTGCGCCACTTCACCTACAACCGCCGCTGCACAACATCGTCACACCAACTTGCCACCACCGCATATGGCTGTCGCCAGCCTTCTCGGTGTCACCTCACTAGTGCCGATGCCACTGCTCTGCCATCTCTCCCCTCTGCGCCATTTTCTCTCTCTACATGGCCCTCGCTGCATATCGTCGGTGACCAACTTCCCGCCACCGATGGCCACCCACAAAGCACCGCTCTCGCCGCTCGTCCCATCATTTCTCTCTCCTCCATGTAACTCTTCACCACGCGCACTGCCTGTCTCCCCCATTTTCTCCCGATTTATCCGATTTCTCTTAAAATCAGTATATGCAACTTCAAAATCAATATCCACAAAGAGAATGGAAGGATTTACTTGTATCGATTTTACCGATTTCCTCTGGTAATGGTAGCAAACAGACGGCGGTTGTTTTGGCTTCGACTCACGATTCTTCTCTCCACTCACACTGATGCACAAAATGGAGGGTACCATTACGAAGAGGGCTTCGCTGCCTTCCATTCCCGGCGTCAAGACCTCCGGCAGTAGCGGCCGCGACGACAACTGCCCTACACCGATCTCCCTCTCTCTCCTCTCTTCTCCCCCTCTTTTCCTTTTCTCTCCTCAAAACCCTTCTGACTATTATATTTTTTATTTTTACTTTTTTTATTCCAAAATCTAAATAGGTGCTTGAATAATAGCACGAGCGTGCTCCGGGTGCCACTCCATAATTCTAATCATTCCTCAAAATCTCATAATATTTAATTAATTTTTATCATACCCGTATTATCCAAAAATAATAAATAATCTCAATTAAATCGGATAAAAATTTAAAATATTACAACAATTCAGCCCCTTCTCATGCATATGGTTTAGCCGCTTGTACCATAACTCAGAGGATTTACCTCCATTAGTCGTGTTTATGTTATCATTAGAAATGGAAGCTTGCAACACATATTAATTAGATAATTTCTTGCCACATGCCACCAATAGATATTGCCTAATGAGCTTCCATGACCTTCAAAGATGGTGTTGCAATAATGTTCATCATCCAATTTTTTGGCAAACAAAAGTTTGAAATAGATGTTTAGAACATGCCGAATGTCCCACAAAGTTAATCTCGTGCTAGAGCTAGTGATCAAACACAAGAAACCATGTCTCTCTATCCATGATAAGCCATCGCTTCCCATATTTAGTACCACAAAATTACCTAGCATATAAGACATGAAAAACTCTATTCATGATGTCACGTGGAGCGATGCGCTATTGCTAATTACTTAACTTGTCTCATGGTTGGCGATTTTGATGACCTCTTCTTGACAAACAACTAGAAGATTGAATTTGATTATAATAAAAGCCCTCTCTTCATCTTGGATCTTTCCGGTCTTCCTTTCTCTACTATCTCTATTCTCTCATTTATACTTATAGTGTTGTTTCTTTCGTATGACCTTTCTTTCTTCAATAACGACACTCGAGGTTTTGAACTTTGACCTTGATTACCTCAAACTTTTCTCACTTAACTTTGGGACCTATCCCTGCACCTCTTCCTCATGACTTCAAGACTATCACTTTGGGATGTGAGGACATAATTCCATATGATCTGCTCCAAATCTCCTCATTAAGGACCGCATCATTAGCTATCTTTGAGTGATTTGCCATCAGAAATGGTGTTGACAATGGTAATCCAGATGACCTTTCATGAATACGGTTGAGGGATTAACAACCACAAGTTAAGAAATTCTTCAATGAACTTTATGCCCATACACTCCATTGAACAACGCTATTTCGAAACTCATTGAGATGATCAACTATAGAACTACCTTCCCAATACTTTACTTGCATACATATCATCAAGTGATATAATTTATTGTTTATAATTTTTGAAGCATAAAATACTTTAGGCTTCTCCTATAATGCCCTTGTGTGCTTTTTATTTTGAATATGATTTTAGACATTATCATTTATAAATTGTCAAATGAACCCATAAATTTATTCATATTCAACGGCCCAATCCTCATCGAATCTAGACTTTGATTTTGGTATAGCAAACACAAGTAGATGCTAAGTCTTCACAAAAAAAATTTCAACTTACTTCTTCATATAATAAATTTTATTCCATTGAGACAAATTGTTTTATTTACACCCACTATCAATTCAATCAACCAAGAATATAAGCAACCTAGCACTCTAATACTATTTATTAGGCCAGGGACACCAAAACTTTGCAACCAAGGTTGGAAATAATCTCTATACTGATCAAAAAATTGAACCTTTTGGTTGAACCAATGATGAGATAAAATGACAATCCACAAAATCATAATACAACCGTAATAATAAATAAAAGCAAGATATTTATTTCTTGTTGAAACTCCCTAAAATGAAAGATAAACCGTGAGATCTTATATTCGTATACTAACCACTATGATAATAAGATTTATTATACAAACTTTCAATACTTCCTTTATTTTCACAATTATGTTGGTAAATTAAATAAAAAATAACAAGAGAAAAAAAGTACAAGAGAGTTAAGAGCAACAAATGGAATAACATGCAGGATGATGAAAGTCTAAATAAGATTTTAAGGCCAAACGATTGACAAAGATCTTCTTCTTCTACTCTCAATCTATCTCTAGTTGGCCACCTAAAATGTTGTGAGATCACACAATTGATTCCCAATGAATTGTGGAAGGCATTTTAATAGTGCATCAGTGCATGAGCATGAGACAAGCATGCAGTTTATCCAAGGACTACTAGCAGTGGCATATGAGCACCCCTTTATCTTTTGGTTTGCATACCTTCTCCCAAGCCGTTCTCTCAACCACATCACAGGAAACGCCGGAATCCTCCCACCTATTAATGGCCATGTTCGATGTCTATCGTTGACTCATCTTGCTATTGAGTTGCAAGCGCCAGCGAGTAACGGAAAGCAGGAGACGAGATGAGAATGATAAAGGGAAGCAAAGGGAAGGATATTTTCCATGTTTTTGATTTAAATCTTAGTTAAACATTTTGTTGAGATTTTTTCTCAAATTAATGTTAGCTATATATGGAAAATCCATAATTTTTGACATCACCGGAGAGCACCCAACTTTAGAAGCCATGCAATTTGGCAAAAAAGAGAAAAAACAAAAAACAAAAAAAAGCTTGATGAATGGGATGGATATAATAATTATTTTTGTATAAAATTAGATACACCAAGATGTTAAAATAAAATTGCTAGTCTTAATATGTCCAATTTACTCACAATGAAAAGTTGTCTACAAAAATATGTTGCTTTGCATTTAGGTTGGATCCCGATTATGTTGACAAGCTTCCAGAGTATATGAAGCTGATTTTCAATAATGTCCTAAACTTCTTGAGCGAAGTGGAGCAAAAGACAAAGGAGCAACCATATATTATATTTCATATTAAGAAAGAGGTACATAACTAATTTCTCTCTTCTTATACAGGTAGCACTCAATTACTTATCAGAACCTAATATACTAGGTACTTTACAAACATATATATATATATGTAGCACTCAATTAATATGAGAACCCACTATCCTTAAAACTCTTTTTTCCTCGCCTATTGTATTTAAACTGATGGCTGAGACTATAACTAAGAACTCAAAAAATCACGGACATCTCTGACCTGCATTAACCCATCTTCATATCTATCTCCAATAAGATTCAATTGGTACTTACATAATATCATAAATTCTCTTTCTAATATGTATACATTCATATATGTATATGTGTGTGTATGTGTGTATAGTTGAAAAGGCTTGTTAGAGGATTCCTTGATGAAGCTAAATGGAGCTACGAAGAGCATGAACCCACAATGGAGGAGTACATGAAAGTTGCAATCATAACTATTGGTGGCATTATGTACCCAGTTATGTTCTTTACTGGCATGGGAGGTCTTGCTACAGAGGAGGTATTTCAATGGGTGGCTAGTCTCCCCAAAACTATTGAAGCTGCAGCCGTTATTACCAGGATTATGGATGACTTGGCTCCTTCCAAGGTCTATTTTTAACCAATACTTAATGAATGCATGTAAGCTAAAGGTAAATACAAGCATTCAAATAATAAGATAGGCTCAATAAAAATTTTAATAAAAGTAAAAATGTAAAAAATATATTTTTTTTCTTATTTGAAATATTTACGTAAATAATGACATAGTCATTTTAAAATGGTCTTATCTTAAATATTTTTAGATCATTATGCAGGTATGCATACATATTTGATCATTTTTTGTAAGTGAGAAAAAAAGGAAAAAATGAATAAGAATGTTGGGAAAGAGTATGAAAAGATTGTAATAATGTACTACTTTTCATAGCACTTCAAATAATATGAAATATTTTTAAAGTAAGATGGCTTAACATATAAATTGTGGGTTTTTTTTTATTTGATTCTTTATATATATATGTATAGGTGGAGGCATTGAATTTGCCAACGGTTGTCAAATGCTACATCAAACAATACGGTGTTTCAGAGAATCATGCGAAATCTATCCTTATGAACATGGTTAAGAGTGCATGGAAAGATATAAATGAGGAGCTCATCAAAGGAATTGGCACTACAATGCAAAAACCAATACTGATGCGTATCTTGAACTGTGCGAGAGCAGGCTATATTTTTGGCAGGATTGGGGATTTGCTCAATAATACTAGTATAGCAAAAACTACTATGTCCTCATTATTTATCGATCCAATAATCATATAAGTCGTTAATAATTTTATTTTAAGAGAGTTTTTAGATAGTTTATGACCGTATAAGTCGTTAATAATTTTATTTTAAGAGAGTTTTTAGATAGTTTATGACCATGATCTATCCTATTTTCACTACTTTATTGTTGGATCCACAAGACCAACTGAAGTTTGTAAAATAAAGTCATCTGGATTTGTCCTCTTGAATAATAATGTTCAGGAGCTTAAATTATGCTCTAATTTTATTGCTTTCAATTGGTTGCCTAGCTAATGTCATGTTACTTTCTGCTTTGAGTTATGCCCCTTTTTATTATTTAGTCTTAGTTGATCCCGATTGATAATAATAAAAAATACATTAATTATATGTTTAAGGCAACTGAGTAACTTATAAGAAGAAACCTAAATAGTTGATAAAGATTTTATCTTGATTTGAAAATTGCAATCAATTTGGAGCAAGTGATTGGTGAATTTTTCTTATAACTCATTTGTTTTAGAAAATGTGTGACTTCCAAACCTAATTTTAAAGGCCATTGGACCAACAAATAACCTGCACACAAGTGCAGCTCGTTGCTCATCCAAACTCACCATCTCAATATATTCAGACAAGCATCAAATCAGTATGATAAACACCAATATTCTAACAAAGTGACACATCATAAATCCTAAACGCATCATTAATAATTGACCAATTATTATTAATTTACCAAATAGTCATCTAATTAACATTTAGAAATGAATTTCACGTTGTTTCTTCAACCGATCAGAATAATATAATATAGATCATAAATTGAAATCCAAAAAATGTCACATTTATATGGTTCTGATACCGACCCAACTATAATGTCAAACCATATGTAATGAGTTACGCCTATTCTGTCACGTCCCACATTCTTATATTCATTTTAATCATAGAAACGTGTGCTTACCTTAACAATCTGTAATTCATAAAAAATTATAATATACAGGATCCAAAATAAATCCAATCATCAATGACTCTAACATTTAGACAACAATAATATGAATACAGCTAGTGATAAGGAAAAATGTCAAGTAAAATTTTAAACTCATTTTAGAAAAATTATACCGAAGCCATAAGAAATTTACGAACACTTACATCATCACTTAAATTAAACTAATTACATCATTATAAGTTACCACATATCTAATAATTTTTCTTTACTTTTGTTCACAAAGTATGAACTCTTAGGAAGCATCTGAAGGGAAAGAAAACAGTAAGAATGAGCCAAATATTTAGTAAGAATATAATAATCATGAACATGCATATTTTTACTTAAAACTACATCATAGAAGAATAGAAGTCGTAATGCATGTAAAAAAATACATATATACTTTCAAAATAGGTTTATGATGTAATTGACATTCTTTTTCTTATATATAGTTCTTTTTACTTGCATATTCTTACCTTGTATATCTTGAAAAATCAAAGCTAGTGGGCCTTACTAGCTAATGGAATATTCTATCGATATTTGGATTATATTAATCTACACAATCAAAAGTCAAAATCGTATAACACAGCAATATTTTTTTCTTATTTACATCCCGAAGACAAGATGGATTGTATTCAATCTATACAAATCAAAAGCTTATCTTTCTTATTTACATCCCGAAAATAGGATGGTACTATCTATTGTCTCCCGATAGATGGGACCAAAATCGTGAAACGATACTTATTTAGACAATGATCTATAATATAAAATTCTAAGGTATGCTAGGAAATACTATCTGTTGAAATAAATCCTTAGTTTAGTTTTTTTTACTTCACAAAATTTCGTAGTAGAAGCCTTTATTGATAATCTTACTTCTTCTTCTTAATTTTCTCATCTAAAAAAAAATTCATCTTTTCTTAATTTCATATTAGTATCCACTCATGTATAACATATCATATATGTTAATAATAAAATCACGATAAAGTATATCGTATATGTCCATAATAAAATCATATCAATACATAATATAAATTCATAGATATTTAAATATGTACTGGACTTACTTTTAGACAACATATTATTTGATTCCTGGTCCGTAAATTCTATAATTTACTGGTGCACTAAACGGTTCAGTTCCATTTTAATTTTTTAACTGGTTTGATCATAAATTCGGTTTATGAATCAGTTTGGCTTTTTATAATATTTTGTCGGTTATATTACGTGAGTTGGTACACTATTATCCATATAATAAGTGGTCAGTTCATTATTTTAAAGAATTATATATAAACTGATTCACTTACAAAATTAGTTGATTTATTAGAAATTGTTTCATTTCTAATCTTTAACATATAGTTCTTATAATGGCCAAATGATTTACATGATATATAGCTTATTAACTAATTTAACATATCATATATAGCCGGTTTATTATTTATTTTCTAACAAATTCATACTAAATTATCAAAATAAGCAATTAAGTGCAAATCGGCCGGTTTAGTGGCAATTTCTATTCTGGGGGCCAGTTTAGTGGACAAACGAATATATTTTTAGAAACCGTTTTATATGGTGATAGATCAACCCTAGTATTAAATAATATAACCAACTCTGTGACATTCCAAATATTTTTTTAATTTAATATTAATTTATATAATAAATGTTTGATTATTTTAAAAGGTTAAAATAATAATTATAGTAATAATAATAATAAATAAGTTAATAGAATAAATAATAATAATAATAATAATAAATTAGACAATAGGGACAGAGAGAGACGAACAAAGAAGAAGGATAGGAAAGAGGGAGAAACTCTGACCGATTTGTGCTCCGCAGCAGCTTCCTCTTCTCCAGCCAAGCGATTGGAAAACCAGATTCTTTTCCTTTCTTCTCTCAATTGCCAGCCTTATTTTTCTCCATTCAATTTCTCTCATTTTCCTTAAAACCTTACCTTCATCTTCATCCCCTTCATCATTCCTAGCGGAATCACACACAAAGAGAGAAAGAGAAACCAAGTCCAGCAGCGACAACAGAAGCCACACCGACATGCTCGCTATGTGGGAGGTGGTATGGAAAAGGCCCTGTCACAAGTTTACAGGAGTCTGTTTTAATTGTGGCCAAAAGGGTCACCTCATTAAAGATTGTCCGAAATCAAAGTGACCAATAGCAGAGAAGCCAAGTATTCCAGGAAAAGTTTTTTCCGTTCAAGTTCAGGATGTGGAAGCGACCCGAAACGTGGTGGAAGGTGCACTCTCTATCTTTGGTACTCCTACTCATGTACTTGTGGATTTAGATGCCACTCATTCTTTTATGTCCACAAGATTCGTATGTCATTTGTTATCACCCCTATATATTTTAGAACATGTCTTAAGTGTATCAACACCGGCAGGATTATCTATTATGACTGATATCATGTATCCAAAGTGTGAAGTCTGGATTGGGGAGTCAAAACTGGTTGTGGACTTGATATTATTGGAAATGTATGACTTCGATGTGATTCTAGGTATGGACTAGTTAGCAAGTTATCATGCTAACGTTGATTGTTTCTATAAATGGGTATATTTTGCCATTCCGGGGTGTGAACCATTCTATTTCAAAGGGCTAGTCTGAAAGGAGTTGCCCGGTTTTTTTCAGCCTTGCATGCTCATCATTTAATAGAGAATGGATGTCAAGCTTATTAGGCTTACGATAGCACAATTGGGTCTCACAATGTGCCAACAAAGGATATTTCAATAGTTCATGAATTTAGGGATGTTTTCCCTGAGGATTTACCTGCCTTGCCCTCACATCGAGAGATTGAATTCGAGATAGATGCTATTCTTGGATCAAGCTGAATTTCAAAAACACCACACAGGATGGCTCCAGCAAAACTAAAAGAATTAAAGTAGCAGTTGCAGGAACTTTTAGAGAATGAATTTATCCGACCAAGTGTCTCTCCTTGGGGTGCTTTGGTCTTATTCATGAAAAAGAAAGATGGATAATTACGATTGTGTATTGACTATTAAGAATTGAATAAGATCACTATCAAAAATAAATCCCCATTGCAAAGGATTGATGACTTATTTGATCAATTACAAGGGGCATAGGTATTCTCCAAAATTGATCTTTACTCAGGGAACCACCAACTAAGAATTAAAAAGGAGGATGTGACAAAGACTACATTCCACACCAGGTATAGGCATTATGAATTTCTAGTTAAACCCTTTGGATTAACTAATTTCCTGGCAACTTTTATGGATCTGATGAATTGGGTATTTCAGTCATACTTGAAAAATTTTGTAGTTATATTTATCAATGACATATTGATATATTCAAAGAGTTATGAGGATCACGAAGCACACCAAAGAATCGCGCTTCGGACACTTTGCGAAAAGAAGCTTTATACTAATCGAGGATTAATTGTATTCACTTCACACAATCAAAGGCCAGAAACAAAAACAGAAAAATCCCATCTTATGGGATAAATACAGAAATGCCGGCCGGTAATAGTAACTATCCTCTAGGTTAACGCTTTGAGAAAGGGCGGATCACATATAACTCCATGGACAGAGTTATCCTCAATTACCACTATAACGTTTTAAAACATGTTGGAGAACCTAACCTAACTACATATTAGTCCCGAGTCCTAAGTAACAGTATCAGAAATATTTTTTCTTATCATTTCTTTACAAAAAGCCCTTTCAAACTCCTCAGATTTATTTTCAAAACAAGTAGAAATAGTTTATAATCCTTCAAAAATTTAGTAGTATAAATCAGTGCAGATTTTTTGGACAAAAATCACATACTGGACCTTATCACGTGACAAATTAACTTTTATATAACAGAAATCTTGGATTAAAATAATTAAATTCCCTCATTTTCGCACTTAGGGTTCACTAAATCTTTTGGATGATAAACAAATACCAAACACATGTATTTAGACGAAATCAGAGGCATATATATCAGTATATACTAGTAAACATGAAATCTGTCCGATTAATCAGGAGAAACAGACATTATTTACAGTAAACATGTAGAACCATGGATTTAAAGTATAAATACTATATTTGAGACGTTAAAACATTGTAAAAATACTAAATAAAGTCTGAAATGCACATGCATGAACTTGATCTACCGTTATTTTTACCCGAGGCGGATCAAAACGGGTGATTTCTCCTTCCCTCTTCTCTTTTCCCCTCCTTTTCCCTCGTGCTGCTGCTACTGCTCTGAACATCCCCCTCCCTTCATTTTATAACAAAAATGAATCAAAATGCGGGGTGGGTCAAAATCGCGCTTGCACTCGAGCGCGCGGTGAGCGTAGGGTTGCTGCCAGGCACTCACTTGAGAGCGCCTGGCACCCGACGAGCAGGTGGGTTCTAGATTTTGCGCTCGCTGCCACGCCTCAGGCGCACGACAGGTGCCACCTTGCTGTTTGCTGAACTTTAGTAATTTTTCCACTTTTTACTTCTAATCCTCATTCTTTCATGCATATTTAACATCATCTTGATTATTATCATTTTTATTAATCCAAAATTATCATGTTTCGGGTCCAGGACCTCAGAAAATAGGTCAACCTTATTAGCTAATCCACAAATATCCATATTGTCAACATCATCATTCACTTTAAATCTCAATCATATTCTGAGATCTATGGAAGTTATGGGCCCATATACACACTTTCACTATACTATTTTGATTAATCATTTATTTTCAGCACAATATTTATTGATTGAGGAAAAATCCCAAGGATATTAAGACAATTAAAGCAAAATCTGCGATCATCAAATTATAGATAACTTGGAAACATAATTGGAAACATAAACTTCAAATTCAAAATATAATGCATAAGCTAAAGCATCCCAAAGTAGAAAACTTTACCTTCCACCACTTTTGGTGATGCCTATGATTTCTGCACTTTAACTACCAATACCTTGCCTGATACTGTAGACTTCTGGGCCATCGGCTCCCTAGAATAGGGGCAATTCTTGATCAGATGACCCTATTGATCACATTTAAAATAGACTCTCGTTGATTTATAATAGAACTTTCCTGGATGCATTTTTTTTTGCAAAAAGAACGGATGGGTGCTACTATCTATGGACTCGGTACTGTCTGAATTTCAACACTATCCTTTTCCTTATATGCCAACTTAGCATTTTTAGCGGGTCCTTCTGCTCCTGAACAAGAGCTCGCCCCCGACTCTCCACGATTTGCTTCTCTCTTCTGAAAATATTCCTCCTCCCTAAGCTCCTTCTCAAATATAAGTGCTCAATCTAATACCTCCTCGTAGGTTCGTAATTTTAATATTGATAGTTGCCTTTTGATTTCACACCTAAAACCCTCCCGAAATCTCTTCGCCTTCCTCACTTCCTCATCCATTATATAAGTTGTATAGCGTGACAACTCTATAAATTTTGCATCGTAATCTGGCACAGTATGATCCCCCTGCCTTACCCTAATAAACTCTTCCTTCTTCTGTTTTGGAAGACTGCTGGTAAAATATTTGTCCATGGAGGCCTTTTCAAACATATCCTAAGAAATTTAATTCTCAGGCACTCCTAGAGCTCTCTTCTTCATTGCCCACCAATGATTGGCCTCGCCTTCTAGCCGATGAGAAGCGAATAAGACTTTATCTTCTTCAGGACATCGAATGACTGAAAATGCCTTTTTGAGCCTCCGAATCTAACTTTCTACTTTTAAGGGATTCGGCTCTCTCAAAAACTTAGGCACACGTTCATTTGTGAAACAATCACAAGTTGCCACCCTGAGATTTTCAAGAGTTGGGGAAGGAGCCTAAACCAGAACTGGTGCTAAATTATGCTGTCCCATAGCCTCCATAATATCTTACATCCTTCCAGTTAGATTTAAATACTCTGCCTCTCGGTCCTGTGGCCGGCCACCACTATGAGTAGTTCTTTGTCTATGTGTCATTGCTAATATTCTCTCTGAAATAAGAACAATTCAGGTCAGTAATAGAACTCAACTAGGACACTATATACTAAGCGATCACACATAACTAATTGATCCTATCGTAGTCCAAGCCTAAGTTAATTAACTTAACTTAATTAAGACACTAATTACAATAACTAGGACTATCCGATCAAACTTATTCTATCCTAAATTTGAAACAAGAATCCAGAACAAGTCTAAGGCATATCCTTCTCTGATACCACTTGTGATGGACCGGATTAAATCAAAATGCCACTTGTCCTAATATTCGTCAATAACTGAATACAAATCATATATAATCCATCCGTAGAAATCAATCAAGCAAAATACAGGATCCGAAACAGCCACAATCCTTTTGTGGCTCCAACGCCGTATTTTCCTAATATAACGTCGGATCAAAGAGATATCAATAGATAACAAAAACAAACCATAAATACCTATGAAAGTATATAAAGTCATTGATACACAATGGAAACCAAACTCATAAGAGGATCATCAAAATAAACAATATACATCAAATATTCTTTCTATATAATAATAAATCTACAAAATCATCCTCCCAGGGCCAAGCAACCTGTGACTTCTAATCTTTCACAATAGGTATTAGTTCATGCACATCTAAAGGGAGGAAAAAGTAAGCGAGTGAGCCAAATACTAAATAATGCACAATTATAAGTAAAGACAAATGTAATATGCTTAAAATAAATTGATGGAAAGGGATAGGATCATAATACAAATATATAAATATAAAACATGATCAATGCGTTTTCAGAAGAAATTTAATTTTCATGTCTTGTTTCTGATTTTCTTTGGATACAGATACTATATTCATGATCAAAATATCTTTTATATTGCATTTAAGTTTCTTATTTTGCTTCTGATTCCTTTTTGCTTTCAAAATCATGCAGAAATATATTTATCTTTTGAAACCAGGGATAGTAGGCCTTACTAGGTAACGGAGCAAATATCGAGCAAACAAATTGTACTCACTCCACACAATCGAAAGGCCTACACCTCTAATTCTGCTAGAGGTCAAGCATACGGTACCTGTCACATAAACCCACATGGTAGGACATTTTTCTCAATACCACTATAATATCATAAGACATATTAGAGAATACTATCTGTTGAAATATAAATTCTTGGTCCAATTTCATGATTATTTTTTATATTTTATTTGAAAACTTTGCACAAACATACTGATACTGATAACGGATAATGAATAACGGATACAGATAATAGATACCAATACTAATAACTGACAACGGATAACGGATATAGATAATCGATGTCGATACTAATAACGGACAATGAATAACAAATATAGATAACAGATACTGAATCTGATGACGGATAACAAATTGCAGAGTTTGAATTTCTTGTTACAAATTTATAAATTCATATTCTTGTAGATATATATACATATTTTATATTTTATACTTCTTGGATACAGATATAGGTGCATATTTACATATTCTTATAAACTTAAGTTTTAGACTTTAACAAATACTCTTTCTCAAATAACAGATGAGCATACGATTATGAACTTCATAAAACAGATAACTTTTCATCTAAACAAATAAATAGATAATGGTTAACCCTACAGACAATTTAGTAAATTTGTAATATCAACATAAATAGATCTTAAGTCATAATTTTCCACTTCTAATTATTTAGAAGCTTTGGAAAAACTAGGAAATTTGTACCACATTGAGCCAAGAAAAACATTATAACTTCGGAAACACAAATTTCTCTATACAAGGTACCCAACAAAATTTTTGAAACATACAAAATAATATATGCAAAATATATGTAAATAAATATCAAATAATTAAGGTAACAACATTCATGAAACTAGGGGTTCCAGTTTTTAAAGCTATATTTCACATATATCCGGAAAAAATGGGAGAAAAACATAAGCATGGGGTTACGGTTTTCCAACAAAACACCAAACTTCATAAAACTACGAAATCGAAGAGAAAATCAACATATATGCATATTTAATACATATATTCTTCAAAACCTAAGCTTAAACTGGTATTTGAACAAAAATACCCAATAGGAATGAAACGAAAAGAGCAACAAGAGAAAGAAAAGTATGTGGGTACACTTACCTCGACCCGATCTACAAGTTCCTAAACTAGCTCCACGTCAAAAATGGACCTGAGATTCTCGAACTCCCCTTCTCTCTCTTCTCCTCCGCGTTCTCTCTCTCCTCTCTTTCTTCTCCACCGAAAACGGTAGAAAAGAGCTGACATGCAGGTATATATATCTAGACTAGCGCCTCGGGCGCCAGTCGGGTGTGCAACACTGGAAATCTTGCCTCAGGACTCCTTGGGCGTGCTTTGGAAGCGCCTATACTGTAAATTGTGCCCCAGGCATGCCTCGGCACCCATTGAGCGTCCTTTCCTTGAATCAGTGCTCAAGTAAGGCTTGAGTGCCACTCGGATGACTGTCAAGCCTGCATCAGGCTTGCAGCAAGGCAGTTTTGTGCACGTGCCTTTCAAGACCCATTTCAACCCGTCTTACCCAATTTTTCACATCCTTGGACATCAAATTTGATTATATTAGCTTAATAAATCGTAATTATCATAATTTAAAACTTGAATCTTATTTACAGATTAACATTACAAGGTTAACAACACTGACTCCTCTCTCTCTTCTCCACCGAAAATGGTAGAAAAGAGCTGACGTGCAGGTATATATCTAAACTGGTGTCTCGGGCGCCAGTCGGGTACTCCTCGGGTACACAACACTTGAAATTGTGCCTCAGGGGCTCATCGAGCATTCTTTAAACGTGCCTATATTGGAAATTGTGCCCCAGGCATGCCGCGGCACCCATTGAGTGTCCAATCCTTGAATTGGTGCTCAAGTGGGGCTCGAGCACCACTCAGACGACTGTCAAGCCTTCATTAGGCTTACAGCGAGGCAGTTTCGCGCATGCACCTTCCAGGACCCATTTCAACCTTTCTTACCCAATTTTTCACATCTTTGGATATCAATTTTGATTATATTAGTTTAATAAATCGTGATTATCATAATTTAAAACTTGAATCTTATTTGTGGATTAACATTACATGGTTAACAATGCCGGCTTCTGATTTTGCTAATTCCGAGTCCTTAGGCTCTTCAATCCAATTCCTCCCATATTCTTTGACCTTAATTCACTTATATTATTTACTGAACTATAATTGGAATGATGAGGAAACTAGATCCTTACCTTGCATGCTTACTTAAAAGATAAAAATTGTTGATTTGTTTTTAGTTACTAAATTTTCTACAATTTTCTAAATTTTTCCTGCACTTAACTGCTAATTTAACTTTTCATGCCTTAAAATTTATTATGGATAAGTTTCTATAGAAAGTTAAAGTATGAATGGATAGTATTTTGAAGGAAAACTCTACTATAAGTTAAGAATTTTGAAAATTTTTTCTAGAATTAAGAAAATTATGAAAAAGAAAAGTGTAAAATTTTTATGAAAATATGTATTGAACCATATTTTTATTTCAATTAGTAGTATATTATGAAATATTTTAATATATTATAGTGATAAATTGAGATTCAAACCTATCATCTATAAGTGAAAAGTAGCGTTCGACCTCGTCTACAGGGTTATATCTATGATGACCTACCTATGGCTATTAAATAGTAGCATACGACCTTTGGCTATTTAGAAATAAATATAACTCGAGTTTTTATTATCCGCTCTTTTAGTCGGTAAGGCCTACTGGCTATTGGTCCCTCAGAAGATTAGATTTCAACATGTTTTGATAATAAGAAAAGAATAAGAACATGATAGAGAATCCTGTAGTAGATTAATCCAAATTTTCTACATAAGTATTTTAGAAATTTCATGTATAGTATCTGATGATGATTCATTGTCCTTTCGACAACTTTTAGTATATTTTAAATACAAATTATATATGATCATTTATTAAATTATATGTCTTATTAAACTTTTAACTTACTCGTTGCTTATATTTTACTAACCCCCTCAGATGAGAGTCTCGAATACATGTAGGACAATCAAGATTGATGGATGAAGCTATTGAAGAAGTTATAAATGGAAATTTTGAATTTTGATGTTGTTTTATAGTTTCGAATAGTAGTTTAATGTATTTAAGTAATCAGATTACTGTGACAAACCAAAAATTCTATCAAAATTCCAGCAGAGTTTTATCTATAAAACAGACGTCCGACAAATACAAAATCTATACAAAAACTTATATAGAATCTACAGCATACATACAACATAAACACAGGATCTCAATCACAACAATAAATACATGGGTGGCACTGACGTCATAACTCCAATACGACATCGACTCAAAAAGGATGCCAGCTAAAAACCAATTACAACAATAAAAGATACCTACGGAAGCTACTACATTCATCAATGAACAATGAAAACTAACTATACATCCAACAATCATCATCGTCAAACATGCATATATAACCACAAGTATCAAAATTAATAATAGAATATCCATGCTTTATATAAAATAACAAAACTAAGTCATCAAAAGCTTTCCAATCAGTATCAGCTGCCTCTTCAGCGCTTATAGCCTATTAAGACTCGTCGGGTATAATGGCTTGCTCATCTGGAAGGAAAGAGAAGTAACAGTGAGCTAACAACTCAGTAAGTATATCATAATCAAAAGCGGTAAACAATATAAGTAAGGCTAAGCAAATAATGAACATATAATCATGAGAGGGGTGCATAAATAGTGACATATTCGGATATGCTTAGAAATACCATTTACTTCTTTTTGGGATATAACTTACGTATAGTTATTCATCTTTGTGGACTAGGGTCAGTATGCCTTATCAACTAAAGGTGTAGGAAGACAAAAAAATATCATGATACCCCACATGATCTAAGGTCACAAGCTCCTATTATCGACCCAGAGGCAGGCCATCTACATATCATGTCTATAGACGGCCCATAAGGCCCCAATAAATTTTCCCCGAGACCCAGAGGCAATCTTCATCCTTCCATAGTAATATCCAAAGGCTTGCCAAGAGTATTACCTGTTACAATATATGACCAAGATAATCATTGAGTCTCTACTATAATGCTATTTGCACGCCAAAGAGTATTACCTCTATATCACAATTTCATGGTCCTAGTTTTACGGGTTCTTATTCATTGGAGGGAAGGTCCACTACAATTCAATTCAGAATATCTCCATCTGGGAGAATCATTCGATCACATATCACATTGTGGACTTCCCTCCGATTACATATACGATTATTATCTTTCATTTAGATTTAAATATTTTCACAAGTCAATTTGGATGTATGGTGTCACAATGCATAGGAAAGATTAGAATTCATTACCACATTAGGCAATTATCTCTTTAGGATCCTCCGGAACACATTTCTTTATAAACGGAGCACAAACATATATTCCTGAGGCTTACAATTACACATAAATTTTATAACAATTAGATGGGGTGGAAGCATGCAAAATTCTCATTTATTCTCGGGTGAACAGTGTCAGGGCTGTTTTAAAGTTTCTAGACATCACGAACGAGTCAATACTTGTGAAATCGGATGCTCGGCTGAGATATATGCATAACTAGGATATGATAATTTATAATTTGGGATCATTTAAATATATAATCAAAGAAAAAAGGAAGAATTCATAGCTGGGCATGGGTTAGGGTTTGGCAAAGCCAAACAGAGCCAATCGGAAGGGGATTCGGGCGTTAAACCATAAAAATTTTAGTACTAATCATGGGTCACATATTTTTCATAATTTGGGTGGATATCAGAACGATAATACCTGATTAAAAACAAATAAAAATTGAAAGCGGATATTCACTCCTTTGACTAGTGGGGTCTACTAGCTCGGGTCTACAAAGATGAATAATTATGTTTAATCTACGTCATAAAGAAAATAAGAACAAAAGAAAGAAGTAAATTACACCCCAATCATATCTAATTAAGTTTTGTTTATACATCTCTTTCATGTATATATATCTTTCTTCTATTTAATTTTATTATTATTACTTAGTGCCTTATTATGATGTACTTGTTGGGTGGTTAGCTCAATCTTACTTCTTCTTCTTTCCAAATGAGAGTCACGAGATAAACTCGATTAGATAAAGTAACGAGAGGATTTGGGTTACGAAGATTGAAGGACTTTGAAGACTCAGAACCTTAGAATGTGATTAATGACATAAGATAAAAATAGCTGATTTAGATTAATGTTAAGTATTAAATTTTGACATGACCTCTTATTTAATTGTTATGGATCATTGTTATACTTACGCAGTTTATTTATTGACATTAAATGCTCCCACGGGTATAATGTTGAGCTTTATATAACTACTCAGATGGCATCTCTATTTAGATCCAATATAGTAGTTTAGATATTATTGGGTTGGAGCCATGGGTTACATGGCGTGTGATGTTGGCCCTGTGAATAAGTTATGTAGGAGTCATATGATTGCCATGGATGAAATGTCATTTGTTAGTCTTGTGTGCGTTGTGGAGTAAATTTTAATGTCTGGATATTTCTATACTTTGTACAGGTTTTATTAAGCAAGTTGTATGTATGATTTTTGTCCACTTTTAGAGAAAATTTTACCCATTTTTTATTAAAAATTATGTTATTTAAATTATGGGCATTAGTTTTATATGATTATTGGCAGAGGTTATTAGTAAAAAAATAACCCGTTTCATCACAGTTTGTATCAGAGAAAAGAGATGCCTTAAGTTTGATTTGAATATTATGCAGTAACTTAGGATAGAGTAAGATTGATCAAATAAGTAGATATAAGTATAGGAAAAATTAAATTAGAACAGAATAGTCTCATTTATTTCGATTAGCTAGCTTAGGCTTGAACTAAATAAAAGATAGAGAATGAATTTGGTTGTCTAGCTCCTGCGTCTTAAGTAATGTCTTCAGAATAGTTTAACCATGATTTTGCCTTTAAATAGGATATTAGTAGCCGCTATGGCTCCTAAGAGAAGGTCTATTCGGGGCAATGGTCAACCGTGAGGTCGAGAGGAGTTGTAGGGAGAAACCTTAAGGTTCAAATTTGATTTGGTACCAATTTAGTGCTTAAGTTGATTTGGTGCCAATTCGAGGTCTAGGTTAATTGTTTGGGTTTGAAGTTTAGGCTTGTTCATTTCTGGGTTGAGGCCCTCAGACTTGAAATTCATTAAGAATGAATGCTCGATCAATCTAGTAAGTACAGTGGATAAAGTGGAATTAATGGCTCGAAGTCAATGTGACTTGGAGTCGATTTTGGTAAAGTGAATTTAAGGATGCCGATTTATGATCAATTTCATAGTGATTGGGTATTTGAATTTCGGGTGATGCGAAATCCTGTAGGAATTGAAAAAGGTGTTCGTGAGTGTTTGTGTGAATTGTATTGATAGGATATTATACTTTGCAATTAAGTTGTAAATTCTTAATAAGAGGTATGGTTGTGTGAGGTTCCGGATTTGTGAACCCGACAATTATGAGGTGATTAGTATGCTAATGATCAATACTAATCTTATGGGATGATTAAGGTTTGGTATTGAAAGAAAAATCGGGAAAATCATTCGGGTCCGGCCGCTTTGAAGCCGCCGGCGTGAGCTTGCGCTGCTGGCGCTCGAGCCACGGCTCGAGCGGATAAAGCGAGACCGCCCGTGGCCTGGCCACTCGCCAGCCGCCGAGGGGCTCGAGCGGTGGCCGCCCGTGGCTCGGCCGCTCGCCCGCCCCGAGGGGCGCTCGAGCGGCCGGCGCGATATATTCGTGCCGTGCGTTCGTTTTCCCTCATTTTCGCGATCGGCTGAGGGTTTTAGAGAGAGAGAGAGGGGCGCGACCGGAGAGAGAAGAAGGGAGATCGAGCCCGGGAGTCCGATTCCGCCCGAGAGCCAGGTATAAAGGTGAAAGCACGCGTCGAGGCAAGTGTTCTCATACCCACTTCTCATTCTCTTTCAATGTTTTGTGTATTTTCGTTGGGTATTTTGTGTCGATACCCACGGGGAATATTAGGATATTGAAAACCCATGCCTTGAGGTCCATGAAAATGTGGTTAGTTGTCCGATTCGTGTCCGATTCGCCCGGGTGGGTTTTACCGAAACCCTAACCTACGGGATTTTGGGGGTTTTCCGTTTCCCGGCCTTGTATCATGAAATTGACCTCAAAATTGGAATCCCCACGTCCCAATGATGTATATATGTCGGCCGTGGGTCCGATCTTGCACGTTTGGACCCGTTCGCGGCGTCCGAGCCCGTTAAAGGGGCGTTGTTACTGTTCACCCGAGACCGAAGGTGGATTTTGCGTGTTGTCACCTTCATGAAATGATGAAATGATCCTAGAATATGAATCCCCATGTCCCAATTGTGTGTATATATCGACCGGATGCCGAATCTCGCAAGATTTGACCCGTTTGTGGCATCCGGGAGCCTTGAAAGAATTCCGTAATTGTTTATCCGAAATTGCGGAATTTAATGGAAATTCGTTCGCGAAGCCCTTGACCCGCGCCCAGACATCGTTTGAGCTTCTATTTGGAGTTAAGTGTATAAATTGATTTGAGATTATAGTTACCCATGCCTCGGGTTCTATAGATTACCTGTTGGATGTCCAAAATTTTGAGAATCAACCGATTCGTGCACGTGTGCACTGTTCACGTGCACTGTACATGGGTTCTACTCTTCCGAAAATATCGGACGATATTTTGTGTAATACTTCATTGTTTAAATGCCGATTAAAGGATATGTGTTTGTAGAGAGAGAAAGTTGAGGCACAATAAGAAGCACGAAGAGGAAGAAAGGGGAGAGACCACAGTTGTGATCCGATCCAGGTAAAATAATTGTAGAGCGAGCTCAGGCAAGTGTACTTCGGANTCGCTGTTTTTCACTGTACTGATTTCTCGTGCTTTAAAACCGTTGAAAATGCTCTAAATGTTGATGATGCATGTTTAAAGTACATGAAGCATGTTTACTTTGATTACTCGGTTAGATTTGTGTTTATCTATATTTATTGCAAAATTTGGCTTCGATTTCGTGAAGGAGCATGAAAATGGTGTTCAATTTCTCTTGAAAAGTATGTGATGAAACCCTAGCCCGAAAATGTTGTATAGTTTGAATAAATTGCATGATTTAATGTATATGCATGGCATCTATGACATTAATTTCATGAAATATGTGCAAGTAAGAGACCGATTTGAGTTCAAAGGTTTTTGGCGAAGCCCCATGTACGAAAATGAAGAGGTTTTGATGAGTTTTAACCGTAGCTTCTATTATATGAAAGTTAATTGACATCGAAATGAAGCTTCCCGTATAGTTTGTTTTCGAAAATATGTACGAACGTATACCGACAAAATTTTCATGTGAATTTAAAGAAGTGCTGAAATTGTGTTGTGAAAGTTTGATTTCGAAAATGGAATTTTCGATAAAGAGATGATTTCCGTTACAGTTATTTTGGGACCCGAGACTGACTACAGTCTAGGTAAGTTCTTGGGTGAGGCCCTAGAACTTACGGTGGTAATCGAGGATAGCTCTGTCCATGGAGCGATTCATGGTCCGCCCTGTCCTCAAGGGCGTTAAGCCAGGAGGAACATAGGCCGACCTTCGGGTGGCATACAGTACAGATATCCCTCGGGATGGGATATATATGACATGATATGACATGATAGGCCTTGGATTGTGTGGACTGAACACAATCTATCCTCGATCATTCGCCCCTTCCGCTAGTAGGGTACCTTTGGCGAGAAGTCCGAAAGTGTTAAGATATGTCAGAGAAAAAGATGAAATGTATTGTACGGTGAAAAAAAGATGACAGTATCATCGGATGAAAAGATGATAATGAAACGATATCAAATGAAAAGATGACAGAGTATTATCGGATGAAAAATGATAATGAAACGTATCTGATGAAAAGATGACAGTGAAACATTATAGAGTACCGTTTTCAGTTTTACCATGCATCCGTATAGTTTATAGTTATAGTTTTACAGCCTATAGTGATATGATTTATGAAGCATAAGATTTAATATCGTTATAGCATGTCTTTACAGTTTCTTTTCAGATGATGTTTGATTAAACATTATGGTTTACATGGTTATATGATCGTTTTGGCATAATCGTTTTACAGTTCATATGCATGTACCTTCTTTGGGCATCGGCTCACTTTGTTTTAGTGTTTTCCCCCCTCCAGATGAGACAAGTAAAGCTTTTACCCGACGAAGAAGAGTAAGCAGAGAGAGAAGCTTCTTGAAGACTTTTGAGGACCATAGCATAGTGGAGCTATTTTGGAGAGGCCTGTCGACGTAAAGGCCTAGTTGCATATGATTTTGTATACAGATCTTATGATTTTTAATGTCCTAGAACATGTTGATTTTCGTAAAAAAAGCATATGATGTGTATGATAGTAGAAGAGAAAATGTTATGCTTCTGCAGGTTCTTAGTTTACTTCCGCTATATACTCTGGATTTCTTGTGCAGGTCCTAGATGGCATCTCGTTATTTATCTGTTAGAATAGTAATTGCTTTGATGGATTTGTGCCATGGATGGCACATAGGATCCTGTGAATGATTGTTGTAGGATTTGTGAATGATGGATAGTTGTGTACTTGTTATGGATGAATATTACAGGTTTGTATTTTTGGGTTTTCATCCAGTTACAAAGGAGACTCTGCCGAAATTTCTACAGAAGTCTTGCCTTATATTTGGACCGTTAATCATGTTATCTGTTTGACAGAAGCTTTTGAGGAAAAAAAAATCCGTTCCGTCACAGGTTGATCCAATCAGGGATAGGTGTTAAGTCTAATTAGTAAATGAAACCACTCCTTTGAAGTTATTTAGTGATTGCTAAGGAATTTAGCTGTGTAAGTCTTGAGGATATATATTTGGAGGAAAAGATCAAACTGATTGCCTTTGATGAGTGATTGAGGTTGTGTTGAAATTAACACTAGCTTTTGAGGATCTCGTATGAAATTGAAGGGGTTTCGGTTAGGTACCATTAAGGATACCTTGGAGCCTTTGGGGAAGTAAGATTAACTAATGAGGTTATTTGTGGATAATTGACTAATTGGTTACTCAAAAGATTAATCAATCGATAAACGGGCACAATGAATGGATAGGTGATTTTTAAGATCGATTTGTATCCATAACGTATTAATTGTGGATAATTGAAAATTATACTCGCGGCAGCATTCGGGTGAGGATATGCCTGCTACGAAGTTCGGGAACACCATTTGGGTTTTGAAGGTCCATTGGCATTTCATAAATTTTATGGGATGGTTCTTTCAGCCATATTTGGGTCGATATTGAGATGACCTTATTGATGGGTCCAAAGGAACGTAGGAAATATGTACTCCACTTGAAAATTGTGTTATGGATCGAAAACGGTTGTTAACCGAATGCCCAATTGAAAAAGAGAACGTGAGTTTAGTTTGAGAAAAAGCCTAGTTGAGCATGTGGCTCTTTGATATCTTGATTTGAAATCCATGGGACTTTAAGCAGTGGCGAATTGGGAAGACCTGTGAGATCCCGATTCCAAAAATATGACAATTAGGCAGGAGTGATGATGGCCAAAGTTGATAAGATGATGACCGGTTGGAGTGGTATGGTGATTTGATGATGGCCGGAGTTGATAAGATGACGACCGGCCGGAGTGGTATGGTGAGTTGATGATGGTCAAAGTTGATGAAATGATGACCAGTTGGAGTGGTATGATGATTTGATGATGGCCGGAGTTGATGGTGGCTAGAGTATGGTGATTAGATGACTGGAAGTATAAATATTGACTGGATTTAGAAATATTGACCGGAGTATATTGATGGCTTGAGAACCAGAGTGAATTTTAAAGTAAAATGCCTAAGTGAATTTTTTAAGTAACTTTGCCGGAGTAAAATATTTTATCTGAATTTGCTGATGACTGGAGTAGATTGAATTTGATAAAGACCGACTTTGTTAATAGTCAGAGTAGATTTACCTACTTTGTTGACTCTTTTCACCTATTCAGAGTAAATAAACTGCTCCCACCTATTTCGCTGACCTTTTAGAAAAAAAGTACCAAGTAGGTGACTTACCCCATCTACTCCCACCTAACCCATCATCTATAAATGTTGAGCTCGATAGTGAGGAAAAGAGTTAGAAAAATCTGTGAAGAAAGGAGAAAGTAGGAGATAAAGAGGAAAAAAAGAGTCTTAGGCCAGATTGGAGTAAGGACTTCGAAAATCAGGCAAGAGTATTTCAGAACTCATTTTCTATGTTCACTACTTTTGAATATCTCTAGTTTATTAGTTACGCTCTAAAACCCCATACCCTAAGTTACGTTACAAAAAATGTATGAATTTCATGATTTTGATCTAAGTTTCATGATTATGAAATTGTAACTCCTGACTCTGATTTTACGTTTTGGCCTATACTTTATGTTCAATTTATGTCCGGATTGCTTTGCTTGAAAATCTTGCATGGAACTGGAATGTCCAAATATGAAGGCCCTTTTGAATTTGTCCGTAGTATAGAATGTGTGAACTTTGAATTGGCCTTGAGATATAATGAATTTTGATTATGAACTATGAATAAATGCATTGAGATCAGACCTAGAACTGTTACACAGTTAGATAAAGTTCTTCGGTATGTCTTAGAACGTTATGGTGGTAATCGAGAATAACTCCGTCTATGGAGTGATACGTGGTGCGGCCCTCCTCGGGACGTAATAAAAGGATAGAAATTTTAACTTTGAACTTTGAATATTGAATGAAAACAGAAATGGATATGGCTTTTGAATTTTGACATTTGATTGTGTGGAGTGAACTCAATCTATCCTCAATTACTCATCCCCTCGACTGGTAGGGTTTACTAGCCCAGGTCCTTGAGCAATTGAGTTAAGGACGGAAGGACCAATAAAAATGACATTTATTTATGATCTTTGAAATTTGACATTGAGTTATAAACCTCAGAAATTGGAATTGAACTTTGAATTTCGGAAAAATGTTGTTGAATTAAGAACTTCGAAAAATGGCATTGATCATGAATTTTCGTATCTTCCACGACCTTTGTCTTATTGCATTTATGATTTACATCGCATGTTTTTTTGTACCTTATTAGGTTTCGGCTCATTTTGTTATGATTTTCTTTTCAAATGAGATTGTAGAACTAGTTCCGAACGAGTAGAAATAGATAAAGCTTAGCAAGGAGGAACTTTGCAGTCAAAAAGCCTATTGAAGATTTTAAAGATTTTTGATAGTTATGAATGTATTTATTTCAACTTGTGAATGAATGTTATATATGAATAATGACTATGCATCTTCTTGTTCATATTTTGGGAATAGATCTGCTTCTGGCATCTGCTTTTGGATATGATCAGGTTCTAGATGGCATCTCTGTGTGAGTTTTGGCATAATGAATAGAAATGTTAAAATAGTTGGAACCGTGGATATTATATGGCGTAAGACGATCCTGTGAATGTATTGTGTTTATGTGTAAGAGTCTATATTTGTATTTGCATGTTTCATTCAAAAATGAATGTATTGGTTTGGTCCGGACCGTTTTACCTTAAATTTTATATTCTTGGGTTTCAGTTTTTGTATGGTTACTAACGAAAGAAAAAAAAATCATTCTGTCACAGTTGGTATCAGGAAAAAACGAGATGCCTTAGGATTGATCGATCGTAAAGTGGAAGCATAGGTATAAGTTTAAGTAGGATAAGGCTAAGGATAATTGAGGTAAGATAGAAAGTTTAGGTGCTAACCTTTAGGCTGGTCCTAAACTTTTCTAAATAATTATTAACCCTTCACTATAGCCTAATCATCTGAGGTTTATTAATATTGTATTGTTCTCAATTATAGGATATAAATGGTCAATAGAATAGGTAGAAGAAATGATCGGAGTGGCGCTGGTATGCCCCCAGATCACAAAGCAGAGTACATAAATCTGTTAGGGAGAATGACGAACATAATAGAGCAATGGAGCAATGCCATATGGCTCTAGTCCCGGCACTAGAGCTAGCTCTAGTAAATCCTACCCCAACAGTGTATGATAAATTCACGGCGAAGAGAGCGCCGAAATTCTTTGGAGAATTGGATCTAGCCAAAGCCAATATTTATACTAGGAGAATGAAGAAGATTTTCACAGTGATACAATACCGTGATCAGGAAAAAGTTACATTTGCAACTTACAAATTGGAAAGAGAGACTGATAGTTGGTGGGCTATAAAAAAGAGGGCATTTGGAGTGTCCAATGAAGAGATACTTGGGAAATATTCGAAGAGGCATTTATGAAAAAATACTTCCCCTCTAGTCTTCAAGATCGGAAGGAGGGGGAGTATATGTGGTTTAGACAAGGGACCTGTACGGTAGCTGAATATGATGCAAAATTTATGGAGTTGTCCCGTTTTGCGTCTTACTTTGTGGGGATGAATTGAGAAAGGCAAAGAAGTTTCAGCATGGACTAAGGGACAATATCAGAAGGATTTTAGTGACCCAAAAGCTTCAGACGTATGCAGACATTTTAGATCGAGCGTTAATATTTGAGAAGGAGCTGGAGATACATATGTTTTTCGTGAAGAAAGCCGCTATCCGGGCAAGTTTTAGCTCCAAATCAAATGTGGGGCCCTCAGTGTCATTTAAAAAGGCAAAGATAGCAGTTAAGAGGAAGTGTATAGTTGAAACCTAATTGGAAACAAACTCTCAAATATCGATTACTGATTGTACTCATTGTGGGAAAAACCATGCTAGGGGACCCAGTTTTAAGGCGATTGAGGCATGCTTTAGTTGTGGGCGATAGGATCATTTGATAAAAGATTATTCATTGCCCAAGAGATTTGAAGCAAAGAAGCCAACAGTTGTGACTAAGGCTTTTGCAGTGACCGTACAAGACCATGAAACGTCTCCAAACGTGGTTGAAGGTGCCCTCCTTATTTGTGGAGTTTCAACCTCTATTTTATTTAATTTTAGGTCTAAACCCTATTTTATTTTCCTACATTTGTACATGATATTTTGTCTGACCCGAGAATTTTGAATTTGTATTTAGCTGTATCGACCCCTACTAGGTCCTCGGTAGTGATTGATATTATGTACCCAGAGTGTGTGGTTGAGGTGGATGAAAAATATTTGATGGTGGACTTGGTATTACGAACATGAGTGATTTTGATGTTATCTTAGGAATAGACTGGCTAGTAAAATACCATGCTAGTATTGATTGATTTCAAAAAAAAACATTATGTTTCGATACCCATGGAATCGAACCCTACTCATTTCAAGGTATTGGGAGAAAGGAGATGCCTATGTTGATTTCTACTTTGCATGCTAAATATTTGATGAAAAGTAGATACCAGGCTTACCTGGCATATGCCAGCACTATTAGAAGTTATAGTGTGCTGGCTAAAGATATTTTGGTGGTGTGTGATTTTAGGGATGTGTTTTCGGAGGAGATGCCTAGACTACCTCCTCACCGGGAGATTGAATTTGAGATTAAGGTTATTCCTGGTACTATTTCGATTTCTAAAGCACCCTATTGTATGGTACCCGTTGAATTGAAAGAGTTAAAATTACAGTTGTAGGAGTTGTTGATAAGGGATTCATTAGACCGAGGTATCTTCGTGAGGTGCAACGGTGTTTTTCGTAAGGATGGATCTCTGTAACTATGTGTGGACTAACGTGAATTGAATAAAATCACAATTAAGAACAAATATCTTTTGCCGTGTATTGATGATCTGTTTGACCAGTTATAAGGATCTCTGGTGTTTTCAAAAATTGATTTGAGGTCCGAATATCATCAGCTAAGGACTAAGCAAGAGGATGTGGCCAAAACTGCTTTTAGAAGAGGTACGGCCACTATGAATTTCTTGTGAGGCCATTTGGCCTTACAAATGCTTTGATAGCTTTTATGGATTTGATGAATAGGGTGTTTAGGCCTTATATTGATAAGTTTACGGTGGTATTTATAGATGACATTTTGATATACTCTAAGAGCCATAAAGAGCATGAAACTCATCTGAGGATTGTACTCCAAGTGCTTCGGGGAGAGAAGTTGTATGATAAACTAAAAAGTGTGAATTCTGACTGGAGGAAGTAATATTTTTAGGGCATGTAATTTCAATGGAGGTATTGTTGTAGATCCGAAGAAGGTAGAGGCCGTTACAAAATGGAGTCGGCCTACGTCTGTTACTGAAGTCCGGAGCTTTCTTGGCATGGCCAAATATTATAGGCATTTTGTAGAGAATTTTTCTCAAATCGCCATGCCCTTGACTCAGCTGACAAAGGAGGCCAATTTTGACTGGACAGAAGAATGTGCCTGAAGTTTTTAGAAGTTAAAGGATCACTTAACAACTACTCCAGTGCTGCCTATTCTGGATGGTTCAGGTGATTTTAAAGTATATTGTGACACTTTTAAGGCCGATTTAGGATGTGTGTTAATACAAAATGGCAAGGTAGTGGCTTATGGTTCCAGACAGCTGAAGGTGCATGAAAGGAACTATGCAACACACGATCTAGAACTTACTACAGTTGTGTTTGCCCTAAAAATTTGGAGACACTACCTTTATGGCAAAACGTTTCTTGTTTATTCTGATCATAAGAGTTTGAAATATTTGTTATCATAGAGAGAACTTAATATAAGGTAGAGGAGATAGGTGAAATTTCTGAAGGATTATAACTGTAAGATTCAGTATAAGTTGAGAAAAGCTAATATAGTTGCAGATGCTCTGAGCCACTGATCAGGATATGAGGCGAGGTTACAGATTAAACAAATGAAGATGTTGGATTACTTGAAACAATGTGATATCCAACGATATGTTCAAAAAAATCGGATGCTTTTATCGTACCTACAGATTTAATTGGAGGTGATTAACGAGGTGAAGGAGAAGCAGGTAAATGAATATTTCCTTATGAAAATTGAGGGTGATTTGAATAAAGACTCCAGAATTAATTTTAATGTCTGAACGGATGGAGTGCTGAGATTTAGAGATCATTTGTGTGTACCAAACAATAAGGAGTTGAAGGAGAAAATCTTGAAAGAAGCTCTCCGATCTTGGTACACAATTCATCCGGGAATGAATAAGATGTATTAGGATCTGAAAAAAATATTTTGGTGGAGAAATATGAAAAGGACAATCATGGCTTATGTAGAAAAATGCCTTGTGTGCCAACAATTGAATGCTGAAAGAATAAAGCCATCTGGGTTATTGCAACCAATGTCAGTTCCGAGTTGAAAATGAGAGGATGTTACTATAGATTTTGTGTCAAGTCTACCAAGGACTCCTAAAAACCATGACTCCGTTTGGGTTATCGTTGATCGGCTGACAAAATCAGCCCATTTCTTGGCAATCAGGATGACTTCCTCTCATGATAAGCTGGCCCAACTGTATGTGAATAAAATTGTCAGACTTTATAGTGTGCTTGCTTCCATTGTATCTGATAGGGATCCTCGTTTTGTTTCAAGATTTTAGAAAAGTTTACATAAAGAATGGGGACAAAGTTGAAGTTCAGTACCACCTATCACCCCCAGACCGGCGGCCAATTGGAACGTATAATTCAGATCCTAGAGGATATGTTAAGAGCCTCGGTGTTAGACATGAAAGGGACTTGGGATAATTATTTGGCCTTGGCAGAGTTCGCCTATAATAATGGCTATCAGGTAAGCATAGGCATGGCACCCTTCGAGGTGTTGTGTGAAAAAAAATATAGGTCACCGATCCACTGGGAGGAAACCAGAGACGAAAGAATTTTGGACCCTGAAATGGTTAAAAAATGATGAAGAAGATAAAACTGATACACATGAATTTAAAAGTTGCCCAGAGTAGACAGAAAAGTTATGCAGACCGAAGAGGTTAGAATTGAAGTTTGATGTGGGCGACTATATGTTTTTAAAAGTGTTACCATCTAAGGGGACATTCAGATTTAAGGTAAAAGGAAAATTGAAACCACGATTCATTGGCCCTTATGAGATTTTAGATAGGATCGGAGAAGTGGCTTACAGGTTAGCGTTACTACCTAATTTAACGGAGGTACACGATATATTCCATGTTTCGATACTCTAGAAATATGTCCACGATCCCACACACGTGATCGAGTTTGAGCCCTTGACAATTGACAAGGATTTATCCTACATTGAGAGCCGATGTAGATTTTGGATCAGAATGATCAAAGGTTACATACGAAAATAATCTCCCTGGTGAAGGTGCTCTAGAGAAATCACTTGAAGAAGCAACTTGGGAACGTGAAGAAGAAATCCGAAGCAAGTAACCCAACTGGTTTACTTAAGGTTTGTAACTTCATCTAAATTTTCAGGATGAAATTTCTTTAATTGGGAGAAAGTTGTGAGATCCCGATCCCAAAAATATGATAATTAGTGAGGAGTGATGATGACCGGAGTTGATAAGATGATGACCGGCCAGAGTGGTATGGTAATTTGATGATGGCCAGAGTTGATGATGGCTGGAATTGATAAGATGATGACCGGCCGGAATGGTATGGTGAGTTGATAATGGCCAGAGTTGATAAGATGATGACCGGCCAAAGTGTTATGGTGATTTTATGATGGCTGGAGTTGATGATGGCCGGAGTTGATAAGATGATGACTGACCGAACTGGTATGGTGATTTGATGATGGTCGCTGAAGTATGGTGATTTGATGACCATAATTGATGATGGCCAGAGTTGATGATGGCGAGTTGATGATGGCCGGAGTTGACGATGGTTGGATTTGATGGCTGACCGAAAGTGTAAATATTGACTGGATTCAGAAATATTGACTGGAGTAGATTAATGGCGTTGAGAACCGGAGTGAATTTTAAAGTAAAAGGCCTAAGTGAATTTTTGGAGTAACTTTGCCAAAGTAAAATGCTTTACCTGAATTTGCTGATGATCGGAGTAGGTTGAATTTGGTAAAGACTGACTTTATTGATAGTCAGAGTAGATCTATCTACTTCGTTGACTCTTTCCAGCTATTCAAAGTAAACTGCTCCTACCTATTTTGTTGACCTTCTAGAAATGAAGTACCAAGTAAGTAACTTACTCCACCTACTCCGACCTGACCCATCCTCTATAAATGCTGAGCTCGATAGTGAGAAAAAGAGTTAGAAAAAATCCGTAAAAAAATGGAGAAGTAGAAGACGAAGAGGAAAAAAAGAGTATTAGGCTAGATTGGAGTAACTAGTTCAAAAATCAGGCAAGAGTGCTTCAGAACTCGTTTTCTATGTTCATTGCTTTTGAATATTTCTATTTCGTTAGTTACACTCTAAAACCCCATCCCCTAAGTTTCATTACGAAAAATGCATGGATTTCATGATTTTGATCTAAGTTTCATGATTATGAAATTGTAACTCCTGACTCTGATTTTACGTTTTGGCCCATGCTTTATGTTCAATTTACGTCCGGATTACTTCGCCTCAAAATCTTGCATGAAACTGAAATGTCAAAATATGAAGGCCGTTTTGAATTTGTCCAGAGTATGGAATGTGTGAACTTTGAATCGACCTTGAGATATGATAAATTTTGATTATGAACTATGAATAAATGCATTAAGATCCGACCTAAAATTGTTACACAGTCAGATAAGGTTCTCCGACATTTCTTAAAACGTTATGATGGTAATCGGAGATAACTCCGTCCACGGAGTGATCGTGGTCCGCCCCTCCTTGGGACGTAATAAGAGGATAGAAATTTGAACTTTGAACTTTCAATATTAAATAAAAACGGATATGGATATGACTTTTTAACTTTGGCCTTTGATAATGTAGAGTGAACACAATATATCCTCGATTACTCACCCCCTCGACTGGTAGGGTCTACTAGTCTAGGTCCCTAGAGTAATAGAGTTAGAGATGGAAGGACGAATAAAAATGACATTTATTTTTGAATTTCAAAATTTGACACTGAGTTATGAACCATGAAAATTGGAATTGAACTATATATTTCGAAAAAATGACGTTGAATTAAGAATTTTGGAAAATGGCATTGATCATGAATTTTGGTATCTTTCATGATCTTTGTCTTATTGCATTTATAATTTACATCGCATGTTTTTGATACCTTATTGGGTTTCGACTCATTTAGTTATGATTTTTCCTCCAGATGAGACTGTAAAATCGGTTCCGCACTAGCAGGAATAGATAAAGCTTAGCAAGGAAGAACTTCAGAGTCAGAAAGCTTGTTGAAGATTTTGAGGATTTTTGATAGTTATGAATGTATTTATCTCAGCTTGTGAATGAATGTTATATATGTTCAATGACTATGCATCTGCTTGTTCACATTTTGGGAATAGATCTACTTTTGTCATCTACTTTTGGATACTATCAGGTTCTAGATGGCATCTCTGTATGAGTTTTGGTATAATGAATAGAAATGTTAAAACAGTTGGAGCCGTTGATATTATATGGTGTTAGATGACCCTGTGAATGTATTGTGATTATATGTAGGAGTCTATATTTGTATGGTTTGGTCTGGACCGTCTTACCTTAAATTTTATATTCTTGGGTTTCAATTTTTGTATGGTTACTGACGGAAGTAAAAAAAACCATTCCGTCATATGACCGATTAGTGTTGTTGAGGTATATGGTCATCTTGTATTTAACCGAATTTATTAAGTGATCTGACAAATATTTCTCGAGGATTGTAGCATCCGTAGGGCATTGAATTGGAAGCCATCGGTATTTGTCAAAATGAGATATGTGATGGTAGCTCCTGAGGAATGAAGGGTAAATTGTCGACAATGTCGTTGGGTTGATCCCTGAGGGATCAAGTGAATTGCAGTAGAATGAAATGTTTTTTTAGGAAGAACCAGGATTATATTTTCTTGCATCGTAACAGGTGGTTGCTCTCAAATCAAGTGGGGGAGAGACCCATAAGTTAAAGTTTTTTGCCCGTAGCTAGGGATAGTCGGAGAGAATCCTTGCTCTGAGGATTTATAGGTATTGCTTCTGATGATAACTATTGTCTAACAGTCTTAAGGGCCTGAATAATTATATTACAAGAGAAGGATGATCTTATGATGTTGCCAGTGTTTAGATCAGTTTAAGGATCGTGATGAGGAACCTTGGTGTCTTTCAAGGAAAGCGAACTTTGTACAAAAGATTAATGTTGGAAGTCCTTAGACTTAATACATTTTCAACCCTTCGTAGGAGATTTGAAAGGTAAATCATGAGTAGGTTCTAATACTTGAAAAATGGGATTATCGTATTCTTAAATTGGGAGATAGAATTGTATCCGACGTATTGAAAATATGAAATTAGGAAATGAGAAGCCATTATGGCTTTGTTTTAGGACCATTAGGACAACCCACTCATCATGCCTACGACTGACACGTTCAGTTTGGATAAGTTGGCTCCTTGGTATGCCAACGAGAATCCTGAAACTGTTAAGTGTTTGGGTCCTAAGATTTTGGGTGATAGCCTAAGGTTGTGTGAAATTTTGGGTGATTGATATAATTGTAGTTTCTAATTTGGCTGTAAATTGAGGATTTGTGAGTTTTGCTTTTGTGGTCTGGATATTGTGGGACTTTTGTTATAGCGGCTGAATAATCTAAGTGCTCTATATGAACCAATGGATGTAAGTCGTAAGAATATCTTGAATCAGCAAATAAATGATAAGTTAGAATAATTTAGGTGCGTGTGCACTCACAACTTCCATAGGTCTCAAGATGTGATTGAAGCTTAAAATGAACGACCATGTATTTCAAGGATATGTAGGAAATTGTTTGTTAGCTACTAAATCACCTATTCTTGTCAACTTGAATTATATATTTTAGAAAAATGTCGATTGTCAACATACCAATGAAATAACGAGAATGTAAAGTAATCCAGCCTTGAGGTTTGACTGCGGTTTGAGGGTTCTGTCAAATCTTAGCCAACTTGATGAGAAAAAAAATTTTAGACGTTAAATTAAATTAGATACAGTAGTGAATTACGATTGGATGATTTATAGTTAGATAAATAATAGAGTAGCGCAGCAAAAATGTGGTAAATCCACATATATTAAGGTTCAATTTGAGGCTCAAAAGGAATAGTTCCTTTCGAGGCTTAGGGCAGGTTGAAGTAAGAATTTTAGTTGTTTGAGGTCTCGAGCTAAATTGGTTAAGTAAATTAATGAAGTTGGGTTGTCTTTGAACTTGGTAGAATTAGGTTTTGGTAGAACACATTGGGTAATAAAAATCAGGAGGGTTAAAAATGCTCGAGGTTTTTTGGGGTAGCCGTTTAATCAAGGAAGTGACTTGGGAATACTAGAGAGAATCTAGAAGTTTACCTCCGATTAGGAAAATTCGAGATTCGTTAAATTTTAGGGATGAAATTTCTATAAGTGGGGGAGAATGTAACGGTCCGAGTTCTAAAACACGATAATTAGAAAGTAATTAATATTATAATGATCAAGACTAGACTTAATGTATACGAAAGAATATGTATTGGAAGTAAAAATCGGACAAAAGTGGGCTACCACTTGCTAGTGTGTTGCCATCAGCATGGCGCCTGCCGTGCGCTCAAGTATGGCAAGCAGCGCCAAAAATAGAATGTCTTGGGCCTGCCGGGTGCTCAAGCGCCCAGCCAGCGCACACCGCGATATAAATATCGCGCAAGGGTTCCAACGTGTTATTTTTGACATTATGGAGACCGAGAGAGAGAGAGCACGAGATGTTAGAGAGAAAAAAAGAAATCCAAGGCAAGTGCACTCATGTTCTCCTCTTTAATTTTCTTGCACTTTTGTCTTATTTTCTTCGGGTATCCTCATTCTGGTACCCAGTTAGATTTATATTTTGTAACTCCCAAGACGTAAGCATGCATATATGGAAATTTGATGCCTAAATTTGTAGGTTTGACACGTTTTCGGATAAGGAAAACCCTAACCCTCAGGCCCGGACATGACACTCATGAAACTTTGGAGCTTTTGCTCGTTTTGGGACTAGCAAATGATTACCCATGACTTAGACTTGTTGATTTATCGATTCGGTATCTGAATTTATGGTTTTATATGGAAATTCGTTCGACGCAAACCAAACCCATGCCCGGACCCCTTTTAGGCTTCGATTTGGAGTTTGATACATGAAATGAATTAGGTTTATGATTACCCATGCCTTAGATTTGATAGTTTGTCTATTGGATGATCGAAAATCTAAAAATTGACTGATAAGAGAATTCGGATACTGTTCACACGCGCACTGTTCACCGAAGACTCTGATAATTTTCCATGTCTAATTGCTGATTAAGTGATATGTATATGTGTATAAGCTCAATCGAATAATCCAAAATCGTCGACATGTACAATTGTGAAAGAAAGTTGTATTCGAAAGCCAATCGACTTTTCGACGGTAAGAATTCTAAATCTCAGCTACGTATATGATGTTCGTATATAAGTTAAGTTGCGAAAAGATTTAAATCCGTAAGTAAGATAATAAGTATACAACCATTTAGAGGGAAATTTCACATTTGGAAATTTGATAGATTTGACCTCCAAGATGGAGATATTTGAATTAAGCTTGGTGAATCCTCCCTCAAAAGAATAAGTAACCATAAAACCAAGACCCAGATTCACGTTTTAATGGGTAATGTCCATAGGCATGTTACTAGTATGATAGTGGAGATTTAAGGAATTATCATGGATGCATGTTGTAGCGGGTGATACTATAGTCATGCCTAAAGACGTTATGGTCGTAATTGAAGATGACTCCGTCTATAGAGTGATTTGTGGCCCATCCTTCCTCGAAACATTAATTTTGGCGGACAAGAATTTTGAATCATCCCGCTAGAGAAGGGACGCAAGAACTATGAGCTTTTAAATTTTGCCCTTAGATTGTATGGAGTGAATACAATCCATTCTCGATTATTCACTCCTTTTGCTAGCGGAGTCTACTAGCGTAAGTCCACAAAGATGAATAATTATATTTAATCTATGCCCTAAAGAAAATAAGAACAAAACAAAGAAGTAAATTACACCCCAAGCATGTCTAATCAAGTTTCGTTTATGCGTGTCTTTCATGTACATATATCTTTCTTCTGTTTAATTTTATTATTATTGCTTAGTTCCTTGTTATGATATATTTGTTGGACTATTAGTTCACACTTCTTCTTCCTTCCAAATGAGAGTCACGAGTTGACACCCTATTAGATAGAGCAAAATGAGGATTTGGCTTACGAAGATTAAAGGACTTTAAAGACTTAAAACCTTAAACTGTGATTGATGACATAAGATAAAAATAGCTGATTTAGATTAATGTTATGTATTAAATTTTCATATGACCTCTTCATTAATTATTATGGATCATTGTTTTGCTTCCGCAATTTATTTATGGATATTGAATGCTCCCACAAGTATAATGTTGAGTTTTAAATAACTACCTAGATGGAATCTCTATTTAGATCCAATATAGTAATTTAGAGATTATTGGGTTGGAGCCATAGGTTACATGGCGTGTGATGTTGGTCCTGTGAATAAGTTGTGTAGGAGTCATATGATTGTCATAGATGATATGGCATTTGTTAGTCCTATATAGGTTGTGGAATAAATTTTAAAGTCTGGATATTTGTATACTTTGTACAGGTTTTATTAAGTAGGTTGTACATATGTTTTTTAACCACTTTTAGAGAAAATTTTGTCCAATTTTCTGTAAAAAATTATATTATTTAAATTATGGGTACTAGTTTTACGTGATTATTGGCGGAGGTTATTAAGAAAAAATAACCCGTTCCGTCATAGAGACAACCAACAAGCGCAATGAAAGTGTAAAATTTTCTTAGGTAGCCTGGATATTATAAAAGATTTGGAAAAAAATTTTTAAAGAATTGCAATGCCATTAACCCACCCAACTCAAAAGATTGTGGAGTTTCATTGGATGAAAATTGTGAAAGAGGTTTTCAAAAGTTAAAGGACTATGTGACCACCGTCCTAATTATAACTATTCTGGAAGGATCCTAAAGATATGTGATTTATTATGATGCATCCAAGAATGAGCTAGTTGTGTGTTAATGTAGTATGAAAAGATAATTGCTTATGGATCAAGAAAGCTCTAGATTTATGAGAGAAACTACCTTACCCATGAGTTGGAGTTAGTGGTGATAATTTTTTTCATTAGAAAATTTTAAGTATTATTTGTATGGAGAGAAACTTTTGACAAAATTAAACCATAAAAGTTTGAAGTATATATTTTTTCAAAAAGAATTGACTATGAGGCCCAAAAGATAAATGGATTTATTGAAGGATTTTGATTACGAGATTCAACCAAAAAAGACCAACCTAATAGCGAATACTTTAAGTTGCAAGCCGGCAAATTCAATGGCCTATTTGAATAAAAGAAGAGATGGAAATGCTTGTTAGCATGAAGGAGTGTGACATTAGAAGATATTTTCAAGATATACGAATGATTATATCATATTTTTCGGTACAGCCAGAGATATTTAAAAGAATCAAGATAATGCAAATAGATGATCCATTCTTGTGGATATAGGCAAAGATTTAAATTGGAGAATCAATAGTAGATTTTAAAATTCAGGCTAACGAAATTTTGAGATTTTGAGATCAAATATGTATCTAATTTTAAAGATTTGAATGTTGAAATTTTTAATAAAACTCATCGATCTTAGTACACGATCAACTCAAGAATAAATAAAATGTATCAAGATTCATAAAAAATCTTTTAGTAGAAAAATATAAAAAGAGAAATTATAAATTCAATAAGAAGATATATGATTTGTTAACCAGTGAAAGTTGAATATGAGAAGCCACATGATCTTTTGCAACTAATGTTGACTTCTTGTTGGAAAAGGGAGCACATAACAATGGATTTGTGATGAGTTTGCCGAGAATATTAAAGAATCATGACACAATGTGAGTTATCATTGATTGCTTAACCCAATCAGCTCATTTTATTTCTATTATGCTAATATTCTCAAGAAATCATTTAAAAAGACTATATATAAACAAAATAGTCATATTTCATAGGATTTCAACTTCAATTGTGTCAGATTGCGATTTGTGGCTTGTATCTAAATGTAAGGAGATTTTACATCAGGAGCTACGCACCAATTTCAAGTTTACCACGACATATCATTGACCAATAGATGAGCAATCAAAAAAGACAATTCAGATTTTAAAAGATATGCTAAAAGTATCAATTTTGGAGATAAAAAGAAATTAAAACAACTATTTATCGCTGAGTTACCCATAACAATAATTATTAGGCAAGTATCGGTATGACAATTTTTGAAACACTATATAGAAGAAAATGTCGTTGCCAATTCATTGGAAAAATATTGGAGTTGGGAAACTTTTGGGACCACGGAGATCTAAGAGATTCAGATGAAATCCACTTGATTCAAGATCAGTTTCAAGTTGTTCAAAACGGACAAAAGAGTAATACAAAACGTAGGATGACCAAATTGAGTTTCAAAGTTGGAGATCATATATTTTTGAAGATATCTCCATGAAATGGAGACTCTAGATTTGAATTGAAATGGATGTTGAAGTCGAGGTTTATTTAACCGTCGATATTTTTGAGAGGATCAAACAAGTGACTTGCATACTAGTGTTACCTCCAAGTTTATAGGATATTTATAATATATTTTATGTCTCAATGCTTCGTAATTATTGAGTATAAACCGTTGAGGATTAAGTAAGATTGTATAGTGAATAACTGATTCAAATTTTAGGATGATGGAATCAAGTGCTCTGCACTAAAATGATTCATTTGGCCAAAATATTGTGGAAAAACCATTCATACGAGAAAGTCGTTAGGAATGAGATGATGAAATCCAAAAAAGGTATCCCAGTTTGTTTCTCCATTAAAATACATAAATTTTAAGAATGAAATTCTATAAAGAGGAGAGAAATGTAAGATTCAAATCCTAAAATTTATTTTAAATATACTAAATTTAAACAAACTAATAAATTATCATGGTAAATTGTCAATTTGGCTTAAAAATTAAGTATTTGACCGAACTGAATTAGGCTTGAGCGGTGTTTGACATGCGCCTAATCCATGCATAAGCATGTCTTACATAGAATGTTGTGCCTAAGGTGTGTATAAGGAGTACTCATGCATATTTAATCAAAATAAGAAGAGAAAGAAAAAAGGAAAAGGTAAATTTAAAATGAAATCTAAGTGTTTTCAAGTAAATCTTTGATAATTTCAAATGAAAGAAAATATATCTAACCCAATTTCTTTCTTTATTGTTTAATACTTTTGAAATATCTAAGTTTCTTATTCAAATACTTATAAATATGATCTTTGTTTGCTTATTTTAATTATATCTTACATGCACATCAATTATTTTTTATTTCACAAAAGGTGATTTATTTTTCAGCTTCAAGGAAACAATCGTACAACCTGTACAAATCCCTATACAACATACATATACGCATCCACATATCAAAACACAGGATCCAAAAGCCATAAAACTACACGTGACACCGATATCACAATTCCGATTACGACGTTGATACAAATAAAATGCCTCTAGATACCCAGACAAACCATACAAATACGTGAAAGTATATACATCGATCAAATATAGTAGAAACTAAGCTACATGTGCATCACCATCATACACATACATTGATATTTATACAAAACTATCAAAAATATACAAATGAGCTCCATAAAGTGTAAAATTACAAAAACTAAGTCCTTAAAAGTCTCCTCATGTCTTCATGCCTAGCTGACTCCTGATTCTCACTCCGCCTCATCAGGTATAAGTGCGTGCTCATCTGAAGAAAGGAAAAACAGTAAAAAATGAGTCAAATACTCAATAAAGTATAATATAATAAAGATAATAGTCAATATATGCAAAATAAATCTAAGGGAGGTAATAAGAGCAGAGCACGAATGCATAAATATGAAACATGAGCAAATATATTTTCCAAACATATTTTTCTTTCTTATTTTATTTCTAATCCTTTTAGATTCTAAAATATGCATAAAACTTATTATTTTTACGGACTAAGGCCGATAAACCTTACAAACTAATAGTACGGTCGAACAAGGAAAGAAATATGTTTACTTCTACACATTCTAAAACATAAATCCATGTAATTCAACACCCCATAGTGAGCGGTATACCTTTAGCTCGATATACGGGGCCTAAAACATATGTCACCATGTCCCCCGTAGCTCATAGGTAATCATCATGCTTCCACGGTAATATTTTAAAGTATACTAGAAAATACTGTCCTCTGAAATACAAATCCTCAGTCCAATTTTATACTTACTTATTTTTTGAGAAATTTCATGCTCATCTATAACACTTAGTTCTCACTCTAAAACAACGATTCATCTAACATAACATGTCATGCAATTTGCCTCTTATCCCTTTTTATTATTTACACAATTCTTATGAGTTTAGGTTCCACATGACATGAATTACATGTATAATAAACGTAAAGCATGTGAAGAATTAGAACTCCTTACCACCACGAGCCAAACATAACTTTAGAGCTTCTAGATAATAATTTTCAGAGTATATATACAAGATAACATAAATAATATACATGTCAAATAATATCTCGATTCATATCTAATAATAATTTTGGTTTATACAAAACTACATATATAAAATATATGTGAATAAATACTAAATAATCAAGGTACCCACATCCATAATGTTAGGGTTTTAAGTTTTCAAGTTCAAATCATGCATAAATTTCAATTAAAATAGGTAAAAGCCAAGGGGCGCAGGTTAGGGCTTCGTGGAAACGAAATACGACACAAATCTTACAAATCGGATATGAAATTAGAATATATATATGCTCAATATATGGGCATCATAAAATAAAAGTATAGATAGGTATCAAGACAAAAATATTCAAAAAGATTGGGATGAACAGTGCGAAAAGAGAAAGAAAAGGTTATGAGTATACTTACCTTGACCCGATCTATAACTTTTCTAACTAGCTTGATGACAGTTTTGAACTCGGGAGCCTTGATTTCTTCCTTCTCTATCTTCTCCTTCTCTCTATCTCTCTCTTCTCTCTCTCTGTATTGTTTGAAATAACGCGTGAAAAATCTCGACATACTTTCATAATCAAACTAGCACTCGAGCACCAGTTGAGCCCTAGCATACCTGAAGAGCCACGTTTGAATGCTCATCGAGCGGGCGGTTCTGCCTACCCATGTAATATCTCAGGTCTCGTTTGGATTATTTTAATATTAATTATGATTTTAGGTATTTCGGACGTTATAAAAATAAATTAAAATATTATAAGATTTTCAGGAATGATCAGAAGTACGGAGTGGCGCCCAAGGTGTGTCCGTATTATCATCCAAGTACTAATTGGATTTTAGAATAAAAGAAAAGTAAATAGAAAATAATATATAAGAGTAATAATAATAATAATAATAAACAAAAGAAAGAGAGGAGAAAAGGGGGACCAGGGAGAAAGAGGAGAGAGAGGGGGACCAAGGTTTGTAGGCGAGGAAAGAAGAAGCATAGGGAGAAAGAGGGAGAGGCGGTGACGGCAGCGTAGGAGATCGGCGGCGACGGTGGTTGCGACGGTCGCAGGCTGAGGCGGCGATAGGACGGCGCGAGAAGAGAGCAGTGGAATGACAGCGCGAGCTGTGCGAGGAGAGAGGGAGCTCACCGAGGAGGATGGTGGCTGGATGGGAGGCAGCGGTGACGACGGTGGTTGCCGGGAAGGCTAGCGATGGCCGTTTGAGGCGGTAGGTGGCAGCAGCAACGCGGGAGGCACTTCGCAGAGGGGAGAGAGAGGGCTGTGCGTGGGGGCGTGCATGAGGCAAGAGAGAGAAGGCCCAATCGGGTGCTTCGGGATATCCTTTCTTCAGATCTGTAGAGTATAATATTAAGGCAAGTATCCTCTAACCCTATTCTTGGTCTGATTTAATTTCTAATATGTTTTGACTATTATTGGAGATTTTACTAACATGTACGTATTTTTATATACACCCAATTTATTAATTTTGTACATGCATGTATGTTTTACTGGTCGTGCGGTGGCTTTACATTGGTATTTATAATTTAGAGGGTTTTCGGACATCTGGACAATTTATATGTATATTTGTGTATCCGTATATTATGGAACCATGAATAAACCTTACATTAATCATGCATGCTACCGAGGGCAGGGTCACTACAGGACCATGGCGGTCCGATACCTGATAGGTCGTTATATGTGATCCGAGGCATGAGATATTGGTACTGCTCCTGACGGGAAGGCTTAGTGTCAACGGGGACACATATGATGTGGCCCCCTTTTGCCAACAGGAAGGTTGAGCTATTTAATAGTTGACCTGCTCCATTGTGTATTTAAATGAAAACCATCGTAAGGAATTGGCGGAAAACTAATATATTTGGACGTCCTAATATATATAATTAAAACTTGAGATTACATCCAAAGTCGCGAGTAATAAAATATAGTGAGTAAGTTCCTAATCTATGGGAGATAGAGTACATTGATAGCCTTAAGCTACTGGCCTAAATCATAGTCGAGCCTTGAGCTGCTGGCTTAAATCGCAATCGATATAGCCGTGGTTACTGACGAGGGTAACCCTTCCTCAAGTTGGTATTATTGATATTTGGTTCTCTGATTTCGTACACGCATTGTATTTCTACATGTATTGCGTAGACTACGATTTGAAATACGTGGTTTGGCTCACGGATGGGCAATAGGAATGTCTCGTACGTACTGATGTGTTAAGCATTGGAACATGTTTTATATTTATATGTTTTGGTTTCGATATTTCCTTTGATTTCAGCATATAATATATGAGATTTAGATCCGGACGATAGTATCTCACACGGACGTGGTGACAGTCGCGAATATATAACGTGACCTTAGATCATATGATATAATATCGTTTATGAGATTTGATTGGATCGTTATTTACTATGATTATGTCCCAAAGAGACTATTTGATATGGACCGTAATTTAGTATAAGACATCTCATCAATTTTTAGGGATTTCACGAACCTTGTGTTTTGTTTTGACACGGTTGTGATTGTTATCCCTTTCCTCTAATTTATATACATTGTTTACATTTATACGATACTTGTTGAACTTTAAACTCACATTTTTATGTTTTATCCTTTCAGGCTAATGGTATAGATACACTTGCAAGAATGTGGATATGATCTTGTACAAATATCTCTATCAGTGAATGGAGATGTTATATTGGGTATATTTCTGATCCCGAGGTTATGTTATGGTTATTGTTTATGGCTGAGCGATGGACCTGATCGTTGTATAAAAATATTAGAATTGTATATTTGAATACCTCCCTTGTGATATTTGGTTAGCAAGTCATATATTATGTTTGTCCGGATTCATATCCGATTAGATCTTGTACGAGTTTTATTATATCGGGTCCTATATTTGTAGGGATTGTCAGGCTCGGGTTGGGTTTTTATGATTGATGAAAATATCATTATTGATTTTATTTGGATCTGCGTATATTATTTTCCTGAGTCGTGACCACCCATGCCCTTGGCGCTCGAGCGTGCCTCGGGTTCGAGCATTCTGCCCAAATGCGTCTTGAGTGCGCCTCAGGCGCCACCCCGACGCCAAGCCTCCCGACCCCTCATTTCCCTTCTAATGTTAATTTTTTCACATACACCTAAACCTTATTTTAATTATATTAATTTAATTATCTCCTAATTATTACATTAAGGAAAACGGAACCTCACAAAAATCTTATTAAATATTTCATATTCACTTATAATAATAACAATAACTATAGAAATTGTAGAATCTATCGGTGGACGTTCAAAATTTTCAAAACCAATAATTATTTCTTGTTATTCACAATTTTTAAAAATTCAATATATGGTAGCAAAATAAATCAGAGAATATTATGTGAAGACTAAGCATCACTAATTAGAAAATTTATCAATTTTACTTAATTAATTTAAACTAAATCCTTGTTCAAATAGTTTAAAAAATGTAATATTATATTTAAAAATATTTGAGATATATATATATTTTTTTGTATTTGTGCTAAAATCGCCTATTATGCAGCGAGCTAGCTTGGTCCACTTTATGGCATCGGCTAATGTCTCTTAGTCTTCACAAATACTATTCAATAAGAATAATGTCAGTTTGGGGTGCAAAAGATACGGCCAATTAACTCCTCTAAAACTACTCTTTATATATGCTCTCAGGCAATGGATTTGAGGCTCTGAAACATCTTTTCTGCATGAATCTTCTTCTTCTAGCTCTTAAACAATAGTAATAGTGAATAATCACCAAATAATCTAAGCCCAAGGATGTATGATCTTCACTTGATTTGAATATTGATCTTCTTAATAAAGCAAGTCTCTAGTACAAATATCAGATCATTGAATTACAGAAAACTTCTCACTCAAAATAGTTTTGGTTCTTAAATGGTTGCTTAACCCTAATCACATTCATTCCATATACTTATGGAACCATAATTAAAATTAAAAATACATTAAAAAATTGACAAGAGTGACTGGAATACAAGTACTGTAATATCCCAAATTTTTATTCGATTTAATTAAAATTATTTATTATTTTGGACGTGATTTGGGTATGGAAAAAATTAATTAAATATTATAAAATTGTAATGGATATTTGGATTAGTTGGCTGGCACCCGAAGTACTATCGCCTAAATATCGATTTGGATTTTAAATTTTAAGTAAGGCAAAAAATAGATATATATAAATATATACAATAATAATAATAATAATAATAAACAATAGAAAAGAAGGAGAGAAACGAGAGGAGGGGGTTTTGGGGGCGAGGGTTTCAGAAAGGTGAGGAGAGAGAGAGAGGGTTCAGGTAGAGAGATGAAAGGACAAGAGAGAGAAATGGGTAAACGAAGGCCCTCGAATTCGATTTTGGTTTCGAGCTAGTTGAAGAAATCATAGATCGGGTCGAGACAAGTGTATCCATACCCTTCTCTTCCATTTTTGTTGATTTTTATATAATCTCCTTTGGGTATTGTTGTTCCGATACCAGACCCATGCATGTATATGTGATACCCATAGCTTAATTATATATATATGAATTTCATGTCCGAATTTGTGGATTTCAACCGATTTCTGCACTCAAACCCTAACCCCACACTCGAGTAGTTTTGGGTTTTAATTTTTGTAATTTTTACATAATTTAGGACTGGAATATCATTACCCATATCTTATATATGTTAATTTACCGATTAGATATCTAATTTGAGGGTTTTATGTGAAAACCCATTCGTCGAAACCCTAGGATGTGCTTGGACCCCGTTTAGGATTTCATTTCAAAATTTATGCATAAATTGGCCTGAGATTATCATTATCATGTCTTGGACTTGGTAATTTATCTAATGGATGCCTGAAATTATGAGAATCGTCCAATATACATAACCAGGCACTGTTCACGTATGTTCACCCAAGGCTTCCAAGTAATTTTGCATGATTCCACATAGTTCAATTGTTAATTAAGTTGCATATATTAGCATGTGTTTAATTATACACTCCAAAAATTATATTTGTTAACCAATTGTGAAGGAATTATCATCCGGAAGCTCCAAAGTCACGTGACCCATGTAGTAAAGATTTTCTAATTGTTCCAAAGTGTTATATTAAATTGTGTATATGCTTAAGTCATGTAAAGACCTAAACCCATAAGAAATTTAAAAATTATAAAGGTATACGGAGGGAATGTCATAATATGTGATATGAATGATCCGTCCTCCCGGTGTAGGACTATGTGGAAGAAGTTTAGTAGACTTTCCCTCAAAAATTAAAAAATCATGAAATTAGGACCACAAATGTATGTTTAAAGGGTAGTATTCCTTGACATGCCATTGATATTACAGTAGAGACTTAAGGATTACCTTAGTCGCGTATCCTAACCGTTTATTGGAGCAGGTGATATCCTTGGCAAGCCTTAGGATATTACTGTGGAATGAAGAGGAATTGCCTCTAGATCGCGGAAGGTTAGGGTAGCGTTTTATTGGCCCTGAATATCGGATGATAGGTATACTGCTACACCACGTGGTGTTTGGCTCATCTCTATGCATGATATGTAGATGGCCCCCGTCTAATTCGATAATAAGAGCCCACGACCTTAGATCATGTGGAGTATCATGAGTCTTTCCTCGTCCTCCTATATCGTTAGCTAGTATAGCCTACTAGCCCTAATCCACAAATATAAGTAATTATGTATGATCTACATCCCAAACAAAAGAAGAATAAAACATGAAAAGTTAATTATGTTCTAAAAAGTATATTTGATCATGTTTTATGTTTACGCATCCTCATTATACTCTTATATCCCTCTCCTGCTTTATTTTCCTTATATTGCTTATTGTCTTGATATTATTGTACTTGTTGAGCTATTAGCTCACCCTTACTTTTCATTATCTCCAGTTTAGTACTGGTTTGATATACCTGATGGGACAATATAGAGATTGAAAGTGGACTAGGTTTAGATTTGGAATATCATGCTGAAGACTTATAAATTTTAGTTTTATTTATGCCATGGAAAAATTATATATATTTATATTTCTTTCAGAATCTTAATGTATATTGACATAAGGTTGTTGATTAGATGATTTAGTTTTCACTGTCGTTTGGATTTATTTATACTTTTGCAGGTTAATGTGGTTTGTAATAGGTATCTAGTGGTATCTTTCTTTAGCCGATATTGTGTTTAGATACACAGCGTTGGAGCCACGAGTTATATATGGCAATTGGATCCTGTGTGGTTTCATATGTTGTTAATTGTATGATGTCAGATGTTAAAATTTTTTGATGTATTTTATTTTTTTACAGAAGATTATACAGGTTTTGTATTGATAAATATCCGTATTACAGATAAAATTCAGCCAGATTTTTAACAAAAAAATACGATCTATCACAATTGATATCAGAGAAAAAGAGATGCCTTAGGTTTGATTTAAATCGTATGTAGAAGATTAGGATAGATTAAGATTTATTGGATAAGTAGACATAGGCATAGTACTATTATGTTAGATTGGATAGTTCTAGTCATATTGGTTGGCTAGCTTAGATTTGAACTAAGTCACAGTTAGAGAATGAGTTTGGTTGTCTAACTTATGTGTCTTAGTTAGTATCCTAAGAGTGGTCTAACCTATCTTGCGTTGCCTTCAGATAGGATGTGAATAGCTGCTATCGCTCCTAGACGAGGGTTTACCCATAGTAGTGGTTGACCATGAGGACGATCGGAGCTGTAGGGAGGCACCTTGAGGTTTAAATTCGATTGGTGCCAATTTGGTGCTCGAATTGATTGGTATTGATTCGAGACCTAGGTTAATTAATTTCGGTTCAAGGTTTAGGTTTGATCGGCTATGGGTTGAGGTCCTCAGGCTAATAATTTGCTAAGAAGAAATGTTTGCTTGATGTATCCAGCATGGTGGATGAGGTGGGATTGATGGCTTGAGGTTAAAATAACTTAGAGTCAATTCTGATGTAATGAATCCTAGGATGTCGATTTATAATCGATTTGGAGATGCTTAAATGTCTAGATTTTTTGGGTAGTTCAGATCCTATAAAGGTTGAGATATTGACCCTGAGGGTTGAGATGAGGTTGTGGTGATCCAATATTAAGAAGAAGGTAAGGTAATGTTGCCCCATGTTAGATAGGAAGAAGTTTACCCTGGGTGATTGACGTGAAAAAGGGTCGTGGGTCTCAAGGATAAAGAGATGTCGTCATATAGGTTCATGGATGCTTTATGGATGAATATCTTATTCCAGTGGGATTTTTGGAAGTATGTTTCAAGTATGGATAGTTCAACCGCAGGATTAGGGATTGCCCTTATTCAATGGGTCAGACAGTAAAAGAGCCCAATACCGTGGATTAAGGCTTCACGATGATCGCATGAAGTATAAAAGTGTCATCCATCATAGCAGGAGATATGGTTCCCGGATCTTGATGTTTTGATATATGTGTTACTTTGGGATCCAGAATCTTATTTTATTGAGGTTTCTTAAGCTTATTCATTTATCTGAGGATCGTAGGCCTTATACTAGTTGTATCGAGGTTTACAATATTTCTCAAGTTAGTAAATATGATTGGTCGGGTTGATTTAATTATCCTGTGGTGTTAAGGCTTAATATGATTTTGAGGACAATTTGGTTAGTAAGGTGCCATGCTAGTGTAAGTTATGATGGTAAGGATATGACACCTTATAATCGGGTGGAAAGGTTTGAAAATGAGGCATCATTGTTTGAGTGGCAACGAAATTAGTATAGTTTTGTCTACATATTGTCTGATTAGGATTTGTGCCAAGTTTAGTTATCACGTAAGACCACGTTTGTGAGTCGTTTCGTGGTCGCCAAGGTGTATGGGTAGTGTAAGTGTTTGAGGATGCTTCCTAGAAGAAATGGTCAGCCCAAATCATCTTCTAATCATTAAATTGATGGTTGTTGTGAAGCTATGCCCGAATTGGCACCAAATTTTGAGGACCTTGTATTGAACCAATAAGGTATCGGCTGAGTATTTTGCCATGAGGTACTTTAGTCCTTTTGGGATGACCTCATTAATGAATTTTTGGAGACAATAGAATGTAAGAACCCTATTTGAGGATTGTATCATAAATTGCGAAAGACGTTTAACTATGTGCTCAATTACGAAAAGGATTTAAATTTGGGAGAAGTCTTATGTTGGGCAAGTGGTTTCTCCGATAACAGGAATGCGATTCCTTAGAGTTTGGAGCAATGACTCATTTGGAGAAAGATTGATTGATATCTCGAAGGTGTGTTGCTTTCTTGGGTCTAACTAAACATGGAAGGTAATCCGATAAGTGTTTCTTGAAGATTGCAGCATTGTGAGGCGTTTGGCTTGGAGACGATCAGTATCCATCGGAATGGGTCATACGAGGGTATCTTTTAAGGAATTATGGATTAGATATCGACCATATTATTTAGGTTGACCCCTGATGGTCTAGTAAGTTACGGTAGAATGTGATCATTTTGAGAAAACTCTAGGATTGTATATCTCTTGACTTGTATGGGTGGTTACCCTTAATTATGAGGATGTAAAGCCTATGACTTGAAATACCTCATTCATAATTAAGGGTTAGCCATTGAGGTCCTTATTTTGGAGATTTATAGGTGTTTCTTATAAGGGTAGCTATTGTCTAATGAGCCTATGGACTAAGAGGTTGTCTTGCAGAATGAGATGGTCATGTAACAATATAAGCGGGTAGATTCACTTGAGGATAGTAATGGTGAAGGGGTTGTGTAAGTGGTAGTGTAGATCTGTAAGGTTGTTAAAGGGTTATTGTAAGGTATCAGTTTTTATAGCATGGTATATTTCGAGTAATTAAGTTAAAGTAAGTGAATCGAGGTCTTAGGATGCGGAAGAAATCGAATTTAAGGGCTGAAGACCTGAAATTGGTGAAATTGAGAACCAGCATTATAATCTTGATATAATAATCCATAAAATACGATTCCGGTTTTAAATGATGATAATTTTGGGATATTAAACTAATATAATCATAATTAGGGTCGAGGTATGTAGAATGATATGTTTTTGGTTGAAAATCAGGCGGCAGTGCCGGACGAATTGCTGGGCACATAGCCTAGCAGATCAGCGCCTACTGGGCACTCAAGCGCCCGACAAGGGCCAATTCCAGATCCAGCCGCGCCTGCTGCACGCCGTGGACCGCGCTTGAGCGCGAATCTGTGTATAAGCCATGTGCGATTTTCCTTTAAAAATGCTGGGAAGCATTTTGGCAAGGGGGATTAACGTTCGGGTAGAGAGAGAAAGAGAGGGAGGGAGAGGAGAGAGAAATGGCCAAACGAAGGCTCTCGAGATGGGTTCCAGCTTTGAGCTAGTTGGAGAAATCGTAGAGTGGGACGAGGCAAACGCACCCATATCCTTTCTCTCATTTTCTCTAACTTTCATTCAATTCCATTGAAGTATTTTTGTCCCAATACCCGACCCATACATGTATATGTGTTATCCATAGTTAGATGATGCATAAATATGCATTCCAAGTCAAAATTTGTAAAAATTGACCGATTTATACAATTTTTGTTCACGAAATCCTAACTCCACATCCGGATGATTTCGGGTTCCGTTTTTGGGGGTTTTTGTATAAATTAAAATTAGAATATCATTACCCATACCCTAATATAATTTATTTATCGTTTGATACCCGAATTCCCTTCCGATTGGCTCGGTTTGGCTTCACCAAACCCTAACCGCTGCCTAGCTCGTGAATCCCCCCGTTTATCCACCGATTATATGTTTAATTAACCCCAATTTATGAATTATCATGTCTTAATTATACATATACCTCTGCTGGGCGTCCGATTTCACAAGTATCGACCGGTTTGCGATATTCGGACACTCTAAAACGGCCCTATTACTGTTCACCCGAGACCAAATGGGAATTTCGCATGCTTCCATCATAATTAATTGTTATGTAAACTATGTCTAATTATATATGTTCAATTTTAAGCTCCGAAAAAATGTGTTTGTGTTTTGTTATGAAGGAAATGTGTTCTGGGAGGCCCCCAAAGTAATAACTGACTAATGATGGTAAAAAATCCTAATCTTCCCTATGAATTGTGATGACCATGCATCCAATTAACTTATAAAAGGATTTAAGTCTGAAGGAAAGATAATAATCGCATATACGTCTAGAAGGAATTCCCTAAAGCTACAATTGCTCCTCAATGGTAAGAATCTCTATTCTTCCTTATGTTTATGATAGTCATATATGACAAATGGATCATGAAAAGACTTAAATCTGAAAGGAAGATAAAACCATACAAGTATTCGGAGGGAAATCCACAATGTGTGATGCGATTGAATTGATCTCCTAGATGGAGATAATGTAAATGAAATATGGTGGACCTTCCCTCAAAAAAAATAAATAATCATGAAACAAGGACCACCGACTTATGTTCGTTGGGTAGTATTCCCTTGCTTGCCATTTATATCATGGTGGAAACCCAATGATTACTTTGGCTGCGTATCCGAGTGGCTTATGAGAGCGGGTGATGTATGTGGCACACCTTAGGATACTACTGTAAAAGAACGATGGTTGCCCTGATACCTCGAGGGATTTGGGGCGAAATGTTATTGGCTGAGTTGCTACAGGCCTAAAATATAGCCGATGGCTGAGTTACTGTAGGCCTAAAATATAGCCGATGGCTGAATTGCTGCAGGCCTAAAATGTAGCCGTTATGCTTTAGAATATGTAGCGTGCACATTCTTTTCCTCTTTCTCCCACACCTTTAACTACTAAGGTTTACTAACCTTGATCCATAAATATAAGTAATTATGAACAATTGACATCCCAAAGAGAAGAATAATAACACGTGAGAAGTTAACTGTGTTCCAAAAGTATAATTGATCATGACTTATGTTATGCATCTTATCATGCTCATAAATCCCCCTTTTCTTTTATTTTGCCTATATATTGTTATTGTCTTGATAATGTTGCACTTGTTGAGCTATTAACTCACCCTTACTTCTCCTTATCTCCAATTTAGCACAAGTTTAATATGCCCAATGGGATGGAGTAGAGGCTAGAAGTGGACTAAGTTTAGATTTAAAAGACCATATTAAAAACTTAGAATTGTAGCTTAATTTATGTCAGAAAAAATTGTATATATATATTTATTTATATTTATATTTCTTTTGGAAAGATTGATGTATATTATACAAAATGACTAATGATTAGTAGCTTAGTTTTCGTTGTATTTGGGTTTATTTACACTTCCACAGGTTATATATGGATTTATAACAGGTACCTAGTGACATCTCTCTTTGACCAATATTGTGTTTAGATACATAGCATTGGAGCCACGGCTTACATGTGGCTATCAGATCCTGTGAGGAGTTATGATTTTGTGTGTTGTTGTCATTGATGTTGAATGTTGGGATTTATGGATGTACATTATTTTGTACAGATTTTTGTATTGATAGATGTCCGTATTTTAGACGGAATTCTGTCAGATTTTAGACAGAAAAATATAGTTCATCGTAGTTATACTTATGAGGTGCATCATCAGTCAAGAAGAAAATCATTGCTGATAATTGGATGACGAGAATCTTTGGATTGGGTATGTCTTGGTGCATCATAAGAGATGTTGTAGGGTGAATCTCGAGCAACTCCTAATATCTAAGCGAAAGAAGTGATCTGCCTTTAGTTTTAGGAGGGAGAGTGACCTCCTAGGTAGTGAAGTCATGGAAATTATGAGATAAGAAGCCATCACCGTTTCGGTTTCGAGGATATTAAGGGCGGTAAGAATTAGGAGTATTATTTGGATATTGTGAAATTAGTAGATTATGATAGCTCATTTATCGTGAATTTGGATGTTACTACCAGAATGTATAGGTTAGTTCATTGGTATGCCAACAAAATAATAAGTTTTGAAAGTATTCGAGTTCGAGGTTCCAAGTGATTGCTCAATTGCGTTACCCAGATTAATTGTACTCTAAGGATTTTGGGCTTTGCCTTAATCATATCAATATCCTTAGAATTGTCCTTAGCTTTATAGCTGTAAGGTAACCTAGGTGTTTGATGTAAATCAATTGCCATGAGTTATAATAGGATTCTTAGTATCCTAATAAACAGTTTATTAGAGTAGCGCATTAGAAGTATATGGGCCCTTAACTAATAAATTTCATAATGGGATTAAGGTTCCAAGTTGATGGTCATTCTCAAGGCTTAGGAGGTATCGAGATGAGAGCCTGTTAGTTCGTTGGAATTTTGTATTAAGCCGAAGAAGTAGTCAATAGTTAGGCTTACCTTTATACCTGGGTAGATTATCATGATGTCTTCTGTGTGCCAACGAATGAGGAAGTAGGATTATAATTAGTTTTAACCATGTGGAAGATTAGGGATTGGTCTTGTAGCGAGGTTTCAATCGCAAATTTTAGATAAAAGGTATTAGATGTTGAGGATTAAGATGATTCAAATGGTTAAGGTTCTCTATAAACAATCATCTCTCCAAGAAAGTGATTTGGGAATGCGGAGGTGATCTGAAAGGACTATTCTCTATTGTTGAGTTTTGAAATCCATTAAATTTTAAGGAGAAAATTTTTATAAGTGGGGGAGAATGTAATATCCTAAATTTTTATTTGATTTAATTGGGATCTTTTATTATTTTTGATAATTTGGATGTGAAAAAAATTAATTAAATATTATAAAATTTCAATGGATATTTGGATTAGTTGGGCTAACACGCGAAATGCGCCAATACTATCACCCGAGTATTGATTTGGGTTTTAAAACTTAAGTAATTGGAATATATAATAATAATAATAATAATAATAATAATAATAATAATAATAATAATAGAAAAGTAGGAGAGAAACGAGAGGAGGGGTTTTCGGGGGCAAGGGTTTCAGAAAGGTGAGGAGAGGGAGAGGGAGGGAGAAGAGAGAGAAACGGGCAAACGAAGGCTCTCGGGTTTGATTCTGATTTTGAGCTAATTTGAGAAATCATAGATCAGGTCGAAACAAGTATATCTATACCTTTCTCTTCCGTTCTTGTTGATTTTCGTTCGATCCTCTTCGGGTATTATTGTTTCGATACCTGACCCATGAATGCATATGTGATACCCATAGCTCAATTATGCATATATATGAATTTCATGTCTAAATTTGTGGATTTCAACTAATTTTCGTACTCAAACCCTAACCCCACCCCCGGGTAGTTTTGAGTTCCGATTTTTGGGGTTTTTACATAAATTAGGACTATAAAATTATTACCCATATCCTATATATGTTAATTTACCGATTAGATATCTAATTTGAGGGTTTTATGTCAAAACCCATTTGTCGAAACCCTAGGATGGGCTTGGACCCCGTTTAGGCATTTATTTTGAAATTTATGCATAAATTAGCCTGAGATTATCATTACCCATGTCTTAGACTTGGTAATTTGCCTATTAGATGCCTAAAATTTCAAGAATTGTTCGATATGCATAACTGGGTACTGTTCACGTATGAAATCACTGTTCATCCAAGGCTTCTAAGTAATTTTGTTTGATTCCATGTGGTTCAATTGTTAATTAAGTTGTATATATTAGCATGTGTTTAATAATATGCTCCGAAAATTATGTTTGTTAACCAATTGTGAAGGAATTTTTTTCAAAAGCTCCAAAGTCACATGACCCGATGTGGTAAAGATTTTCTAATTGTTTCAAAGTGTTATGTTAAATTGTGTATATATTTAAATCATGTGAAGACCTAAACCCATAAGAAATTTAAAAATTATAAAGGTATATAGAGGGAATGGAATAATAGGTGATATGAATGATCCGTTCTCCCGGTGTGAGGACTATGTGAAAGACGTTTGGTGGACTTTTCCTCAAAGATTAAGAAATAATGAAACTAGGATCACAGATGTATGTTTAAAGAGTAGTATCCCCTAACATGTCATTGATATTACAATGAAAACTCAAGGATTACCCTAACCGTGTATCCTGACTGCTTATTGGAGAAGGTGATGTCCTTAATAAGCCTCAGGATATTACTATGGAAGAACGAGAAATTGTCTCTGGATCGTGGGAGGTCAGGGTAGCGTTTTATTGGCCTTGCATACCGGGTGATAGGAATACTGCTACGCCACGTGGTGTTTAGTGCATCTCCAGGTATGATATGTAGATGGCCCCCCTCTAGGTCGGTTATAAGAGTTCACAGCCTCAGATCATGTGGAGCATCATGATCCTTTTCTTGTCCTCCCGTATCATTAGCTAGTACGATTTTCTGACTCTAATCCGTAAATACAAGTAATTATACATGATTTACATTCCAAAAAGAAGAAGAATAAAACGTAAAAAGTTAACTATGTTCCAAAAAGTATAGTCAATCATATTTTATGTTTACGTATCCTCATTATACTCGTATATCCCTCTCCTGCTTTATTTTGCTTCTATTACTTACCGTCTTGATATTATTGCACTTGTTGAGCTATTAACTCACCCTTCTCATTGTCTTCAATTTAGCACAAGTCTGATATGCCCGATAAGACAACATAGAGATTAGAAGTGGACTAGGTTTGCATTAGGAAGATTATGTCAAAGAATTATAAATTGTAGTTTTATTTATGACATGGAAAAATTATATATATTTATATTTCTTTCGGAATGTTAATGTATATTGTATATAAGGTTGTTAATTAGATGATTTAGTTTCCGTTGTTTTCATTGTACTCGTATATCCCTCTCCTGCTTTATTTTGCTTCTATTACTTACCGTCTTGATATTATTGCACTTGCTCAGTTATTAGCTCACCCTTACTTCTCATTGTCTCCAATTTAGCACAGGTCTAATATACTGATGGGACAACATAAAGATTAGAAATGGACTAGGTTTGGATTTAGAAGATCATGTCAAAGACTCATAAATTTTAGTTTTATTTATGCTATGGGAAAATTATATATATTTATATTTCTTTCAGAATCTTAATGTATATTGTATATCAAGTTGTTAATTAGATGATTTAGTTTTTGCTGTTATTTGGATTTATTTATACTTTCGCAGATTATTGTGGTTTATAACAAGTGCTTAGTGGTATCATTTTTTAGTTGATATTGTATTTAGATATATAGCATTGGAGCCACGAGTTATATGTGGACCTATATCATATTAGTGAACATTCATTACATTGTTATATGATGTTTTTATTGTATACCTCATGAACCATTTTGGAAGATGGACCAAGATTAATAGGCATTTCATGAGAGACTCAGAGTAACAAGATAATAATTAATGGACCTATATCCTAATTTGAAAGGTTTGAGTTATTTTCAAAAGAATATGCTACAAATATAGATTAGTTAACTGAACTATATATAACTACCATAAAAAAGAAGCTAGATAGTTTGATGTCAACTATACCAAAAATATCACGTCCATGTTCATTTATATGTATAACAATTAATTATATATCTATTAAAATTTCAAGATAAATATTGATATATGTGACTCATTGATAAAATAGATATTTTAAAAAAGTTTCAAGATAATAAATGATAGTTCAAGAAATCTTTAATACAAGATGTGCAAGACATTCTTGCCATGTCTGAGGCATCATTCATAGGCATGTATGGAGAAGTTATCCTCGATGAAGCACAAGTGTTCACTATCACCCATCTGAAGTCAAACATAGCCACGGACACATGCCCTCTAGAGCTTTTGGAGCAAGTAAACCGTGCCTTGGACATGCCCATCCACTGGAATTTTGCACGATTGGAGGCAAGGCACTACATCCTTGTCTACACGAAAAATATGAGCGATGCACATAAAGAAGCACCGCTAAACTTCACAGCATAAGATTTTAACATTGTGCAAGCATTGCATCACATTAAGATAAGCCAAATCACCCTGTAATTAATTATGCATCACAATGTTGTATTTTCAATGCTTCTTATTATAACTGATAAATTCTAAATCTCCTAATTAATTTAGGATTAATACACAATGTCCCCCTTGAACCCAATTAGTCTAAGGTTTTCATCTTGAGCATTACCTTCAACCTTTTGAACTTATTAAACTTCAATGGTTTTGTAAAATAGTCAGCAACTTGATCATGAGACTTACAATCGATCAACTTGACTTATTTTTTCAGCACTTTTTTCCAATCATAGAGTTAACTTGTGCTAATTTATATAACTTCTGCCATTATAAGGCATTTAAAACTCCTTAAGCATGTTTCATTTGAACTCAACATATATTGAAAAAAGATTTCCTATAAAAATCAAGTCATCAATATAAAAACTCACAAACAACACATTTTTATTTGTAAAATTTTTATATATAAATTGCCACTCATAAGAGCATTTCTCCAAATCATTATCACGGATATAGTAGTCGATTCTTGCACTCAATGTACATAGTATTTGATGCTTCAACAAGAATCGCACCAAGCTAGATAGATACAATAAAACTTCTAATGAGAAATCTGCACGTAATATAAATCATTAGATAAATGTAAATAGCTTTCTTTTACTTGTGAACATTATCTTCATGTTCGAATTTAACATACCTAAATGTTTATTAGTATGTACCGTTTCTATGAGAAAACCATTCAAGAATGTTAATTTTATGTCAGGTTGGTAAATCTTCCATTGCTATTAACCGGTGATCGAAACTTGCAATTTGATGGTCTTAAATCAAGTTAGTGGTTTGAACATCTCTCCGTGACCAATCTCGGCTACTTGATTGTAACCTTTACAACCAATCTTGTCTTAAATAGTTGCACTTCAATACTTGTACTTTTCTTCATTTTAAAAATCCACGTTACACTGATTTCATTGTGAGCACTTGGTAAAGTGGTTAGTTACTGTGAGGTCCCGGACCTAAAACAAGACAATTTGTGAGTAATTAAAACGATAATAATCTATAAGAGTTCAAACATGCATTGAAAAATGATGGTTGAAAGTAAAAGTAAGAAATTTACCTGAGTTCAGCAAACAGTAAGGTTGAGCCTGCCGCGCATTCGACGCACGACAACGAGCGCAAAATCCAGGGCATAGCCACTCGCCATGCACCAGGCGAGCTCGAGCGAACGCCTAGCAAAAACCCTGTGCTTGCAGCGCACCTGCCGCGCGCTCGAGTGCAAGCGCAACTTTTACCCCGCGTTCTGATTTTATTTTTGTTATAAAGTGAAGGGGAAAAGAGAGGAGGGTAGAGTAGCAACAGCACGAAGGAAGAGGAGGGAGAAGAGAAGAGGAAAAAGGAGAAATCACTCATTCTAATCTGTTTCGGGTAAATGTAACGGTAGATCGGGTTTAGATAAGTATACCTCAGACGCTATTTTCCGTTTTTACCGCTTTTTCTTACTCTAAAATTGGTAAAAATGCTCTAAAGTTTTATTGCTCTATGTTTAAAGCAAACGAAGCATGTTTCTCTTGATTGCTCGATTAGATTTCATGTTTGCTCATATGTATTGCAATATTTGGCTTCGATTTCATAAAAAAGCATGTATTTAGTGCTCGATTTGGTTTCGGAAGCATGATGCGATACCCTAACTCGAAAATATTAGGGATTTTTGGTTAAAACTCATGATTTGGTATATGTATTTGGATTTATGGCGTTAATTTCATGAATAAACACATGTTTGGTGTTCGATTTGAGTCTGAAAAATTTGGCGAAGCCCTAAGTACGAAATTGAATGGATTTAACCGTTTTAATCCAAATTTCTTGCCATGTAAAAGTCAATTGGTAATGTGGTGATGCCTAACATGTGATTTATAACAGCAAAGTTTATACCGATTTACACTGTTAAACTTCTGAATGAATATGAACCGTTTACTTATATTCTGAAGCTACTGAAGAATTGTTGAGAAACTCTAACTGACTTTTGAAATTGAAAAAGGATTTTCAGTTAAGAAATAAGAAGAAAAATGTTTCTGATATTGTTATTTAGGACCCAAGACTAATATACGGTTAGGTTAGGTTCTCCAAAATGCCTTATAGCTTTATGGTGATAATTAAGGATAACTCTATCCATGGAGTTATACATGGTCCGCCCTTCCTCAGGGTGTTAAATTAGAGGGCAGTTACTGTTTCTGGTCAGCGTTTATGTAGTGATTTGCTGACATTTCTGTATTAATCCCCACGAAGGAGATAATACTACTTCTGTTTATAGCTTTAGATTATGATGAGATGTATACAATCTATCCTCGATCATTCGCCCCCTCCGTTAGTAGGGTCTACTGGTAGGATCCTTTACTAATAGAAAAAGGAATTTCTATAACCTATGGAGTTGAGACTGATTTCTGCCTCTGAAGTATGATTATACTGATTTCTAATTTTTTAGGTTTAATTAATGTCAAATCTTACATTTTCTGCTTCCCATGCATTATTCAACTTCTGTTATATTTTATGCCATAATATGTCTATATCATTATTCTGTATAACGAATTTACTACACATATGCATGTACCTTATTAGGTTTTCGCTCACTATTTTACTGTTTTTTTTCCTCCAGATGAGATAGTAGAGCTCATACAAAACGAGAAGGAATAGTTGAAGTTAGCCTACTGACTTGAAGTCTTGAAGCCTTCAGAGATCTTAGAAGGAAGTGTTTTGGACGTAAATGCCTGACTTTTTGTATATGGACTTATGTGTGTAGATTTTTATAAGAAATGTACAATACAGACAAAGATTTATGCTTCCGCAGGTTTTTAGTTCTGCTTCCGCTATGTGTTTCTTTTCTGGATTTTGTTACAAGACCTATATGGCATTTCTCATGTGTTTTGACCTAGCAGATAGGATTATAGTTGAGCCATGGATGATATGGCATTTTTAGATCTTGTGTATGTGTGTTATAGGATGAAATGGTTTTATCTGTTTAATTGTGTGCTTGTTTTTGGATATATGGTACAGGTTATATTTTTAGATTTTCATCCAGTTACAAAGAAGACTCTGTCAAAATTTTTGTAGAAGTTATATATTTTATGTCTTAGTCCTAAATCCTATTTCTGTCTTAACGAAAGCTCTTGAAGAAAAAAAATCCATTGCGTCACAATTGGTATCAGAGAAATGAGATGCCTTAGGGTTGATCAATCAAAAAGCAGAAGCATAGGCTTAAGTTTTCGTAGAGATAGGTCGTGGTAGCTAAGTTAATTGGGATGTTTAGGAAGTTGATCCCTAGGCTAAATTTGAGTTCTGATAAACTGTTGATGACCCCTTTCCCCTAAGTTGGTTTCTTGAGGATTATAACATTGTGTTTATTTTTGGTTGTAGGGTATAAGATGGCCAGTAGGAGAGGCAGAAGAGGCAATCGTGGTGATGCTAATACTTCCCACGACTGAGAGGCGGCATATGTGGATCTTTTGGAAAGAATGACTAATGTGGTTGAGTCAGTGGAGCATCGCTTTATGGCCCCGGTCCTTGCACCTAAGCTAGCTCTGACCACATATGATCGGTTCACAGCAAAGCGAGCACCGGGTTTTTTGGGAAAGCCGGATCCAGCAGAAGTGGATGTGTGGCTTACAAGAATGAAGAAGATCTTTGCTGTAATTCAGTGCACTGACCAAGAAAAGGTCACTTTTGCGGTACACAAGCTAGAAGACGAGGCCGACAGTTGCTGGAGTATAAGGAAAAGGGTGTTAGGAGTGCCCGATGATTAGATTCATGGGACATGTTTGAGGATGCATTTATAGAGAAATATTTTCCATCCAATCTTCAAGATCAGAAAGAGTAAGAGTTCATGAGATTGAGGCAAGGAAATATGATGGTGACAGAGTACGAAACAAAATTTACCAAATTGTCCCGTTTTGCACCTTTTTATGTGGACGATGAAATGAGGAAAGCGAAGAAGTTTTAACAAGGGTTGTGGGATGATATTAGAAAGTCCCTGTTAAATTTAAAGCTCCAGACTTATACTGAAATTCTAGATAAGGTAGTGATTTATGAGAAGGAAGCTTAGATGGAGAGGTTTTATGCTAAGAGGATGGCTAGCCAGACAAGGTTTAGTGCTAGATCAAATGTGGGATCTTCTTGACCAACTAAGAAGACGAGGATAGCCGAAAAAGGGAAGAGCATCGTTCCAGCTCAGTTAGCGACCGGTTCTCCGGCATCGATAGTCGATTGTACTACTTGCGGAGGAGGCATCCGGGACAAGCATGTCGCAAAGTATCGAGAGCTTACTTTAGGTGTGGACAACAGGGCCACAAGATCAATGATTGCCCGTTACCTCCGAGGCTAGAAGAAAAGAAGCCTACTGTTACAACTAAGGCATTCGCAGTGACCGTTCAGGATCCGGAGGCATCCCCAAACGTTGTGGAAGGTACCCTTTTTGTTTGTGGAGTTTCTGTTTCTATATTATTTGATTTGGGGACTACCCACTCCTTTATCTCTCCACGATTTACATACTGTATTGTGTCTACCCCATGTATTTTGGATTATATGTTAGCCGTATCAACTCCCACTGGATCTGCTGTGGCTACTGATGTTTTGTATCCTGGATGTGGGGTTGAGGTGAATGGAAAATATTTGATTGTAGATTTGATTTTGTTAAATATTTATGATTTTGATGTCATTTTGGGGATGGACTGACTAGTTAGATATCACACCAGTATCGATTATTTTCTGAAAAAGGTTTGTTTTGATATTCCTGGAATGGAACCCTTTTTCTTTTAAGGCATTAGAAGGAAGGAGGTGGCTGTGTTAATTTCTACTTTGCATTCCCAATACTTGATAAAAAATGGGTGTAAAGCTTATCTGGTTTATGCTTGCACCACTGGGAATGATAGTGTGCTGGCTAATAATATCCTAGTTGTTAATGATTTTGAGAATATCTTTCGAGATGAGTTGCCTAGACTACCTCCGCACCGAAAAATTGAGATTGAGATTGCCATTATTCCTTGTGTTAGTCCGATTTATAAAGCCCCTTATCGCATGGCCCCGGCTAAGTTGAAGGAATTGAAATTACAATTGCTGGAGTTGTTGGATAAGGGCTTTATCAGACCAAGTGTATCTCCTTGTGGTGCACTGGTATTATTTGTGAGAAAGAAAGATGGGTCTTTACGGCTATGTATTAATTATCGTGAGTTAAACAAAATCACGATTAAGAATAAGTACCGTTACCGCGTATTGATGATCTGTTTGGTCACTTGCAAGGATCTCAGGTGTTCTCGAAGATCGATTTGAGATCCGGTTATTATCGTTTGGCCAAGACTGCTTTTCGAACGAGATATGGCCATTATGAGTTCCTTGTTATGCCGTTTGGCCTTACGAATGCCCCTACTGTATTTATGGATTTGATGAATAGGGTGTTCAGACCGTATTTGGATAAATTTATGGTGGTATTTATTGATGACATTCTGATATACTCAAAGGAATATGAGGGGCACGAGACTCACTTGAATATAGTACTTCAAGTACTTCGCAAGGAAAGGTCATATGCTAAACTGAATAAGTATGAATTCTGACTAGAAAAGGTGATATTTTTGGGACATGTGATTTCTGACGACGGTATTTCGGTGGACCCAAAGAAGGAAGAGGTTGTTACAAATTGGAGTCGGCCGACATTTGTGACTGATGTTAGGAGTTTTCTTGGCATGGCAGGCTATTACAGAGTATTCGTAGATAACTTTTCACAGATTGCTATGTCTTTGACCCAACTGATGAGAAAGGAGGTTAAGTTTGAATGGACCGAGGAATGTGATCATAGTTTTCAGGAGTTAAAGGACCACTTGACTACCGCCCTATTATTGATTATTCTAGAGGATTCATGTGGCTTTGAGGTATACTGTGACACCTCTAAGGCGGGCTTGGGGTGCATATTGATGCAGCATAGTAAGATTATGGCTTATGGGTCTAGACAGCTGAAGATGCATGAAAAGAACTACCCGACTCATGATCTAGAAGTAGCTACTGTGGTGTTTGCTTTGAAAATTTGGAGACATTATTTATACGGTAAAAAGTTCCTTATTTGTTCTAATCACAAGAATTTGAAGTATTTGTTCTCGCAGAAGGAGCTTAATATGAGGCAAATGAGATGGTTTGATTTCTTGAAAAATTATGACTATGAGATACAGTACAAGTCAGGAAAGGCTAATGTTGTTACGGATGCTTTGAGTCGCCGATCAGGTTATGTGGCTAAATTGCATATCAAGCAGATGCAGATGTTGGATTATTTGAAGCAGTGTGATATCCAACGGTATGCTCGGGGTAATAGGATGCTTTTATCTTATCTTCATGTCCAACCGGAAGTGATTAATGAAATTAAGGAGAAACAAGTGACCCGTTTCTTGTGGATATTGTAAATGATCTGAATAGAGACTCTCGTGCTAATTTTAATGTCCAAACCGATGAAGTATTGAGGTTCAAAGACCGATTGTGTATACCGAATGACCTGGAATTAAAGGAGAGGATCTTGAAGGAAGTTCATAGGTCTCGGTATACGATCCACCCTGGGACAAATAAAATGTATCAAGATCTGAAGAAAACTTTTTGGTGAAAAAACATGCGGAGAGACATTATGGCCTATGTGGAGAAATGCTTGGTATGCCAGCAACTAAAAGCTGAAAGAATGAAGCCTTTTGGGTTGTTACAACCAATGCCGATCCCGAGCTAAAAATGGGAAGATATTCTATGGCTTTTGTATCGGGCTTACCGAGAACTCCTAGGAATCATGATGCTATTAGGGTTATAGTTGATCAGTTAACAAAATCGACTCATTTTTTGGCAATTAGGACGACATATTCTCATGAAAGACTGGCCCAATTATATGTAAATGAGATTGTGAGGCTCCATAAAGTACCTATTTTGATTGTGTCTGACAGAGATCCATGTTTTTATATCGAGATTTTGGGAGAGCTTGCACAAGGAGTTGGGAACAGAATTAAAATTCAATACTGCGTATCATCCCCAGACTGATAGCCAGTCAGAGCTTACTATTCAGATCTTAAAGGATATGTTGAGGGTCTCCGTGTTGGAGATAAAAGGAACTTGGGACAATTATCTGGCTTTGGTAAAATTTGCATACAATAATAACTACCAAGCAAGTATTGGCATGGCGCCTTTTGAGGCATTGTATTGTAGAAAGTGCAGATCACCAATTCACTAGGAGGAAACCGAAGACAAGAGAATTTTGGGTCCTTAAATTGTGAAAGAGACGGTGGAAAAAATTAGGCTGATTCATGAGAACTTGAAAGTTGCTCAAAGTAGGCAAGAAAGTTATACAGATCAGAGGAGGTCAGAGCTGAAATTTGAAGTAGGAGATTTTGTCTTTCTAAAAGTCTCACCGTTCAAGGGGACATACAGGTTCGGAGTGAAAGGAAAGTTGAAGCCGCGTTTCATCGGGCCTTTTGAGATTCTGGAGAGGATAGGGGAGGTGGCCTACAGGTTGGCACTACCGCCTAGTCTTGCGGACGTGCATAATATATTCCATGTGTCGATGCTACAGAAGTATGTACATGTCCGACGCATGTGATTGAGTACGAGCCCTCGATTGTTGATAAGGATCTATCCTATGTTAAGGAGCCGATACGGATACTGGATCGAAAGGATCAAAAGCTACGCACGAAGACCATTCCCCTGGTAAAAGTGTTTTGGAGGAATCATTCACCAGATGAGGCCACTTGAAAGCACAAAGAGGAGGTCCAAAACAAGTATCCCCACTTGTTCACTTGAGGTATGTAACTCTGTTCAATTTTGAAAATAAAATTTCTTTAAGTGGGAGAGAATGTAAGGTCCCAGACCTGAAACATGACAATTCGAGAGTAATTAAAATGATAATAATCTATAAGAGGCCAAACATGTATTGAAAAATGAGGGTTGAAAGTAAAAGTTGAAAATTTACCCGAGTTCAGCAAACAGTAGCGCTGCACCTGCCACGCACTAGAGGTGCGGCAGTGAGCGCAAAATCCAGTGCATTGCCACACGCTTGAGCTCAGGTGTGACTTTTACCCTACGTTCTGATTTCATTTTTGTTATAAAGTGAAGGGGAAAGAAAGGAGGGTAGAGCAGCAGCAGCACGAAGGAAGAGGAGGGAGAAGAGAAGAGAAAAAAGGGAAAATCACTTGTTTCAATCCGTTTCGGGTAAAGATAACAGTAGATTGGGCTCAGGTAAGTGTACCTCGGACGCTATTTTTCGTTTTTACCATTTTTCCTTGCTCTAAAATTGGTAAAAATACTCTAAAGTTTTATTGCTCCATGTTTAAAGCAAACGAAACATGTTTCCATCGATTATTCGGTTAGATTTCATGTTTACTCATGTGTATTGTAATATTTGGCTTCGATTTCATAAAAAAGCATGTATTTAGTGTTCGATTTGGTTCCGAAAGTATGATATGAAACCGTAACTCAAAAATATTAGGGATTTTTGGTTAAAAGGCATGATTTGGTATATGTATTTGGATTTATGGCGTTAATTTCATGAATAAACACATGTTTGGTGTTCGATTTGAATTCGGAAGCTTTAGCGAAGCCCTAAGTACGAAATTGAAGGGATTTAACCATTTTAATCCAAATTTCTTGCCATGTAAAAGTCAATTGGTAACGTGGTGATGCCTAACATGTGATTTATAACCGCAAAGTTTACACCGATTTACACTGTTAAATTTCTGAAGGAATATGAACCGTTTACTGTATATTTTGAAGCTACTAAAGAGCTGTTGAGAAACTCTAACTGACTTCTGAAACTGAAAAAGAGTTTTCAGTTAAGAAATAAGAAGGAAAATATTTCTGATACTGTTATTTAGGACCTAGAATTGATACAGTCAGGTTAGGTTCTCCGAAATCCCTTATAACTTTATGGTGATAATCGATGATAACTCCGTCCATGGAGTTATACGTGATTCGCCCTTCCTTGGGGCATTAAATTAGAGGGTAGTTACTGTTTCTGGTCAGCGTTTCTGTAGTAATTCGCCGACATTTCTGTATTAATTCCCATGAAGGGGATAATACTGCTTCTATTTATAGCCTTGGATTGTGATGAGATGTACATAATCTATCTTCAATCATTCGTCCCTCTGCTAATAAGGTCTACTGGTAGGGTCCTTTACTGATAGAAAAAGAAATTTCTATAACCTGTGGAGTTGAGACTGATTTCTACCTTCTAAAGTATGATTATACTGATTTCTGATTTTCACGGTTTAATAAATATCAAATCTTATATTATCTACTTTCCATGCATTATTCAGCTTCTGTTATATTTTATGCTATGATATGTCTATATCATTGTTTTGTATAACGGATTTACTGCACGTATGCATATACCTTAATGGGTTTCGGCTCACTATTTTACTGTTTTTTTCCATCAAGATGAGACAGTAGAGCTCGTACCGGACGAGAAAAAATAGTTGAAGTTAGCCTACTCACTTGAAGTCTTGAAGCCTTCGGAGATCTTGGAAGGAAGTATTTTGGACGTAAATGCTTGACTTTTTGTATATGGACTTATGTGTGTGGATTTTTGTAAGAAACGTATAATACAGACAGAGATTCATACTTCCGCAGGTTTTTAGTTCTGCTTCCGCTATGTGTTTCTTTTCTGAATTTTGTTATAGGACCTAGATGGTATCTCTCATGTGTTTTTGACCTAGTGGATAAGATTATAGTTGAGCCATGGATGATATCGCATTTTGAGATTCTGTGTATGTGTGTTATAATATGAAATGGTTTTATCTGTTTAGTTGTATGTTTGTTTCTTGATGTATGGTACAAGTTGTATTTTTGGGTTTTCATCCAATTACAGAGGAGACTCTGTCAAAATTTTTGCAGAAGTTATACTTTGTATTTTGGTCATAAATCCTATTTCTGTCTTAACGGAAGCTCTTGAGGAAAAAAAAAAATCCGTTCCGTCACAGTTATCACATACCATTTTTCTAATTGCCAATTTAATTGACAATTGTCATCATTTATGTGAAATAATATACACCAAAATCATAATCATACATGTTTAACATCTCAAATTTTCCTGGGGGTTGTCGTGAGAGAGCACTCCTCAAGGTGGGATGTCAATCAAAACATGTCATACGGCATCTACGGTTAAAACGCCGAATGCCTTTACCATTGTTCATTTTTAAAGTTTGGTTCTTTGAATTCTAAACAGGTATTCAAAACTTAGATGATTAGTTAATGTTTAATATATCAAGAAACTAGTTTTTAATTTTCAATTATTTTTTTGAAATATTTCTATGAGAACTGCTAATGATTAACCAAATTCAATTAGAAATATATAATTAATGATTCATGCATGAAAGCTAAAAATATATATATATATATATATATATATATATATACCTAGCTTGATAACTATAAAATTAAAAATTATCAATTTGAAATAAATTTAAAAAAAAAAAAGATTGATCCAACTATAATAATAAGGGTATAAAAAGGCGGTCATTTTAATCTCTATAATTCCCAATGATTCTATTTTGCATAAAATTATGGCGTCACTTTACTCTATATGCTAAAATTGGATAATAATAATAGTAATAATAATAATAATTCCCCAAATTATTAAAATTAAACACTGAGAATCACATATCTCAAAAATATAAATATTTTAATCTTCCAAATTATTGAAGAATTCTATGCAATTTTTATTTATCTTAACTTTAATATTTATGATAGTGAACATGGCTTTCAGGCTGTGGTTTTATAATGCAATCGACAATCATTCAATGCAAGATTTAGCTTTTTATTTATAAATAATATTTGAGAAGACGGTATATGTGCATGTGAAACGGGAGATAACTCCAAAATATGAATATTACAACAATTGTATTTCTTTAATTCGCATTTACACCAAAACTTTGTAGCATAATCAATCACATTCAGTACAAGATCCAGTTTTCTTTTATAAATAATATTTGAGAAGATAACACACGTGCATGTGAAATGGGAGAAAACTCAAAAATATGAATACTATAGCAATTTTATATCTCTAATTCACGTTTATATCAAAACTTTATAGCATTATCAACCACATTCAGTGCATAATTCAGCTTTCTTTTACCAAATAATATTTAAAAACACGACACAAATGTACGTAAAGTGGGAGATAACTCCAAAATATGAATATTATAACAATTTCATATCTTTAATCCACGTTTATATCGAAACTTTATAGCACAATCAATCACATTCAATATAGGTTTCCGCTTTCTTTTATAACTAATATTTAAAAAGACGTCACATGTGCATGTGAAACAAGAGATAACTCCAAAATATGAATATCATGACAATTTCATATATTTAATCCGCATTTACATTAAAACTTTATAACACAATCAATCACATTTAGTATAAGATTTAGCTTTCTTTTACGAAATAATATTTGAGAAGACGACACATGTGCATGTGAAATGAGAGATAACTCCAAAATATGAATATTATAACAATTTTATATCTTTAATCCACGTTTACATCAAAATTTTATAACACAATCAATCACATTCAGTACAGGATTCAACTTTCTTTTATCAAATAATATTTAAAAAGATGACACAAATGCACGTGAAACGTGAGAATTGGTGCACACTACGACACTGTAGATGGGTCAGTGCACGAAAGTGGCTTTGTTTGTCCCACAAAAATATTTACACGAGAATCTTTCAAGATAGTTGAACACCATAAACTCGGGTCCGTGGTAGTACTAAGACATGCTGACATTAGATAATTTTTCTAATATTTCAAAAATATTTTTCGCAAATAAATTAAAATATAACATAATTTCATATCTTATTTTTACTACATTTGATTAATTATTTAAATTTATTTCTCTAAATTTTATGTCACCTTTATTATCGGTATTATACAACAAAAATCATAATCTCATCGGTAATGTTTGAAATTGACAACAATTGGTTAACCATAAATTTTTTCTTTGGAAGAAAAAATCTTTTAAAAAATATGAATCATTTTAATTATCATCTAATTTGTGTCCATAAGATATGTTGGTTGTTAGATATGGTAAAAACATAACAAAAAGAACATGCATATCTAACTTCAAATGTGAGAAATTTCATTGTATTGCTCAGTCGATCTTCACCTTCGGTAGCTAAAACTGTTCTTCATTCCCTAAATTGGTTCTCTCGAGAAAATATTCTCTAATAAATAGAATAAAGCAATTCCGTTATTCCATCCACCACTTCGACCTCCGCCACCATATCCACCACCACGACCATGATCCTGTCTAGATCCACCAATTCTTGACCCACTAGCTGAACCACCAAAACCAAGCCTGTCGTTAGATGATGGAGGCCCTGAAAATGATGGAGCCGCAGGTTCAGATGATTGGTGCCGGTTACGGAGATGTGGTGGAATATAGGTGGACTTGGTAGGCCGGGCAGTGCTGCCAACACCATGGTTATCCGAGGAAGCAGAGCCTACATTTTCAGCCTCAGCACTGGCTACAGAATCCTCCCAAGAGGTTCTCATAATTTCAAATTTTCACCTGTATCCTCTCAATTCCGGATAATAAATCTCCTCAGCAACAAAAATCCAGCCCTGAATCAAAAACATTATAAAAGATCAACGCCAATCCCAAAACACGGATCAAAATCTCAGTAAATCAACAGGTCTATCTGACAATCAAATCGCCTAATTTACTTCCAACACACAGCGTAAATCGAAATCCATGAAAAAAAATAACCGCGAAAACAAGGAATATATCATTATTCAATACAACTCAACAACAGAACACATGCACAGCAGTTTCCGGGAAAAACAAAATTGAATAGCTCTATATCCATCGTCAAACAACAAATAAAGAAAATAAAATTCAGCAATAGAATCGATCACGAAATGAACGAGAAATAACACAAAACAACAATCTTTAACAAAAAAAAAAAAAGCAGCAAATCTAACGAAAAAGTGAATAGACAGACTAATCTAAGACAATACCGATTCAGCTAAGAAAGAAAGATAGAAGCGGAACAAAAGGATGAACCTGCGATTACGAATTCAACAAAAACCCTAGCTTTTTTTCCTTCTAGCTCACTTTTTTTTCCGCTTTTTCGGATCAGACAAACTTGCGAAAATATCTCCACAGATAGATCGATTTAACCTTCGTTCTCGTTCGCTAGCCTCTCTCTTTTCTTTCCGATTTCAACTGAGAAACAAATTTAACCATGGCCAGCGGCTGCGCCCAAATATACGGAGGGCGTCAAATTTACGAGGCCTTCTTCGTCAAAAAAAAAAAAAAAACAAAAAGGAAGATAATTAGTGTAGCAGTGATAGTCGGAAAAACAATCGGAGCTGTTTTCTGTCCCCACGCGTGGAAAATAGAGCGTGCATGCACGTTATTCTTTGATTGGTTTGTAGTTGATGCATGACAGCTGGCATCGAATCATTGGACTTGGCATTTCCAGGAAGTGAATTTTTGTATGGTAAATTTATTCTTTCTTATATTATTAGTAAAATATTTATTTTATTATTTAATTTTTTATATAAAAAAATTATTTTTGAAAATTATTTATTTTTTAAATTTTAAAAAATATCAATAAATATTAAATATTTTCTATTTCTTGATAAGGAATATTAATTTTTACAACCATTCGATCAATATTATTTTGTTGCCCTCATTTGTTAATAAAGCAAGCCTCTAATACAAATATCAAATCATTGAATTACAAAAAACTTCTTCACTCAAAATAATTTTGGTTTTTAAATAATCACTGAACTCTAATCACATTCATTCTGTATACTTATTGAACCGAAATTAAAATTAAAAATACATTAAAAAATTGACAAGAGTGACTGGAATACAATTACTATAATATCCTAAATTTTTATTTAATTTAATTGGGATCATTTATTATTTTGGGTGTGAGTTGGACATGAAAAAGATTAATTAAATATTATAAAATTTTGATAAATATTTGGATTAGTTGGTCGGTGCCCGAAGTGTACTTATACTATCGTCCAAGTATTGATTTAGATTTTAAAATTAAAGTAAGGAAAAATATATCTATAAAATAATAATAATAATACTAATAATAATAATAAATAATAATAATAATAGAATAGTAGTTATATATATATAACAATAATAATAATAATAATAATAGAAAAGTCGGAGAGAAACACGAGGAGCGAATTTTGGGGGCAAGGGTTTTAGAGAAGTGAAGAGAGAGAGAGGACTTGGGTAGAAAGAGGGAGGGAGAAGAGAAAGAAATGGGTAAACGAAGGCTCTCGGGTTTGATTCTAACTTTGAATTAGTTGGAGAAATTATAGATCGAATCGAGGCAATTGCATCCATACCTTCTCTATTATTGTCCTGATATTCGACTTATACATGTATATGTGATTCTCATAACTTAATTATGTATATATATAAATTTTATGTTTGAATTTGTTGATTTCAACCGATTTTTGCACTCAGACCCTAACCCCACACCCGGTTAGTTTCGCTCTCCGATTTTTGGGACTTTTACATAAATTAATATTAGAATATCATTATCCATATATGGTGACGGAACGGGTCCTAATTTTCATAGGACTTTCCATCAAACAGACTCAAAGTAGAATCATAAATTTACTTCATTAAATTCTATAAAACTTTCGGCAGAATTCTATCTAAAATTAGACAAAAATCTAAATATACAACATACTTATTTACCTTAGTACAGAGCATACAAAATATCCAAACCTCAAAATCTTGACCATAATACAAAAACAAGATCAGTACAAGCACACAACTATCACTAATACTACGGTTTTCCTACAATACGCATTCATAAGACCACAAGTGCTAACCATGGCCTTAATTTAACAACCCTATCAATTATACCAGAATTCAGACAAGAGATGCCGTATAGGACCTATACAAAAAGTCAGAAAATATATAGCGGAAGATTTTATATCCAAGATATAATATACGAAAGTATAAATACAGTTTTTAACAATTTGCAAAACTACTATAGTCATTTATACATAATTTTCTTTACAAAACTCTATGACACATGCAGAACTATTAGTCTCCGAAAATGCTTCAAAATAATCTTTGAAACCTCGCAGAAACTCCAGAACCTTCCTTGCTAATCTCTAACTACACATGATCTTCCATTATCTTTTCTCTATCCTTAGCTGGATGGAGAAAAATAAAACAATGAGTTGAAACCCAACAAGATACATGCAAGTATGTAGTAAAAATTCTATGCATAATAGAATGCAGTAGAACAGGTACAGATGCAGATTCAAGAATGAATGCTATAAAACAGTTATTTACAGAAAATTATAGCAAAACATAATTACAAAAGATTTCAGAACTATCAGGGAATGAAAATAGGTATATAATCACGAGAAAGACATAATTCGAATGAAATTAGACCTCAGAAAAATCAGAAATTGGTTAATAGGTTTCAGAAAGTAGAAATTAGTTTCAATTCTATAAATTATAGAAATTTTCTTTTTAATATCAGTAAAGGACCCCACCAGTAGACCCTATTAGTAGAGGAGGCAAATAATCAATGATAGATGATATTCACTCTACACAATCCAAAGCCAAAAATAGAAACATAAGATCCCTTCCTATGGGATCTTGTGACGAACCAGGTTATTTTCCTTAAATAACCCTTCGTCAATAAAACTTCATTAATGTCCAGAGTCTTCTTTATAACTGGACAAAAGACCGTTTACAACTTGCTCAAATAGGCTAAGCATAGGATCTCACTGCCATTATATTAATGGCTTTAAATTTGAATCTAAATCTTGTATTAAAGCTAGAGAGATGCCAACTAATAACCTCAAGCGTGAAACATCAAAAAAAGTGCGGAAGCCTACTATAATACCATGAAGGAAGCATCATAAATCCATAAAAATAACCAAGAACCATACCTAATCCCAAGTGGCTGTCCATAACAAATTTGATATTCAAATCCTTGCTGCACTTGTCTGTCTAATCTCGCCAAGCAAGCCTTTCCTTGATCTATTTACATGCTTTCATACGGAGGAAAAAATATGAGAAAGCAAGAAAATCGCCAAGTATAATCATACGTCACTTTGTCAAACCGTAATCATGACGAGGGGCAACATGTAGTTGATATATCATGAAACATGAGAGGAAGGAACATTTAGGAGTATCGATTTGTCGTTTACCATGTTTTGAAATATTCACTTATCGTTTGAATCATGCTTTCTCATTTTACCTTGATCTTTGCGGACTGGGCTAGTATCAGCAAACGATGCGAGAGAACGAGGAAAGGATCATGATACTCCACATGATCTAAGGCCGTGAGGGATTATCTTTAACGACCCTCCGTTGGGTTGCACATCACATCGTGCCGTATATCGCCCCATTAGGGGGTACTGTGGCGATCCTCGTTCTTCCACAATAGTATCTAAGGCGTAAGGCGGACACCACCTGCTTACACACAACGGAATACGTGGCCCAAGTATTCTTCGGGTTTATACCATGATGGACGTGTCGAGCCAAAGAATACTACCCACGAGAATCCATGGCCCTAGTTTCATGATTCTTCTTTTCATCATTCCATTTGAAGGAAAGTCCACCGTGTCTCAATATCGTATATCTCCCATTTCAAGGAGGTTTCATCACATCTCCCACCTCACGGGAGGTTTCATCAATCATATATTCATTGTGGACTTCCTTCCGTTTCATCTTCTCATAGGTTCTCATCATTCTTATCTTTACTTGGAGATTTTGGCATTTTTCATAGTTCATAAGCATGTTTGACAGTATTCCAACGGATTTGGAATTCCTTATCGTCGATGAGTCAATCTCATTGGGGTCCTCCAAAGCTCATTTCTGAATCTTACAACTTCAAATGCCCGTTTAGTCATAGTTTCCACATCGAGGGGATGCATAATTTCCATTTACTTTTCATTTACTCTATATGAACTGTAATAGCATTTTGTTAAGGGGCCCGATCATTGTGAACGGATAGAATTTTATGAGATCTATTGTTCGGCTATTACTTATGCATGGTCGGGATGTGGTGATTCATTCTTTAGACTTTCATTTAGGATATTCTTTCATCATTAATCATGGGTTGTGTGATTTTCATCGTTTGGATGGATATTGGAACGATAATTATGATAATTATATTAATGATCACAGTACAACAAATAGTGAGTATGAGAATACTTGCCTCGATGTGTTCCATGTTTTCTCCAACTGGCTTGAGCTCGGAATCGGCCTCGAAAGCCTTCATTTCCTTTCTTCTTCCCTTCCTCTCTCTTCCCCTTTCTCTTTCTCTCTCTTCTCTCTCTCTTCTTCTCCCCGCCGCCCCGCCCGCCGGCTGGCGGCCTTTATATAGGCATCGGGCCGCCTCGGCGCCCCGCGGCGTCCGAGGGGACGGTTCTAAATCCTTCCGCTCGGCGGAGCTCGATGACAGCGAGCGCAGCTTTCGGGAAGCTTCGGAAAGTTCGGCCTGGCGGGCGGGATTTTTCCGAAAGGTTACGGAATATCCGCTCGGCGGGGCTCGCGCGCCAAGCGCTAGAGGTTTCTAGGGGTTGGAAGCTTCGCTCAAGCCGGCCTCGAGCATGCATCGAGGCTGGGCTTTTGTTGTTTCGGCTTGAGCGGGGGATCGAGCATGCATCAGCGGGGCTGTTTTGGATGAATTGAGCGTGTGTTGAGCGGGAAAGCTTCGGGTGGCGTTTTCTTCATTAAAGTCCCTAGATTTTTACCAAGTTCCTCTATTTATTCATTCAATATTCTATTATTAAATAAAGAGATATTCCTAGCCTCATGTTAATTCTATTTTTGTTTTGGGAACCTCACAGATCTAACCCCCCTCATAGTATTCCAGAATAGGGGGTTACCGATCAGGAATAGTAACTATCCTCTAAATTAACGCTCTAAGGAAGGGTAAACCACGTATAATTTTATGGACGGAGTTATCCTCGATTACCATCATAACGTTCTAAGGCATGCTGAAAAACCTAATCTGACAGTATATCAATCTTGGGTCCTAATTAATAGTATCAAAAATATTTTCTTAATTAAAAACCCTTTTCAGTTTTAGAAATAAGTTAGAGTTTCACCAAAACTCTTCAGTCAGTTTCAGAACGTACTGTAACAGTTCAAAACCCTTCAATTTCGTTTCAGAATATACAGAAACAGTCAGAAACCTTTCAATTTTGCTTCAGAATACACAATATCGTTCTAAAACCTTTCAGTTTCACTTCAAAAGTCCACAGTAATTTATCTGTATAAGTTCATGTAAAATTTTCAGAAACTGATTACACCAGGGCTTTATTTCAGTACAAATTAATTTTTATATAATAGAGATTTTGGGTAAAAGTCACTAAAACCCACCATTTTGGTACCTAGGGTTTGGCCAAAACTACCGAACAATAAATAGACACTTAACACGTGCATTTTTATGAAATCGATGCCAGATATTGTAATATATACATGTAAATATGAAATCTGTCTAATTAATTTATAGAAACAGGTTTTATTTATACAGAACATGAAGAAACATGCTTTTAGAGTATAAATACAGTTGTAGAGATATTAAGATACTGTAAAAACGGTAAATAACGTCCGGAGTACAGTTGCTTGAGTCCGATCTACCATTATTTTTATTCGGATCAAAGTGGAACGCACGGATTTCTTCCTCTCCTTCTCTTTTCCTCTTTTCTCATTCTCCTCTCTGCGTTGGAACCGGCCGAAATGAGCAAAATTGCGCGTTCCCTATTTATAATCGTCGGGACACTCGAGCGCTGCTCCAGCGCTCCCTCTCAGACAGGGCACCTCCTCGGGCACTCGTCGAGCACCCTTCAGGCTTTGCATTTGCAGAATCACTCCCGGACAGTGCTCGAGCGGTCCTCGGGCGCACTTCTCGTAACCTCCCTCGCTCCCGCCTTGCCTCGGGCGAGATTAGAGCGCCACGCTGGTAAAACGGCGCCTGGTCGGCGCTCGAGCACTAAGCGGCAGCTAGTCAGGTGCTCATCAGGCACTCGTCATGCACATCGAGCCTGCAGCACAAAAACGTTGCATTTTCGTCATCCGGGACCCGTTTCGACCCTTTTAACGCAATTTCTCAAATCTTTAGACCCTAATTTTGATTATATAACCTTAATATGCCATGATTACAATAATTTAAAGCCCAGAATCTTATTTATGAATTAACGTTTCTCGGTTTACAATTTCAATTTTCGATTTACCGATTTCGGATATTTGGGCTTTTTGATTCGATTCCTCCCATATCCTTGACCTTAATTCACCTATTTTAAATTAATTACTCATCTTTTATCATATTTTAAAAATAGGTACCCCCACTGAGCCTACCTTTCTCTTAATTATCATGTCTCAAAAGTTTGGGCCATTACATCATATATATGTTAATTTACCGATTGGATATCTAATTTAAGTGTTTTATGTGAAAATTCATTCGCCAAAACCCTAGGATGCCCCCGGAACCCATTTAGACATTTATTTCAAAATTTATACAAAAAGTGGCCTGAGATTATCATTACCTATGTCTTAGACTTGGTAATTTGCTAATTAGATGTCCGAAATTCTAAGAATTGTCCGATATGCATAACCAAGTATTGTTTGCATACGAAATCACTGTTCACCCAAGCTTCTAAGTAATTGTGCATGATTCCATATGGTTTAATTGTTTATTAAGTTGCATATATTAGCATGTGTTTAATTGAATACTCTAGAAATTATGTTTGTTAACCAATTGTGAAGGAATTATCATCCAGAAGCTCCGAAATCACATGACCCGATGTGGTAAGGATTTTCTAATCTTTCCAAAGTGATATGTTAAATTGTGTATATGCTTAAGTCATTTGAAGACCAAAGCCCATAAGAAATATTAAAATTATAAAGGTATATGGAGGAATGCCACAATATGTAACATGAATGATCCGTTCTCCCAGTGTGAGGACAATGTGAAAAAAGTTTAGTAGACTTTTCCTCAAATATTAAAAAATTATGAAATTAGGACCACAGATGCATGTTTAGAAGGTAGTATCCCATGGCATGCCATTGATATTACAGTGGAGACTTAAGAATTACCCTGACCGTGTATCTTGACCGCTTATTGGAGCAGATGATGTCCTTGGCAAATATTAGGATATTACTGTGGAAGGATAAGGAATCGCCTCTGGACCGCGCGAGGTTAGGGTAGTGTTTTATTGGCAATGTATACCGAGTGATAGGTATAAAGCTATGCCACGTGGTGTTTGACCCATTTTCAAGCATGATATGTAGATGAACCCCTTCTAGGTTGATAATAAGAGTCCACAACCTTAGATCATATGGAATATTATAATCCTTTCCTCGTCCTCCCGCATCATAAGCTAGTACGGTAAACTGATTCTAGTCCGCAAATATAAATAATTATGCATGATCTACATCCCAAAAAGAAGAAGGATAAAACGTGAAAAGTTAATAATGTTCAAAAAAGTATATTCGATCATGTTTTATGTTTATACTTCCTCATTATACTCGTATATCCTTCTCTTACTTTATTTTGCTTATATTGCTTACCGTCTTAATACTATTACACTTTCCCTGTTATTAGCTCACCCTTACTTCTTATTATCTCCAATTTACCACAGGTTTGATATGCCCGATGGGACAACGTAGAGATTGGAAGTGAACTAGGCTTGGATTTGGAAGATCATGTCGAAAACTTATAAATTATAATTTTATTTATGCAATGGAAAAATTGTATATATTTATATTTCTTTCGAAATCTTAATATATATTGTACATAAGGACTGTTGATCAAATGATTTAGTTTTCACTGTTGTTTGGATTTATTTATACTTTTCAAGGTTATTATAGTTTGTAACAGATACCTAGTGGCATCTTTCTTTAGCCGATGTTGTGTTTAGATACATATTGTTGGAGCCACGAGTTATATGACAATTGGATCTTGTGTTGTCTCATATATTATTGATTGTATGATATCAGATATTAAAATTTTTGGATGTATTTTATTTTTCATAGCAGATTGTACAGGTTTTGTATTGGCAAATGTCTGTATTACAAATAGAATTCTGCCATATTTTCAGTAGAAAAATACAATCCGTCACAATTGGTATCAGAGAAAAAATGATGCCTTAGGTTTGATTTGAGTAATATACAGAAGGTTAGAATAGATTAAGATTTGTTGGATAAGTGGACATAGGCATAAAATAATTAAGTTAGATTGGATAGTTTTAGTCATTTTGGTTGGCTAGCTTAGGTTTGAACTAAGTTACAATTAGAGAATGAGTTTGGTTGTCTAGCTTATATGTCTTAGTTAGTGTCCTAAGAGTGGTCTAACCTGTATTGCATTACCTTCAGATATGATATGAGTAACCGCTATGGCTCCTAGATGAGAGTTTACCCGTAGTAGTGGTCGACCGTGAGGATGAGAGAAGTTGTAGGGAGGCATCTTGAGGTTTTAATTTGATTGGTGCCGATTTGGTACTTGAATTGATTGGTCTTGATTCGAGGCTTAGGTTAATTGATTTCGGTTCAAGGTTTAGGTTTGATCAGCTCTGGGTTTAGGTCCTCAGGCTAATAATTTGCTAAGAAGGAATGTTTGATTGATGTATCCAGTGTGGTGGATGAGGTGGGATTGATGGCTTGAGGTCAAAATAATTTAGAGTCAATTCTGGTGTAACGAATCTTAGGATGTCAACTTATAATCAATTTGGAGATACTTAAGTGTCTAGATTTTTGGGTAATTCAGATCCTATAAAGGTTAAAATATGGACCCTGAGGATTGAGATGAGGTTGTGGTAATCCAATATTCGGAAGGAGATAAGGTAATGTTGTCTCATGTCAAATAGGAAGAAATCTACCCTGGGTGATTGATGTGAAAAAGGGTCATGGGTCTTAAGGATAAAGAGATATCGTTGAATATGTTTATTGATACTTTATGGATGAATATCTTGTTCCAATGGAATTTTTGGGAGCATGTTTCAAGTATGAATAGTTTGACCGCATGATTAGGGATTGCCCTTATTCCATGGGTCGAATAGTAAAAGAGTCCAATACCGTGGATTGAGGTTTTGCAATGATGGAATAAAGTATGGAAGTGTCATCCATTATAGCGTGAGATATGGTTCTCGGATCTTGATGTTTTGATATATGTGTTACTTTGGGATCCAAAATCTATATTTTATTGGGGTTTCTTAAGTTTATTCGTTTATTTAAGGATCGTAGGCTTTATACTAGTTGTATCAAGGTCTATAATATTTTCTCAGGTCAGTAAATATGATTGGTTGGGCTAATTTAATTACCCTGTGATGTTAAGACTTAATATGATTTTGAGGACGATTTGGTTAGTAATGTGGCATGCTAGTATGAGTTATAATGGTAAGGATATAACACCTTGTAATCAGATAGAAAGTTTTAAAAATAAGGTATCATTGTTTGAGTGGCGACAAAATTAGTATTGTTTCATCTACATATTATTTGATTAGGATTTGTGCGATGTTTAGTTATCATGTAAGACCACGTTTTTTAGTTGTTTTGTGGTTGCCAAAGTGTATGGGTAGTGTAAGTGTTTGAGGATGTTTCCTAGAGGAAATGGTCAGCCAAATCATCTCCTAATCATGAAATTGATGGTTGTTGTGGAGTTGTGTCAAGGTTAGCACCAACTTTTGAGGACCTTGTATTGAACCAATAAGGCATCAGTTGAGTATTTTACTATGAGGTACTTTAATGCTTTTGGGATGGCCTCATTAATGAATTTTTAGAGTCAATAGGGTGTGAGAACATCCTATTTGAGGATCATATCTGAATTGCAAAAGACAGTTAGCTGTGTGCTCAATTATGAAAGGGGCGTAAATTTGGGAGAAGTATTATGTTGGTTATGTGGTTTCTCCAATAGTAGAAATATAATTCCTTAGAGTTTGGAGTGATGACTCATTTGGAGAAACATTGATTGATGTCTCGAAGGCATGTTGCTTTCTTGGGTTTAACTAAACAAGAAAGGGTAATCCGATAAGTGTTTTTGAAGATTGTAGTGCCATGAGGCGTTTGGCTTAGAGATGATCAGTATCCATCAGAATGGGTCATACGATGGTAGCCTTCGAGGAATTAAGGATTAGATATTGACCATATTATTTGAGTTGACTCCTGATGGGTCTAGTAAGTTACAGTAAAATATAATCTTTTGAGAAAGCTCTAGGATTGTATATCTCTTGACTTGTATGGGTGCTTACCCTTGATTATAAGGATGTAAAGCCTATGATCAAAAATACTTCACCCATAGTTTAGGGTTAGCCATTGAGGTCTTACTTTGAGGATTTATAGGTATTTCTTATAAGGGTAGCTATTGTCTAATGAGTCATGTGGACTGAGAGGTTGTCTTACAGAATAAGATGGTCATGCAACAATATAAGTGAGTTGATTTGCTTGAGGATAGTAATCGTGAAGGGGTCGTGCAAGTGGTAGCATAGACCTGTAATGTTGTTAAAGGGTTATTGTAAGGTATCGGTTTTCGAAGTATGGTATTTCGAGTAATTAAGTTAAAGTAAGTGGATCAAGGTCTTAGGACGGGAAGAAATCGGATCTAAGGGCCGAAGACCCGAAATTAGTAAAATTGAGAACCGGCATTATAATCTCGATATAATAATCCGTAAAATACAATTTGGGTTTTAAATGATGAAAATCTCGGGGTATTAAATTAATATAATAACAATTAGGCTTGAGGTATGTGGCAGGATTTGTTTCAGGTCGAAAATTGGGCGGTGGTGTCGGGGATGTTCATATTCACAAATATTCGGGTGGGTCACTACACATGTTCAGATTCCACAAGTCTCACATATATATATATATATACATACACACACACACACACACACACACACACATATATATATATATATATATGTTAGTAAACATTCATTACATTATTATATGATGTTTTCATTGTATGCCTGATGGACCATTTTTTAAGACGGACCAAGATTAATAGGCATTTTATGAGAGACTCAAAGTAATAAGATAATAATTAATGGATCTATATCCTAATTTGAAAGGATTGACTTATTTTCAAAAGAATAAGCTACAAAGATAGATTTGTTAACTAAAGTATATATATAACTACTATAAAAAAGAAGCTAGCTAGTTTGATGTCAACTATACCAAAAATATCATGTCCATGTTCATTTATAAGTATAACAATTAATTATATATCTATTAAAATTTCAAGATAAATATTGATATACGTTATTGATTGATAAAATAGATATTTTAAAAAAAAAAAATTCAAGATGATAAAGGACAGTTTAAGAAATCTTTAATATAGGATGTGTATGACATTCTTGCCATGCATGAGGCATCATTCTTAGGCATGTATGGAGAAGTTATCCGTGATGAAGCACAAGTGTTCACTATCACCCATCTGAAGTAAAACATAGCCGCGGACACATGCCCTCTAGAGCTTTTGGAGCAAGCAAACCATGCCTTGGACATGCCCATCCACTGGAATTTTGCACGGTTGGAGGCGAGGCACTACATCCTTGTCTACACGAAAAATATGAGTGATGCACACAAAGAAGCACCGCTAAATTTCGCAGCATAAGATTTTAACATTGTGCAAGCATTGCATCATATTGAGATAAGCCAAATCGCCTTGTAATTAATTATGCATCACAATGTTGTATTTTCAATGCTTCTTATTATTATAACTGACTAATTCTAAATCTCCTAATTAATTTAGGATTAATACATAACATCCCCCTTGAATCCAATTAGTCTAAGGTTTTCATCTTGAGCATTGCCTTCAACCTTTTGAACTTATTAAACTTCAATGGTTTTGTAAAATAGTCATCAACTTGATCATGAGACTCATAATAGACCAACTTGACTTATTTTTCATCACTTTTTTTCCAAATATAGAGTTAACTTGTGATAATTTATATAACTTGTGCCTTTATAAGGCATTTAAAACTCCTTAAGCATGTTTTATTTGAACTCAACATATATTGAAGAAAGATTTCCTATAAAAATTAAGTCATCAACATAAAAACTCATAGACCATATTTTTATTTCTAAAATTTTTATATATAAATTGCTGCTCATAAGAACATTTCTCCAAATCATTATCACAGATATAGTAGTCGATTCTTACATTCGATGTGCGTAGTATTTGATGCTTCAACAAGAATCACACCAGGGTAGATGGATACAATAAAAACTTCTAATGAGAAATCTGCACGTAATATAAATCATTAGATAAGTGTAAATAGCTTTTTTTTACTTATGAACATTATCTTCATGTTCGAATTTAACATACTAAATGTTTTCTAGTATGTACCTTTTCTTCTAGAAAACCATTCAAGAATGTTAATTTTATGTCAGGTTGGTAAACCTTCCATTGCTATTGAGCGGGGATCGAAACTGGCAATTTGATGGTCTTAAATCAAGTTAGTGGTTTGAACCTCTCTCCATGGCCAATCTCGACTACTTGATTGTAACCTTTGCAACTAATCTTGTCTTAAATAGTTGCACTTTAATGCCTGTCCTCTTCTTCATTTTAAAAATCCAAGTTACACTGATTTCTCTTTGAGCACTTGGTAAAGTGGTTAGTTACCACATGCCATTTTTCCAATTGCCAATTTAATTCACAATTGTCATCATTTATGTGAAATAACATACTCCAAAATAATTATCATACATGTTTAACATATCAAGTTTGCCTTGGGGGTTGTGGTGAAAGAGCACTCCTTAAGGTGGGATGTCCATCAAAACATGTCGTACGACATATACGGTTAAAAGGTCGAATACCTTTACCATTGTTCATATTTAAAGTTTGGTTCTTTGAATTCTAAATAGGTATTCAAAACTTAAATGATTTGTTAATGTTTAATATATCAAAAAAGTAGTTTTATTTAATTGTTAGTTATTTTTTTGAAATATTTCTACGAGAACTACTAATAATTAACTGAATTCAATTAGAAATATATAATTAACGATTCGTGCATAAAAGCTAAAATCTTATATATATATATATACTGAGCTTGATAACTATAAAATTAAGAATTATCAATTTGAAATAATTTTAAGAAAAAGATTGATCCAACTATAATAATAAGGGTATAAAAAGGTGGTCATTTTAATCTCTATAATTCCTAATGATTCTATTTTGCATAAAATTATGGTGTAACTTTACTCTATATGCCAAAATTGGATGATAATGATAATACTAATAATAATAATAATAATCCCCCGAATCATTAAAATTAAACCTTGAGAATCACATATCTCAAAAATATAAAGATTTTAATTTGCCAAATTATTGAAAAATTCTATGCGACTTTTATTTATCTTAACTTTAATGTTTATGATAGTGAACATGGCTTTCGTGCTGTAGTCTTATAATGCAATTGACAATCATTCAGTGCAAGATTTAGCTTTTTTATAAATAATATTCGAGAAGACGGCACATGTGCATGTGAAACAGGAGATAACTCTAAAATATGAATATTATAATAATTTTATTTCTTTAACCTATATTTACATCAAAATTTTATGGTACAATCAATCACATTCGGTGCAAGATTCAGTTTTCTTTTATAAATAATATTTGAGAAGACGGCATATGTACATGTGAAATAGGAGATAACGCCAAAATATGAATACTATTTAAAAAGACAACACAAATGCACAAGCAATCACATTCAGTGCCGAATTTGGCTTTCTATTACCAAATAATATTTAAAAAGACAACACAAATGCACATGAAATGTGAGATAACGCCAAAATATGAATACTATTTAAAAAGACAACACAAATGCACAAGCAATCACATCCAGTGCCAAATTTAGCTTTCTATTATCAAATAATATTTAAAAAGATGACACAAATGCACATGAAATGGGAGATAACTCCAAAATATGAATATTATAACAATTTCATATCTTTAATCCACGTTTATATCAAAACTTTATAGCACAATCAATCACATTCAATACAGGATTCCGCTTTCTTTTATAACTAATATTTGAAAAGACAGCACATGTGCAAGTGAAACTAGAGATAACTCAAAAATATAAATATTATAACAATTTCATATCTTAATCTGCATTTACATCAAAACTTTATAGCACTATCAATCACATTTAGTGCAGGATTCATCTTTCCTTTACGAAATAATATTTGAGAAGACAGCACATGTGCATGTGAAATAGGAGATAACTCCAAAATATAAATATTATAACAATTTCATATCTTTAATCTACATTTACATCAAAACTTTATAACACAATCAATTACATTCAGTACAGGATTCAGCTTTCTTTTACCAAATAATATTTGAAGTGATGACACAAATGCACGTGAAACATGAGAATTGGTGCACACTACGACACTGTAGATGGGTCAGTGCACCAAATTGGCTTTGTTTATCCCACAAAAATATTTACATGAGAATATTTCAAGATAGTTGAACACCATAAACTCGGGTCCGTGGTTGTAGTAAGACATACTGACATTAGATAATTGTTCTAATATTTTAAAAATATTTTCTACAAATAAATTAAAATAAAACATGATTTGATATCTTATTTTTACTACATTTAATTAATTATTTAAATTTATTTCTCTAAATTTTATGTCACCTTTATTATCGGTATTATACAACAAAAATCATAATCTTACTGGTTATGTTTGAAATTGACAACAATTGATTAACCATAAATTATAAGTTGTGTAATAGATATTTACAAGTTTCTCTGGTAGAAAAAACATTTTAAAAAATATAAATCATTTTAATTATCATCTAATTTGTGTCCATAAGATATGTTGGTTGTTAGATATGGTAAAAACATAACAAAAAGAACATGCATATCTAACTTCAAATGTGAGAAATTTCATTGTGTTGCTCAGTCGATCTTCACCTTCTGTAGCTAAAACTGTTCTTCAATCCCTAAATTGGTTCTCTCGAGAAAATATTCTCTAATAAATAAAATAATATTTTTTTAGTTTGTCAATATGTAGAAAAATAAATTGCAAAACAATATTGAAATAAAGTGTATTTATATGTCATGCACATTTTTAATAAAATAATTCTTCAATCAGAATTTAATTTTTTTAATTTAAATAAAGCTATAACTTGGTGTTTGAATCATTATCAAATGTAATAAAAAAAAATCTTATTAAATATTTCATATTCACTTTTAATGGTAACAATAACTATAGAAATTGTGGAATCTGTTGGCAGAGGATCAAAATTTTAAAAACTATGAATTGTCTTTTTTTTTTTTTGTAATTCTCCATTTTTAAAAATACAATTTATGGTAACAAAATAAATGAGATATTGTTAAGTGACAACTAAGTATCATTAATTAAAATAATTTTCAATTTTACTTTTATTGATTTTTATATAAATTCTTTTTCCAATTGTCCAAAAAAAAAAAAAAAACTAATATGTCAAGATATTTTTTATATTTGAGCTAAAATCACCTATTGTGCAGTTGGTTAGAATGGTCCTTGTGCTACATGCCAACATCTCTTTGTTTGATATTGCAAATACTATTCAGTATGAGTCATGTTATGTTGGGCCACAGATGACACCAAAGAGATGAAAGCATTAGTTTGGCCTGGCCATTTCACAATTCTGGTATTGAAAGCAATGTTGATAGTAACACTTCAAAAGAAAATTTCACAATAAATACTACTAGTCGTTAGCAAGCTAATTGAATCAATCTTAATCTAAAGTTTATTGATATTCCTTATCACCAATACCTAGCCAAAATAACGAGCTAGAGATATATGGCTTCTCAACTGTTTATCTCAAAAATCCAAATTTCTATTAGGAATAAGAAAGAGTCAGTAGCAGCTTCTCTTCTCTCATCCCATACCCCATATTTCAGTATTTTTCAACCACATAATCAGCATAATTGTGATCAATCTAGAAACATTATGTTCATGATGAAGAAACGGCAACCTGCAGCACAAAAGCTTACTCAAAGATTGTTAGCCACAGGTTTAATTTCAACAAAAAGTTCGAGAGTAGAAAACACTCGTTGCTCCATCGACTTCGCACCTTCTATTTGGGCTGATTATTTCCTCTCAAACGAGCAGGTATATGTGTATATGTGTGTGTTTGAGGTGGAACGTTAATTAGTATTAGTGTCAATATATTAATAGAGATGATGTTACGACTTCAAACAAGTTAGGAGTGTAAAATATCATTCCATTGTCTAAAATTCTAAATACATTTTCGGAGAGTGTATCTTTCATTATAATATGTTACATAAATTTATCTTATAATTAATCCCAAGTAAAAATTAATACAAAAGTACATAAAAATTAATTTATGATTATCAAAAAAATATATGAAATTGTAGCAAAAGTACTTTCGAATTTAACTGATACTCTAATGTTTCAAAGTTAATGAATTCAAAGAAGTCATATGACTAACTATTTATGACATATATTATTTGACTATCGAAATATTCAACATTTTAAGTCATGCCCTTTAATTTGAAAGGCTTTCTGAAAGAAATTTACGTTTAATTAGACTTATTCTGTATCTCATGCTAAGAGTTACTGTTGTACTTTTCATTTCAAATTTAATTTGAATGCTTTATGATTCCAAGCATATGTATGTCTATCAATATAATAAGTTTTACCAGTAAATCTGTATATATGAAGGTGATTGATGCTGCTATGCAACATGAGCATGAAAAACTAAAGGAGGAGGTGAGGAGGATGGTAGTTGGACTGCATGACACACCAGCCTTGCAACCAAAACTAATCTTAATTGATACACTCCAACGTCTTGGTGTCTTCTACCATTTTGAGACAGAAATAGGGGGCATACTACGAAGTATTCATCAACACCAAGTTAATGATGGCGATGATGGCTGCAATGACCTCCTCTCCACTTCTCTTTTGTTTCGCTTACTAAGACAAGAGGGAATTTATGTATCGCCAGGTAAATTTATTTACTAAAAAATCTATATTTAGACACTTTATCACCTAAATAATCATGAAATTAGTGATTATTTTGAAATTAAAAAATAATACGTAATAATTATTAATATGTTAAATATTTCTCTAATTAGATGAATACACAATCATTCTTGTAGATATATCATCAACTAAAAATAAAGAAGTAGAAAATAAATTAGGATTCATCTTTTAACGATGGAAAAAAAACCCAAAATTATAAAAACCTTTGGACTTTCAAAGCCATGCTAAATTAAAATTTCCCAATAAGATATCTAATTCTTAAATCGATGATTTAGACTCACGACACATCCCAACTAATCTTAAAACTTGTAACTCCTCTGAAATAACTCTTTATATTTACTTTCTGGCAATGGATATAAGAGTCTCAAATATCTCCTTTGCATGAATCTTCCTCTTCTAGCTCTTAAACAATAGCAACGGTGAATAATTACCAAATAATTTAAACCCAAGGATCTAGGATCTTCCCTTGATTCGAATGCTGTTCTTCTTAATAAAGCAAGCTTCTAGTACACAATCAAATGACTCAATTACAGAAAATTTCTTCACTCAAAATAGTTTTGGTTCTTAAATGGTCACTTAACACTAATCATAATATTTTCGTATACTTATAGAATCAGAATTATAATTCAAAACACGTCAAAAAATGACTAGAGTGACTGGCACACAAGCACACATCAGACACCATCTCCAATAAGGACAGGCTCACAAATCCCCCACATGGATGGAGTATTCTTCTACTTATTCTTGAGCGTGTCTTAGGTGCACCTAAAGCACGAGACGTGCGGTGAGGCACGTACAAATATTTAATAGGAAAACTACATACATATTATATATTGTCAACCACACACAAGCATGTCAAAGGCATGCATTAGGCACAAAGCATACTATTAGGTAGTCATGAGTGTGGAATAGACTCTCTTCAAATGTTGGACCAACCCTATGAGCACATGAGTACCACTTATGCCCTAATATTCATGAATAATCAAGAAGGTCACTACACATGTTCAGATTCCAGAAGTCTCATAGTGTGTGTGTGTATATATATATATATAATTTAGTAATTATGATCTTCATGTTAGTAAACATTCCTTACATTATTGTATGAAATTTTTATTATATGGCCCATGGACAATTTCGGAAGATGGATCAAGATTAATAGGCTGTCAGAAACTCAAAGTAATAAGATAATAATTAATGGAACCATATCCTAATTTGAAAGTTTGAATTATTTTCAAAAGAATATGCTATTAAGTTAGATTAGTTAACTAAAGTTTGTATAACTTTTATAAAAAAAAATAAGCTAGCTGGTTTGACATCTACTGTACCAAAAATATCACTTCCATATTTATTTTATATGTATAAGATTTAATTATACATGTATTAAAATTTTAAAATAAATAATGATATACATTATTCATTGATTGAGCAGATATTTTCAAAAAGTTTCAAGATGATAAAGGGTGTTTCAAGGAATCATTGATGCATGATGTTCGTGGCATTCTTGCCCTGTACGAAGCATCATTCTTGGGTATGCATGGAGAAGTTATCCTTGACGAAGCACAGGCATTCACTATCACGCACCTGAAGTCAAACATAGCCATGGACACATGCACTCCAGAGCTTTTGGAGCAAGCAAACCATGCCTTAGATGTGCCCATCCACTGGAACTTTGTTCGGTCGGAGGCGAGGCGCTACATCCTTTTCTACAAGCAAAATATGAGCGATGCACATGAAGCACTGCTAAAGTTTGCAACTCTTGATTTTAACATCGTGCAAGCATTGCATCGTAATGAGATAAGACAAATTACCGAGTAATTGATTACACTTCTTCCTGCCATTTTACTCCTTTTTTCTTAGTTGATTACCTGGGCCTTGTAGTATATATATAATACCACACCAACTCGTGCATCAATTAGACGACTATTGAATGTACTCTCTATTTTTCTAGTTAAGTATGCCTGATGGATATCTCTTTCAAATGTCATAATATAAAAAATAATATAAGAATCTAATTCTCCCATTTTAACTGTGTTAAACTTATTATTGAATTCTTACTTATATATAATTAATATTTTAGATGGTGGAATGAGTTGAACACAACGAAGATGTCAAGATTCATCAAGAGTAGAGTCGTGGAATACTTCTTCCTGGCCATAATGGTGTACTTTGAACCAGATTATTCTGAAGCAAGGATGTTGGCTACCAAACTTATTCACTTGATCACTACTGTAGATGATGCATATGATCATTATGGTACTATGAAGGAACTTGAGCTGTTCATGGATGCAATAGAAAGGTCTCTTCACCTCTGATTCTATTAATTTTCTATTCAATTAATTTGCACATAACCAATATTTTGTCTTTGCACGTGTCTCTAGACCTCCAACAATTCATTATCATTATGTAGAATGACTTGCAACATGATTCTCTGTGTTTGGCACTATCTTAAAATTCTCTTTTCCTCAATAATCAAAGTCCAAAGACCTATGAACTAATACAAGTTTGATTGGCTAAGCTATCCAATGACCAAGCAGCATAGTCGAGAATATTTACCATTTACAATTTTATTTAAAAATTTAGATCTATTTAAAATTGTATAGATTACGATAATTGATATTATTTTTTATGTAGTTATTCTAACAAACTAGCTGCAGTTGCTAACCACATGAACCGTGCATATCAATCCAAACTATGCATAGAATGTCACTATTGATGTATTGTTGGCTTTGATATTAATAAAAAATGTACACTGTGTTTGGGTAGAATTTATCCCACAAATTATGTCAAGCTAATCCTTATACAACTCCAACATGAACTTCTAGTGCAAAATGATATAATGAAAAGTATAACTTTTATTGATTACTCATCCAACTAGAATATTGATAAATAGCTAGTAAAAATAATCCAATTGAATCCAATGATTGTAAATGATACAAACTTCAAACCATTATGATTATATATGGCCTATTTATAAAGAATAAGGGAGTTCACAAAAATTTCCTATACAAAGTAATTGAGCAAATTATTTGAAACAAAATTGTAAACTTTTAACTAGAAATCAAATAAAGTATAAAAGAAATTCTAATATTTATAAAAATGTCTTTTGGAGGAATGTTCCAAGAAGTTGATTTTAATAAGAAAATAGTATCATCTCTGAAAAAGAAATCTTTGTTCAATTCATTTAACTTCATTTATAATTTTTCTAGCTGAGAATCTTGATTACAAGCTTATAGTATCCTCTTTGTGTTGGGCCTAGGATGTTGAAATTTTGCAACCAAGCCGAGGACTAATTTCTACACAATTGTAATACCAAGCCTGTTGGTTAAATCAATTAGCAGACAAAATAGTAATCAACACAATCACAATACATCCACAATAACAAGTAAAATCAAGACGCCTAAAAATTTCTTATAAAAATGATAGATAAAACTACAAGATCATAGGTCTGTATAATATCTACCATGATTGTGAGATTAGCTATATAGACCTCCAATACATCATTTAGTTTCAGCAGAATATTGCTAAATTAATGAAAAGACAATAAGAGAAGAAAAATACAATACAACCTCTGGTAAAATGTTTAAGAATAACAAATGGAAAAATATACCCAAAGATGGTAAAGTTAGAACAAGATTCAAAGTCTAAAGGATTGATAAAATCTTCTCATTCTTTTTCTCTCCTTTTCTCTTTCTCTATCTAGTTAGCAATCTAAAATGTTGCAAAATCTCCCAATTATTTCCCTAGAAATCATGGAAGGCCTTTTATATGGTGCATTTGTGCATGGACATAAGATAGGCACTCAAATGATCCAAAACTATAGCAATGGCGTACGAGCATCCATTAGATACACCTATGGTGAGCCTATACTGATATTAGCATATGTCGCCCATTAGGCACGAGATTTCTACTGCTCATGCACATGCAAACCAATGTGCATCGGATTAGGTGCTATTCTCATCTAACTAAAGAAACTCCTTCACTCGAGCATAAATCATTTGATCTTTACACAAAACTCCATGTGTTTAGCTAACAATTAAAAGAATGTGTACATGTGTAGTGGGAATGGATTAAAAAAGAAGTGACTTATCTTAATAAACTTCCCCCTATGACTTTTTTGGAGCCATTGCCATTTTGACTATATCTCGGAACACCTTAAGCTTTCCTCTTTGTATTGTCTTTGTCAACATGTCAAAACCATTATCATCTGTGTTCATCTTATCTAGCTTCAAAAAATCCCAAATCAAATACATTAAACACCTAATGATATCATTTACCAATATTGCTCTTTGACTATTAGAAAGTAATAGATAGTGCTTCTGCTTGAAGCTGATATTATGGATGAGCCTCTTCATCCAAATCATCTCCTTACTCACTTCAATTACCACAATAAACTTGGCTTCGATGATAGAGAGCACAACATGCTTTTACAACTTTGATGGCCCAGATATCATTCCTACCACAAGTGTGATCCAATAACTCAAAGTGGACTTCCTAGACTTAATATCGCTTGTCATATTGGTATCCATAAATATAACCAAAATAGGCTTATCATTGCCAAAACACATATTCTAAAAGTTTCCTAAATGTATCTAATAATCTATTTGACTAATGATCCTTCACTGGATTGGAAAGGACCCAGGTAATTGCTTCTATCACGTGAGTTATATCTTGTCTCTTATTTACCATGGCATAAACCAAACTACCAACTATCAAAGGATAAGGAGCCTTATTCATTTTAGTCTTTCCCTCCTCCATGGAAGATGTGACAGACCATATTTTTCTACCAAACATCCAGCAGAATTTTCTCTGTAATACGGCCATCCAACTATATAAACACTTGTGAAATATCCTGTACAATAAATATAAATCCTCCAAAAATGCCACAACATCTCAACAACTCACACATATACATCCCAATAGTTCCAAGTTCCAACAACATACAAAAATCAGAATACAAACTACACAGGATCCGAATACCACTACTTAGATGTGGCTCCAGTGCGGTGCATCTATACACAATGTTGGCGAAAAAGAGATGCCACTAGGTACCTGTTATAAATCACAATACCCTATGAAAGTATAAACAAATCCAAATAACAGCAAAAATTAAATTATTTGATCATTAGTCATTTTGTACAATATACATTAATAAACCCAACTAAGATATGAATATATACAATTAACTATAATCTATAAGGTATAAGTCTTCCGATCCAATCTTCCAAATCCATAACCTAGTCCATCTCTAGTCTCTACTCTATCCCATCGGTATAATAAACCTGTGCTAATCTAGAGGTAGTGAGAAGTAGTAAGGGTGAGCTAAATGCTCGGTAAGTGCATCACATTCAAAACCGTAGGCAATATAAGTAAGGTTAAGTAATGAATGATATATGTAATCACGAAAAAGAATGTATAGATAAGAACCCGATCAATATGCTTCTCGATTATACTTTAGAATACAATTTATTTCTATTCGGGATATAATTTATGCATAATTATTCATCTTTACGGATTAGGGTCAATAAACCCTACTAACCAAAGGTGCAGGAGAATAAGGAAAGGATTATGATACCCCACGTGATCTAAGGTCACAAGCTCCTATTATCGGCTTAGAGGCAGGTCATCTACATATCATGCTTGTAGATGGGCCGATAACACAAGGCCCCTACATGTTCCTCCAAGACTCAGAGGCAGTTATCGTCCTTCCACAATAACATTTTAAGGCTTGCCAAGATATTACCCGCTATAATGTGTGGCCACGATAATCCTTGAATCTTTAATATAACACTAATGGCTGACTAAGGGATATTACCTTTCATAATATAAATCCGTAATCCTAGTTTCATGATTTTTTATTCATTTGATGGAAGATCCACAATTCGCTTCACAATATCTCCATTCGAGAGAACAATTTGATCACATAACACATTGTGGACTTCCCTCCGAACGTATATGCGATTATTATCTTTCCTTCAGACTTGAGCCTTTTCATAAGTTAATTGGATGCATGGTCAGCATAATTCATAGGAAAGATTAGAATTTCTTTCCATCATTAGTCAATTATCACTTTGGGGTCCTTCGGAACACATTTCCTTTAAAACGAAACACAAACACATTTTTTTCAGGGCTTACAATTGGACATATAAAATTAGACACAGCTTACATAACAATTAATTACGATGGAAGTATCAAAATTCCCAATTGTCATCGGGTGAACAGTAACAGGGCCGTTTTAGAGTATTTGGACATCGCGAACAGGTCGATACTTGTGAAATCAGATGCCCGGCCGAGGTATATGCATAATTAGGACACGATAATTTAGAACTTGGGGTCAATTAAATATATACTCGAAGGGAAAGGGGAGAATCCCAAGCTGGGCACGGGTTAGGGTTTGGCGAGGTCAAACTGGACAAATCAGAGGGGAAATCGAGTATCAAACGATAAATAAATTATACTAGGATTTGGGTAATGATATTCTAGTCTCAATTTATATAAAAAATCCCAAAACTTTGAAGTTGAAACCACCCAGGGCACAGATGAACAATACTGGCATGAAATGAACATACATAAAAACGAAAAAGGAGAGAATGTGTGCACTTGTCTCGACCCGATCTACAACTTTTCAAACTAGCTTGAAGCCGGAATCAGATTTAAAAGCTTCCATTTCCTCCTCTTCTCCTTTGCGTGGTTCTCTCCCTCGCGCCGACCTCCCACAGCGGCTGCCGCTACTCTACCTCGCCACCCTAGCCAGTCACCGCTGCACGGTCAACGCCGGCTATGGCCGACCACCTTGCGCTGCCTCCCCGGGCACAGCCCTATTCTCTCTCTCCTCTTTCTCTCCCCCGAAACCCCCTTCCCTTCTCCCCGTTTTTCTTCAGCTGTTTTTTCATTGTTATAATATTAATATTATTATTATTATTATTATTGTTATTATATATATATTTTTATTTTCTTTATTCTGAAGCGCAAATCGACACTTAGCAACAAAATGGGCACACCTCGGGCACTAGCCCAATTAATCAAAATATCCTCCAAATTTTATAATATTTAATTAATTTTTTTCACACCAAAATTATCCAAAATAATAATAAATAATTTTAATTAAATCAGATAAAAAATTTAAAATATTATATTATTCCCCACTTATAAAAATTTCATCATCAAAATTTAACGAACCTCAAAACTTAAAATAGGGGGATAGTCCTTCCAGACTTCGCCTCTGTACTCCCAAATTGCTTTCTTGGAGAGACAATTATTTCTAACGAACATTAATCATTTAAATCATCCTGATCATCAACGTTTAATGCCTTTTATCTAAAATCGAGATGGAAACCTTGTTATAAGACAATTCCTAATCTCCCACAATGGTTAAACCTGATCATAACCTACTTCTTCAATTATCGGTACCTAGGAAACATCACGATAATCTACCCAAATTCAAACATAAGCCTAATTATTGGCTAACCCTCTGATTTAATATCAAATTCCAAACGAACCAACAGGCTCTCACCCCGATACCTCCTATGCCTCGAGAAAGATCTTTCACTACGCTACTTTGATTAACCATTCATACGGATACTAGGAATTCTCTTGCAACTTATGTCCATTAATTCAAATCAGACTTCTCCGTTTCCTTGCAACTATAAACCTAATAAAAATCCTAAGGACATTGATATGACTAAGGTAAAGCTCAAAATCTATAGATTATAATTAACCAAGGTAACGCAATTGAAGCAATCACTCAAAAAAAACCTCGAACTCGAATGCTTACCAAACTTATCACCTGTCAACATTACCAGCAAGCCAACCTATCCTATCACAATGTATCATCCAAATCACAAGGAATGAGCTATCCTAATCTACCTATTCCACAATTACTCACATAGTATCCAGAATTCTTACTGCCCTAACATTCCCGAAATCGAAATAGTAATGACTTCTTAGCTCATAATTATATGACCTCACTACTCAGGAGGCAACTCTCCCTCCTAGAACCAAAGACAGAGTACTCTCTTCACTTAGATTTTAGGAGCTACTCGAAATTCACCCTACAACATCCCCTATGATGCATCGAGACAATGCCCAAATCGAAGATTTCTGACATCTAGTTATCAACAATAATATTCACCTTTCTTGAAAGACACCGAAGTGCCCCTTCTAATCGTTAAGCAAATAACCCGTTAGCACGTCGAATGATCCTTTCTTCTTTCTGACACAACTCCTCAAACCTCGAAAATTAATAAACATAAATATCTCCATCAGTAACACCTAAAAATCCTCAAGGCAAGGACCTCAATGGCTAACCCCAAACTATGGGTGGGGTGATTCTGATCATAGGCTTTCCACCCTCTTAACCAAGGGCAACCACCCATACAAGTCACAAAAAACACAATCCTAGAGCTCCCTTAAAAGGATCACATTCTACTGTAACTTATCAAACCCATCAGGAGTCAGCCCAAACAATAAGGTCAACAACTAATTCTTAATCCCTTGAAGGCTACTCTCGCATGATCCATACCGATGAATACTGGTTGTCTCCAAGCCAAACACCTCATGGCGCTGCAATCCTCGAGAAGCACTTATCAGATCACCCTTCTGGGTTCAGCTAGACCCAGGAAAGTCGCACACCTCTAAGACATCAACCAATCCTTCCTGAATAAGCCATCGCTCCAAACTCTAAGGGATCGCATTCATGCTATTGGGGAAACCACATGCCCAACATAACACTTCTCCCTATTCCTCCATATTTGAATACATGGCTAACCATCTTTCTCAATTTGAGATACAGTCCTCCAACAGGGTTCTTACACCCTTTCCATTTTAGAAATTCATCAATCAGGCCACCCCAAAAGCACTGAAGCACCTCACGATAAAATACTCAGTCGATGCCCCATCGATTCCATACAGAGTCCTCAAATTGGGTGCCAATCCTTGGCACGACTCCACAGCAACTATCAATTTAATGACGAGGAGATAATTCTGCTAATCTTTTCCTTTAAGAATATCCTCAATATCATATCAAACCTTAGCGCCACAAGGTAATTAAATTAGCCCAACCAATCATTTCTACAAACCCTAGAAAATGTTGTAAACCTTGATGCAACTAGCACAAGTCCATAGTCCTCAAATAAACGAATAAGCTTAGAAAATACAAATAGAAATATAGATTCTTGATCCCAATGTAGCATATATACCGAAGTATCAAGATCCGAGAACCTTATCTCCTACTACGATGGACAACACTTCTACACTTTGTGCCATTACCGCGAAGCTTTGATTTAAGGTATTAGGCTCCTTAATTGTCTGACCTATGGGATAAGAGAAATCCCTAATCACGCGACTGAACTATCCACACTTAGAACATACTCCTAGAAATCTCATCGAAACAAGATATTCATCCATAAAGTATCTACGAATATATCCTACGGTATTTTTTTATCCTCGAGGCCCATGATTCTTTTCACGTTAACCAGCCAAGGTCAACTTCACCTCCTATCTGACAAGGGACAACATTACCTTATTTTCTTTCGAACATTAGATGACTGCAATATCATCTTAATTCTCAAAATCCATACCCATCCTCTATAGGATCTAAGCCACCCAAAAGTTTAGGCACTTAAGCATTTCTAAATTGATTATAAATTAACATCCTAAGACTCATTACACTAGAATTGACTCTAAATTATCCTATCTTCAAGCCATCGATTTCACCCAATCCATCATACTTGATCATTTTACTCAAACATCCCTTCTTAGCAAATTACTACCCTGAGGACCTCAATCCAGAGCCGATTAAGCCTAAACTTCGAACCAAAACCAATTAACCTAGGCCTTGGATCAACACTGATCAACTCACACAGTAAATTGGCACTAATCAAATTTAAACCTCAAGGTGCCTCCCTATAGCTCCTCTCGACCCCATCGTCGACCATTACTACGAATAGGTTTTCGTATAGGAGCCATTGTGGTTACTATTACTCTATCTAAAGGCAACACAATACGGGTTAGGTCACGCTTTAGACACTAACGAGGACCTTATAAACTAGACAACCAGACTTGTTTTCTATCTCTGACTTAATTCAAGTCTAAACTAGTCAATCAGGATAATTAAATTTATCTAATCTAACTTAATTACCCTATGCATATGTCTACTTCTCTAATCAATTTTAATCTATCATGAGCTTTCGCATACGATTCAAATCAAATCTAAGGCATTTCTTTTCTCTAATATCAACTGTGACGGACCGTATTTTTCTACTAAAAGTCCAATAGAATTTTCTCTATATAAATCCTCCCAAAATGCCTCAACATCTCAACAACTCACACATATACATCCCAATAGTTCCATGTTTCAACATGTAAAAATCAGTACACAAACTATACAGGATCTGAATGCCACTACTTAGATGTGGCTCTAATGCGGTGCATCTATACACAACGTCAGCCAAATAGAGATGTCACTAGGTACCTGTTATAAATCATAATATCCTGTGGAAGTATAAATAAATTCAAATGACAGCGAAAATTAAAATATCTAATCATTAGTCAGTTTGTACAATATACATTAATAAACCCATTTGAAATATGAATGTATACAATTAACTATAATCTATAAGATATAAGTCTTCTGATCCAATCTTCCAAGTCCATAGTATAGTCCACCTCTAGTCTCTACTATGTCCCATCGGCATAATAGTCTTGTACTAATCTGGAGGAAATGAGAAGCAGTAATGATGAGCAAAATGCTCAACAAGTGTATCATATTCAAAACCATAGACAATATAAGCAAGGTTAAGCAATGTAGGATATATATAATCATGAAAAAGGATGCATAGACAAGAACATAATCAATATGATTTTCGATTATACTTTAGAATACAATTTATTTCTCTTTGGGATATAATTTATACATAATTATTTATCTTTACTGACCAAAGTCAGTAAGCCTTACTAACCAAAAGTACGGGAGAACAAAAAAATGATCATGATACTCCACATGATCTAAGGTCACAGGCTCCTATTATCAACCTAGAGATGGGCCGTCTACATATCATACCTGTAAATAGGCCGATAATACAAGGCTCCCACATATTCCCCCGAGACCCAAAGGCAGACGTCATCCTTCCACAGTAACATCCTAAGACTTGTCAAGAGTATTACACCCTACAATATGCGGTCAGAATAATCCTTGAATCTCCACTGTAATACTAATGGCGGCCCAAGAGATATTACCTTTCATAACATAAATCTATAGTCCTAATTTTATGGTTTCTTATTCATTTGAGGGAAGGTCCACCACAATTCGATTCACAATATCTCCATTCGGAAGAATAATTTGATCAAATAACAAATTGTGAACTTCTCTCTGAACATATATGCGATTATTATCTTTCCTTCAGACTTAAACCTTTTTACAAGTTAATTGAATGTATAGTCATCATAATTTATAGGAAAGATTAAGATTTCTTAGCATCATTAATCAATTATCACTTTGGGGCCCTTTGGAACACATTTTCTTCACAATAGAACACAAACACATTTTTTTAGGGCTTACAATTGGATATATACAATTAGACATAATTTACATAACAATTAATTATGAGAGAAGCATACAAAATTCCCAATTGTCCTAGGGTGAACAGTAACATTGCCATTTTTTAGCGCCCGGATGTCATGAATGGGTCGATACTTGTGAAATCGGACTCCCGGGTGAGGTATCTGCTTAATTAGGATATGATAATTCATAATTTGAGGTCAATTAAATATATAATCAAAGGAAAAGGGGAGAATCTCGAGTTGGGCACGGGTAGAATTTGGCGAGGCCAAACCGGACAAATCAGAGGAGAAATCGGGTATTAAAAGATAAATCAATTATACTAGGATATGGATAATAATATTTTAGTCTCAATTTATGTAAAAGCCCCAAAAAGAGAAAAGCTGAAACCCACGGGATGCAGGTGAACAGTATTGGCACGAAATGAATGTGCATAAAAATCAAAATGGAGAGCATGAATATACTTGTCTCGACCCAATTTACAACTTTTCTAACTACTTTGAAGCCAGAATTAAACCTAAAAGCCTCTATTTTCTCCTCTTCTCCTTCTCACAGTTCTCTCCCTCACGCCGACCTCCCGTAGCTGCGGTCACTGCTCCACCTCACCACGCCAGCCGGTCACTGCCGTGCGGCCGTCACCAGCCACCGCCAACCACCGTGCACCACCTCCCCTGGTGCAGCCCTCTTCTTTCTCTCCCCTGAAACTCTCACCCGAAATCCCCCTTCCCTTCTTCCCGTTTTCCTTCTGCTATACTATTATTATTATTATTATTATTATTATTATTATTATTATTATTATTATTATTATTATTATTATTATTATTATTATTATTATTATTATTATTATTATTATTATTATTATTATTGTTATTGTTATTGTTATATATATATTCTGTTTTCTTTATTCTAAAATCCAAATCAACACTCGACAATAGAACGAGTGCACGTCGGGCAGCAGTCTAACAAAGTCAAATATTCTCTTAGCTTTATAATATTTAATTAATTTTTGACACACCTAAATTATCCAAAATAATAATTAATAATCCCAATTAAATCGGATAAAAAAATTAAAAATATTATAGAAGAACATTGTCAAGTACACAATTTCAAGTGATTAGTGAGTGGACTTCTGACTAGCTTGAAATTCTCTAAATTAAAGCATTGAAGAACTTTATCAATGTAACTCTTTTAGGATATCCATAGCTTCTTCTCCTTTTGATTTCAATAAATAATTCCCATGTCAAGAATTTGGTTCAACGATTTTAAGTATTTCATTACAAAAGACTTGCTCAGTTGCTTCTTTAATTCATCGATTTATGATGCGTTGCTCCCATTAATGAATATGTCATCTATATAGACAAGAGGATTGCAAAGTCTCCCTCAGAAAATCTTTGTACAAAAATGCAATGGTTCAAATTTTTCTTTTGGTAGCCGTGCTCTACCATTGTGGATTCAAAATTCTTGTACCAATACCTTAAAACTTGTTTGACGTCATAGAGTCTTTTTTTGAAATGGCACACCATATGGTCCTTCCACTCAACGGTGGACCCCTCTAATTTTTTCATATAGATCAAGACATGCCACCAATCTAAGTACCGCACAAATAGAGAACATCTTCACCACATGAGAGAATATTTTGTTAAAATATCCTTCAAATGATTGAAAACCTTTACAACTAACCTTACTTTAGACATCAGTTGTAGATTGCTATCTTTATACTTCAATTTCCACACCGATTTATTTTTGGGTATCCACTTGCCCTTAGGCAATTTCATCACCTTAAACATGTGATTCTCATGCAACGATGGCATCTTGTCTTTTATAGCATCCATCCACTCCTTCTTGTGATCGTTCTCCATTGCTTTATCGAAGCATTCCAAATCTAAACTGTGCATAGATTGTCATTATTGATGTACGATTAATTCTTGTATTAATAAGAAATGTGTACTATGTTAGGATACAAGCCATCCCTCAAATCATGTCAAACTGATCCTTATACAACTCCAATATTAACTTCCCATGCAAACTAACATAATGAAAAATATAACTTCCATTGATTATCCATCTAACTAGAATATTAATAAATAGCTAGTAAAAGTAACTTAATTGAATCAAATGATTATAAGTGACACAAAATTTAACAACCATAATGGTTGTTGTTAGATTTTAGTTGAGAGAATGGCAGTAAATGTAGCAATTGAATAGCATGATGTAATTTACATAGTAGGAAGTATTAAAGTACATAAACTATAGAGAATCAAAAAGTAGAGGACTTGGGTTTCACTCAAACAAACTTTAGACTTAATCTTTTACACACAAACAAATACATCTTCTATCCATACACAGATGTTGAAGTTGTTGTAGCAATGAATGTAGAAATTTTTCAAAATGCTATAAACAGTATCATCTTTGTGGATTATTCTAAAAATATATTAAATCTTTCCTTAAATGATAGGCGATTTATGAAACTTCTAGAATTATAGTGGATGAATATCACCAACTAATAAAACAATATTTATAGATTATTCTTGAACTTCCTAGATTCTTTTACTTAAACACTTAATGATTGAGAACTAATAGTTATATATGTCCTATTAATAAAGAACAATGGAGCTCACAAAAATCTCCTTTAGCAAAGTAATTAAGAAACTTATTTGAAATAAACTTGCAAACTAATAACTAGAAATCAAATAAAGTATAAAAGAAATTCAAAATTTTATAGCGATGTCCTTAGGAGGAATGTTCCAAGATGTTGATGTTAATAGAAAAGTAATATTATCTTTGAAAAAGAAATTTGTGCACGATCCATTTCATTTCATTCATAAGTTTTGCTAGTTGAGAATCTTGATTATAAGCTTATAGTATCCTCTTTGTGTTAGGCCCGAGATACTAAATTATCACAACCAAGCCAAGAACTAGTCTCTACACAGAATGAAAACCGAGCTTGTTGGTTGAATCTATGAGTAGATGAAAGAACAATTGGCACAATCACAATACAACCACAATAACAATTAAAAATATGAAATGAGAAAGTTTCTCATGGGAACCCCTTAAAAACGAAAGATAAAACTATGGAGACATTAGGTCTATATAATATCCACTATGTTTATGGGATTAGATTCACAGATCTCCAACACTTCATTTAGTCTTATCACAATATTGGTAAACTAAGGAATAAACAACAAGTGAATAAAAATATAAGAAAACTAGCAATAAGATATTAGAAAATAACAAATGTAACAATGTACTTAAGGATAGTGAGAGTCGAAACAAGAGTCGGAGCCCAAACATTTGGCCAAAATCTTCTCATTCTTCTCTCTTTCTCTCTCTAATCAGCCACCTAAAATGTTGCAAGATTTCACAATTATTACCATAGAAATTGCGGAGGACCTTTATATAGCGCAACGGTGCATAGGCACAGGACAAGTGCTCAGATGACCCAAGGATTACCAGTATTGGCAGACAAACAGCCCTTAGGTGCACGTAATATGAGCATATACTGCTATTAGTGTATACGCACCCGTTAGACTCGCCTAAAGTGCGCCAATGTTGCTATCAGTGTATGTGCACTCATTAGGCATGTGATTGTTGCTTCTCATGCATGTGCTACCCAACGTGCATCTAATTAGGCACAAATCTTATTTGGCTGAAGAAACTCCTTCACTCGAGCATGGATCATTCAATCCTTCCATGAAACTTCATGCAAATGGCTAACAATTCAAAGAATAAGGACAAGTATAATGTGAAGGGATTTACAAAGAAGTGACCCATCCTAACAAGCTTCCCTTATGACTTTATGGGGACAATCATAATTCCAGCTATGCCTTAACACATCTTAGGTTTTCCTCTTTATATCGTATTGGTCAATATGTCCGAACCATTATCGTCTGTCTTGAGCTTGTCTAATATCAATAATTTCGAATCAAATACATTTTATAACAAATGATATCTCAAATCAATGTGCTTAGATTGAGAATAAAATGATGAATTTTTGTAAAGATAAATTGTACTTTGGCTATTGCAAAGTAACTAATGTTGATCTTGTTTAAAGCCAATCTCATGGATGAACTTCTTCATCCAAATCATCTTCTTACTTCCTTCAATTACCACAATGAACTTGGCTTTGATGGTAAAAAGTGTAACGCATTTTTACAACTTTGATTGCCAAGACAGCGTTCCTATCGTGAATTTGATCAAATACCTCGAAATGGACTTCCTAAAGTCAATAACGTCTGCTATGCCAATATCAGTAAACCCAACGAAGTTGGGTTTGTCATTATGAAAGTACAAACGTACTCTAGAAGTGCCCCAGAGGTATCTAAGAATCCATTTCACTACACAGATGATCCTTTCCAAGATTAGAAAACAATTGGCTATCTGCTCCCACCATGTGAGCTATATCCCACATTATATACACCATGGAATACATCAAACTACCAAATGCCAAAGCATAATGAGCCTTGTTCATTTCATTCTACTCCTCCTCTATAGAAGGATATTGTTGAGCACATAATTTAAAATAATTGGTCAATGAAATCCTAATTGGCTTGGAGTTCTTAAAATTAAAGCATTGAATGACTTTGTTGATGTAACTCTTTTAGGACATCCATATCTTCTTCCCCTTTTGTTCACAAAAAAATTATCATGCCAAGAATTTGGTCTGCTAATCCCAAGTCTTTCATCATAAAATACTTTCTTAGTTGTTTCTTTAATTCACTAATTTGGGACGCATTACTTTCAACAATAAGCATATCGTTTACATAGACATAGAGATTACAAAGCCTCTCTCAAAGAACCTTTGCACAAAATGCAACGATCTAAAATCATCTTTTAGTAGCCTTACTCTACCATGATGGGTTCAAACTTTTCATACCATTGCCATGAGACTTATTTGAGGCTATAAAGTCTCTTCATCAAACTGCACACCATATGCTCCTTCCACTCAACGTTGAATCCCTCCAAATGCTCAATGTAGAATTCCTTGTCTAAGTCAACATGGAGAAATGACATTTGCATATCTAATTGTTCCACCTCTAGATCAAGACATGTTGCCAAATGAAGTACAACACAAATAGATTATATCTTCATCATGAGAAAGAATATCTCCTTGAAATCAATGTCCTTTAGTTGATTGAAACCTTTACAACCAACCTTGCTTTGTAAGTTAGATGTAGATTGGTGTCTTCATACTTTAATCAGTACTCCTATTTGTTTTGGGTTTCTACTTGTGTGATGACCCATCCCATTCTAACTAGAAACCGGCAAGACTCTGCCTGTAAAATGGTCGTCAAACTATACATAAACTTATATAAATCCATGTACAATATACATATCATCACAAATATCATACACACATAGGATCCACATCGCCACAATATATTTGTGGCTTCAACATTGCATCTCCGAACACAACATCGGAATAAAGAGATGCCACTAGGTACCTGAACCAAGTCATAACAACTTGCGGAAGCGTATATATCCATCTATACACAACGAAAACTAAACTATCTATATATAATCAATATATCAGATACATAAAAAATGTATCCATCTCAAAAATATACAAATTACTCCATATAGCACAAAATCACAAAATCTACGTTTACAAAATCATCCTCCAACGTCTACAGCCTAGCCAACTTCTAATCCTCACTCCGCCTCATCATGTATAAGTTTTTAGTTATCTAAAGGTAATAAAATAGTAAGGAGTGGATCGAATGCTCAACAAGACACAATATATTCAAGAATAATAAGCAATATACTCAAAATAAATCAAGAAAACGAAATAGGAGCATAATATAGATGCATAAACATGAAATATGGTCAAATGCAATTTTAGAACTCATTTTTCTTCCACTTTTTATTTTTAATTTCTTTATATTCTAAAACATGTAGAAATTTCTTTATTTTTACGGATTAGAATTTGTAGGCCTTACAGTTAACGGTGTGACTAAACGAGGAAAGAAATGTGTATACTTCCACACATCCTAAGGCACTATCTACACAATTCAAATACCTCATGGCAAGCAATATACCTTTCCCCTAGTATATGGGGCCATAAAGCTTATGCAACCATATCTCTCGTGGCTCAAAGATAGTCCTCGATCTACCATAATAATATCGTAAGGCATGTCAGAAAATACTACCTTCTGAAATGTAAATTATTGGTCTAATTTTATTATTACTTATTCTTACAAAAAATTTTATACTTTATTCTTAACACTTTGTTCTCACTTCCTGGAGAACGGTTCATCAAAACTTAGCATATTATAGAATTTCCTTCTTATACTTTTCATATCTTGGATACAAACACAGATAATCATATTCTTGAGTATACTGATACATATTTTCATATTCATATGAGCTTAAATCTTCTTATGACTTAAATACATGTACAAATCAACATAAAACTTAGAGAATTTAGGAAATTCTTACTAGAGTAAACCAAAAATAATTTTGTAACTTTTAGACAACCAATCATTCACAAAAACATCCAACATAACTTCTGAAATACACACAAAATAACATATATAAAATACATGTGAATAAATATCATTATTCACGTCCATAAGTTAAGATTCCAATTTTTTAAAGCCAAATCATGCAAAAATTTTAAAATAAATGAATAAATATAATGGGGCGTGGGTTAGAGTTTTCACGAATGCAATACCGCATAAAAATTATCAAATCAGACATTAAATCAATAAATATGGGTACTCAGGATATGGATTTCATAAAATATAAATTTAGGTAGGAATCGAAAAATACCCAAAGAAAATGAAATAAAAAGTACAACAAGGGAAAGAAAAGTATATAGGTGCACTTACCTTAACCCGATTTATAACTTTCTTAACTAACTCTAAGCCAAAATCGGATTCGAGAGCCTCGATCTCTTCCTTCTCTCTCTTCTCATTCACATTCTCTCTCTCTCTGATTTGTCGAAAATGATGGAAAGAGACCCTCATGCATTTAAATACACATACTGGTGCTCGAGCGCCAGTCGACGAGCTTTGGGCACGCATGTGCTAGAACTAGCACTCGAGTTCACAGCCAGCGCGCATGCCCTAGAAATGACGCCTCCTGCCACCGCTCGAGTGGCCGACAGGCGCCATCCTACTGGAATGAGCACCCCTGGCACCGCCTCGGGCACCCAGCAGGCGTCCCCCGCCATCACCTTATTCTATTTCGAAACTTAATTTTTCACATATATTAAACCAAATCTTGATTATGTTAATTTAATTATCCCTAATTAAGATATTACAGAAATCGAAACCTCACAACATGCCCTTGGATTTCTATTTAATCTGGACACCTATCAATGAAGTTGCCTTTAGGCAACTTCATTAATTTCAATGTGTAATTCTCATGTAATGATGATATCTCATCTTATATAGTATTCATCCATTCCTTCATTTGATCATTTTCCAGTACTTTATCATTATATTCTGGTTCTCCGCCATCGATAAGTAATATATAATCATTAATCGATAGGCGAATGGAAAGAAATCGATCTATTGAGGATTATCCGAGTATAATAGCCGGTATAGGCTCAAAGACATCATCGTATCATATTGAGTGTCACCATTCTCATCTTTACTTCCTCATGGGTAGATGTATTATCCGTATCTCCACCACCTTCAATCTCAATGGGTGGTGGGGTTGTTGGTGTCAGGTTTATGTCACATAAGCAATCATTATTGTGAGGAGCAATCTTCTTGGGCTTGCAAATATTTTCAATGATCACATCTTCTATGAACATAACAACCCTTGTTCTCATAAACTTCTTTTCTACTAAATGTAAAGTCGGTAGCCAAACTCGTCTTCCTTGTAACTATAGAAGAAACACTCTCTTATTTTTGAATCAAACTTAATCATGTCATCCCTAGTGACATGAATGTAGAATTTGCATCCAAATACTACAAATAATCATAAGTGACCTCCTTCCCAAGCCACACTTTGTTGAGAACATCTCCGTTCTGTAAATCACTTGTCGAAAGATTGATAACCTGGGCCATGATATCCAAGGCTTCTCACCTCAAAATATACTAAGTAGCTTTAGCTCCGATAGAGTATATTAGACTATCTCAATCAATGTTTGGTTCATTCTTTTGTCCTCTTCATTGCAACATCTTGGACAAAGTCTTTTAGTATCAGATGCTTTACGTTCAACAATATGAGTAAAAGAGGCAAAGATACTCTCCTTTACTATTACAATAGATATATTTCAACTTCTCTCTCATTTTCTTTCAACTAATGTATGAAATTATTTAAAAACTTTAAAGGCTTAATCCTTTGATTTTAAGGGATAAATCAACAATTTTCTCAAACAATCATCAATAATGTAATAAAGTAGAGCATACTACCAAGAGTTTCTACCTTCATTAGGCCGCATATGACAGTGTGCACAAGCTCAAGATGGTCTGCCTTCTTTGTCAACAAGTTTCCAAGAAAGGAACATCTCCCTTGCTTACCCATCATACAATGAGGGAAAATTTTCAATTTGGCTTCTTTAGTCCTAAAATATGCTTTTTTCTTAAGATAAATTTAGTCTCTTTTCACACATATGGCTAAACCACTTGTACCATAATTTGAAGGATTCACGTCCATTAGTCTTGTTTACGTTACCATTAGAAACCATAGCTTGCAACACATATAAATTGGTTAATTTCTTGCCACATACTACAAATAGAGACCTTCTAGTGTACTTCCATGACCTTCAAAAAAGGTATTATAATAACATTCATCATCCAGTTTTTTGGCAAATAGAAGATTGAAATAGATTTCCAAAACATACCTAACATCCCTCATAGTTTGATCTCATGCCAGAGCTAATGATCAAACACATTGTCTCTCTGTCCATGATAAATCATCATTACCCAAATTTGATACCATAAAATTACAAGACATATAAGATATGACGAACTCTATCCATACTATCATGTGGAGTGATGTACCATTGCTAATTACACAACTTGGCTCATGGTTGGCGATGTTAACAACCTTTTCCTCACAAACAACTAGAAAATCGGATTTGGTCATAAAAAAGCCTTCTCTTTATCTCGGGTCTTTCGGTCTTCTTTTTGCTACCATTTCCATTCCCTCATTTCAACTTGTAGCAATATTTTCTTATATAACATTTCTTTCCACAATGATGGCACTTGATATTTTGGTACGTCAATTTTAATTTGCTTAAACTTTTCTCACCTAACTCTGAACCTATCCCCTTACCTCTTTATTGTGACTTTAAAACTAGTACTTTGGGATTTGAGGACATAAATTCTTGTAATCTTCTCCTCATCTCCTACTGAGGACCATATATTTGGCTATCTTTAATATCACTATACCATTATGAGTGGCATTGACAATGGTAATCTGGATGACTTTTCAAGAATTTGACAGTGGTTAAAAGTAATAAGCTAAGAAATTCTGTATTGAACTTTGTGCTCATAGACACAATTAATCAATGCTACCTTAAAATTCATTAATATAATCAGCTATGGAACTCCTTTCTTGATACTTTACTTGCGTGAATATCATCAAGTGATCTAATTTATTGTTGGTAGTTTTTGAAACATAAAATATTTTAAGCTTCTCCCATAATTCCCTTGAATGCTTTCCTTTCTGGATATGATTGTAGATATTATCATCTATGAGTTGTCGAATGTACCCACAAATTTATTTATATTCAAAGGCCTAACCTCATCAAATTTGGAATCTAGTTTTTGTATAGTGAACAAAGAAAGGAGTAATCACTTTACAAACAAAAAATCTTTTGTATTGCTTCTTCATATATCAAAGTATGTTCCATTCAAGCAAAATATTTTGTTAATGTACTCCATCAATTCAATCAACAAAGAACTCAAGCAGCCACAATAAATAGTAAAAGTAAGAAACAAAAATTTATTATGAAGACACCCTAAAAAGAAAGGCAAACCACGAGATATTATATTCGTATAATATATACTATGTTTATGAGATTGATTACACAAACTCTTAGCACTTTATTTTCACAATAGTATTGGTAAATTAAAGAAAAAGTAATAAGAGAAAAAAAGCACGAGAGAACTAAAAACAACAAATAGAACAACATGCATAGTGATGAAAGTTAGTGCAATATTCTAAGCCCAAATGATTAGCAAAGATCTTCTCCTTCTTCTTGTAACAAATAAAATGTTACAAGATCTTGCAATTAATACCCTATAAATTGCATATGGCTTTCATAGATTGCATCGATGCACTGAGTGCTGGAGAGGCATACAGATAGTAGTGGCACAAAAGCGCCCCTTTATTTTCAAATTTGCATACCTCATCCTAAGTTATCTTCGTAGAGAATTTATTGTTGTCTGGACCATACCATAGAAAATGCCAGAATCCACACACCTATTAACGGACCATGTTTGACTTCCACCATTAACTTTTCTCACTGTTGAGTTGCAAGTGCCGACGAGCGACAAAAACAAGAGACGAGATGGAAATGAAAAAGGGAAGCAAAGGAAAGGATATTTCCATGTTTTCTATTTAAATCTTAGTTAAACCTTTTTCCGAGTTTTTCTCAAATTGTTTTTCCCCTATATACGGCAAATCCATAATTTTTGACATTACTCGGGAGCACCCAACTCTAGATGCCATGCAATTTGGCAAGAAAGGAAAAATAAAAAAAAGGCATGCTTGATGAATGGGATGTATATAATAGTTATTTTTGAATAAAATTGAAGTATGTGAAAATGTTAAAACACAATTGCTAATCTTAATATGTCTCATTTACTCATTATGAAAAGTTGTTTATAAATATATGTTACTTTGTATTTAGGTTGGATCCCGATTACATTGATATGCTTCCAGAGTATATGAAGTTGATTTTCAACAATCTCCTAAACTTCTTGAGCGAAATCGAGCAAAGGACAAAGAAGCAACCATATATTATATTTCACATTAAAAAAGAGGTAAATAGTTAATTTTTTTTTCTTATACAGAGAATGCTCGATTACTTATTAGAACCTAACATGCTAGATACTTTATAAACATATATATATATGCATTTATGTATATACAACACTTAGTCAATATAAAAACCTACTATACTCGAAGCTTTTTTTTTCTCAGCTATTTTATTTAAACTGATGGCTGAGACTGTAACAAAGAGCTAAAAACACCATTAACATCTCCAACCCACATTCACCCATGTTCTTATCTATCTCTAACAAGATTCAATTAGTACTTACATAACATCATAAGTTCTTTTTTTAATATATATATATTCATATATGTAAGTATCTATGTGTGTATAGTTATATATGTAAGTATGTATGTGTGTATAGTTGAAAAGGCTGGTTAGAGGATTCCTTGATGAAGCTAAATGGAGCAACGAAGAACATGAACCCACAGTGGAGGAGTATATGAAAGTTGCAATCATAACTGTTGGTGGCATTATGTTACCAGTTATTTGCTTCACTGGCATGGGAGTGCTTGCTACAGAGGAGGCACTTCAATGGGTGGCTAGTCTCCCCAGAATTGTTGAAGCTGCAGCCATTATTGGCAGGATTATGGATGACTTGGCCCCTTCCAAGGTATACACTTAGTAAATACTTAATGAAACCATGTTAGCTAAAGTTAAATTCAAGCATACGAATAATCTGATAGGTTCAATAAAATTCTCAATAAAAGTAAAAATACAAAATAAAATATTTTCGTATCTAAAATATTTAAATAGATACTGATATGATCATTTTAAAATCGTATTATCTTAAATATTGTTAGATAATTATTATGCAGATATGCATATTTAATCATTTTATGTAAGAGAGAAACAAAAGTATAAGAATGTTGAGAAAGAGTATGACAAGATTGTAATAATGACTACTTTCCATGGCATGAAAGATAATACGAAATACTTTTAATTTTAGGTGGCTAAACATATAAATTGTGCCTTTTCTTTTCTTTAATTCTTTATATATATATATATAGGTGGAGGAATTGCATTCGCCTACGGCGGTCAAATGCTATATCAGACAATATGGTGTTTCAGAGATGCAGGCAAAATCTATCCTTAAGAACCAGGTTAAGAATGCATGGAAAGATATAAATGAGGAGTTCATCAAAGGAATTGGCACTACAATACCAAAACCAATACTAATATGTATCTTGAATTGCGCGAGGGCAGGCTATATTTTTGGCAAGATTGGAGATGTGCTCGAGAATCCGGATATTGCAAAAACTATTATGTCCTCATTATTTATCGATCCAATAATTGTATAAGTTGTTAATAGTTTTATTTCAATAGGATTTTATATAATTTTAAAACCATGATCTATCCCACTTTCACAAATCTATTGTTGGATCAACAAAGCCAACAAAAGTTTGTAAAATAAAGCCATCTCAATTTGACCTCTTGAATAATCACGAGTAGGAGCTTAAATTATGCTCTAATTATTCTGCTTTAAATTAGTTTCCTAGCTAATGTTTTGTTACCTTCTGCTTAAAATTATGCTTCTTTTTATTTTCTAGCCTTAAGTGATCCCTATTGATAACAATAAAAAATACATTAAACATTAAATATAATATAGATTATAGACATTCATTTGTTGAAATAGTTTAGGATTGTATTTGGATCTTCTGTAAGTAATGTTGGCTAACAAAAACAAAGACAGAGAACTTATCATAATTGAAAAAAAATAAATAAATTTCATAGTTTGTAGTATTTTAATAAGCTTCATGAATGGTGATATCATCGATGATTATTATCAATACCAATCACATATAAATTATGGGTAACGATTAGGAGGAAGTTTGGGATTTTCTACCACTATGCTAAGGCAACTTAGTAACATATAAGAAGCAACCTAAATACTTGATAAAGATTTTATCTTGATTTGAAAATTGCAATTAACTGATCATACTATTTTTTATAACCTACAAGTTTATTATGCTATTCCCATATCTAATAATTTGGAGAACTTGATTGATGTGTTCTTCTTAGAACTCATTTGTTTTACAAAATGTAGCACTTTCAAACCAAATTCGAAAGGCCATTGGACCAACAAATACCCTCCATACAAGAGCAACTCGTTACTAGTCCAAATAGGCCATCTCAATATATTCAGACCGCCACCATGAGTATGAACACCAATATTGTTGCTAGTCATGAAGAAGCTGTTGGGGTAGGTCACTCCCTTGTAGGTGATTCAACAAACTAGTTTGTCATCGGGTGCACTAGCCGGTCAACGAATGTTGACCGGCTGGAAGGTAAAAGCGGTTAATGGAGATTGACTGGCGGACAGCCAGCTGAATCTGGTCAACAGAAGGTTGACCGTTTGAGGGCTACAGGAGTGCTACTGGATGGCGAATAGGTGGCAAAGACGGTCAACAGAAAGGTTGACCGGATGACTGTGAAGGAAGGTCAACGAAAGGTTGACCGGATGGCTGTGGATATGATCAATGAAAGGTTGACCGGCTAAGGTTGGAAAGGAAATCGGGAGAGGATTTCCTGATAGTATTTTCAGAGTAGAAAATACTGGAGCGCCTTTGGGTTGCCAGCCAACATATTGATAGAATGAGAAGGAAGAATTGACCAGTTAGTATTACTGGTATGGAATCAACCAAGGAATGCCGGAAGACTCTTGTGATAGCCAATGGGCACAGACGGCCAAGGAACTTGACTGCAGTAACGACTGAGGACGTCGTTGACAGCTGTCAATAAGTTGCTGGACAGCAGAGCAGGTGGCAGACGTGCTGTGCATGTGCCATCTGTGTAGGCGGTAGGTTGCAGAGTAGGTGGTAAGCTTTTGACCACACTTAACCTGCCTATTGGTTGAAGGTCTCTGGGCAGACCTTCTACTGAGTGTGTGAGAGGGTGAGAGAGCATCCACAGTAGAGTGTAAGAAAGGAAAATCCAAGGGTAAAAGAAAAGAGAGGAGTGCACCACCAGTGAGGGAGGTTTGTAACCTATTTCACATAGTGGATTTGCTCTAGTCTCTACTCCCGTGGTTTTTCCTTTGATACATAAGAGTTTTCACATAAAACGTTTGTGTGCTTCTTCTTCCTCTTTCCCTTCAGTGTGTATCATTCTGTCCGGACGCCCCTTTCCCAACAAGTGGTATCAGAGCCAGGTTGAGATCGACCCAAGCCCAAAAAGGGCTGCTTGCGGAGGGTGCTGACCGAAAAGGGCTACCTACGGAGGTGCTCACCTATTGTCAGAGTGGAGTGAAGCGTCGCAAGGGGAAGCCGCCGAGTGAAGTGCTGCAGAAGTGGAGCCGCCGAGGTCTGTGGTGGTCAAAGTGTATCTGGAGTCATCGTGGAAGAGTTTGCCATTTAGTGTAGAACTAGATGGGACGGTAAAAAGCACAGCGGAGTCAGCAGGGCCAAGGGTGGAGCCAGCAGGATTAAGGGTGGAGCCAGCAGGGCCAAGGATGGAGCTGTGCAAAGCCAAGGGTGGAGTTGTGTAGGGCCAAGGGTGGAGCTAGCAGGGCCAACAGTGGAGGGCCAAGGGCGGAGCCGAGTAGGACTAACGGCGGAACCCAGCAGGGGCAACGGCAGAGCCAGCAGGGTCAACGGCAGAGCTGAGGTGGCGAAGGCAAGGCAGAATGATTCGACCGCAGGGAAAGAAATTGAAGGGGAGTTGGAATACTCCAAGTTCAGTAGGGCGGAAAAAGACATCATTCTACAGAGGCCAACGTCGGATTCCCGGTTAAGGGAAAGCTGTCGGAAGGCAGGCGATGATAGTCGCCTGGTAAAGGGCGAAGGTGTTCCCCACAAGGTCGTGAGAGGAAGTTTGTTGGGTCTGGTCACTCCCTTGTGGGTAACCCAACAAACTGGTTTGTCATCGGAGGATTTGTGTAGAACAAATCCGGAGAACTGTTTCTGATCAACGGGATGTTAACCGAAGGAGAACAGTGGACGGTCAATGGAGATTGACCGGCGGACGGCCCGGTGAATCCGGTCAATAGGAGGTTGACCGTCTGAGGGCTGTAGGAGCATTGCTGGACAGCGGACAGGCAGCAGGAGACGGTTAATGGGGAAGTTGACCGGATGGCAGTAGGAGACGGTCAACAGGGAAGTTGACCGGATGGCACAGAAGACGATCAACGAGATGTTGACCGGCTGAGCAACTGGGCCTTGGAGACTATGGAAAGTGGCAGCTGGTAGTGGACAGAGGTCTTTCCAGGATTGGTCGACAGGTGGGCAATTGGGCTGCAGAGCACGCATCTGCACAGTGCAGAGCATGCGCTGTCTGCAGAGCATGAGCCTGCAGGAAGCTCGGGAACTGGTGAAGACGTTGTACCTATTATCTGCAAGTGGTGACTAATTGGGCAGATGGGATTAGGCGGAGCCAGGACGTCCATATATGAGCACTAGGAGCTTCCAAAGGAGAGGGCCTTGAGCTGGTCCAGAGGAGGCCCAGAGCGGTGACCGGGCTGGTGTGGGAGACAACACCAGGGGCGCTGTGCGCCTGCCGCTATGTGCGGGGGTAAAATGGTGGGCTGCTATTTCACCAACACTTGTAAAATGTAGAGGGGAGTGCACCACCAGTAAGAGAGAGAAGAAAGAAAAACAAAGAGTAAAAGAGAGGAATGTTTCCTGTTTACTCCAGTGAGGTTTTTCTGTGTTATTCTCGGGTTGTAGTGAATACTCCATCTCGGGGGTTTGTAGCCCATTTTACATAGTGGATCTATTGGTGGACTGTGTCCCGTGGTTTTTCCTCTTCGATTTGGGAAGGGGTTTCAATGTAAAAAAAGCTGTGCATCTCTTGTTCCTTATTCCTACTAAATGATGGTTGTCGATGACGGGGGGTTTGAGTTTTCCGTTGCTGATGGATCTGGTGGATCCGGGTCTTCTGACCCCAACAAGTGGTATCAAAGACTGGTTCGTGAACCGTCGATTGGATTGCGTCGTCGACGAAGAATGGGGCGTTCAGTGTGGAGTAGTTCAATAGGCAAAATAATTTCATCCTCTGGCAGGAAAGGATGAGGAATATTTTGACCCAAGAAGGAACGGTAAAAGCTCTTATGAAAAAGGAGGAGAAGCCGGAGAAACTGACCGAGGACGAGTGACAGGACAAGAGGGATCTTGCCAACTGCACTATTAAGTTGTGTTTGGCGAACGACACACTGCAGGAGGCCCCAGTCTGTCAGACCCGACGGAGGTCTGGGAAAAGCTTGAAAGTCAGTATAAGTCCAAGTCTTTGACAACCAGGCTTCATATGAAGAAGCAGTTTTATGGCCTGCGGTTGTCGGAAGGTGAGTGCTTTGAGAAGCACTTGGACGAGTTCAACCGGCAGGTGACACAGATGTCAGTCCTTGATGAGGAGATCAAGGAGGAAGACAAAGCGTTGGTGTTGCTGGCATCCTTGCCGGCCTTGTACGATCATATCGTCACGACGCTGCTGTTCGGGAAGGACACGCTGAGGCTGAACGAGGTCATAGCTTCCCTGCTTATGAACGAGTCAAGGCGGAGGAAAGCGGTGAGGCCTCAAGCTCTTAGCCTAATATTCTTGTGGCGACCAGCAGTCGGGGATGAGGAAAATCGAGGGAATGAGGCGGAGGTAGAAAAATGGAAAGGAGTAACAGCCAGAACAAGCTTGAATGGAGGAGTTGCTTCTTTTGTGGCAAGAAAGGCCACATAAAGAAGGACTGTCCACAAAGAAGGTAGGATAAGGAGGGCAGAAGCGATTGTCAGGAGAATAGGGATCAGGTTGATGATCTGGAGACCTTTACTTTCTGTGGAGACCTCCTGGTGGTCCATGCGGGGAAGCACAGGAGCCACAGATGCCAGGAGACAAGTTGGGTGATGGAAAGTGGGGCCTCACACCATACGACACCGAAGAAGTCCCACTTCATAAGTTATACGCCCGTTGGCCACGGGGTGTTGAAGATTGATAACGGTGGCTCGACTAGGGTTGTTGGCATTGGGGATATTTGCTTGAGGACAAGCAACGGAAATACGCTCGTGTTGGAGGGCATGCGACATACCTTAGATCTAAGGTTGAATGTGATTTCGACCGGAAAGCTTGATGAGAAAGGCTTCAGGACGGCATTTGGCGACGGCCAGTGGAAGCTCACCAAAGGCGACGCAGTGATGGCAAGGGGAAGCAAGACATCAAGGCGGTATCTGATGAAGGCCTGCACTATTAAAGGAAATGCCAAGGTGACCAAATGCGGCATTGGTTAAGGTGGCAGGAGAAGACGACCAAGGTGGAGTGCAAGGGAGAATGACAAGTCTGCAGTAAAAGAGTTGAAGGGGAGTGGGATTACTCCAAGCTCAGTGGGGCGGAGGAAGGTGTCATTCAGGCTTGCGGAAGCCAACACTGGATTCCCAGTTGAGGGGAAACTACCGGAAGGCAAGCGATGACTGTCGCCAGGTGGAGGCGAAGGTATCCCCCACAAGGTCGTGAGGGGAAGTTTGTTGGGGTAGGTCACTCCCTTGTGGGTGATTCAACAAACTAGTTTGTCATCGGGGTGTATTAACCGATCAACAAATGTTGACCGGCTGGAAGGCAAAAGCGGTCAATGGAGATTGGCCGGCGGACAACCAGCCAAATCCGGTCAACAAGAGGTTGATCGTCTGAGGGCTATAGGAGTGCTGCTGGATGGCGGACGGTTGGCAAAGATGGTCAACAGGAAGGTTGACCGGATGACTATGGAGGACGGTCAACGGGAGGTTGACCGGATCCGGTCAATGGAAGGTTGACCGGATGGCTGTGGATAGGTCAACGGAAGGTTGACCGGCTAAGGCTAGAAAGGAAATCTAGAGATGATTTCCTGATAGTATTTTCGAAGTAGAAAATACTGGAGCGCCTTTGGGTTGCCGGCCAACATGTTGACCAGATGAGAATGAAGAATTTACCAGTTGGTATTACTGGTATGAAATCAGCCAAGGAACACCGGAAGACTCTTGTGATAGCCAATGGGCACAGACAGCCAAGGAACTTGACTGCAACAACGACTGAGGACGTCGTGGACAGCTGGCAACAAGTTGCTAGACAGCAGAGCAAGTGGCAGACGTGTTGCGCATGCACCATCTATGCAGGTGGTAGGTTGCAGAGTAGATGGCAGGCTTTTGACCACACTCAGCCTACCTATTGGTTGAAAGTCTCCGAGCAGACCTTCTTATATACGCATGCTGGGCATGCTACTGAGTGTGTAAGAGGGTGAGAGAGCATCCACGGTAGAGTGTAAGAAGGAAAAATCCAAGGGTGAAAGAAAAGAGAGAAGTGCACCACCAGTGAGGGAGAGTAATTCTCGGGTGTACAGCAGATACTCTATCTTGGAGGTTTGTAACGTATTTCACATAGTGCATTTGCTCTAGTCTCTACTCCCGTAGTTTTTTCCCTTGATTAATAAGGGTTTCCACCTAAAATGTGTGTGTGCTTCTTCTTCCTCTTTCCCTTCACTGTGTATCATTCTGTCCGGACGCCCCTTTCCCAACAGAAGCCGTATCCTAAGTTTGCTTAGTCGAGCGTATAATTTTTTGGGATATGATGGGGATGCCAGTAGAAGGTGGCCCACAACGGAGGAAATGACCCAAACCCAGCAGTAGCCCATTTCTACCGAGAACGGTCAACGCTGCTGTTAACCAAAGAAATGGCAAGTAGACTAGTAGAGGCTCAAGACGAACGCGGCTCATGCCTAAATCGGCCCATGCGTCCCTTTTTAGGCCACAACGGCCGTCTGCCCTGATTTTTCGTATCTCCAAAGACGGCAATCTCCCCTGTAACAGTAACCTCCCAAGATCAAAGCACATCTTGGGAGAAAGGCGCGAGTATCTACATACAATGTACAAGGAAACCCTAATGATTACCATGCACAAAAGGGAGGAGATCCACCTCCTTGACCATTACAACCGAGAATAGTGCTCACGCCTATGCAAGAAAGGTAACAATCCCCCCACAGAAAGTGGGCATCCAAACTCGCCGCGTAAGGAAGGTAGCCTAGGGCCATGGCTATAAAAGTCCATAAAAACCCACTCTAGAAGCACGCTTTTCTCTTGCCTACAAAATGCCCTCAAGAAAACTCAAGCTCTCAGGAGCTTTCTAAACTCTAGAACATTCCAATGCTCTCTCTCTATTACTAGTTTCCTGTGAGCTCAATACTTAGAGAAACTACTCTCCACAAGCATCCCAAACCACTCTCTCTACGAGTGCACTCCCCACCTACATCCATAAACACACTCCCAACATTCATTTCTACATTCTCTGCATCCACCTTCTATTCTGGAAGGCTGCTTACTAACTTAAGTATCGGAGTATTTTCGATGTGGCTAAATCTCGTTGTCACCTAACCTCTTGTTTGAAGTTGTGGTGTGTAGGATCCGAAACTCAGAGGATTGAGACCGAAATCCGACAGACAACTCGACCCAAATCTGTTTGAAATTTTGATCCATGACGCATCACTGGCGCTGTCTGTGAGAATGCTAACTTAAAGCCAACCACTGTCATCATTAAAACCAGTGTCATCAAGCAAGATAGTGAACACTAGGGCTCAAGCTAAATAGCAGAACCTCTACACCCGAGGAGCGCACCAGGCAAAATCGTGGTGAAAATAGCATAACTGCCACGCTCGAGTACGAGCCAAGTTGCAAAAACCAGTAATGCACCACTTGATTACCACCCAACGGGCGCTTGAGGCGCCAGTTGGGGTATTTAAACATGCAAGGATTTCTCCCGTGTGACGCCGACGCCACACATTATGAAATTGTGGCAAGTTGGGATCCTATAATGTGTTGTATGTGTGTGGTGTTGTTGTACAGGATTTTGTACAAGTTTTATATTTGGTAGACGTCCGTTTTACAGACAAAACTCTATCAGATTTTTTACAGAATTTACAGTCTATCACTGTTGGTATCAGAGAAAGAGATGCCTTAGGATTGATTTAGATCTTATGCAGAAGTTTAGGATAGTGCAAGCTAAAGCTAAATAGGTAAATGTAGGCATGGAGTGTCCAAGCTAGGATAGATAGATCTAGTTATCCTAGCATGTGTAACTTAGCCTGGAACTAGGTTAGGATGGTAGTTTTATTTAATTGCGTAGTTAATAAGGTTATAATTAGAGTCTGATCCTTTGACTAACTTGTGACTATTCTTATTTCAAAGTTATTTTCTTAAGCCAAGAATGCTACCTAGATGTAGAGGCTCACGAGGTGGTGGTCGATCTCAAGATTGAGAGACTGAATACCCGAATTTGTTGGGTCATATGGCGAACATCATTGAGAATATGGAGCGGCGAAATCTCACCCCTGTTCCTACTTTAGCTCTCGTACAGGCCCTTGTTAATCCGGGACCATCCGCATGCAATCACTTCATCCAGGAGGGAGTTCCGATGTTTCTAGGGGAGCCCGACCCTATAAAAACAAACACATTGTTTGAGAGTCTAAAAAAAGTGTTCATTGTGATCCATTGCCTCAAGGAGGATCAGGTGGGTGATGAAGAAGAGGGCGTTGAGAGTGTCTGAGGATGAAATCACTTTGCAGATATTTAAGGAGGCATTCCTGGAAAAGTACTTTCCTTCTAGCCTCTATGTTCAAAAGGAAAAGAAGTTCATTTGACTGAGGCAGGGGTAGCAGGACCGTGGCGAATATGACGCCCAAGTTTATTGAGTTATCACGGTTCATTTCTTATAAGGTTGAGAATAATGAGTGGAAGACAAGAAAGTTCCTACAAGGCTTGCAAGATGGTATCCGCAGGCAATTGGAGACCCTCAAGCTGACGACCTATGCTGATGTGTTGGATCGTGCCTGATCCATAAACAAGAGCTCACAAAGGAGGAGTTCTACAAGAAACAGTCGACGGGCAAGAGTGGGGTCAGTGCTAGTTCTGGAGCTAGTTTGGGGAGGTCATTTAAGAAGTCTAGGCAGTCAAATTCTGATAAGAAGACTAGTCATACCTCAACATTGTCTCAAGCTTCAGTGGGCCCGTGTCAACATTGCAGAAAGATGCATGGAGGTAGACCCTATTTCAAGTTGATGGGTGCCTATTTCAATTGTGGTCAAGTGGGGCATAGAGCCAAGGAATGCCCTCATCCATGGTGGACCCGAAGAAAGTTGAAGTGGTGATTAGTTTTAGTCGACCCATCACCGTGTCAAAGGTCCGAAGCTTTTTGGGGATGGCTGATTATTACCGTCATTTTGTGGAGAATTTCTCTTGGATCGCTTTACCTCTCACCCATTTGACCAATAAGGAAATAAGTTTTGAAAGGACTGAGGAGTGTGACCGAAGCTTCCAAGGATTGATGGATCGGTTGACGTCTACTACGATTCTAACTCTCCCTGATAACTCTAGTAGATTCGAGGTGTATTGTGATGTCTCTAAGGTGGGGCTCGGTTGTGTCCTTATGCTGAATGGGAAGGTACTCGCTTATGGGTCTCGACAATTGAAGACCCACGAGAAGAACTACCTAACCCACGATTTGGAGTTAACCGCCATGGTTTTCACGTTGAAGATCTAGAGGCACTACTTGTATGGCAAGGAATTTCTAGTATACTCCAACCACAAAAGTCTTAAGTATTTATTTTTCCAGAAAGAGTTGAACATGAAGCAGCGGTGATGAATCGAGTTCCTTAAGGATTATAATATTGAGATCCAATATCAACTGGAAAAAGTGAATATGGTTGCGGATACCCTGAATCACCGAACTTGTTTGGTGACGATGATGCAAATTAAGCAGATGGAGATGTTGGACTATCTGAAGTCTTGCCACATCCAGTGCCATGTTAAGGGCAACAAGATGATATTATCCTTTTTGCAAGTGCAGCCCGAGATCCTCCAAAGGATCAAGTGACCAACAATTTACCCCAAATTCCTCAAACGTTTTCTTCACAGATTTCATCCTTGGGAATACTAATCATTCCTAAGCCAAATGCCTTGCGGCTCTACGATCTCACTATGTCCCATACTCACATTTTTTCCCAATTGGGTGTACAGTAATCTAAATAAAATCATCACAAATTTCATCCTACTTACCACAAAAGTCTTAGAGAAATTCTCAATAATATTAAATTCATACATTCTCGACGTTACTCAAAGTCCTCAAATATCATATTCGACCCTGACATAACATCGAACTATTAATTAACAACAATCAACTAAACATTTTTCTTTAAGGAAAATCCCCAAATGTTGTGTCAAGGGTTGGCATCTCATGATGCACAACTATTTAAATACCACAATTTACCCTATAACACAAATACACAGGACCACAAATTACCATATCATCCGTGGCTCCAACATAACACATCCTATCTACTATTTAGACTCAAAATGAGATGTCGTCTAGGACTTGTACATGTCCAAATCAGAATAGCGGAGCAACTATATCCATAATGTAAACCTGTGAAAGTATAAATCATTATTCCATCAAAAAAAGACATATTATGACCATTATACATGTTCAATATCAATCTGTAAGTGACATAATTATATGCAAAATTGTCAAATTTTTTAAAATCTTCAAGATAACTCCAAGGCTCCAAAGTCTCCCTTGCTAATCTTTGCCTATTCTTACTCGTCAGGAATCAATTCTGCCGTTTCATCTGGAGGAGAGAAAAAAACATAAGAGTGAGCCGAATCTTAGTAGTGTACCATAAAACATTCAAGTGATATGATTTCATGCAAAATATAATTACAAAAGGTCATGGAAATTGTTAAAGAACGAAAACATATACAAAAGTCATGAGAAAAGTATAATTCGATATGGACAGGTCTCGATAATCATAATTTATGCTTTTCTACGAAACATATATTCAATAGAACAAAAACCGTGGTAATATCAGAAGAATGAAGGTGTCTATGGAAACAGAAAGAAAACATAATTTTATTTAAACATGTATCAAAATTTATAAAACAGTCTCAAATCTTATTTGTTCCTCGGAAATTCTAGTTCGATATCCTAGGGACCCAATCAGAGTAATCGAGGATAGATTGTATTCAGTTCATACAATCAAAGGACGATAGTTTGAAAATATTTAATTTCACCTCATTTCACGATTCTATAGTTCTATAGTTTGATGGTTCGATGATTCGATAGTCCGATGGTTCGATAACTTATCCTCAATTACCATCATAACGTTCTAAGGCATGCCGGAGAACCTTATCTGACTGTACAACAGTTCTAGGTCCATTTTTCTTACTGATTAATTTAATTTAATTTAATACATTTGCTTAAAATTCTATAATCAAATTCATCATATTTCAAAGCGAATTCAAAATCTCATTCAATTACTCTTTCAGATAATTTCAGAAGGCTTCCTTAGTTCGATAATACAGTTCCACGCAGAGTTTTAATATACAAATTATTTAATAAACTTTACGAGGTAACAATTAACACTTATCATTAAAATTCTAAGTTTCCAACACAAATTTTCCAATTTTCGTGCTAGAGTTACGGATATCCTTTCCGAGTATAATTTGAGCATAAAATTTGGGCCAATTTACAAAATCAAAACCATAATTCATAAAACATACATATAACATGAATTAAACTCAAATTTACACCTCAGTTTCGAGTTAGGGTTTGCACTACGCTGTCCGGACACAAAACAAAGGCAAAGCGCGAGCCAAATCACGAAATCAAAGTCACAACACATGATAATTATGTATAAACATCAATTTTAGCAGTATATTTATCGAAACATGCAATGATTGTGATAAACCATGAGGGGCGAGGGTTTAGAGCGTAAAGAACAAAATGGAGAAGTCAAAATGCAGTAAAAACGAAGAACGAAGTTGGAGACACACTTGCCTTCAACCGATTTACCGTTATTTTTACTTGGGCCAGAGTGGAACTGCCAAAATCTCCTTCTCCTTTCCTTTTCGTCTCTTTCTCCCTTCACTGCTCGTCGTTCAATACCCCCAAAACTCTCCCTCTTCCATTTATAAAAAAAAAAATTGGGTCGCTGAAGTAAAAAAACATACTTGCGCTCGAGTGCACAGAAGGCGTGCGGTGAGCGCTGGCCTACTGGTTCCTAGAGCCTGCTGCCACGCTCGAGTGCACGGCAGGTGCCATGCTATTGTATAACAAATTCAAATACAGCAGCTGGTTTTTCCTCTTTTCACTTTCAAAACTCATCCTTCCATGTATATTTTACCTCATCTTGATAATTATTATTATTTTAATTACTTTTAAATTATCATGTTTCTGAAATCAGGACCTCACACAGCCTTTGCCCGTCCCCAGTTTGAAGTGGGAGGACATTTCGATGAATTTTGTGTTTGGGTTACCCAAGATTCTGAGAAACCATGATGCAATCTATGTAACGACATAGGTTTCAAAACATAGTAAATTATTGTTATTAAGCTAAAATAATTAAGATTAAGGTAAATAAATTAGAAACAAATGGAGATAAAATTAATTTATAAGCAAAAAGGGCCATCAGTGCTTCGGTGCCTGAGTTGCGCCTGAGGTGCAACTCGAGCCCATTTAACAGAATGGGGCACCTGAGCCACACCCGAGGCACCATCCAAGCACGAAAATTAGAATGTCGTGCCCAAAGGGCACTCAACGAGCGCTCGAGCGTAGCCCTTCCTTGTGCCTTGGTGCTCGAGCGCATTCTAGAAGGTTCCACTGACTTCAAGCTACGTTTATAAAAGGGGGAAAGGGGAAAGAGAGAGGGAAAAAGAGAGAATGGCACAGGCAGCACGAAGGAGAAAAGGAGAGGAAAAAGAGAAAGAAGAAGAGATCTCGGCCACTTCTGATCCGGTCAGAATAAGAATAACAGTAGATCAGGCTAAGGCAAGTGTACCTCCAACTTTGTTTTCCATATTTATCACTTTTTGGCATCTCCATTTCAATATTTATGTTCTAAAACCCTCATCCCAAAAACTGTAACAAATAATTTATGATTCTCATAATTTCTTTGTTAGATTTTGTGTTTACATATTATTATTATGAATTGTGACTTTGATTCCGTTGTTTGGCTTACATTTTGTTTCGTTTTACATCTGGACGGTTTTCTTTAAACCCTAGCTAGAAAATTTGATGATGTTTGGTTCCGAACTTTTGAGAAATGTGATGAAAATATTATTTGATCTATTGTTAAGCTTCTTGGACGATTTTTATTTGAAATTTTGAAAAAAGATTACACTGTTGGACTTTTTGGGAGTATTCAGAACTATTTGAAGGATTATTTGTAAGAGTTTGATTTGGCCTTCGAGGCATGATGAGTTAAGATTAAGGATATAAGAACAAGTATACCTTCAGTTAAGTAAATTAGTAAGAAATCAGACCTAGGACTATCGTACAGTCAGGTAAGGTTCTTCAGTATGTCTTAAAATATTACGGTGGTAATCAAAGATAGCTTCGTCCGTGGAGTAATACGTGGTCCGCCTCTTCTCGGGGCGTTAAATTGAGATGGTAGAGACTTTTAAACTGTGAGATCCTGATTCCGGAACATGATAATTATGAATTAATTATGAATGAAAATCAAGTTTAGGTTAAAGAATGTGAAAAAATTTGATATCGAAGTAAAATGAGGTGAAATGGGCCAAGGGAGCACAGGGCGCTCGAATACCACTCGAGCACCCCTCAAGCGCAAAAATACGAAAGTTGTGCTCGAGGGTGCACCCGAGGCAAGGTGGTAGCAACCCCTGTCTATGAGCAATGCACTCGAGCGCATGTTTGTGCAAGCGACGGCTCAAGCACCTCTCTACCGGCGCTCAAGTGGTGGTCACATGTAATCGCACATGCCCTCTTCTTCCTTCACGATTTAAAGGGAATGTGGGGTTTGTCTTTTATTAGAACCGACAGCAACACGAAGAGAGAAGGAGGAAGAGCAAAAATGTGACGACCCGAGTTCCTGAATATGATAATTGGGAGATAATTAAGTTAAAATAGGTAAATTGTATTCAAAAGGTACGGGAGGAATGGATTGGAAAGCTCAAAGAACCGGAACTAGTAAATCGGGAACCGAAATCATAAGTGGTGAAATGTTGATTCGTTGACAAGATTTGGGTTTTAAATTGTGATAATCATGACTTATTGAGGTTATATAATCAAAAATAAGGTCCAAGGATGTGAAAGATTGGGTTAGAATGGTCAAAACGGGTCCCGAACGGTGAAAACGCAACGTAGGCTTGCTGGAGGCTTGACGTGGGCCAGACCAGAGCCCTCCACGCGCTCGAGCCCTCCTATCGGGCGGCGAAAACCAGTAGCAAGACCGCTCGAGCGGTGGACTGCCGAAGCCTTGCCGCCTGCTGGCCGCTCGAGCGGCGCTCGAGCGGCTGCGCAATATATAAAAACCCGCGCGGCTCTCTCTTTCTCATTTCCACGTGATTTTAGGGTTTGAGGAGAGAGAGAGGGCGCCGACTTTGAGAGAGAAGAAGGGAGAACGAGACCCGGGAGCCCGAATCCAACCTCGAGCCAGTTAAAAAGGTGAAAGCACGCGTCGAGTCAAGTGTTCTCATACCCACTTCTCGTTCTCTTTCGATGTTTTATATATTTTCGTTGGGTATTTTGTGTCGATACCCATGGTGAACGTTGGAATCTTGAAACCCATAGGTATGGGTTGAGGAAAATGTAGTTAGTTGCTCAGATAGTGTCCGATTTGCCCGGTTTGGTTTCACCAAAACCCTAACCCACGGGATTTTGGGGATTTCCCGTTTCCCAGCCGTGTATCATGAAATTGACCCCAAAATGTGAATCCCCACGTCCCATTGATGCATATATATCGGCCATGGGTCCGGTCTCGCACGTTTTGACCTGCTCGCGGCGTCCGGGCCCTCTAAACGGGCGCTGTTACTGTTCACCCGAGACCGAAGGTGAAATTTGCACGTTGTCACCTTCGTAAAATGTTGAAATGACCCTAGAATATGAATCCCCGTATCCCAATTGTACGTATATATCGACCGGATGCCGAATCTCGCAAGATTTGACCCGTTTGTGGCATCCGAGAACATTGAAAGAATTCCGTAATTGTTTATCCGAAATTGTGGAATTTAATGGAAATTCGTTTGCGAAGCCCTTGACCCGCGCCCGGACACCGTTTGAGCTTCTATTTGGAGTTAAATGTATAAATTGATTTGAGATTATAGTTACCCATGCCTCGGGTTCTATATATTACCTGTTGGATGTCCAAAATTCCGAGAATCAACCGATTCGTGCACGTCTGCACTGTTCACGTGCACTGTACATGGGTACTACTCTTCCGAAAATATCAGACGATATTGTGTAATACTTCTTTGTTTAAATGCCAATTAAAGGATATGTATTTGTAGAGAGAGAAAGTTGAGGCACAACAGCAAGCACGAAGAGGAAGAAAGGGGAGAGACCACCATTCCGATCCGATTCGGGTAAAATAATGATAGAGCGAGCTCAGGCAAGTGTACCTCGGACGTCGTTTTGCGTTTTTACCGTTTTTCTTGTGTTAAAGTTTATGGAAATGTTGTAAAAATGTTGTTGAAGTATGTTTCCCTCGATTAATCGATTAAATTTCATATTTGTTCATGTTTATTGAAGTATTTGGCTCCGATTTCATGCATGGACTTGTATTATGTGTTTAATTTGACTTTGAGAGAACATGGCCAAACCCTAACACGAAATTTTGGGGATTTATGGTTTAAACGCATGATTAAGTATGTATATTTGGATTTATGGCTTTGATTTCATGAAATAAGGCTTGTTTAGAGACCGATTTGTGTCCGGAAGTTTTGGCGAAGCACTAAGTACGAAAACGAAAGGGTTTTAGTGATTTTTAACCAAAGCTCTAGTTATAAGAAAGTTAATTGACATCGTAATGAAGCTTCCTGTATAATTTGTTTCTGAAAAATTGCACGGACTTGTACCGACGAATTTTCATGCACCATTGAATTTAGTCTGAAGGAGTTTTTAGACCGTTACCGTGTGTACTGAAAGTGAATCTTGAAACTATGATTATAAAAGAGGCTATTTATGTTATAGCTATTCTAGGACCAGTGCATCGACTTGATTTGGATAGGTTCTCCGACATGCCTTAGGACTTTCCGGTGATAATCGATGATAACTCTGTCCATGGAGTTATTTGTGGTCCGCCCTATCCTCGGGGCGTTACGGTCAGGAGAAAATTTCTGTTACCGGACTACCTTCGGGTGGCACCCTGTTCTGATCTCTCGAGATGGGATACCCCTGTTTCTGGCCTTGAATTGTGTGGAGTGAACACAATCTATCCTTGATCACTCGCCCCCTCTGCTAGTAGGGTACGCTAGCAAGTTATGTACTGTTCTGATATGTTACTGCTTTCCGGTTCCTGATTTCTGATTTCCGTTATTGGCTCCTGCTTACTGATTCCCGTTATTGGTTACCGTACTGATTACAGTTTACTATTACCGATTCTGTTTACCGAGAACTGATTACCGATCTCAGTGGATAGTTTCTGTTTACTGATTTCTGATTTATGAAAGGTATTACTATCAAAGTATGATTTTCACGTTTCCTGGATTACTTTCTGTCTGAACCATTCTGTTCTGCACCGTTACATGACTGTTCTGCATCATGGTTTTACTGTTTATATGCATGTACCTTGCTGACCTCGGCTCACTGTTTTAGTATTTTTTTCCCTTCAGATGAGACAGTAGAGCTACTACCTGATGAAAAGGACTAAACCCAAAGAAATTGCTGAAGGCTTTTGAGGACATGAGCATTTTGGAGCTTTTTCTTGAAGCACTTGTGGATGTAAAGGCTTGGCTAGAACATGATTTTTGTATACTGCCTTTATGGTCACTGATGTTATAGAACATGTGGATTTTTGTATAACAAGCATGTGAAATGTATGTCTGTAAAAGAAAAAAAAAAGCTATGCTTCTGCAGGTTCTTAGTTACTTCCGCTATATACTCTGGATTTCTTGTGCAGGTCCTAGATGGCATCTCGTCATTTAACTGTTAGAATGGCAAAGGTTTTATGGAATTGTGCCATGGATGGCACATAGGATCCTGTGAATGATTGTTGTAGGAATTGTGAATGATGGATAGTTGTGTGCTTGTTATGGATGAATATTACAGGTTGTATTTTTGGGTTTTCATCCAGTTACAAAGGAGACTCTGCCAAAATTTCTGCAGAAGTCTTGCCTTATATTTAGACCGTTAATCGTGTTATCTGTTTGACGGAAGCTTTTGAGGAAAAAAAATCCGTTCCGTCACAGAAAAGGGAAGAAAAGGAGGAAAAATCTACCATCCTATCCTGATCAGAGTAACGGTAATTGTAGATCGAGCTCAGGCAAGTGTACCTCGAACGTTATTTTCTATTTTTACAGCCTTTCTGTATCTCAAAAATGGTATTTATACTTTAAATCTATGATTCTACATATTTACTATAAATAATGCCTATTTTTCCTGATTAATCGGATAGATTTTGTGTTTACAAGTATATACTGCTGAATGTAATAGTGAATGTAAATAACCTTTTGTGATAAGTCCCTTGAACAATCTTTGAAGTCTGATAATAGTGAATATGAATAACTAATTTTGTGAATGGAATTTATGTATTTACAGTCATGGCATATATGTTTTATGTTGGGTTACTGTTTTTGCTTCCGCAGGACTACCTTATGGATTTAGTATTGCATCCGCATTTTGACTCTAGATTTGTATATCTTCCTAGTTGGCATCTCCCTTTTGAATTGATGTAGTGGATAGAAATATTGTATTGAAGCCATGGATGAATATGGCATTTTGATGATCATGTGTTTGTGTAATGAATGAATGTGAAAGTCTATATATCTGGTATGTTTGCCTGGTTGTGAAAAATTTAGATTGATTTTTATCCAATTTTAGAGAAAACTCTCCCCAATTTTCTGTAAATAATTATATTAGTTATTCTGGGCATTTGTTTATTTGTTATTGACGGAGTTTGTTAAAAAAAAATTTGATCCGTCACAATCTGGGTCATTGTGGATTGGCTGACAAAATCTGCCCATTTTATAGCCATTTGGACTACGTATTTTCGTGATCGTTTTGCACAACTGTACATCAATGAAATTGTTAGATTGCACAGTGTGCAAGCATCTATTGTGTTCGATCGTGATCCACGGTTCGTCTCTAAATTTTAGGAGAGCTTGCACTAGGAATTAGGGACGAATCTAAAATTTAGCACAGCTTACCATCCTTAGACCGATGGCCAATCTGAGCAGACAATTTAGATAATAGAAGATATACTTAGAGTCTCGGTGATGGAGATGAGTGGGAATTGGGATGACCACCTGGAGTTAGCCGAGTTTGATTACAATAATAGTTTCCAAATGAGTGTTGGAATGGCTCCTTTCAAGGCACTTTATGGTAGAAAGTTTCGATCACCCATCCATTGGGAGGAGACGAGGGATAGACGTCTGCTGGGTCCTAATGTAATTCAGGAAACATCGGAAAAGATCGTGGTGGTTTTTCAGAAGTTGAAGATCGCTCAGAGTCGACAGAAGAGTTATGCCAATCGGAGGAGGTCCTGGCTTAGATTCAAGGTTGGAGATTTTATTTTCCTCAAGGTGTCACAACGGAGGGGAGTTTCTAGATTTGGTCTCAAGGGGAAGCTTAAACCGCGATTTATTGGACCCTTTGAGATCCTTGAGAAAGTTAGTAAAGTAGCGTACCGTTTGGCGTTGCCGTTGAGTTTGGCCGTAGTACACAATGTCCTCCACGTCTCGATATTGAGGAAGTGCATCTATGATCCAGCGCACATCATAGATTACAGCCCTTTAGCTATACAGGAAGACTTATCATATTCGAAGGAGCCAGTGGAGATTTTAGATTGAAAGAATCATGTCCTGCATTCGAAGACCATTCCTCTAGTAAAAGTTTTGTTGAGGAATCACTTTACGATGAAGCAACGTGGGAGAGGGAGGAGGAGATTCAAAACAAGTATCCCCGTCTTTTCTGAGGTACGTAGGTTTAATTAATTCCTAGGATTCGTTAAATTTTAAAGACGAAATTTCTATTAGTAGGGGAGAGTTGTAAGGTTAAGGTTCCAAAACATCATAATTATGAGGTAATTAAAATAATAACAATCAAAATTAGATTTAACAAGTGGAGAAATTAAGTATCGGAAGCATGTGTGGGATAGTAGTGCTCGGTGCCTACCTAGAGCCCGAGTCGCAACTTGGGCGCAAATAGCAGAACCTCTGCACCTGAGGAGTGCACGAGGCGAGGCCGAGGCAAAAATAGCAGAACCGTTACGCTCAATACCGCTCGAGCACTGGCCAAGATGGGAAAACCAGTAGTGCACTGCTCAATTACAGCCCGACAGGCGCCTAAGGCGCCAGTTGAGGTATTTAAACTCACGAGGGTTTCTCCCATTTCATTTTTCAGCCAATTTCAAAATATATAGAGAGAGAATAAAGAGCTAGAGAGAGAAGGATGAAAATCAAGGCCTTTGAGTCTGAATCTGTCTGAGAGCTAGTTAAAAAAGTGGTAAATCTGATCGAGACAAGTGTACTCATATCCTCTTTTTCCTCTCTTTCAATTTTTATTTATTTTTTTCAGATATTTTCGTTCCGATACCCACCCAAATCATGAAAGACATGTAACCCATGATTATTACTCAAGGTATTTATGGTTTATTGTCTGATTCTCCCTCCGATTCGCTCAATTTGTCTTGTGAGGTCCCACATTGGATGGGGAGGGAAACGAAACGTGCTTTATAAAGGCGTGGATATCTCTCCCTTGTGGACGCGTCCTAGGAGCCTGTGTGGGGTTCGCCAGGAGAAAACCTTAAGGCCTGTGTATGGCTGGAGATGCTGGAAAGTTCTACCAGGCCAAAAAGGACAATATCTCGCCACGCTGTGCCGCCACTGCGTCACTCTCGGAGATGTGTTTTGGAGGAGGTGGAGGCTGTCTCCCAAAAGCAAAACTGTGCGGAGCCTGTATGGCTGCCAAAGCAGACAATATCTCCATGCGGGTGCCTGGGGACGTTACAAGTGGTATCAGAGCAAGGACCCGGTTCGGTGTGCCAGCAAGGACGCTAGCTCCCAACGGGGTAGATTGTGAGGTCCCACATTGGATGGGGAGGGGAACGAAGCGTGCTTTATAATGGCGTGGATACCTCTCCCTTGTGGACGCGTCCTGGGAGCCTATGGGGGGTTCACCAGGAGAAAACCTTGAGGCCTGTATATGCCTGGAGACGCCGAGAAGTTCTCCCAGGCGAAAGAGGACAATATCTTGCCACATTGTGCTACCGTTGCATCACTCTGGGAGATGCATTTTGGAGGCGGTGGAAGCCGTCTACCAAGAGCAAAACCGTGCGGACCCTGTGTGGCTACCAAAACGGACAATATCTCCATGCGGGTGCCTCGAGACGTTACAATACAAACCTGTACAAAACTTGTACAAAAACCACAAATACATGCTACATATGCACAGGATCCCACTCACCACAATAATCACACAAGTGGCACCGATGCCGTAACTCTGGTACGACTTCGGCTCAAAAAGAATGCCAACTAGGAAGTCTAACATAACCACAAATAAAGACCTGCGAAAGCATAATATCCAACATATGCAGCGAAAACTAGAGTATATATCCATTATCATCATCATGACATACAAATACATAACCATAAGTATCAAAATAATTAATACAATATCTATGTCTCATACAAAATAAAAAAACTAAGTCCTCAAGAGCTCTCCAATCCGTATTAGTTACCTATCCTGCGCTTACAGCCTATTCGAACTCATCAGGTATAATAACTTGCTCATCTAGAGAGAAAGAGACGTAAGGGTGAGCTAACCATTTAGTAAGTACATCATATTCAAAAATAGTAAGCAATATAAGCAAATTTAAGTAGAAGGAGGACATATAATCATGAGAGAGATGCATAAACAGGAATATGGTCGAGTGTGCTTTGAAATGCAATTTACTTCTTCTTGGAGTATAATTTATGCATAATTATTCATCTTTACAGACCAAGGTTAGTAAGCCTTACTAACTAAAGGTGCGGAAGGATAAGAAAAGGATCATGATACCCCACATAATCTAAGGTCATAAGCTCCTATTATCAACCCAGAGGCGGGTCATCTACATATTATGCCTATAGACGAGCCGATCACACACGGCCCCCACATGCCCCCTAGGGCCAGAGGTAGTCATCGTACTTTCACAATAATATCCAAAGGCTTGCCAAGAGTATTACCTGCTAAAATATATTGTCAAGATGATCCTTGAGTCTCTATTGTAATGCTACTAGCAGGCTAAGGGGTATTACCTCCGTAACACAGTTCTGTGGTCTTTGTTTCATGGTTTCTTATTATTTGAGGAAAGGTTTACCACAATTCAATTCACAATATCTCCATCTGGAAGAACAATTCGATCACATAACACATTGTAGACTTTCCTCCGAACATATATACGATTATTATCTTTCCTTTGGATTTAAAGTCTTTTCACAATTCAATTTGGATGTGGAGATATCATAATGCATACAAAAGATCAGAATCTCTTACAACCGATAGATACTTTGGGGGCCTCCGGGACATAATTCCTTTACAACGGAGCTCAAACACATATTTTCGGAGCTTACTGTAACGGCCCAGATTCTAAAATATAGAAAGTCAAAGTCATTAAATTAATATAATCAATGAGTAAAGAAAAGTTTATCTGGTCAATGCCGGTTGACTGAATCTTGAAATTGAATTGTATGATTTTAGGTATGAACTTGAGCCAACTAAGGTACCAAGTCTTAATTTGATCTTAATAGTAGTTCGGTGGGCGAACTACAGTGCTATTACTGTTGGATTGGTAAAGGATGACATCCGGCAATCAAGTTGTGGGATCTAAGGTATAAGTTTGAATTGATCAAGGTATCAAGAGAATGATGACGTCTTCCTGTGGAACATTCTATAAGAATCTACGTTAAGCCTAATTAGTATATGCGCCCACATCTTGAAGTTATTTTGTGGTCATTGAGGGGCTTCGGCCGTGTGACTATTTGAGGATGATTATAGAAGGAAGATTAGGTTGACTTACCTGTTGACCGATAATTCAAGGTTGTGTCAAAGTCGACAGCGATCGTTGAGAGTTCCATGCAGAGCCGTGGAAGTATAGGCTTTGGTATCATTGTGAAATACCCTAGAACCTTCGAGGTAGATAAGACGGACTGATAAGGTTGTTCATGAATTACAAAAATAGGGTGGCCTAGGAGAGTGATGATTTGTCAAACGGACCTTGTGAATGGATAAGCGAATTACGTGGGCCGTTGTAAAAGCTTGACGATTTCTAAGATCGATTTAGGTCCATAGCGTGTTAATTGTGGATCAATGGAAGTGGTAGCCCCGGCGGTATTCGGGATGAGGATATGGCCACTATGAAGTCCAGAAAAAACCGTTTGGGTTTTGTAGGTCCGTTGGTATTTCATGAAATTTTATAGGTTGGATCTTTTGGCCATATTCGGGCCCGTGTTGAGGTGACTTCATAGATAAATTCAAAGGAATGCGAGTTTAGTGAAGAAAATGCCTGGTTAGGCTGGTAGCTCTTTGGTAGCATGATCTTGGGATCTGTAAGATTTTAAGTGATGGCTATTGAAAAGACCGATTAGTGTCGTGAAAGCGTATGGTCATCTTGGGTCTAGCTGAAGTTATTAAGCAATCCGACAAGTATTCTTCGAGGACTACAATTCAAGTGAGACGTTTGGCTTAGAGACATTTGTAATTGTTAGAACGAAGGATGAACAGTAGCTTTCGGAGATCGGATGGGGGTAATTGACGTTCATGTCATTTGAGTTGATCCCTGATGAGTCTGGTAAGTTATCGTAGATTGTAATACCTTTGAGAAATGTTAAGGTTGTGTTACTCCCATGTCATGATAGGTGGATACCTTTGATTTAAGTGGGGGAGAAGTTCATGAGTAGTGTTATCCTATATGTAAGTCAGAGTTAGCAATTAAAGTCTCCACTTTGGGAACTTATGGCTTTGTCTTTGAAGATAGTCATTATCTAAAGTTTTAAGAGTCAAAATAGTTATACCATTAAAAAGAATAATCATATGATATTGCATGTTGACAGACCTGTTTAAAGGTTGAGAAAGTGAACCTCGGTGTTTTCATTAGGAAAGTAGACATTAATGTTGGCAATTGATGCTGCGAGGAGATGTGAAAGATGAATCGTGAGTAAGTCCAAATGATTGGATGATAGGATGCCATGTTCTTGATGTGAGATCCCAAAATCAAAAAGCCTAAAAATCGGAAGAAAATATCCCAACTTAATACCAGAGTATTTTGATAAGGATGAAATCTGGAGTGATTTTATGAGGCCGGAGTGATTCATGAAAGGAGGAATGATTTTGTGTCCCATGATGCCGGAGTGATTTAAGGCCGGAAGTGGTTTGCGCCACTTGGAGACCGGAGTTGCCTTTTGGGTCTCTTGAAGCCACTGAAGGCCGGAGCACTTCATGAAATGGCCGGAGTGAATTATAAGTGGATGGCAGGAGTGAACGTTGACAGCTAAAGAGAACACCAGATTTTAGTTAAAACCCAACTAGACAGCGACCGAATGGAGTGGGTAAACTAATCTAGTTACCCCACCTACCCTCTGAGAAAAAGTACCGAAGTAACTTACCTGCCCCACTTACTCCACCGAACCCCTCCTCTATAAATATCGGCAACGAGGTTGAAGCTGGGGCAAAAATACAAGCCGAGAGAAAGGAGTGAAGGAGAGAGCTCCAAGACGGTAAAAAAACCGACTGTTAGGCAAGGAGGGAAGAAATTTGAGTCAACCCGTCAGGCAAGTGTACCTCAGACGATTTTTAAGTCATGCTTTAAGAATATTGCAAGTTACTTCGGACGTTGTTTTAAGTTTATGCTTTAAGAATATTGCAAGTATACACCTTTTCCCCTGCTTTTAAGATCATGATTTAATGAAAGTATATGCATGTTTCATTGCAAGTATATCTGATTCTGGATAAGTGTATGTTATGGTATGTACGATGTTTATTCTGATCATTGATTTAAGAAGAATCTCTGTTAACCGCATGCTTAAAAGAAGTTCAATTTTCCATTAATGAAAATTAAGTTCGGTTCTTCCTTGATAAAGAATCAATTCGGTTTTCCTATAATGAAAAAAGAACTCCGACTTTGTATAAGAAAAAGAACTCCGGGTTTTAAGAAAGAAAAAGAACTCCGGCCTTTGAGAAAATAAGCTCCGTCCTCTGAGAAAAAGCACTCCGAATTTATAAAACTTCAGCTTTTAAAAGTACTCCGTCCCTTTGAGTAATAGGCACTCCGTCCCTTTTGAGTGAAAAGCACTCCGTCTAAAAAGAGCTCCACCCGAAAGGCACTCCGGCTTTTTAACTCCAGCCTTGTATTAAGAAGATGGACTTCGTCCCTTGAGGAAAATGAACTCCAGTTTTGTACTGAAAATGAACTCCGGCTTTGTACTGAAAAATGAACTCCGGCCTCAGTCTAAAATAAACTACAGCTTTGCATTGAAAATGAACTCCGGCTTCTGAGAAAAAGAACTCCGTCCTTTTGTTGGAAAAAGAACTCCGGCCTTAATATGAAAATGAGCTCCGGCCTTAATGTAAAAAGAACTCCGTCCTTAAAATGAACTCCGGCTTTGTATAAGAAAATGAGCTCCGGCCTTAATATGAAATGAACTCCGGCTTTAATGAACTCCGGCTTTTAATGAATGCCATCCTTTAAAAGAAATGAACTCCGGCTTTAATGAACTCCAACTTTAATGAATGTCGTCCTTTAAGAGAAATGAACTCCGGCTTTAATGAACTCCGGCTTTTAATGAATGTCGTTCTTTTAGAGAAATGAACTCCGGCTTTAATGAACTCCGTCTTTTAAATGAACTCCGCCCTTTAAGAGAAATGAACTCTAGATTTAATGAACTCCGGCTTTTAATGAATTCCGTCCTTTAAGAGAAATGAACTCTGGCTTTAAAATGAACTCCGGCCTTTATGAAAGAAAGAACTCCAGCCTTAAGAAGAAAACGAACTCCGGTTTTAAAGGAATGTCACTCCGATTTTTAAGAAGGAATTTGCACCCCGGTTTTAAAGGAAAGGCACTCCGTCCGAAAAAGCACGTCGTCCAAAAAGCACACCGGCCTCTATCAAAAAAGAACTTTGGCTTTTTATACTGAAAATGAAATCGGCTCCGTTAAAGAGAAAAGAGCTCCGACCGTTCCTTGATAAAAATCTAAACCGGCCTAAGTATAATCTGTTTCCGAAAATATGTACCGACCTATCGAGGAAATTTCCATGTATACTTAAAGATAGCAGAAGATATATTATGAAAGTCTGATTTCAAAAGGGATTTTCGATAAAGAAATGGTTTCTGATACAGTTATTTTAGGACCCGGGACTGACTACAGTCCGGAAAGGTTCTCGGCATGCCTTAGGACTTTTCGGTGGTAATCGAGGATAACTCTGTCCATGAAGTTATTTGTGGTCCGCCCTGCCCTCAGGGCGTTATGGACAGAGGGGACTACCGTTATCGGCCTACCTTCGGGTGGCATACCGTACCGATCCCGCCATATGGGATACCCATATAGCAGTTACCGGCCTACCTTCGGGTGGCATACCGTACCGATCCCGTGAGATGGGATACCCACATGACAGTTACCGGCCTTAGATTGTGTGGAGTGAACACAATCTATCCTCGATTATTCGCCCCATCAGCTAGTAGGGAATACTGGCGGTGTGCATACCGATACGATATGAAGTACCATTACATTTCTTGATATGTTATGTTATGTTACCTATTACCGAATATGAAGTACCGATTATCGAATATGAAATCATCAATTACTGTTACCGATATGATATGTACTGTTCACCGTTTATCGTATCGATTACCGATATGTTATGTTACTGTTTACCGTTTACTGTACCGATTATCGTTTTCTGAAGTATAGTACTGTCAAGGTATGTTTTCTCTATTTTTCTTGGATACATTCTGATTAACCGTTCTGTTTATGCACAGTTATATGACCGTTCTACATCATCGTTTTACTACTCATGTGCATGTATCTTGCTGGGCCACGGCTCACTGTTTTATGTTTTTTCCCTACAGATGAAGCTTTAGAGCTTGTGCCTGACGAGTTAGAGTGATTAGAGCTTGTCTGAAGGATTATTAAAGACCTTGGAAGCTTATTTTGGAGAAATATTATTGTATTGACTTGATGGACTTCTATGGTTAAACATTTTTGGCTATGTACTGGAAATGAATATTTTGGAATGAATACGAATGCTTCCGCAAGTGTTAGAATAACTTCCGCTATACTTATTATGGTTAAAAGTATATGGGTCCTAGATGGCATCTGAGATCCTATGTTACACCTAATTGGTTTAGTTTGGGTTTTCAATTGTGTTAGGAATGATGGAATCAAAAAATAAAAAAAATCCATTCCGTCACACTTGAATTGGGAGACGAAACCGTATTCGTTGTCTAGGAGCTAGGAGTTCATGAAATATGAAGTCTTTTTTATTTGTTTCAAGACGTGTAGGGTGTGAGATTCCAAAATCCAATGGCTCAAAGTGTTAACCGGCCGCCTTAAGCCTCAATCAAGTTCGGACTTTCCTTAGTGCAAAATAAGTCCGGCTCCACCCTTGTTAAATCAAGTCCGGCCATGTGAAATGACTGGCCAGTTTTGGAAGTGTGAGAGGCCGAAGTGGTCTTAAAATCCGGCGTGGTTCTTTGTGTTGGTAAGGCCGGAGTAGAATTGTAGATGCAAGGAAAAGAAATCCGAAGTTTATGAAAAGGTGATGGACGGAGTGAATAATAAGAGAAAGTTGACCGAAATTGGAGATGTTGACCAGATTTGAAGGAATTGGCTAGATTTGAGAGTATTACGTTGACCGGCTTTAAGTGGAAGAATTGACCGGATTCAAAGACATTGACCGGATTGGAAGAGTTGACCGAATTTGAGGGTGTTAACCGAAATTGAAGAAGATATTGACCGGACTGGAAGAGTTGACCGGATTTGGAGATGTTGACCGGAATTGGAGAGTCGACCGGCAGCATTGGCAATAAATAAGGAGCAGTTGGCCGGAATAAATTAATAGAACTAAAGACAAAAGTAAACTTCAGTTAGAATCTAACTAGGCGACGACCAAAAAGGAGTAGGTAAACTAATCTTGTTACTCCCACCTACCGTCTGCAAATAAGTACAGGAGTAAGTAACTTACCCTACTTACCCCACCAAACCCCTCCTCTATAAAAAGCCAGCGTCGGTTGGTTGAAGTTGACAGCCAATACAAGCAGAAAGGAGGGAGTGAAAGGGAAGCTTCAAAACGGTGATACTGGGCAACTCTTAGGCAAGTTACCTCGAGCGCAGTTTTTAAGTCATGTTTTAAGAATATTGCAAGTATACCTCGGACGCCACTCTCTTTAAGTTCGGATTTAAGAATGTTTGTGGATGCACTCTCCGTTTTTAAGTTCAAAAGTACTCACCACTGTTTTTAAGATTATGCATATTCTCGAAGCAAGTATATCTGATATTCTTATGTAGCTATGTTGATCGCATGCTTAAAAGAAACATTGACACTCAGGATGTTAGATTTTATTCTGCTTGAAGTATGATTATCTGTCAAATTATACGAACTCTGATAATCACATGTTTTTGAAGAAAAAGTACTCCGTCCGTTTAAGAAAAAGAACTCCGTCCTTTTTGATGAAAAAAAAGTACTTCAAAAGAACTCTGACCTTAAAATGAACTCCCGCCTTAATATAAAAATGAGGTCCAGCTTTGCATAAGAAAATGAGCTCCGTCCCTTGATGTGAAATGAACTCCCGCCTTAATATAAAAAAATGAGCTTCGGCTTTGCATAAGAAAATGAGCTCCGTCCCTTGATGTGAAATGAACTCCCGCCTTAATATAAAAAAAAATGAACGCCGGCTTTAATGTGAAATGAACTCCGGCTTTTAATGAACTCCGTCCCTTGAGGAAAATGAACTTCGGCTTTTAAATATACTCTGGCTTTCAGTAAAAAGCACTCCGTCCCGTTAGTAAAAAGCACTCCGGCTCTTTTAAAAAGAACACCAGCCTTAAAGAGAAATTAACTCCGGCTCTTTTAAAAAGAACTCCAGCCTTAAAGAGAAATGAACTCCGACTTTTGAATCTGCCTTTTGTTAAAGAGAACTCCGTCCTTTGGTTGGAAAAAGAACTATGGCTTTGAAAAGAACTCCGGCCTTTGAGTTTACGCACTCCGGCCATTATGAAAGAAAGAACTCCGACTTTTGAGTTTACGCACTCCGGCCTTTAAGAAAGAAAGAACTCCGATTTTTAAGAAGAAAATGCACTCCGGTTTTAAAAAGAAAATGCACACTGGTTTTAAGTAGGAAATGCACTCCGTTTTTAAGAAGGAATTTGCACCCCGGTTTTAAAGGAAAAGCACCCTGTCCTTGGAGTAAAAAGCACTCCGGCTTTTTAAGCACTCCGGCTTTTTGAGGAAAAGCACTCCGGCTTCTGAGCACTCCGGCTTTTGAACACTCCGGCTTTTTGAGCACTCCAGCATTTTGAGAAAAAGAACTTTGGCTTTTTGTACTGAAAATGAAAATGAATACCGAAAATGAAACCGGCTCCCCCTAACGAAAAGAAAGAGCTCGCCCTTCGAAAAAAGCTCGGCTGAAAGTCTCCCCGATAAAAATCTAAAGTATAATTATTTTCGAAAATATGTGCCGACCTGTACCGAGGAAATTTTCATATAAGATAGTTAAAGATATATTACAAAAGTTTGATTTGAAAAAGGGGTTTTTGATAAAAAAAAATGGTTTCCGTTACAGCTATTTTAGGACCCGGGACTGACTAAGTCCAGATAAGTTCTCCGACATGCCTTAGGATTTTTCGGTAGTAAATGAGGATAACTCTGTCCATGGAGTTATTTTTGGTCCGCCCTGCCCTCGGGGCGTTACAAACAAGAGGGATATCGTTACCGGCCTACCTTCGGGTGGCATATCGTACCGATCCGGTGAGGGATACCGTTACCGGCCTACCTTCGGGTGGCATATCGTACCGATCCTGTGAGGGATACCGTTACCGGCCTACCTTTGGGTGGCATACCGTACCAATCCCGTGAGGGATACCGCTACCGGCCTATCTTCGGGTGGCATACCGTACCGATACCGTGAGGGATACCGTTACCGGCCTACCTTCGGGTGGCATACCGTATCGATCCCGTGAGGGATACCGTTACCGGCCTACCTTCGGGTGGCATACCGTACCGATCCCGTGAGATGGGATACCCACATGACAGTTACCGGCCTTAGATTGTGTGGAGTGAACACAATCTATCCTCGATTATTCGCCCCATCAGCTAGTAGGGAATACTGGCAAGGTCTGTACCGATACGATATGAAGTACCGTTTACTGTTTTACTGATATGTTATGTTACCGTACCGATTACCGAATATGAAGTACCGATTATCGAATATGAAATACTGTTACCGATATGATATGTACTGTTCACCGTCTATCGTACCGATTACCGATATGTTATGTTACTGTTTGCCGTTTACTGTATCGATTATCGTTTTCTGAAGTATAGTACTGTCAAGGTATGTTTTCTCTATTTTTCTTGGACTGCATTCTGATTAACCGCTCTTATTTACGCGATTACATGACCGTTCTGCATCATCATTTTACTACTCATGTGCATGTGCCTTGCTGGGCCTCGGCTCACTATTTTATGTTTTTCTTCCCCTACAGATGAAGCTTTAGAGCTTGTGCCTGATGAGTTGGAGTGATTAGAGCTTGTCTGAATGATTATTAAAGACCTTGGAAGCTTATTTTGGAGAAATATTATTGTAATGACTTGATGGACTTCTATGGTTAAACATTTTTGGCTATGTACTTGGAAATGAATATTTTTGGAATGAATATAAATGCTTCTACAAGTGTTAGAATAACTTCCGCTATACTTATTATGGTTAAAAGTATATGGGTCCTAGATGGCATCTGAGATCCTGTGTTGCACCTAATTGGTTTAGTTTGGGTTTTCAATTGTGTTATGAATGACGGAATCAAAAAAAAAAATCCATTCCGTCACATAGGGCGACCCACTTATCATAATCATCGAAGACGCATTCGGCTGGGATCAGTTGGCTTATTGGTATGCCAACAGGATCTTGAGGTTACTAAGTAATTTGGATCTTAAGATTCTAGGTAATGATTTAAAGTTATGTTGACTCTTCGAGTGATCGTTATGACTGTAACTCAGAATGTGGCTGTAGCCTGAGGATTGTGGAATTGCCTTCATAGTATGACTATCCTAGAACTGTCTTAATCAGAGTAGCACGGCGTAAGCATTATGAACCCATGGCATAGAGATTTCAGAATAAGGTTGAGAAGATTAGTAAGTGTCTGGGTTGAGCCGTTCTGAGAGGTTAAGGATTTGTTTTGTGATGAGGATTAGAACTATTCAATTGCTTGAGGTCTCCTAAAATAATCGTTGTCTGAGGGAATGATTTCTACCTATGATTGTAGGAATTTGAGATTTGTAAATTTCGAGGATGAAATTTCTATAAGTGGGGGAGATTGTAGCGGCCCAGATTCTAAAACATATAAAGTCCAAGTCATTAAGTCAATATAATCAAGGAGTAAAAAAAAGTTTATCCGGTCAACGCCAGTTGACCAAAAATGTGAATGATACTTATCCAGTCAACGTCAGTTGACCGAAAGTAATGAAGTAGCAATTATAAGACAAGAAGGCAAGACGGGGCAGTTAAGTTGACCGGAATTGTGTGATTGTTGACCGAAAAATATAATAAGAGAGTAATCCGGTCAACACCTGTTGATCGAAAAGCGTGATGAAGAATTTAACCAGTCAACGCCAGTTGACTGGAAAGGAAGGAGGCCGGAATAGGAAGATGACCGGCCATAGTGGTGGGAGGAATTAATGATGGCCTGATTTGATTAGGAATATAAGTATTGACCAGATTCAGAGATATTGACCAAAGTGTAATACTGACGACCGGAATAGATGGATAATAAGGCTTCTAGAAAACATTTACGAAAGTAAATCGGAGAAGAAAGAGGGCAAAATGAAATATTGACCAGTTTTAGCTAAGGCTGGAGTGGCCAGTAATGAGTAGGTGAACTACTCTTACCTACTTCCACCTACTCTGGAAATCTCTAAAATTCTCGGGAAGAGACGATATGAATAAAATATTATAGTAGGTGACCTACCCCACCTTCTCTCGACCACCCCATCGCCTATAAATATTTAGATGCGAGGATTTGGGAGCGAGTTTAAAAATAAAGAGTCAGAGACGAAAGAAAGGAAGGGAAGGATTCCATGCCTGACATAAGTAAGGAGTTGATAAGCATTTCCAAGCAACCCTTTGTTTAAGTTCATGATTTAATGTAAGCGTTCTCATCTTTCCGTAGTTCATATTTGCAATGCAAGTATGTCTGATTTTTGATGAACTTATGTTACGGTATGCATGAAATCTGGCCACGAATAAGTTTTTAAGATATTTGATTTGAATATGTGTAAAAGACCTCCGACTTTGATAAAAGACCTTTGGCTTTTGATACATGACCTTCAGTTGTTGATATATGACCTCCAGCTTTGTTAAAAAAAGGTATTCAGCTTTTGTTAAAAATGACCTCCACCTTTTGTTAAAAAGGTGTCCGTCTTTTGATAAATGACCTCCGATTTTTGGCATAAGACCTCCGGCTTTGATAAATGAGACCTCCAACACTTTGATAAAAGATCTTCGATTTTAAGACATTAAAGGAAAGGCTATATGAACTTCAATTATTTGAAGTTAAGAACAAAGGCTACAAGAACAAGGAACAATGTATCTAATATGGACAGCAAGTAGAACTCTATGACTTCCGACTTTTGAACTATGATAGATGGCCATCAAACGATACGAACTATGAACCGAGTTTCCATTAAGCTTGCTGTTAAAATTGGATAACGGATATTAGAGTGACACTTGAGGACTGCCCCTGGGCCACAGGGAAATTTCTGGTGGCACAAGGCTTATAGATTACGGCCCCGTATGCCGGGTAAAAGGCATTACCGCCCGCCTCTGGGAGTATAATAGAAGGATACGGCCTTAGGTTGTGGGGTAGCACACAACCCTTCCTCGATGTTGTCTGCTCCCGTCCGGTCCCTAAAGATGATAAGAATTTCGTACAATTTTTTTAAATTTTCTGAAGACAAGATAATAATAATGAGAACAAGGATTTTTGAACTTAAGAAGAAATGATATGGTGATGTTTGTATGCTAAGTTTATGTTACTTTGATCCAATTATATGTATGTTAATGCTTTCTACATGTGGGCACCTTACTAGGCTTTGTAACTCACTCTTGCTATTTTTCAGATAATGAGAAGCTTTTGGAGGATGAAGTTGAATAGAGTCAGGTGGTGTAGTTAGACGGCATAGCTGGCCAAGAGTGATCAGCGAATGAGTGAAGCAATTGATGTATTTTCTTTTGATGTTTTGGAAAGGACTTGTAAAACATTTCTGCTGTAAAAGAACTAATGGATGTTAGTATGTTTCTGTACTTACAATATGGGAAATTAAAGTTGTCTTTCCTAGTAGCATCTCATTTTATGTCAAGGTCTCCATGTTCGACCAACCTTAATGTTGGCCGTTCGGGTATGAGGTTAAACTTTGATGGCCAACTCAAGGAGCTTGACCTTAAGCGATCCTGTGTACGCAATGTAAAGTATGTATAAAAGAAAAGAAAAATTTTTTATGTCCATCTAGTTAGTATTTATACTGTATATGTTGTAAAGGTTAGACTTGACGGCGGCCATATGTGGTGGAATACGTCCGGGGCCGTCACACTTACAATTAAACATATGCAATTAAACATAATTTTCATAACAATTAGATAGGGTGGAAGCATCCAAAATTCTCATTTAGCTCGTGTGAAAAGTGCTAGGGCCGTTTTAGAGCTTCCGAATATCACGAACGGGTCAATACTTGTGAGATCAAATGCTCGATCGATGTATGCGTATAATTAGAACATGGTAATTCATATTTGGGGGACAAATAAGCAATAAATTTGAAGGGAAGGGGCGAACCCGAGTTGGGCGTGGGTCTAGGGTTTGGCGAAGACATGTAAGGTTCCGGGTCTAAAAATATAACAAATATGAGGTAATCAATGTAATAATAATAAATACTAGACCAATTGAATGAATGAGTATGTGTATCGGAAGAAAAATCGGGTTGTAGACTGCTGAAGCACTGCCAGCAGATTGTGCCCGCTGTGCGCTCAAGCGCAGGCCCGACCGCAAAATACAGTGGCGCAAGCAGCAGGTGTGGCCGCTGAGCTTGAGCGCCAAAATCCAGTATCTCCCCCGCCCGCTAAGCGCCTGTGCACGCTCGAGCACAGGTCGGCAGCGAGGCCGCGCTCACTGCTCACTCGCCTGGTGCTCGAGCGCCCCGACAAGTATAAAAACATGGCCTGCTTCGTGTTTCTTCATTTCCCCTCATTTCCAGAAGGCTCTAGAGAGGAAGAGAGAGGGAGAGCGCTAGTTTTAGAAAGAGAAAGGAGGAAATAGAGGCGTAGAGTCCAAATCCGTCCGGGAACCAGTTATAAAAGTGGTAGCACGCATTGAAACAAGTATTCTCATACTCACTAACTTTACTCTTTCGATATTTCTCGGTTATCATCGAGTATTTTCGTCTCGATACCCACTCAAACTATGGAAAATGTAATACCCGTAACTTGAGACCAAAGATTGTGTAATTTATTGTCCGATTTACTCACCGATCCGGTCAGTGGAGTACCACCAAACCCTAACCTACGAGAATTGGGGCTTTTCTATTTTCGCACCTTATTTCATTAAATTGACCCCAAAATGTGAATGCTCACATCCCAAATGTGTATATATGTCAGCCGTGTGATCGATCTCGCACGTTTCGACCCGTTTGCGACGTCCGAGCCCTCTAAAAAGGCACTATTACTATTCACCCGAGCTTAAAAGGGAAATTTACATGTTTCTACCTTCATAATATGTTGAAATGACTTCAAATTATGAATCCCCACATCCCAATTGCAAGTATATATTGATCGGACGTCTAATTCTACAAGAATCGACCCGTTCGCAACGTCCAAGCTCTCTAAAAGTGGCCTGACACTCTTCACCCGAAATTGGAATGAAAATCTGCATGCTTTAGCTCTCTTCAATTGTGATAGAACTTATGACTAAATATTTGTGGCAAATTGTAAGCTCTAAAAATGTATAATTATGTACCGGGAGCAAGAGAATACATCCCAGAGGCTTCTAATGTGGTGTTTGACCAACGGAAGTAAGTAAAACAAAACCCTCTTGCAAGTTGAATTTAATGGTTGAAAGATTTAAGTTTCAAAGGAAAGAAAGGAACCAAACAAGTAAATAGAAGAGAATCCATAAAGTACAATTTGATGGTTTTGGTCTCCCGGAGGGAGATATGTGATGGGAATATGATTTCCTAGTTGGAGAATGTATATGGCAAATGGTGGATTCCCCTTCAAAGGATTAAGACTAATCTTGAAACTAAGACCATGGTTCATAGGGGTAGTACCCTCTAGCTTACCATGTACATCACGGTAGGAACCTAAGGAATACTCCGGCCACTCCTGGGGGTGGGTGATGTTCAGGGTATGCTTTAGGATACTATTGTGAAAGAACGAGGATTGCCCTAGTCCCCGGAAGATATGGGGCGATTGAGATGGCCGAGTGCTGTAGGCCTAAAATGTAGCCGATGGTTGAGTGCTACAGACCTAAAATGTAGCTGATGGTCGAGTGCTGCAGGCATAAAATATAGCCGATGGTCTAGTGTTGTAGACCTAAAATGTAGCCGGCTTTAGAATGTGTGGCAAATACATTCCTTTTCTCGTTCTCTCACATCGTTAGTTAGTACGACCTACTAGTTCGAGTCCGCAAATATTAATGAAAGTAATGAAAATGAATGAACGTAACCAGAACAAACATGCGAACCAGATGATCCCAGATGTTCCCTCTCCTCGCATGCTTCCTTTTATTCAAGTTATATGTTTCCCCTGCCCAATTACTATTTTTCCTGTTAATTGCTGTAGTTAGTGATGTATGATTTCATTTGCTAGGCTATACGCTCACTCTTGCTGTATATCTTTTAAATGAGAACACATTGATAGCCGACGAGATAGAATAGGCCATAGAAGTGTGATATACAGCTGAGATTGCGCGCAGGACTTGGGACTGAGACTTAGCTGATTTTGTATATGAAACAAGAATTTTGGTTCTACTTTTGTAAACTGTATAAAACATGTATGGTGGTGATTAATGATGTGTAGCATGAATGAATGATGAATCAGTTTTCGTTGTATATTGTGATTTTTATACTTCCGCAGGTCTTTCTCGTTGTGATTATGATCGAGGTTCCTATTTGGCATCCTTCCCCACTGGCATTATGTTGGAGTTATGATGTCGGTGCAATCCCAAAATGATGTGGTGATTAGATCCTCTATAGTGTATTGAGCATTGAGACTTGTAGTTTTATTGTGAACTGTTGTAGATTGTTGTGCAAGTTTGATTTATAGGTATTTATATTTTGGCAAATGCTTGATTTACAAACGGAACTCTACCCAATTTTCTACAGAAATTAATAATTTTAATTAGGAATACTAGTCTATTATTATCTTTGACAAAGGTTATTTAATGAGAATAACCCGGTTTGTCACATGTATTTGATGGACGTCCGTTTTATAGATAAAACTCCACCGAATTTTTAGTAGAATTTTTGGTCTGTCACAAAAAATTTTATGGACATTAGATATTGTGATTTTATACCTTATGGAGTACTTTTGTATATATTGAGATAGTTATGTACTTGCATATTGACAATGTACAGATAGTTCAGTTTTTCACTGTGAATTATGAATGTATATACTTCCGCAAGTGTTTATGGTTTGATTCAGATACTTAGTGGCATCACTTTGTTCCAATGTTGTATCCGAAGATACAACATTTTAGCTATGAATATATTGTGGCAATGCGAATTCTATGTTGTGATGATTTTATGGAAATTTTATATATTGTACAGGATTTTATACAGCTCTATATTTAGTTTGACAGTTATTTTATAGAACCTTGCCGAATTCTGATTAGGATAAGTGGGGTTGTCACAGTTGGTATCAGAGAATGAGATACCTTAGATTTGATCTGAAATTTATGCGAAAGTTTAGGATAGAATAGGCTAAACTGAATAAGTATATGTAGGCATAAGATGGTTAAATTAAATTGGATAGTTTTAATTATCCATTAGTTACATTTAATTGCATAAATTGTTATGTCCTAGTTAGTGTCCAACACGCGAACTAACCATATCGTTCTTGTTTTAGAAAAGACATCAGTAGCTGATAATGCCACCTAAACGAAGGTTGACGTGCGGAGGTGATCAACTGCGTGATAAAGAAGCAGAGTATCTAAATTTATTGGGTAGAATGACCGACATCATTGAGAATATGGGGCAGAGAAATCTTGCTCCCGTGCCTGTTCCAACTCCGGTACAAGCTCCTGCTAATCCTAGACCGTCTGCTTCTGATCAGTTTGTCAAGGAGAGAGTTCCTAAATTCATGGGTGAGCTAGTGTGAGATCTCGATCCCAAAATGTAATAAATATGGAATAATTAAGTTGATGATTATAAGTAGGCATAAGATCAATTGATAAATTGGTACCGAAAAAAAATGAGCAAATAGGAAGAAAATGGGATCGGCGCTCGAGTGCCGAGTAGGTGCTAATTTGTGCAAGCACCCACTCGCAGGCTGCCCGAGACAAGGCAAGAGCGATCCCGGCTACGATCAGTGCGCTCGAAAACTGCTCAAGCGCCACTCGAGTGTGAATCTGCTTGAGCGGGCGCCCGAGCACCGCTTGACCGCGAATCTGCGAGAGCATGTGCCTGAGCATTACACGACCGGCGCTCGAGTGCCAGTCATGAGAGCAGCACGTGACCCCTTTCCTTTGCGTTTTAAAATGAGAAATTGAGGAGAGAGAGGAGAACGAATGGCAGAACGTGAGAAGAAGGGGAGGAGGAAGAGGAAGAAGGAAGAAAAGGGGAGGAAAACCTTCCGTCCAAATCCAATAAGAGTAAGAATAACTGTAAATTAAGCTTAGATAAGTGTACTCCAGACGTTATTTACCGTTTTTACAGTATTTTAATATCTCTGAAATTGTATTTATACTCTAAAACCTTATTTCTCCATGTTCAGTATAAATAAAGCTTGTTTCTGCAAATTATTCAGATAGATTTCATATTTATCTGCATGTGTGACAATATATAGCTTTGATTTCATGAAAAATCATATATTTGGTACTCGATTTATGTCCGAAAGTTTTACTGAAACCCTAGATACAAAAATTGAAGATTTAGTACTTTAAATCCATAATTTCTAATATGTAAAAGTTATTTTGTAAAAGAATACTGCCCATACTGTGAATTATATCTGAATAATTTACACGAAACCGTACTGATAAGTTACTATGGAATTATTGAAGTATAGTGAAGAGTTAACAGTGAGATTTTGACTAATTTTCTGAAGAACGATAGATTATAAACTTTCTGATACTGTTAATTAAGACCCAGAATTGATATACGGTCATATAAGATTCTCCGACATGTCTTAGGATGTTACGGTGGTAATCGGAGATAACTGCGTTCATAGAGTTATATATGGTCTGTCCTTCCTTGAGGCGTTATTAGAACCGATTCTAGAGGTTATAAATCCTCCGTTGGGTTTGAATTGGGTGCCCAAAAGCACAATCAATCCCCTGTTATCATCGAGTTCCTGGCCTTAAATTGTGTGGCAGAAATAAAATCTATCCTCGATTATTAGCCCCCTCAGTTAGTAGGGTAAGCTAGTTGGGTCCCTAGAATATTGAACTAAAATTTCTGAAGAAACAAGTGAGATTTGGAACAGTTTTATGTACCCCGATGCATGTTTTAATATAATCATAAATTATTCCTATTTCCATGAATGCTCCTATTTTTTTGATATTAGCGTGGTCTTCTATCCTAGAGTATTTATATTTTGCACGAAAATATAAATTAAGATTATCGAGACCTATTTATATAGAAATTATGCTTTCCTCATGATAATTGTATGTGTTTCTACTCAACTGCACTTATGTTCTGCATGAAAACATAAATAATGATTACCGAGACCTATTCATGTTAAATTATGCTTTTCTCATACTTTTTATATATGTTCCTATTCTTTAATAGTTTCTAAAACCATCTGCATTTATATTATATATGAGATCATTATATTCTGCATGTTTTATAGTATACTGTTGGGCTTCGACTCACTATTTTATTTTCTCTCCTCCAGATAAGGCTATGGAGACTATACTGAATGATCCGGCATAGTTAGAGATTATCAATGAAGGTTCTGGAGCCTCAGTGAAGTCTCAAAGATTATCTTGAAGTATTTTGAAAAATCTGATAGTTCTACATGTTCCATAGAGTTTTGTAAAGAAAATTATGTATAAATAATTGTAACATATTCTGTAAACTGTTAGAACTATATTTATACTTTTGCAATTTATATCTTGGGTATAGTTGCTTCTGTTATATATTTTCTGGTTTTGTACAGGTCCTAGATGGCATCTCTCGTCCGAATTCTAATATAATACACAAAATTGTTGATCTAAAGCCATGGATGGCATTTGAGATCACGTGAATGTGTGTTATAGGAAAATTGTGATATTTTGGATAATTATGTGCTTGTACTAGTTCTACTTTTGTGTTGTGATCATAAGTTTGAGGTTTGGCTAATGAGTATACTCTATATAGGTGTAAATAAGTAGGTTATATTTTTAGTTTCTGTCTAGTTATAGAGGAGACTCTGTCAAAATTTTTGTATAAGTTAAATAATTTAAATTATAAATTCTATTCTGTATCTGTTTAACGGAGGGTCCTATAAGAATTAAGATCTGTTTCGTCATAGCTAGACTGAATTAAGAGGCCAACACATGGTTTCAGAAGCTAAAGAAGGTAGTTATTGTCATTCGTTGTCCTCGGGAGGACAGAGTGCTATTTGGAAGATGAAGCACATCATTGGTGGGAGTTGAAGAAAAGGGCTTTGGGTGTGCCAGAAAATGAGATTACCTAGCCCATGTTCGAAGAAACTTTTATAAAAAAGTATTTTCCATCTAGCCTCTGTGAGTAGAAGAAGGACGCATTCATTTGGTTGAGACAAGGTAATCACTATGTGGCCAAGTACGATGCAAAATTCACAAAACTGTCTCGATATAAGTCCTATATGGTGGATAATGAAGAAAGAAAAGCGAGGAAATTCCTCCAAGGCTTAAGGGACAATATCCGCAAGCAGTTGGCAATATTGAAGCTGACAACTTATGCTGATGTGTTGGATCGTGGTCTGATCCATAAGAAAGATCTTGCGAAAGAGAAATCCTTTAAGAAGAGGATGTCGTGTAAAAGTAATGTTGATGTTAGTTCTAGTGCGAGTTCTGGGAGACCACCCAAGAGGGTGAGGCAGTCCGACTTAGAGAAGAAGGATAGTCAAACCACACCGTCCTCATGAGCTTCAGTTAATCCATGTCAGCACTGTGGGAGGTTGCATGGAGATAAACATTGTTACAAGTTGATGGGCATATGCTTTAATTGAGGCCAATCGGGGCACAAAATTAAAGAGTGTCCTCATCCGAAGAAGGCCCTCGTATCTAAGCCTACTGTTCAAGGGAAGGCATTTGTAGTGATTGCAAGTGAAGCTAAGGCGTTCGATACTGTAGTAAAAGATATTCTTCCTATTTGTAGCACTTCTACTACTATACTTTTTGATTCTAGATCCACCCATTCCTTTGTTTTACCTTATTTTACTTGTTATTTAGTTTCCTCTTCTGCAATCCTTGATTATTCTTTGGTTGTTTTGACGCCTACAGGATCTTCCGTTATTACGGATATTTCGTACCCTGGGTGTGTGGTTAAGGTAAATGGGTTATCCTTAGTGTTGATTTGATTTTATTGGAGATGTATGATTTTGATATAATTTTGGGTATGGATTCATTATCGATGAATCATGCGAATATTGATTGTTTTCATAAGATGGTAGATTTTTCAATTCTAGAATGTAAGCCCTTCCATATTCAAGGGATTCAACGAGTGGAGTCGTCTAGTTTTATTTCGACTCTACAAGCTTGTCATTTGTTATGAAGTGGATGCAAAGCTTATTTGGCTTATGCCAGTGTGGTAGAAAGCCATGAAATATCAGCGAAGGAAATTTTGATAGTGTGCGAGTTTGAGGATGTATTTCCTGATAAGTTGTCTGCTCTACCGCCACATTGAGAGATCGAGTTTGGAATTGATCTTGTGCCTGGATCGGCACCTATCTTGAAGACTCCCTACTGTATGGCTCCTGCTGAGTTGAAGGAATATAAACAACAGTTGTATGACTTATTGGATTTGGGTTTTATCAGACCCAACATATCGCCTTGGGGTGCCCCAATCCTATTTATGAAGAAGAAAGATGGGACCATGTAGTTATGCAAGACTAAGTACCCGTTGCAGCGGATTGATGATCTTTTTGATCAATTGTAAGGAACGTGTGTGTTCTTAAAGATTGATCTTTAGTTAGAATATCATCAACTTCAGATCAAGCAAGAAGATGTGGCGAAAACAACATTCGAATGAGATATGGCCATTTTGAGTTTCTTGTGATGCTGTTCAATTTGACGAATACTCCGGCTGTGTTTATGGACTTGATGAATCGGATTTTTTAGCCTTATTCGGATAAATTTATTGTGGTTTTCATTGATGATATCTTGATTTATTCTAAGAGTGGTGTTGAGCACGAGAAGTACTTGAGAACCGTGCTCCAGACCCTTATGGAGCATAAGTTGTTTACGAAGCTAAAGAAATGCAAGTTTTGGCTCAATGAGGTTGTATTTTTGGGCCACATCATTTCTAATCGAGGTGTCTTAGTAGACTTAAAGAAGATTAAATCTGTGATATGTCACGAACTCGAACCAAATAAGTCAATTTAAATAATTAACTATAATTTTTAAAATTTAAAATCCTAAATAATTTTAAACAAATAATACTAAGTCCCAAAATTTGGGTGTGATAAATGAAAATATACAGGACCCAACAAATTAAAATTCACATAAGATCTCATCAGATAACCACTCGAATCAAATATAATGACGTGCTCTGCCATCATCGTAAGGGAGGTAATAATCCAACTCAAAAATCATAATCAAACATAACACAATATTCGAACTTCCTGAAGTATAACAATAAACCTATATTTGGCCAATTCCATAATCCAAATATATCAAATATCAATTTAAACCATAACAAAACTGAAACACACCAAATCGGACGCATATTTGACCAATCACGTCTTTACTCCTACAATACATCCGAATCTTCTACTCTAAAGGGATAAAATAAGAAAAGTGAGCATAATGCTCAACAAATATCATATTTAAATAAAAAAGTCCAATAAATCAGATGAAATGTCAAATGAATAAAAATCCATTTAAATACAGGATAAATCCAAATTGCCGATAAAATAAATCTAATAGAAATCTGAGATCCAAAGTCCAAAATTTAATGGTAGTCTCATATTCAAAGCAAATATCCAACTCCAAAATAAATATCCAAATTTTAAAAATAGTCTTTATCGGAACGTCTATATAAATATTACTATATATATATATATATAAACAAAATAGAGGTGATCCGAACCAATTCCAAAGCCGATGTCCAATCCGAGTCCAAGTCCAAGTCAGAGATAAAATTTGAGGCCCAATTAACTTGTGATTTGGGACAGGATTCGATAGCCGGATGATCCAATAACGTGCGCAGAAGCAAAAGCAGTATCATGACAGATATTTCAAATGTCTAAATCAAAACATATAATCAAAATCATTGTACGAGACATACCAAGGTCCAATTGAGGGCAAAATCGGCGAATTTTAAATCCAAATCCAAATCAAAGTCCAATACAAATAAATATAGATATACAAATTATGCATTAAATTAAAGTTTTGATTATTTCGGTAACCTTAGGCAAAATCAAATACAATTTAGGCCAGCATGTATAGCCATTTATATACTTTATACCCATCGATAATGTTGCTTACTATTATTTACCACTCACGACTTTGGGTGTAATTCTCAAGCTTGTCAAATATATTAGGACGTCCGATTATATTCTAAAGTCAAATCAAATTGTTCCAATGGGAAGGGTCACTACTCCAAACCTTTCCTGTCAACGAAAAGAGATTTTGAAATAACAAATATCTTCACATGGGGAGTTGGCCAGAAAATTCAATTTCTAAATCCAAATGTAGTGACCACAACACGGCACATACATGTAACTGCACGGCCTATGCAAAATTTCATATTCATTTTTATACAAATATACTGATATAAAAATATACAGTATTTTATAAATTATTCGAGGTTTTAGAAAAATATTAAAACCTCCAAAAATCATAAAACCCAATCCAAAAGTTCCTAAATCACCCAAGGAACTACACATGCATGTCCAGAATAAATAAATCAGGTGTATAAAAATACACGTAGGTTAGTAAAAATTTCAAACAGTATCCAAAATACATCAGAAATTAAATTAGACCAAAGTGGGGGTTTACAGATATTTTTATTGACCTCATACTTTGTAGACATGAAAAAATGATGTTTCGAAGTGCCCAAATTGGCACTTTATCTCTCTACGGGCGTGGCCACTCTCCCTCCTCCCTTTCTCTCTCTTCGGGCCCATCTCTGTCGCTCTCTCTTCACGCCGACAGCGACTCCGACAGCGGCGACCACGACGGTAGCAACCCAGCGATGGCACAGCGGCGGACGGCGGCGCATGCATGATAATAGTCCAACATTCGTTATTCAAAGCCTCTTTAACCTTTTTGGGCTCTATGAGTAAAATGAAGCATGTGAAATCAAGTTTATTCAAAATTTGTCAATGCAATCACATGCCCCCACTTAAGTCACCTATGATGTAGTTTTTATGATGATTTAATTTGACTCTAGATGAGAAATCCCTACCGAGAGTGATGTCCTAAGCCTCAACAAGGCTTTCATCAACGATTGTTTCAAGACCGGATTTATTTTTGTCACTAGCTTCTTTCAAGCATTCACTGTTCACAAACTTCTCATTTGAAACGTTGTCAACTATTACATTGATAGATTCCATCACGGTTAGGATATGTAATTTGTACACTCTATAGCTCTATTGGAGTAAGAGTATTCCAAGAAAATTTCTTTTTCATTTTTCAAGTCAAATTTTTTGAGATTTTTTCTATCTCGTATTATATAACATTTATTTTCAAAGATATAAAAGTATTTAACATTAGCTCTTTTTCCTTTCTAAAGTTTGTATAGAGTTTTATCCATTCCGGATTTTAAGTAAATCCTATTAATTATATAGCACGGACTACTCACGGCCTCACCCCTAAACTGTGTGGCTACATATTGGCATTGCGTTATCATCCCACCCATTTCCTGGATTATCAAATGTGGAAAAGGATGAATTTCATGGCATTTTAATAAGCTTTATAGATGACCTTATCAACTAGTATCACTAGGCTAGCACTTAGCCCCCAATCATTGGATTATATGCAATCTAAACGGTTACTACTTAATATATTAAAATAATATAATATAACAATATTTTTATTTAATTTTTTTCAAAAATATTAAAATATCTAAGTACTAGTAAGATAAAAAATAACAATAAAGAATATACTATTTTTATATTTTGTTAATATTTATGTTCATATTTGAGAGCATGTGAGTGGCAAAGTTTTGTAACAGCGTATTTGTTTCCAAAAATGTCGAGCTCCCAAACCTAATTTAAGGCTCACTAGACAAACAATTAGTTACGTTTGAATCAAAAGAGGTTTGAGTAGTTTATGATGCCCATGAACAAGTTGGTTATATTTAGATGTAACTTTTTGAGCAGGCTCGTGAACCAACTCTTCACTTAATGCAAAATCTATTGGGTGAAGCATTTAATCATATTATCAGTAATGCATGTCATTGAAAAGCTCATTCAGTTTCTCAATAATCCAAATTGGTGTTAAAAAAACAACATTTAGCCGGCTTTAGCAACATACAATAATATGGCATTTTATCTATGCGTTCATATCAATGGACTCATATAAGAATAAATAGACAGAAGAGTACTAAAAATTATTCTATGAATAACTAAAGGCTATCCTACAAATAAGAATAAGACTTTTCTAATGAAAAGTTAAACTGGGAGAAATTTTTCTTTAGCAAGCCCACTTTTATAATCATTTATATCTTTTAAATTTTATTTTAATCCATGTATTTGACAGAGCTATTCAATAGGTTCAACAAAATTTTGAACGACGGCTTAATTTATGCTTAAAACAATACGAGTAAACACTTGACCAGTTAAGGTAGACAGTGAAAACAAGAGTGCCAATTAATTAAGGATTACGATTATCTTGAAATCTGATCCTGAGTCCCATAAATTACTACTTTACTAAAGGACTAGAGCCATTAAGATATTAAATCGTAGTTTGAACCTCATTGATCCAGTCCGTCCCATAGAAAGAGAGATGATCTTCGAGTTTGTTTCAAAAGTCTAGGTCTCCGCCGGAGCATGGCATTGGCAGGAACTCATTGCTCATCCAAAATCCACCATCTCAATAGTTTCAGACGATCACCACATGAGCATGATCATCAATAATATTCTAGCAGCGACATGGTCATCATGAAGAAGCTACAACCTACGGCACACAAGTTTGCTCAGTCGAGTGTGTTAGCCTGCAGCTCCACTACTTCAACTGAAAGCCCCTAAGCCCCTGAAGACTAGCAACTTGCAACTTGCATTTAGGGCGATTCTGTCCTCACACCCGAGCATGTACGTGAGGGTGAGATTGGACAATAGAAAGGTTAATTTCATCAAGACTTCAAATCATATTATATCTGCAATATAAATGGATTAAGTTATATATATTTGACCACCTCTCAATCATATAATGGGAGAGTTTTGCAATGTCTTGTTGGGGTTCAACACCCGGATCCACCTGATCCAGTAGCAGTGGAATACCCGAACCCCCCATCATCGTCAGCCACCATTTAGTAGGAACAAGGAATACAAGAGATGCACAATATTTTTTACGTGGAAACCCCTTCTCAACTAAAGGGAAAAACCACGGGATACAAAATCCACCACTAAATTCATTATGTAAAATGGTTACAAAACCCAGAAATAGAATACAGCAACCACCATGGCAAGACAAGCCCTAGAGGCAAAAACGAAGAACAGAGCACAAGAATACAAAGTCTCACTCTTTGTGTTTCACTCACTGCTCTCTCTTTCTTCCACTCTTTCTCGCATCACTGTGGTGCTCTCTACACTCACATTTTACAAGTGTTGGTGAAATGGCGACGGCCATTTCACCCCCGCACTCATGCGGCCGGCGCACAGCACCCCTGGTGTTTTCTCCTACACCAGCCCGGTGCAACCCGCACCCTGGGTGTCTTCACACACCCACACACTTGGTGGTTTTTCACACTTTCTCGCCTCAAATATCGATGTCCTGGCTCCACCTAATCCCATCTACCCAGCTGGTCATCATGCAGATAACAGGTGCCACGTCTTCACCAATTCCCGAGCTTCCTGCAGGCCCATGCCCTGCAAGACGGTGCATGCCCTGCATTGTGCAGATGCGCGCTCTGCAACCCAACTGCAAGCTTATCGACCAATCCTAGAAAGACATCTGTCCGCTGCCAGCTACCACAGTTTCATAGGCCCGTTACTTAGCCGATCAACTTCTCATTGACCGTCTTCAGCATTCATCCGGTCAACCTCTATTGACTGTCCTTTGCTTCATCCGGTCAACCTCCGTTGACCGTCCTCTACTTCCATCGGGTCAACCTCCCCCGTTGACCATCTTCTGCTGCCCATCCGCCATCCAACAGCACTTCTGCAGCCCTCAGACGATCAACCTTCTGTTGACCGGAATCTACAGTTGGACATCCGTCGGTCAATCTCCATTGACCGTCTACTATTCTCCTCTGATCAACGTCCTGTTGACCGGAATCAATTCTCCTAATTTATTATCCACAAATCCTTCGATGACAAACCAGTTTGTTGAGTTACCCACATGGGAGTGACCAGACCCAACATGTCTACCCTTGCTACTAACATTAGTGCGATAAAAATGATATGTTTACATATATTTCCAGTGACAGGTCTAGAATGTTTAAAATTGCAATAGTTTATTTCTACACTATTTGTATCTTATAAAATAACAGTCTAAATTTTTGGGTTGCACGGGTTCCTTCATTTGCATGCATAATACGGAGTATTTTCAATAAGCAGCCATGAATTAAATTTTTAAGAAAATTAATTTTAGTTTATTGGTTGAAGAAAAATTATATTCATTTGAGTAATCATTGTTGTTCAAATATTTCTTCCTTTTATTTTGAAAATGAGTATTTTTCTTTCTTCAACAATTGTGCATTGTTTATTTGTTGAACAATTACTTAAGAGCTTAACTAAAGTGGAATGCTAAAGCTTCTTTGATTTGGTGGACAGTCTAAACACATTGATCTAAATGTCCTAAGATTTTAAACTAATGCAATTCTAGAAAATCAATTTAACCTGTATCCTTTAACGACCTGTATCCGAGTATGATTTGATATCCTGAATTGATTTTTTTTGCACACTATAAATAGAATAGACGTGAAAGGGGCCCTAAAAAATTTCTCCAAGGAAACCCCTCCAATGTCAAAGTCAATAAAATATTTTAAATAATAAATAAAATAAATAAAAAATATTAATATTACGAATGAGGAAATTTACTAGGCCTACTATATTAAGTAAGGAGGTTAAGACCTCTCAAGGTTGTATAATCCTTTGAGAATTAAGAGGGCCTTATCATTCATGTCCTCCTTCACTTTGGGTTCATCCATGCCTATATCAAGCCTATATAAGCCTCATATTTGTATTGGCCCTTTCTAGGCAGGCTTTGCTTGCTGAGTGGCTTGTTGTGGTTAATATTGATGGGGCGACCATATTACAATGATTAGCAACTACGGTCATCAGCAATGCCATTCGGCTAAGGATCTAGAGGCAGACTTTGAATGGACTCTGGTGACCAGTGGCGGTACCATTCAGCAACTGCAGGTGTCAAGCACAAGCTGTCGACATAGGTTGTTGATGCAGATGCAGGCATGACCAGCGCAGAGAGCTGGGCAGAAGCAGTTTCGAGCCTGAACATCGGCCTGACCAGGGTCTTGGTGTGTGGATGGAGGTGCAGGCATGGCAAGCTTGGGCGACAGTGATGGTGATTGGCCTAGGCATAGGCTTGGTCTAGAACTAGGTGGGCAGTAGAGTGCTACTTGACCATAGCGGAGTGGGAATCCAATGACGAAGCAGTGGTTAGAGCTAGCGTGTGCCATTCGATGGTGGTCAGCATCATTAGTACAATGGCAACAGTAAGGCCAAGCCTCATGGTGGAGTGGCACTAATGCTGGCAAGTGCAATTTGGTGATGATGGCGATCAGTAGCCTTGGTTCTAGGCGATGGTAAGCCTCTCTCTCCCTCTTCTCTATTTTCAACCTCGGATTTTGCTCCTCTCACTCTCTCACTCTCTACCATGCCCCTTTTGGCCCCCTTTTTCTCTATACTAAATAGACAATGGCTCGACTCCTAATTGTTGAGTAATGTCTGCGGGTAACACAAGTCAAGTGTCAGGTAGCACCCTGCATGCAGCCTTGACTACTTGCAAGGAACCTGGCATTCACATAGCCTAGCCACACATGCATAGAAGGGCACCTTTGATTAGCATGTTTATTTTGGGATTGTCACTCATTTATTCTCTCATCTGGATTCATAATTTTCACCCATCTAGGCTGTTTATTTTTCTCCATCCAGGTCAACTATAATGTGTCAACTTTTTTAGAACTCAACACTAGCCCCAGCCTCTGAGACTGCATTTTCAGCTTGGAGGCTGTAATTTGGTTACTAGTCCTACTTTTATTATTAATCATGTGTCTTACATCCCTTCCCTTGCTTTTGTGAAGGATTTAGCTAAGTGGCATGAGAAGTATGGTAGCTCAGCAGAATGTGACATGGTCGTTCTTATGCTAGGTGAGAAGATATATGTTCCTCCAGCTAGCCGTGTAAGAATTGTTATCACTTATTTAGAGGTAGGTGCTCACTTTCCACTAGGTCAAAAGTTGAAGTTTGGCCTGACTTCCTTAGGCTTTCACATTTTGCTCTCTTGTGCCTTCCTATAGCAGCCACATCTTCCAGGTGGAGAGTGTGCTTACATATTTTACTAATTCATATATTATCCAACCCCTGAGTGTCTAGCTCTTGTGGTCATGAAACCATGGCTTACACCCTGGGAATGATTAGTGTTATCATTATTATTAGACTATCCAGTTTTTGAATGAGACGTATAGGATAAGGCTTGGCTTGCATGACAGGTTTTGTGGCCTCATGTCAAGCATGGTATTACTGTAGGAATTATTGGCAACTTTTTAGCCGTAGCCTCTTAAATTATTCCATGATCCTTTTGCATTTCTGTTCGCTTTCACATGCTTATCCAAGCCTCAGTCTGAGGATCATCCCTATATTTGCATAGGCCAGCCACTGCACTTTCTCTTGTCCAGTGATAAGGGATTTAAACCTTTGTTTGCATCTAAGAGAGCTCTAGATCAATGACTTCTTAAGCTTGGATTTTTAGAACTAATCTGAACCCTAAGTTAAATCATCCAACTGCAGCATTTTCACTTAAACGCCTTGGCCTTTTGTAGGAACTGTGGCCTTCCATGCACCAATGCAATTTTTTTTCCTAAGGTTTTGAAGACCCAATGTATCCTTAGGGACCAATAGGCTACTATGGAGCCACAAATTTGTGGATTGATTGATAATCCTATCACATATGTGTAAAACATTATAAACTTATACAAGCCCTGATTCAAGGATTGGATAAACCTATAGTGAATAGCATACAGTTCTTGCATTAGAATATAACTTCCATAGGCCAAATCCATATACGGGGTTGAACATCTGACTAAGGATAAACCAGTCTACTTTTTGTGGCATTATTTTTGACCTGATTTGGATTCACATGACTCCTTAGGGGATCATATCGCCATTTTTATACTAATTGGAGGTGCCTCGAGCCTCAGCTCATTAGCTTGATTTATTCGTGGTGGCTCTTTTTCAAGTTGTACATAGCCTGGGCATAAGCATGGAAGGAAGTTGACCCGCGGGTGGTAAGGACGACATCATATCTTGGCTAATGTGGTCTTGTCATCATGATTTTCTAGCATGAGGAGCTGATCTAGCAATGATGCCTTCCACTAATGTGCCTTTTGGTAATAGCTCTAGTGGCCATAAAGTTAGCAAACCCAAGCATGGCTCAAGTGGCAACCAATAGTCATCAAGTGCAGGCCTTTTTGGCGTAACACCCATGGGAGATTGAAAAAGGAACCTATGAGTGCCGAGGTCTATTGACATCAGTCATGGCATGACATTTTCCAAAGTGAGCCTCAAGTATGGATGGTAGGCAACATCATGCCTGTTGGTGCAAAACGGAAGACACGATGACCGGACGGACGGATCACCCGGACAGTAATAGAACAAAGCTCTCGGACGGACTGTCAAAAGTAGAGATAGAAAAACGAAAGAAACACACACGAGATTTTAACATAGAAAGACCCTTCTCAACCAAGGAAAAAACCACCAAAGAATACACTATAAAGAATTGATTGTTTACAAGAATATTAGCTACATAAAATTCAAACAAAGGAAAAACAATCACAAGTGTACATCTCTCAATCTTTCTCTAAAAAGTGTCTCTCTCTATCTTTACAACAAGGCTTGCCCACAACTCTCTCAAAGCATATTCCAAGTGATTGCCTCTCACACTTCATAGCACTCTGATCTCCAGCAATGGCACAAGCCTATATATACACATGAGATCGAGTGGTCGGCTAGCCACCCTAGCAGTAGGGTGGCAGGACCACGCCTCTTAGGCCTGCCATGGCAAGGGCACGCCCGGCGTACCAGAGTGGCAGGCCTGACACCCTTAGAAGTTGTAGCCGCCTCAACCTTCAATCAGAATGGGTCAACTGCCCACCTGCGAAATGCGGCTACAGCAGACCTACGGAGAGAGAGAGTGAACGCCTAGGCTTTCAGAGTACTTGTCCATATCCTCAGCTACCTCTCGGATATGTCTCCTTCAACGAGTCCTCGTTCGTTTGACAGCTTCTCGGACCACTCCAAAAGTTCACGTCCATTTTCCCCTTTTGCGAAATGCGGCTCAAGAGACCTACGGAGAGAGAGAGTGAACGCCTAGGCTTTCAGAGTACTTGTCCATATCCTCAGCTACCTCTCGGATATGTCTCCTTCAACGAGTCCTCGTTCGTTTTGACAGGCTTCTCGGACCACTCCAAAAGTTCACGTCCATTTTCCCCTTTTGCGAAATGCGGCTACAGCAGACCTACGGAGAGAGAGAGTGAACGCCTAGGCTTTCAGAGTACTTGTCCATATCCTCAGCTACCTCTCGGATATGTCTCCTTCAACGAGTCCTCGTTCGTTTTGACAGGCTTCTCGGACCACTCCAAAAGTTCACGTCCATTTTCCCCTTTTGAGTCCGCGGACAAAAAAATACCATGAAGGGAGTGGCTCCAGCAAATTTTCCCTCACGATCGAGTGGGAATGAAGTTAGTTAGACCGGCAATGTCACAACAAGCTTTCAGCTTTTCCTTTGGCAAAACTTTGGTCAACATGTCCGAGCCATTGTCATCCGACCGGACCTTTCCAATTGATAGCTGCCCATCATCAAAAACGTCTCTCACTCAATGATATCGCACGTCAATGTGCTTTGACCTAGAATGGAATGAGGAGTTTTTACACAAGTAAATGACACTTTGGCTATCACAGAGGACCTTGTACGTTTCTTGCCTTAGACCCAACTCTTGGATGAACCTTTTCATCCAAAGCATTTCTTTGTAGGCCTCGGTCACGGCAATGAACTCTGCCTCAGCAATCGAGAGAGCGACGCACTTCTGCAACTTGGACTGCCAGGAGACCGTCCCTCCCGCAAATTTTACCAAGTATCCGAACGTTAATTTCCAAGAATCAACGTCCCTGGCCATATCAGCGTCCGTGTACCCAACCAACTGAAGCCTCTCTCCTCCTAACTGCAAACCCATCTTCGAAGTCCCACGAAGATATCTGAAAATCTACTTTACCGCAGACCAATACTCCATCCCTGGATTTGAGAGAAAACGGCTCACAAGACCAACAGCATGAGTAATGTCTGGCCGCGTACATCAAACTACCAACTGCCGATGAGTAAGGTATCTTACTCATGCGTGCCTTCTCAGTGTCCGAGGACAGACACTGTTGCTTGCTCAGCCTAAAATGGTTGGCCAGAGTGGTACTGACAGGCTTGGAGCTTTCCATATTGAATCGCTGAAGCACCTTTTCAATATAGCCTTCCTAGGATAGCCAGAGCTTCTTGTCCCCTCGGTCGTGAAATATTCTGATCCCCAGAATCTGCTTCACCGGTCCGAGGTCCTTCCTAGTGAAATATTGTCCCAATTGCTCTTTCAGCTCCTTGATCAGAGCACTATTCTGTCCGACAACCAGTATGTCGTCCACATAAAGGAAGAGGATGACAATGTCGTTTTTCGAAAATCTCTGGACAAATATACAGTGATCGGAAGTAGTCTTATGGTATCCTCATCCTACCATGATGGACTCAAACTTCCGGTACCACTGTTTCAAAGCTTGCTTCGGCGCGTACAAGCTCTTCTTTAAACGACAAACCAGTCCTTCCTTCCCCTTGACTTCAAAACCATTTGGTTGCTCCATGTAGATCTCCTCCTCAAGATCTCCATGGAGAATGTTGTCCAGACGTCCAATTGCTCAATCTCCAAATCCAAAGCTGCTGCAAGTCCGAGCACCACACGGACCTAGGACATCTTCACAACAAGTGCGAAAATTTTATCAAAGTCAACACCTTTGCATTGACTGAAGCCCTTCACCACAAGTCATGCCTTGTGTCTTGGCTTGCACCAGTCCTCGGTCGTCTTCAGCCGGAAGACCCACTTGTTCTTTAGGGCCTTCTTCTCTTTGGGCAGCTTAGCCAGCTCAAATGTATGGTTCTCATGGAGAGAGGTCATTTCGTCCTTCATGGTCTCAAACTATTTATCCTTCTAAACGCTATACATGGCCTCACTGAAATCTTCAGGTTCACCGGCATCAGTGAGGAGGACGTACTCACTTGCTGGCAGGGGGACGGACGGACGGATGTCTCTCCCTGGACGACCATCTCACAGGGGCCACATCGGTCTATTGAGGGGCCAAATCTTCAACCTGATTCTCCTGAGGCGTTGGAACTACCTCACCATGGTTGCCAGCCACTCTTGGTCCACCGACATTGGACTCAAGAGGCACTAGACGGACCGCTTCAACATCAACTCTTTCCATCCGAGAAGTATTGGGTTGAGACTTCTTCTCTTTTCCAATGTCCTCGATGGTCTCTTCCTCAATAAATACCACATCTCGAGACCGGACCAGCTTCCTTTCTATTGGGTCATAGAATCTATACCCAAGTTCGTCATCGCCGTAGCCTAGAAAGACTCATTGCTTCGTCTGTGGCTTTAGCTTGCTCCTCTCATTTATCAGAACATAAACAAAGGTCTTGCAGCCAAATGTCCGAAGATGGCTATAAGCTGATTCCTTTTCGGTCTAAATCTTTTTTGGGACTTCCCCGTCAAAGGCTTACTGGACGATCGGTTGATCATGTGGGCGGCCGCCTTCAAGGCCTCGGCCAAAAAAGATCCCAAAAGCCTGGCCTCGGATAACAAGCATCTAACCCTTTCCATTAGGGTGCGATTCATCCTCTTGACCACGTCGTTCAATTGTGGCATCTTCGATAGAGTTCTCTAATGTTTGATGTCGTGAGCTCTATAATAGGTATCAAAAGTCCCAATGTACTCTCCACCGTTGTCACTCCGGACGACCTTCAACCTCCTCCCGATCTCACGCTCAACGAAGATATAAAATTGCTTAAAGATTCCTGCAACCTAATCCTTGGTCTTCAACGGGAACACAGTTTCCTCGAGCAGTTGTCAATGAAGGAGACAAAGTACTGTGCTCCTCCAAAAGACATTTCCGGGAGGGGACCACACACATCTGTGTGGACGAGCTCTAGGACCTCGGACCTTCTGGAAGATGCATCTCCCTAAAAGGAGACTCTCTGTTGCTTCCCCGCCATGCAGTGAGAGCAAGTCCTCGGCCTTTCTTCATCCATCTCTAGGATGAGACACTTCTTGGCCAGATGACTCATGTCCCTCTCAGTCATGTGTCCGAGCCTTTTGTACCACAGGCCCGAGGACTCCACACATCTTATGCCATTCACCTCTGCCACCTCAACCTTGGCTTTTAGCGCGTAAAGGCCTGAGGTCATTCCTCCTCGGACAACCACCATGGATCCCTTCTTCATTTTGAAACTGCCGTCATAAAAGACGCTGCAGTAGCCTTCATCATCAAGCCGTCCTACTGAAATGATATTCATACAAATATCAGGGACATGTCAGACATCCCTCAAAATTAGTCGGGCTCCATTATTTGTCATCAAGGAGACGTCGCCTCGTCCAATGATCTCGGACTTCTCCATGTTTCCCATCTTCAACACTCCTGGGGCACTTGGAGTGTAAGTGGAGAACAGTTTCTCTCCGGAGGTGACGTGTATGGATGCGCCAGAATCCACCACCCAGTCAAATGCCTGCTCGGCCACGCTCATAGAGTCCTCAGACTCGCGGGCCAAAAGGAGATCACCTCCTGTGACAACAAAGATCGAGGACTCTTCCTCGCCACGTCGCTTTTCGCCCCTTTCTTTTTCAGCGTTTTCACACTTTCACTTTTAACAAAATCTCTTGATGTCGCCCTTCTTGCCACAATGGCTGCGCTCCATGTTCTGGTACCGAGAACGTGACTTACTCCCCCCTTTGTCTTTAGATTTTGGGCCACGTCCTCGGCTCCTTCCCCTAAATACGGTGATAAGGACCTCGGAGTGCTAAGAGGTGGACGTTCTCTGAAACCGCCATCTCATCTCCTTGTTCAGCACAGCTCCTTTGGCCATCTCCAAAGTCACCATGCCGTCAAGAGCTGTGTTGGCAATGGTGATCCTCATGACCTCCCATGAGTCCAGGAGGGTTGTCAGGAGCCAGAGTCCAAGCACCTCATCCTTAAATTTGATCCCCATGCCACTCAGCCGGTCCACACAGCCCTGAAATTCGTTCAGGTGGTTGGCGACAGATGAGTCATCCTTGTATCGAATCTGTATGAGCTTCATTAAGTGAAAGATTTTGTTATTGCCGGTCTTAGAGGCATAGAGCTTTTGCAATTTCTCTGAAAGCTCCTTGGCATTCGTCTCTCCCCAAACGTGGTTGTACACGTTATCGTCCACGAACTGCCGGATGTAACCGTACACTTGCTTATGCTCCAACACCCACTCCTTGTCCGCTTTTGCCGTCGGCTTTTGTGTGGCAAAAATCGGATTGTGCATGACTTCACAAAGAACAAGTCCGACATCTTACTCTGCCAAGTGTCAAAGTTGGTTCCATTTAAGCAAGTCATTTTGCTTCCTACCTCCATGGCAGCCAACAACAAGGTCACCGTTTAAAGAACCAAATCTCTAATACCACTTGTTGGCGCAAAACGGAAGACATAGTGACCAGGCAGACGGATCAGTCGGACAACAATAGAGCATAGCTCTCGGACGGACGGCCAAAAGTACAGATAGAAAAATGAGAGAAACACACAAGAGATTTTAACGTGAAAAGACCCTTCTCAACCAAGGAAAAAACCACCAAAGAATACACTATAAATAATTGATTGTTTATAAAAATGTTAGCTACACAAAGCCCAAACAAAGAAAAAATAATCACAAGTGTATATCTCTCAATCTCTCTCTAAAAAGTGTTTCTCTTTCTATCTTTACAACAAGGCTTGCCCGCGGCTCTCTCAAAGCATGTTCCAAGTGATTGCCTCTCACACTTTACGGCACTCTGATCTCCAGTAAGGACACAAGCCTATATATACACATGAGGTCTAGTGGTCGGCCAGCCACCCTAACAGTAGGGTTGCTGGACCACGCCTCCTAGGCCTGCCATGGTAGGCGCACGCTCGGCATGCTAGAGTGGCAGGCCTAACACCCTTAAAAGTTGTAGCCACCTCAACCTCCAATCAAAGTGGGTCAACTGCCCACCTACGAAACGCAGCTACAGCACGCCTACTGTGAGAGAGAGTGAACGCCTAGGCTTTCAGAGTCCTCGTCCATGTCCTCAGCTACCTCTCAGACATGTCTCCTTCAACGAGTCCTTGTCCGTTTCGACAGACTTCTCAAACCACTCCAAAAGTCCGCGTCCATTTTCCCTTTTTAAGTCCGCAGACAAAAAATACCATGAAGGGAGTGACCCCAACAATGCCTACTCACCATAGGTCCAGTGGCAACGTAAGTAGCAGACCGAGCACGGTACAACCAGTGAGGACTAGTTTTAGGTGTGGGGACTAAGTAAGGTGATGGTGCATCACGTTTGGATGCTAATGGCAATGATGTTAGCAACGACATTGTGTCCAAGCACTCATAAAGCTGATAGTGGTTCTCAATGCTACATGGTGGCAACATAGTTGGCCGATGGTCATGTCTTCGGCCATGGTAGCAATAAGGTCCACTAGTGCTGGACTTAGGCGATGGTGTCAAACCTTGGCACGGAAGCGATGTGGCAAACTTAGCCTGGCTCAGCCAACAATAAACCTTAAATGACCAGGCACAACCGATGGTGGACGTCGGTGCGGATGCAATGAGTGTGGTTGACCTTAGCGTAGGAATGGCCAGCATTGACCCTAGGTGGGACTACCTGAAGCCAAGTCCTTAAACTTGACCCAAACTAATCACACAAAAGAGCCTCAAATTACTAAAGTGTATCAAATTATAAATGATTCTTATAAATGTATCTTTAAATATAATATCCATAATAATAAATTGCTCAAAATAATATATAATATCGATATCTATAACATCAAGTTCCTAGGAAGGTGGTCCCTATAAAATATCCAAAAATTAATGAAGTAAAGAAAAAGCCACAAAATTTTTTATCATGGAAGTCTCAAACTTCGAGATTGTCGTCATTTAGTACTCAATAGTAATCCTAGAAATCTTGACCAATATCTATAATTTCTCTTTAATCTGGAGTCAAAAAAAATGTACGAGTGAGTCAAGTATCTAATAAATAAACAAATCAATAATATCAAAATATAATAAACATTTCAGACTATAATATCCAATGCATAAAGATCAATAATAGCATACAACATACTAATAACTATCTAAAACTTAATATTACATCATATTTACGACCCAAAAATCATAAGAACAGCTAGACATCAACAATGCAATAGAGATTCTACTAAATCCGATTATTAACTCAACACGAAATCATTACTATATGAGATAACAGAAATCTCCCTAAACCTTATTTTGTCATAGTAAACCCAATACTATATTTTTACACCCCCAATTATTGGATAAGTACCACAAGATTATCCAATATTTATGATTTCCTCACTATTCCTACAATCCTCTTGAAAGCTATACTCATAACATGATTATACCATCTATAATACACCTTACTAATAATATCCCTAATATCATTTTATATAATGGTTTCTGAGCTATACATATCATTCCTCAAGATCAATGACCTCGATCTTTGGATTGGAATAGGTATCATAAAAGCATATGTTATTTTAAGGTTTTACGAATTTTCAGTCACTCAGATACCTTATATTCTTTATATATTCTCCTTTACTTATCAATGAAATATCAATAAAATATATAAAGGTAGTCTAAGTTAACACAAAAAACCATTATAGCAGGAATAAGAAAAAAATATAAAAAAAGTCCTAACTATACAACTAGTTCCCTCAATAATTTATTCGATCCTCAACGGCCTTTCTTGTAACAACCCAATGTTATCCTGGGGTCATAAAATATATCTCATTTTGTCACTATAAGATCTCTTCATCACTTGGGAGAATCCACACAAATCGGATTTTTTTTAAGAATGTATCAAGAGAGATTCACCATCCACCAACCATGCAAAATAAAATATTTAGAAAATAACATTTAAGTTTATTAAGATATCTTTAAAATTTTATTCATGGAGAGGTTGATTTAATTCTTTTCAATTAAAATCATTCAATTTTAATACTAATTAAATAGCTATAATTAAAAATGGTTGAATTAATCCTTTTTTTAAAGAAGTAGGAAACCTAAATACAAGATAAGATACCTTTGGATGATATGAAATCTCATTAATCTATTAATATTAACAATTCTACATTATAATAAATATATTGAAAAGAACACTAGAGTAATGTATACAGAATGATTCTATAATATTATTCTTACACTATAAAAATTTTGCAAAATTATTTACTGCAAAGATCAATCTGCAAAATATAAATAATTTTATTTCCAATTAAAAGTTACAAATTTAATTTTATTAGAGTAATTCACATAAACCCATTTGACTTGATGAAAATTGCAAAAACAATTCTGTTTTCATTAAAAGTATTAACGCAAATATATCACATAACATGTATCAACATTAGGGGCCCAATACTAATATTTTTCAATACAGTAATGATATCAATTGATATTATCCTATCAACTAATGATTCTCAGAAATTATTTTTCTTTTAATATATTAGATACCGATATAATTATCCGATGTGTCAGATATCGAGATGGTCATAACTGATACTGATATTTTTATCGGTGGCTAAAAGTTATGAGTTAATGTAAAATACAATCAAATAAAGAAATAATTATATCATATAAGTAATGCACGTAAACACATTCCACTCATGAATATTGCCTCTAAGGAAAGTAAATCTGACATACGCTTTGACACCTTTCCTTACATTTATGCATTTATTGCCCAGATCATATTATTCTGAGAAAATATTACACAATCACAGGCAGCGCTGATAGCATAGTCTCCAGTTTGATCATATAGAAGTCTGAAGTAAAACTATGGTTCTGGAATTATATGATATGCTCACAAAATAATCAGCCATGGCAGACACAAGAAAGCGATAGGTAAAGAAAAGGCAAATAAAATGTCGAGATTAACCAGTGTTCTGCATGCCAGCAGCAATGCCCTTCATGGTCAAGATAAGGGTGTCCTCTAAACCAGGGGCGTACTCACTCGTCGGGTTCAACTTCACAAGTTCAGCGGCTGGTTTACTTGTCGACTCCATGTCATCCTTCGAGATGTGAGGCCGGAGCTTCACGCGATAGTTGGGGTCACGGTCACGGATGCGCTTCAGCGTGTAAGCTTGGCACACGTTCATGGTTGTCGTGTATGAGTCACGAAGGCGGAGTCTTTGCTTCAAGTAAGGATTCTCTTCCAGGACATCTCTGTGCCCAGCAACCTACCAAAACAGGAAAATACATTCGCAGAGTAAAATTCCCACAAACTCTTGTGTTTGTTTTATAAAAAATTTAAAAAAAAACATTACAGCACGTAAAACTCGTGCTATATGAGAGATTTGGGAAAGAATCGAACTACTTTTAAATCTATTGATTTATTGAAAAAGCAAAGGCAATGCACTCACTCTATGATTAATGATTGGATGGTATAACACATTAATGCTGGTGTTCATGCAATGAATATCGACAGAAATGTAAAACATCGGTATAAGACTTCTGATATCGATATTTACCAATACTACAAAAAAAATCGCAATATGTAGTTGTATCAACCATATATCATGATACATCGTCCAACATTCTCCTATGCTTTATTTTTTCCCTTTTTTTTCTTTACTTGCTCCATCACATAACTAACTGTGCAGACCAAACACAGTTACATTCTTGTAGATGCTAACAGAGCATAGCTCAATGCCAGAATATCAAGAAAACCATACGCGAAGGTCCAAGATCAGTATGATAATCTAAGTCATCACTTCATGAGAATGTTCTTTTTCGAGTTTGAAAGATTGTTTAAGAACACAGTTCAGTCTATAATGAGTGCTAAGAGAAAATTATATGATAATAGGAGATTCAAGTGTTGAGTTTATGACTACTTGACTAATAAGACTCTGATATTATAACAAGAAGCCAACAGACTCAAGAGCTTAAACTATTAGATAAAAACTCAAAAATAATTTTGCACTCAAAAAATGAGTACACAAAAATCATAAGGTAATTCTTCGGCAAACAAAATTGAATTCTGTTGAAATTTGTTGAAGTGTTGTTGAGGAAAAAATTGTTGGGCAGTACTTTGTGGGATCATGTAGATGCATCTAACATGGAAAAGTTTAGTATCACTTAAGAGTGATCTAATGAAAAGACGTCCCTATAGTGCACATGTTTGGCAGCGAGGTTGCAAAATGATTTCTGAGTCTTATTAGAGTTCTCCCATTTTCTATTATCCCTCGTACTTCAAAGGTGGAAATTTCATCTTGACAACTTGGAAGTCAAGTGTTAGTCGCCTTGTGTATTGGCACATTCCGTGACTTCGTGGGGGCGTTCGATTATCTGCAACATCATCCATACTTGGAAGACTTTCATCTGCCTCATACTAGCGGATTGTTATCGTCACATCTCAGCGTTCACGCCACATTACTCTCTATTTCAGCTCCTCTCGGGATCGGCACCCACTAGGCGCCCGAGTCGCCATCTAGGAGCGCCCATGCCGCGTGCGCTAGGTGAGCGCTTAAGGTGCACAACGAACGCATTTAACAGAAGTGAGCGCTCGCTGTGCGCCCCGTTGGCGCTCGAGTGCCTGCACCCAGGTTCTCCAAAACCTAACCCACGCTCCCCGAGCGCTCGAATGGCACGCGAGCGGCGCGGGTCCTTGTGTCTAACGGCTCATTATTTTCAAAATCCTTTTTGGCTCCATATATATATTTGTCTTATGTTTTGAAACCTTAACTCTTTCCAAGAGAATTTTGATGAGTTTTTTTCTCTCTTACAAAGCCATCTCTCTTATGCTCCATTATTTAGAAAACTTGATACAAACACTAGTACTCCATTGCCAAAGTTTTGTCATCTCATCGTGGTCTCCTATTTACATTTCTTCTTGGTGTGAAATCTTCGTGGCTACGTCGGTGGCGTAAGCACGGGATTCTAGTGGCATTTGGTCCTTCAAGCGGTTCGTGAGAGAAGATTGACATGAAAACCGAAAGGCGTCCGGTTCCGTTACCCCCGGCAAATCCAAGGAGTTCTTTGGTAGGGATCACAAGACGGGAGTAAGTCGGCTAGGTTAGCGCGTCTGTACCACCCGCCCTATAAGTTGATATTCATAGTGAATTTATTCTCTGGCCGTTGAAACCCGGAGGGTTTTTCTCGATTACCGTGGGTATCGAGTTTTCCCTTCGTCACCAAAAATTGTTCCTTTTTACTATTACTTATTGTCGTGCTTGTTTTATGCGTATTATTGTACTTGCACCTAGTGATAGATATTCTTTACGTGTATTGAGTATTTATTTTCTGTACTGCTTCCGCTAATCTTGCATGAGGTCGAAACGTTATTGTGCAATTTGGGACGAAACGTCCTTTTTCATTTGGTATCAGAGACCCACCCCGATCTAAATGCATACTAGTCAATCGTTGTCTGTTTCTCCCAACTTTGATGAGAGCAATTATGCTTATTGGAAGGTTCGTATGAGAGCTTTTCTAAAATCTATAGATGAGCGCGCATGGGTTAGTATCCAAATTGGGTGGACTCCACCCAAGAGTACCACGGGAGACGAACCAAAAGTTCTATCTTTGTGGTCCAAAGAAGAACTTGATGCATACAATTGGAACAGTAAGGGCTTACATGCTATATTTATGACCGTATCTCCTGAAAAATTTAAACGTATTTCTAGGTGTGAGACATCTAAAAAAGCGTGGGACATTCTTGAAATTACCGACGAAGGAACTAAATTGGTTAAAAATTCAAAATTACAAATGCTCACCACTAAATTTGAAGAATTACAAATAAAATATGATGAGATTTTTGATAAATTTTATGCCAAACTGAATGATATTGTGAACTCTACATTCAATTAGGAGAACATATTCCTGAGAAAAGAATTGTCCGAAAAGTTTTACAATCTTTGCCTGAACGTTTTAGACTCAATACTACAGCAATTGAAGAGAGCAAAGTTCTAGATAAATTGAAAATAGAAGAACTTGTTGGATCGCTACAAACGTATGAGCACACCCTTCTTCAATCTAAAAAAACTAAATCAATTGTTGAAAACTGTAAAGGAAGAGAAAAATTGTCACTCAGACAATGAGTCGTGTAGTGATGAGGATTTTGCTCTATTTGTCAAAAACTTTAAAAAATTCTTCAAAAATAAGAATAGCAAGTGAACCTCCAAGAGTAATGACCTGAATCATAACTCACTTAAGAAAGAGAAAAGAAAAATTAAAGACTTCAAGAGTAAGAAATCACAAGGAATCCAATGTCATGAATGCTATGGCTTCAGTCATATCCGAACCGTGTGTCCAAATTTTAAACGTTAGAAAGGAAAAGCCTTAAATGTGTCCTTAACAGACGATGAAGATGATGAAAACAAAGATGGAAAATCCTCGGAAGATGATAAAGTAAATTAAATGGCCTTCATGGCTTCCATTATAAATGGCGATGAAACTTCTAGTGCAAAATTAGAACAATCGGATTCTTCTTGTGAGGAATCTGATGATAAGTTTGATGGTCTGCAAGAGGCTTATGATAAATTATTTCGTGAGTGCTTAAAGGTCAAAAAACTTAATAAATTCCTAAATGAAAAATTAATTGAGACAAAGAAGGACAAAGCAGAGCTCACAACAAAACATGAGTGGTTTACTATTGAACATTGGAAACTGGGAATGACGAATGAGACATTACGTACCAAGATACAATCCTTGGAATCTGAACTTGAAAATGCTAAGAGTGATTTTACGAAATTCTCAAGCGGAGCTCAAAAGTTAGATCACATGTTAGGTTTGGGAAAGCATGCAGGAAATAAAAAGGGCTTGGGTTATATTGAGAACAGGACCAAACGTGATAAACATTCAAAACCTATCTTTATTCCTGCTACAAAACCTCCCCATAAAAATATGGGTTCTTCCAAAATTTCTAAAACCGTGTCTAAATGTGCTGAGAACAGCACTGAATTAAAATCCAGGGCTAAACCCAAGAATAAAACATTTGTAAGTCAACCCGCAAGATTCTTACAAACATTTGAACATAATATTCGTTTTCGACATGAGTATAAAAAATCAAACCTCATTCCTAAATTTGTGCCTACATGTCACGCATGTAAAAAAATTGGGCACATACGTCCCCATTGTCATACCATAAATTTGCTGTACAATCAAAGACAATGGACCAAAATGAGAAACTTGGTAAATCATATTCAACAGTTAAGAAGTCATGTGAAAAGATTATATTGAAAGGTTAATTCGGGAAAGAAAATATGGGTAAAGAGGTGCAATCTAAAACAAATCCCGAAAATTTATCCATGTAAAGTAGCACATATTGCACTCAAAGCTCAAAATCAGACACTGTGGTATCTAGACAATGAATGTTCAAGACATATGTGTGGTAATAAAACCATTTTTCCTCTCTGATTGACCATCCCGATAGGACGGTTGTGTTTGGTGACGGAGCAAAGGCTTCCATTCTTGGAAAAGGGGTAATTAATATTTCGGGGTTCTCGAAACCGTGTGATGTACTGTATGTCTCTGGCCTTAAATCAAACCTCTTAAGTATTAGTCAATTGTGTGATGAGAATTTTGAAGTAAGATTTCATCAAGACAAATGCTGCATTTATGACACCAAGGGCTCTGTCGTGCTGGAAGGCAAGAGAACCCTCGATATTCTCTACAAGATAGACCCAAGTCCCATCTTAGAATGTCACCCCGCTAAAATCGATTTTGTTGAATTGTGGCATCAACGACTTGGTCACTTGAACTTTAAAAATTTGGCAAAATATCAAAGAAAACCTACGTTGAGGGCCTTCCAAAATTAGCAAATATCAATCACCACGTGTGTGAGCCCTATCAATTCGGTAAACAAACCAGAACCATTCATCCCTGTGTTGAAAACATTCAAACCTCTCGTCCCCTTAAACTGATTCATATGGATCTTATGGGACCTTCTAGAACTGAAAGTTTAGGGGACAAAAAGTATATTCTAGTGGTCGTTGATGATTATTCTAGGTATTATTGGATAGACTTTCTCCGAGAGAAGTCTAACAAATTTGATCACGTTAAAATTTTATGCAAAAAACTCACCAACGAAAAAGGAACTTCTATCATTAGAATCCGCAGTGATCATGGAAAGGAATTTGAAAATTCAAATTTTGAAGATTTCTGAAATGAAGGACTTCATCACGAATTTTCCTCCCCTATCACTCCTCAACAAAATCGAGTCATCCAAGAAATGGTCAGAACTATGATGCAATGTAAAAAGGTGGCCATGCACTTTTGGGGCGATGCCGTTAGCACGGCTTGTCACATAATTAACCAGGTTTACCTAAGACCCGGGACAGAAACAATCCCATATGAACTTTGGAAATGGAAGAAACCCAACCTTAAATATTTCCATATCTTTGGGAGCCAATGTTTCAGATTACGAGATAGGAAAAATTTAGGAAAGTTTGACTCAAAAAGTGATGAAGGAATATTTTTGGGATATTCCCTAACCAGTCGAGCCTATAGAGTCTGCAATTTACGTACTCAAACGGTTATGAAATCCATAAATATTGTTGTAAATGATATCCCATTGAGCATCTTGAAAGCCAAGACTGTTCTGGGAAAGAGGATAATCATGTGGAATATTTACCTAACTCACCATTGCCTGATATTGTGCAAGCAACTCCAAATTCCACTCCTCCAAAGGAACCTTCTGCCAGAGTTAAACTAAACCATCCGAAAGACCTTATGTTAGGAGATTTGAGTGAATGTATGAGGCTGCGTCACCGTATTCTAAACCAGCTCACCTATAATTGTTATATTTCTCACATCGAACCAAAAAAAGTTAAAGAGGCCTTATCTAATGAGTGCTAGACAAATGCCATGCATAAGGAATTAAATCAGTTTGTGATGAATGATGTTTGGTCCTTGCTTCCCCGACCTACACATACTAATGTAATCGGGACCAAATTAATCTTTAAAAATAAAACCGATGAAAATGAAAATATTACCCGGAATAAAGCTCGCCTTGTTGCTCAAAGATATACCCAAGTAAAAGGCATCGACTATGACGAGACTTTTGCCCCTGTGGCCTGTCTCGAATCTATCCGTATTCTTCTATCTATTGCTTGTACTATGGGATTTAAATTGTATCAAATGGATGTAAAAAGTGCACTCCTAGTTGGGTTCACTCAAGAGGAAGTCAATGTTAAACAACCAAAGGGTTTTGTGAATTCTCCATTTCTAGACCATGTATATAAATTGAAAAAGGCTCTCTACGGACTTAAGCAAACTCCCAGAGTTTGGTACGAACGTCTCACCTCATACTTTAGTGATCATGGTTTTGTTCAGTGTAGTGTTGACAAAACTTTATTTGTAAAAATGACCGGAAAATGTATGTTGGTAGCTCAAGTTTATATTGATGACATTGTTTTTGGTGTTACCGTCGACTCTCATGCTCATTCCATTGTTGATTGTCTGGCTTCAGAATTCGAAATGAGTATAGTCAAAGAACTCACATACTTCCTTGGCTTACAAATTCGGCAACTCTCGTACGGTACGTTCATTTTCCAAGCCACATATGCCAAAAACCTTACCAAGCGTTTCAATCTTGATAACTCCAAACATATACAATCACCCATGAGCACCTCCTCAAAATTAGATCGTGATCCTGCAGGCAAAAGCGTCGATCAAACTCTTTATAGAAGTATGATCGGCAATCTTCTGTATTTGACCACTAGCCGAAACGACATTGCATTCAATGTCGGTGTCTACGCTCGATATCAATCCAATCCAAAAGAATCCCATTTAAGTGCCGTTAAGCGTATCATTCGCTACATCAATGGGATTTCTGATTATGGGATTCTCTTCTCAAACGACTCAAATTTTTCCTTGGCGGGATATTTCGATGCCGACTGGGCTGGAAATGTTGATGACCAAAAGAGCACATCCGGTAGATGTTTTTATGTCGATGCCAACTTGGTGGCTTGGATGAGTAAGAAACAGAATTCTATCTCATTATCCACTGCCGAAGCAGAATACATTGCCGCGGGAAGTTGTTGTACTCAACTCTTATGGATGAGGCAAATGCTTCTTGATTACGGTGTTGTCCAGGATACCATGCTTATTTATTGTGACAATACTAGTGCTATAAATATCTCTAAAAATCCTATCCAACACTCCCACACAAGACATGTCGATATTCGCTATCATTTTATTCGTGAGCTCGTCGAAACTCGTGTAATCTCACTTGAACATACTCCCACCAACCATCAACTAGCTGACATCCTCACCAAACCCTTAGACAGTGTGCGTTTTGAATCTTTGCGAACCGTCATCGGTGTTTGCTCACCTCCCGAGAAATGACGCATTTATTTGTATATTACAAAAAAATAAAAAAAGGGGCAGCACATGCAGGTCAAAAAAAACAAAACAAAACACACAAACGCACGTCTTGGATTTCCCCTCTCTCTCTCTCTCTCTCTCTCTCTCGTCGTCTTCCTGTTTCCCAACTACAACCCTCGCCGCCGCACCAGCTCGCTCTCTCTCCCTCCGCACCGTTCACAGGTTGTCTTCTCTTGCGCTCGTTTCGGCCTGTCATTTTGTCAAGCGCCACTCTTGCCTTGCTGATTTGAACCCAAATCCAGGTAATTTCTCCTCTTCCTGTTTTCTCTTTCGGGTACCTGCTCACCATCAATGGCATCCACCGGCGACTCCCTATCTAGTCCATGTGCCGGCTCTGGTGCGCCGGTGAGCCGTACTGGTTCCATTGCCAAGCTTTGACCCCGGGTCGCCTGGGTGCAAGCCCGGTACTCTACTCCGTCTCGCCCACAATGAAACGGCCCAGTTTCCCCATCACTTCACCGACGGGTATCGTACACCTCATCTCACCGCTGTGATCCAGTTTCTGGTGTGCCGCTGCCTCTGCCGGTCGTTGGCGTTGGGCGCTGCCTCGTTGACGCTGTGATGCTTGCCTGTGTGTGGCGGCTGGCCTACACGGCTGTGTTGCCCGTTTGTGCTAGCTGAGGGCATTCTGTCGTGAACCCCTGCCGGCAATGGCGGTGTGAGTTTTGCCCTCTGCCTTTCCTATGTTATCCCTATTCACATTATGCTCCCTGTTCCACTATTTGCTTGTTTTGTGTGTTTTCAGATGTCTGCTCTCAGGAAACCATTTTCCAAGAAATCCTCCGGTAAGCGCTCCCGTACGAGTGAACCGTTTGACCCGGATCGTTTCCATAGTGTTGACGTCGCTTCCCTATTTACTTCTCGGATGTCCCAGTGGCAGCTATCCATTGAGCATGAAGTTGCTCTCGCTCTCCTCGACCCCTCTATCTCGTCCCTCTTCACTGACCGTCACTGGGAGCCTGTCCTCACAAATTTGATTGCTCCCATTCCCATTATTGTTTAAGAGTTCTATTCAAATATATATGATATCTCCTTCAATGCCTTCTCTACCTTTGTGAGGAGGAGTGGCATCCGGATTAACCCAGATGTGATTTCCGCCGCCTTGGGCATTCCTCGTGTCGACCCTGCTGCCTATCCCTGCGACAACCGATCCCTCCCTCGACCTAGTGATGTCGCCTTATTCCTTCACGGCTCCCCCCTTGCCTGGAATGGGCATGCCTTTAAAACTCAACTCCGTAGTCCTCAGCGCCTAGTTATGAGCCGGATTGTGTTAACCAATCTGTTTCCAGTCTCCCATTTTTCCTCCATTCCCTTTGATAAGGCGTATTTTCTTTTCCCTCTTCTTAATAGCCAGCCGATTGACCTTCCGACCCACTTGTGTCGTCACATGCTCGCCCATTTCCACTCTAAGAAGGATGACAACCTCCCACACAATTGTCTCATTCAGCACCTTCTTGGGTCATTAGGCGTTTCGTGTCCAGATCTTCCACAAGCATCTCTTAGTCACTCTATCTCTCGCTCCACTTTCGAGCAGAGTTGCTCACACACTCATCGGCCTTCTCCATCGTCCGATGATTTCCTCGATGATCCTTGTCCTGCGGATCCCTACTCTCCTGACACGGCCGGCCCGTCCACTCCTGGCCCCTCGTGCCTCTCCCGCTCAGCTACATCTACCTCTTCGCATTCTTTAAGTCTTCTCTCCCGCCTCTCTCAGCAGCTTGCCCGCCTGTCCACATCCTATGAGCAGATGGCATCCCGACTTCAATGCATGGAGGAGACTCATGAGCAGATGGTCTCCTGGCTTTAGCATGTGGCGGCGACTCAGGATCAATTTCGGTCCGAAGTCCTTACGCGCCTTGACTCTCGACTCCCTACGCAAGAGGATCTATTCGGTTCTCCCGCGGTAGTCACTCCTTGTTCCTCCTCTTCTCAACGGTCCCTTCGAAAATCTCTCTGAGTGATTCCCTATCTTTGGCTCTTCGTGACAAAAGGGAGAGATCGGTTTTGCTGCCCTTGATGTTAGGGGGAGCCTTTATTTATTTTTGTTAGGGAGACGATACTCATTTTATTTGTATTACGGCTATTCATTTATTGTGATACACTTCTTATGTTTCCAGTTACGCCTTTATTTATTTTTGTTAGGGGGAGGATGCTCATTTCGTTTGTATTACGGCTATTCATTTATTGTGCTGCACTTATGTTTCCAGTTATGTTCTTCTGTTTCCAATTATTATGCATGGTTATATCCTTTTTTATCTGTGTGTACTAACCATGTTTGTCCAGGCAACACAGTCACAGTCACAGTTTCGACACGGCAGCCACCGCATCGACACCGCAAAGATAGTGTAGTTTCTTTTTCACTTGTTGTATTATATTTATTTTTTCCCTAGGTGTCAATTTTGATGTACACGAGTTCTATCTCGATGGTGTCTGAACTCATGCTTATTATGTATTTTTATTTCCATGTTGTTATGGGTTTTTGTCACGGAATTACCAAAGGGGGAGATTGTTAGTCGCCTTGTGTATTGGAACGTTCCGTGACTTCGTGGGCACATTCGATTATCTGCAACGTCATCCGTACTTGGAAGACTTTCATCTGCCTCATGCTAGTGGATTGTTATCGTCACATCTCAGCATTCATGCCGCATTACTCTCTATTTCAGCCCCTCCCGGGATCGGCGCCTACTGGGCGCCCGAAGCGTCATCTAGGCGCGCCCATGCCGTGTGCACTCGGTGAGCGCTCGAGGCGCACAGCGAGCGTAATTAACAAAAGCGAGCGCTCGGTGTGCGCCCCATTAGCGCTCGAGCACCCGCACCCAGGTTCTCCAAAACCTAACCCGTGCTCCCCGAGCGCTCGAGCAGCACGAGAGCTGCGTGGATCCTTGTGTCTAACGGCTTATTATTTTCGAAATCCTTTTTGGCTCCATATATATATATGTCTTATGTTTTTGAAATTCTAACTCTTTCAGTAGAATTTTGAGGAGTTTTTTTCTCTCTTGTAAAGTCATCTCTCTTATGCTCCATTATTGAGAAAACTTAATACAAAAACTCGTGCTTCATTGACAAAGTTTTCTCATCTCATCATGGTTTCCTATTTACATTTCTTCTTAGTGTGAAATCTTTGTGGCTATGTCGGTGGCGTGAACACGAGATTCCAATGGCATTTGGTCCTTCAAGTGGTTCGTGAGAAAAGATCGACATGAAGACTAGAAGGCGTCCGATTCCATTGCCCCGGGCAAATCCAATGAGTTTCTTGGTAGGGATCACAAGAAGGGAGTAAATCAGCTAGGTTAGCGCGTCTGTACCACCCGCTCAGTAAGTTGATTTTCATAGTGGATTTATTCTCTGGCCATTAAAGCCCGAAGGATTTTTCTCGATTACCGTGGGTATCGAGTTTTTCCTTCATCACCCAAAATTGTGCCATTTTACTATTACTTATTGTCGTGCTTGTTTTATGCGTATTATTGTACTTACATCTAGAGATAGATATTCTTTACGTGTATTGAGTATTTATTTTCTGTACTGCTTCCGCTAATCTTGCATGGGGTCGAAACGTTATTGTGCAATTTGGGACGAAATGTCCTTTTTTATCTAGGATTATAACAATACATTAAAATGTGTTGGGCCAGTCTTATAATTATAAACGTTCAAATTTTCAAAATAAAATCTTTATTGTTAAAAATATAAAATGACTACAATGAGATAACTCTAACAACTAACGTTTGTGTGAGGCCTGCAATTATCATTTATCTTGGTTTTTAGACTCTGTATTTGCTAAGTTTAAAAAAAATAGAAAATTCGTCATAATGGTACCTGTGGGTCCCATCGTGACTAACTTAGTAACATAATTCAACATTATTAAATTTCAGAGATGCAAATTTCCACACCACTAAAGAGGTGTATAAATACAGAAAAGTTTGACAAAAAATAAAAATGAAAAAAAATAAAAAGAAAATCATTTTTTCTCAAATATAAATATTCTAACATATATTTTCTATTATATTTTTTCATTGTGATTTGTATGCAATTCAAGTATTGGAAAATTTTTCCTTTAACGTTTTTTTCTTTTTCCTTAAACTTTCTTAAATTCAAACATTTCCTAGCAGCAGTTAAAGAAAATTCATGGCAAGTATCGAGGAATTTTACCTGGAGGAGCAAGGTCTTTGTTTCTTCATAATTTGCTCTTAAACGCTCTCCAAATGGCCACAACTCTTCATCAACAAGAAGCTTGTCATACAAAGCAGCAATTCCAGGGTCTCCCTTGGCGAACACCATTTCAACTAAATCAATTGTGACCCTAAAGAAAGGCCACGCGTTGTACATCTCCTGCAGCATAAGAAGGTTCTTTATGTCCTTCTGAATGACATGTTTGAATGCTGCTCCGAATCCAAGCCACACTGGGAGATGGAACCTTGTTTGTGTCCAAGCAAAGATCCATGGGATTGCTCGTAGTGATTCAATTCCTCCACTTGGTTTACGTTTTGATGGACGGCTCCCAATATTCATCCGTCCATATTCTAACTCTGGCGTGGCCTACATGCAACACAGCCATTGAGATCATGAATGAAAATATAGCACTTGTATCAACAGCAATATTGATGCAAATATCGGCCGATATATATCGGTATCTAGGCCCACAGATATAAATATTTCTTGATCTCGCAACAATATCATAAAATGCTATTATATTGTCCATATATAGCAATATAACAGCATGTATCACCAATATTTAGCCGATATATCAGTCGATACAGACAAATATGGCATTATAAACTTATAATTTTTAATTTTTCCTTCTAATATATTCAATATTTATACGTGTTATCTTATATATCCGACACTGATATGACTTATACCACTATTTTCATCCACAGGTAGCAATCATATCAGTATTAGTTGTATTGAGTTATACGTATCAGTATTGGACATTATCAAATGCAAAGTTTTTTGTAAATCAGAATTTTAGGAAAAATATCATCTAATATATTTAGAAAATATTGGTTGTATCAACTAATATTTTAAATATCAGCCGATAAATCATAATATATTGTCTTAGTGTTAGAGAAATATCGATATCGGGGGTAATACTTATTTATATTTGCCGATATTTTTCACATCCCTAGATATTTCTTTCCATAATTGAGCGACTTTGGATTAAACAATGCTAAAACTTACCAAGCGGAAGTATTCCACAAACCGGGGTTCTTTGAAAACAATGGACCGATATTCTTCTGTGGCAACCACAGCCATCTCATCCAAAAGGGCACGCCATTCAGGTTTCGGTGAGATGGGTGGATGCATACCATGCTCTAGAGTGGCAGCTGTGAACCGCTGGAGAGTTCTAAAGCACAGGTGCTCCTCTCCAAATGATTGCTCGATTACTTCACCTTGGACAGTAACGCGAAGGGACCCATGAACGGTATCCGGTGGTTGAGACAGTATAGCAAGGTGGGTGGGACCACCTCCTCTACCTACGGTACCACCCCGACCATGGAACATAGTTAGTTTTACACCATATTGCTTAGCAACCTTTACAAGCTCCTCTTGAGCCTTGTACAATGCCCAGGCTGCAGAGAGCCGCCCAGCATCCTTCCCAGAATCTGAATATCCGATCATAACTTCTTGCTTACCGTCAATCCGGTTTCTATACCACTCGATGGAAAATAACCGAGAAACTGCAGCTGGAGCAGCCTCTAAATCATCTAGTTTCTCAAACAAAGGCACAACCCTCAATGGTTGCTTCACATGGCATTCGCGTTGAAGGAGCTCAACTGCGAGCACATCAGATGGTGATGTTGCCATGGAGATAATATAAGCTCCAAAGCAATCTGAGGGAAGCTCGGCTATGACGTGGAAAGTATCCAACACATCAGCGATCTCTTCAGTTTTTGGAAGATCACGTCCAAACAACGGGCGCTTGCCACTTAGTTCAGACAAAAGCCACTCTTGTCGGTACTCTTCAGGCCATTCCCGGTAGGAGCCAATTTCCAAATGCTTGGTGATGGCATCCATGACATCGGTGTGACGATCCGACTCTTGGCGGATATCAAGTCTCACAAGGGAGAGCCCGAAAGTGGAAACTTGCCTCAAGAAATCAAGAAGGCTTCCATCAGCAATTGACCGGTCGCCACAAGCACACAGAGACCTGTAACAAAGTTCAAGAGGTTCCAAGAACTAAACGAGAAAGTCAACTTCAGGTTAGAGCATATACCCAAATGATGGAGATCATGAAAGGAAAGGAGACAAGATAGAGGAATAGTAGCAATTCTGCATCAAGAAATGGAGATACCTGCTCCACATTTGTGTAAGTTGTTTCTTCCGGAATTTCAGAGATCCCATGTGATAACAAACTACGAGAACGTTCACGTGTGTTGTATAATTTATCCCTCACATCACCAAGAATGACACGATATGGTTCATTACGTGGAATTTGTTTCCAAAACTCTGCATGCATGCACTTAGAATGTCAGCCCCCCACTCAATCAGAATAGCGCTTTTTTCATGAGAAAGGGGGCTTCCTAGTAAAAACTGAGATTTCGAAACAAGGGGTATAAAATTTTCTGCAAAGACTATTTCCGAATGACGCAAAATAGTCAAAAGTTTGTCGGCTCAGTCACAGGAAATGCATTTGAAACAATTTTTTGGAAATAGAAAAGAAAGGGGGAAAACAGCCTGATAAATGAGACGTTTGTGTTCTCTTTCTTCAGCATTTTTGCTCATTGCAATAGTGTAAATCTCAGAGACCAAAAGAATTTTGTAAATACGAACTTTCAAAGAACTTTGACGGGAAGCACAGATGAAAGTATAGGCCAATATGTATCAAAATTAGACCCATCGATATTGATATTTCTCAACACAGTAATAATATCGCGATATATTGTCGTATTGAGAATATATCCTAATATATTAACTTGTATTTATTATAGCGGTTGATATATCCGATATTTGGTTAATATATTGACCAATATACCAGGTATTTGTCATATATATAGATCGATATGACCCTGTCAATTAATAATTTTCAAAAATTCTTTCATTCAATATATATAATACCAATATACATTGTCTCATATGCCCGATACCAATGTAGCCACAATAGATACCGATAAAAATATTTTGATCCATAATGAAGGTTTAGTATTATAAAGGACAATACGCAATTGCAATTAATACCGATATCTTCATCTATAATGAGGGCTTAATATTAGAAAGGACAATAAGCAACGAAAGCAACCAAGACATTATTACACTAATTACCTATATAGTGTTTTGCATCTTTCCTAGAGGTCCTGTGAAGCTCATCTGCACGAAGACTGAGTTCATCACTGCAGCGCCACATTGATAACTGCCAGACAGAAAGTCAAGCTTATTCAAGCACATGAAGGACAATGTTGAGACAAATATCTTCGACTACTCAAAATGCTGATGACATTACACTGCACAACTTAGGATCTGTGTACCTCAAACATTAGATCTTCTATCTGGGAAAAGTACAGGTTAGCAGCCATCATTCTAGCCAATAAGCACACATCCCTGGTGACCTCAGGTGTCACTCGTGGATTACCTGGATCAATGTCATACAACAACAATGCACACAGGTTTTTTTTTTTTTTTTTTTGACAATCACGTAAATCAATTCTCGAACAAAGAGAGAGTGGGCCAGGGACGAAAAAGGGAGGGTGGGGACCCTGCAAATTCAATTGTGAATAGCAGCAATTATCAGGATGAATGCTGAAACATAGCAGATTAAAGAACTTTCTTTCATGATATATCTACTAAAATTCATTAGTTATCATGAATTTAAGCTGCTTCTCGCTGATTGCATACAATTTCATTCCTAGTCAAGTAGATAGAGAAAATGGAAAAGGATCATACCATCTCGGTCACCACCCATCCATGAAGAGAACTGAATCAGAGGGGCATTATAAGGAACACGTTCATTTATTCCAATATTCTTCAAAGCTGTGTCAACACGACGTAAAAACTTAGGAACACCCTTCAAAATTATTTCCTGGAAATAGCTCATTCCTGCTCTCATTTCATCTTGCGGAGTTGGTGGTGTCCTTCGAATCTCATCAGTACGAAATGCGGCTTGAATCTGTATGTTAGTGAAAGATATTTACATAACAATTCAATAAACAAGTGAGACTCCATGTAAACTGTCGGTCACTAGGCAGGATGTCCAAATTCCTTTCTAGCTCAAACAAGTTAAGATTACTTATCATGCCTAAATTATCACAACCAGTGTAATTCAAATGAAGACAGCTGAACGAATGAAATGAAACTATAAATAGAACAGCTAATCTTGGGCTAATTGGTTGAGAATGCAGTAGGTACTAAAGGAACCATAGGTAGATCTAGGCCTGATAAAGTGAGGTCAAGTGAATCCCAATGTCATTGATTAAATTAATATGATTATATAGGAGAGTGCATAGTTGAGTAAACTGAAAACTGAACTCATTGCTGAATCAGCATTTTCTCTTTGGAGGTGATATAGGAAAAATGGATTTATTTGTCTTTTTAGACCTTAAAATGATTTATTAAACACTGAGCAATTTATCTCTTGCGATTTGCCAATATCACTTGGCTGCGACATAGAGTTGTTCGGACCACCAATTTGCATTAGTACATAAAGAGATTATTACCTATTTAATCAGTATTTGTCCTAAACAGAAATTGGAAGAGAAAAAGCAAACAGAACGGATCGGATCAGGAGAGTGTCCAAGCTATCTTAAATCCATTCCATGGTATATGTTAATACCATTCCAACAGAGGACTATATTTTTGCTTTATACAAGCTATCTTAAATCCATATCATGGTACATGTTAATACCATTCAAATTGAGGAGAAAATTTGACGACTTACAGTTTTGGATGATGGACTGCCTGGACTGCTAAGGGGCATACAACAAAAAAAAAAGTCAATTAATTTCATATTTGTAAGGTTACAATATACTCAATTTTGTCTGCATTATATATCGTCCTGCTTTTCTAGGCCTCTTTTTAAATATTATCTTGTAGAATGCAGGCTGACCCACTAGGATTAATTCATGGATCCGCCACATAATTCATATAGAGGGATTTTTTCTACTGGGTTGATTTTGAAATTCAGGTAAAATTAGCTCAAAGACTAGCATCATATGTGACGACTTGTGAGAAAAATATTTGTTTGCAATTTGTACCCTTAGATTACTTAGAATGTGCTTGTATTTGATTAAGAGCATGAATAAAATTCTCATCGCTGTTCAAAAGAGAAAGGTAGCTGCCAGTTTAAACTGGAACAGGTTGGAAAAATAGTTATTCGCAAGAGTAATGGGAACTTTCTAGGGAGAAGCCACTAGCACTAAGCCCATAGTTACTGGCACTCCACATTTTTAAAATTATTGGTTCTTTCTTTTAGAAAAAAAAAAAAAAAGTGGTAATAGGCCTACTACCATGGGCCAGCCCAAATTCCGTATAGCAAATCAATGGCCTGCCAAAGATTCCTCCAAATCGCAACACAAGGTCCCGAGAGAACACCGAGAAGTCCACGCAGCTTGGCCTAGAAAAGGCCAGCAGTTCAGCGACTCCAACTCTGAAAGCTGGCCCATGTGTCCCTGCCAGCCCCATGGCTCCCACAACCAAACACCGGCCAGTAAGGAAAACTTGCCATAATACAGCCACAATAACCACCCTGATAACTCAACAAATATTCACAGAATATTACCCTTGATCATGCAATCGCTAAAACAGCTCAGCGAATCCCCGTAAACAACCGTCGCGAGCCGTGCGCCGCAGGGCAGGCTTTGTAGCCCTCGCTCTACATATATCACCTTTCCTCCACAGGAAAAGGGGGCGAGAGGAGGAGAAGATTCCAAAAAGTAGAACCCAAGAAGAGAGGAGAGAACTGAACAGAGAGAAAAAGGGTCAACAGAGTATGCTCACTCTCACACTTCCTTAGCTTGAAGGGCTACCCCAGCAAAGTAGGAGCACCCCCAGCTTTCGAAACAAACCCCCGATCTAGGCTTACGATTGCATAAGCCTCGTGTCTACTCTGAACTCTTACGTCACCAGGACGGCAAAAATAGTTGTTGTAGCAAGGCATAGGAAGCCATCTCGCTGATAGCCGGAAAGGAGTCCGACGGGCATTCCTCTCTCCATTATCATCGCCCAGGAGTTCCTTTATCCTCCATACAGCCGCTCTCCCATAAGCGCATCCATCTCAAAGCCTTCCCTTTGACAAACGCACTCATCAGAGTCAGGTCCTCCATATCTCAAAACTACTCCCTGACCGAGTGCTCTTACCGGAGCCAAGTCCTTCATATCTCAAAACAGACCCCTGATTGGGCGCACTGATCAGAGCCAGGTGCTCCATATCTCAAAACTGCCCCCAAGTTGGGCGCTCTTATTGGATCCAAGCCTTCCATATCTTAAAGCTACTCCCTTACCGAGCGTACTATCCAAAGGCAAGTCCTTCATATCTCAAAACTGTCCCCTGGCCAGATGCACTCATTGGAGCCAAGTCCTCCATATCTTATAGCAGGGTCGAACACTCTTATCAGAGCCAAATCCTCCATATCTCAAAACCGCTCCTTGACCAAGTGCATTATCTAGAGCCAAATCATTCATATCTCAAAGTCGCTCCTTAGACGAGCGTATTCTCCGAAGCTAAGTCTTCCATATCTCAAAGTCGTCCCCTGACCAGGCGCACTCATCGGAGCTAGGTCCTCCATATTTTAAAGCCACCCCTTAGTCGGGCACTCTCATTGAAGCCAAGTCCTCCATATCTCAAAGTTGCTCCCTAACCAAGCGCATTATCCAGAGTCAAGTCCTTCATATCTCAAAGCCGTTCCCCGCCGAGCGCATTCTCCGAAGTCAAATCCTCCATATCTCAAAACCGTCCCCTAACCGGCGCACTCATCAAAGTCAGGTCCTCCATATCTCAAAGCCGCCCCCTCGTCGGGCACTCTCATCGAAGCCAAATCCTTCATATCTCAAAGCCGTTCCCTAACCAAGCGCATTCTTTGGAGCCAAGTCCTCCACATCTCAAGGCCGCCCACTGGCCGAGCATGCTCATCGGAGCTTAATCCTCCATCCCTCAAAGCCGCTCTCTGCTAAGCGCCCTCTCTAAGTCGCTCCCTACGGAACGCACTCCAACACTCAACCCCCTCACCTGTGCATCATTGCACCTTATATCCTCCATCTTTCTTTTCCTATAAAAAGATTTCTAACTTGAACGTCAGAAGATATATCAAAGAGAAAGTCTCACCAATCCTCCGACCTCTAATTTGTTCGTTGTAGTGCGCAGGATTTAAGTTATCAACGACAGAGACCGAGCCCGCCTTAATTCGACCCGCCGTGGAATATCAAGAGGCTCCCTAATCAGTAAAACAACTCGGATTCAATGACGCATGAGGTGGAATGCGCATAACTTCTTCAGTCTTTTTTTTTATAAAGGACACTCTGAATACCAACCCCACTAAGACAAATTCCATATCTTTTTTTTTTTAATGAAGGACAAAGTTGCAGCATAGTTTTAATAAACAAAATCGTAACTACCAGCGGCACTCCAGTCATCATTAGCAGCCCACTTTCTTTGCATATTTGATAAAAGGTGGGGTGCCAATCACAATGGGTGTTGTGCTAAATGCTTTTCAGTTTTCTGCTTCAAGTGGGATGCTCCGTCAGAACAAACAAGATTAAACATAAAGTGGGAACCAAATGTCCATATTAATTATTATATGTTATTTTTCATGGCCAACGATCATACATTAACTTCCCACTATAAAACATAGCATATATGAGATGAAGTATAAAAATAACGGAAACATCGCACCCCGTACATAGTTGGTCGTACACTTCTGATGCCAAGGGCGCTCAAATATATAGCTAAACATATATTCACTTGTATTGCAAACTACAAAACCCAGCCTGCCAGGAGGCAATCTGAGAAGGTATTCTCTTTTCTGCTCAGATTTTCAATATTAATACAGCTCAACAAAAACAGAAGATGCGAGCCATGACTTAATAATCCGGAAAAACAATCTAATAGGAACACATGTAACAGAAAATACTGTGTGCTATCCATGTATCAGGAAAGCAACATGTCTTAATTCTACACTATCTGAACGAAAAAATATGTTTCTATTATCTAATAGGCACATGTGATAAATAAATGTTGTTCATTGGTCACATATTTCATATTGAAAGCTAACATTGATGTTAATTAAACCTATATTTTATTAATAATATTCAGGTTTATTTTAATAACAGCAAAAAAATTTAGAGAGTCACATCTGATGGGGACAGCTAGAGTGGACCGGCTTAAAGAGGCGATCAGACCAGGAGAATCACAGCCCGCTAAAACAAAGGACGGTTAACGCCCCAATTGACCGGAAAGGACTTTCACACACCCAGATGCAGCCTAAACCAAATGTGGCCTAAACCAGGAGCGGCCCACAAATCCTTTCCCGCGCGTAACAGGTTATCTGCCCTAATTTGCCACGATGCTGATAATCTCCCCAGATGGTAGCCTCCTCAAAACGGAAGCCCCCAAATCAATACACATTCCGGAAGGGAAGCCCCCAAATTAGTGCACTACTCATGATGAAAGTTTCAGCATTCACGGCATGCAACATCTCCACGGAGGAAGGAATCCTCCCTTCCGGCCGTTGCCACCCTAAATGGCGCCTGCATCCCCTCAATGGATGGAAAGGATTCCCTCAAACAGCTAGCAGCCTGCCTTGCCACCTAAAGAAAGTGGCGAGATCCGACGGCTATAAAAAATCCTGGGAATACACTCCAAAGACACGCTATCTCTAGTACTCAAACTCACACAAATAATCCATCCTTCAAGCAATCAATTGCTATTCTCTTTCCCACTGCTCATTCATAGCAAACCAAGTGGTTTGAAAAGTCGTTCTCCATGAGCGCACTACAACCTAAAGCCACTCCACACCGAGTGCACCTCCGAGTCAGACTCACGAATTCCCTCCCCTGCACCATTCCTAGCATATTCAGTCTTTACCTTCTTCATTTCAAAAGAAAGATTATTGATTTAAGTATCGAAAGATAAACCAAGGAGCGAGTCCCGCCGTTTTTCTCTAACTTATTGTCTTTTGTTATGGTGTACAGGATCCAAAACACGCAGGATGGAGACCGGATCCTACATCAGCACAAGCCTAAGGAATCCATCCAAAATTCGAATCCAAAACACATCATTGACGCCGTCTGTAGAAAGCCGAACAAAAGGTCTGACCTCTATTTCATCTACATCTATCTCATCAACAAATATGGTGAATACGAGAACACAAGCTAATGTTCCAGCCAAAAAAGTCAGCTCCCCAGGCAACGATCACTCCGCTGGTAGCCGAGTGGGAGATTGACCAGCTCTGATCATCTTAGTGATGGCGGAGCAAATGTACAAAATGTCCCAAATGCTCCAGGTGCTCAGTACGCGCTAGGGCAAATGGAGGCACGGGGCTCCCTCCTCTTCAGCCCACACCCCGGCCTCCAGGCGTGGAGGCCAAAGAAAGAAGAAGCCAACAAAGAAGGCCACACGCCCGGGTAACTCCAGCGTCTTGGCAGCCTCAAGCACCAAAAGCCGTTCCAAGCTAGAAGGGCGACTGAGCCGCGAGACCCCACAGGAGAGCCAAGAGCGAAGAAACCCCCGCTACTCCCAGGACGAGCAGAGGCCACCAGTCCAAGAAAGAACCTCTTGCATTACTCGACCGGCCAGCTACTGCCACTAGCCAGTCGCAAAGCGAAAAGGTCCACAATCTCCTCACGAGTGGAGGAGAAGGTTCAAAAGATATGGAACCGCATATTCAAAGGAGAAGCTGGTGAACACTCAGCCGATCTGAAGAGATATCCTTTCACCATGGAGATCCGGACCCAGCCGCTTCCATCAAAATTTAAAATGCTTACCCTGAAACCTTACGATGGAAGCACTAATCCTATAGATCATCTCGATCACTTCCGCACCTTGCTCAGCTTCCAGGGTCTAGAGGAGGTTTCTATATGCCAGTACTTCCCCTTCACTCTGAAAGGGGACGTATGGATTTGGTTCCATCAGCTCTCAACAAATTCAATCTGGACCTTCTAGGACCTTGCCGATAACTTCCTGACTCAGTACACCTCCAACCGCCGTGAAAAGAAACAGCTCTGGCACCCCGCCCGTGTCAAGCAAAGGCCGGGCAAGAACCTGAGGAAGTTCTTGGGGAGATAGACAGCTGAAGCCCGGAAGATACCCAAGCTCATCGACAAGGTGAAGTTGAGCAGTTTCATTTCTGCTCTAGGCCTACAAGGACCCGCAAACCTTCCAGGAGGCTGAGTCCGTCGCTCAAGCCTACATAGTGGTGAAAGAAGCCAATAAGACAAAGCATCTAGAACTAGCTGACTATCCTCGCCCCTTGCCAGCAAACGGAAAGAGGAGTAATGGGAGCCATGACAATCCCCAAAGAAAGCAACCCAGAACTGAGTCGCACGTACGAAGGGAGTTCAATCCCATACACCTGACTCCGCTAAATGACTATCGGGCGAATGTCCTCATACAAATCCGAGAGGAGAAGTTCGTGAAATGGCCAAAGACGATAAAGAACCCGAAGGGAGAAGATCCGACGATGTACTGCGACTTTCATCGATCATTGGGTCATAGCACAGAAGACTGTCGGATTCTACAAATGGAGATCGAGGAGCTGATCCGTTGGGGCCACCTTACCAAGGTCCTGAGGAACCCAGGACAAAATCCTAGTCTCTCAGGCTAGGACAGGCCTGAGCAGCAATAGCGAGGAACCGAGTCGTGACCGGGGTGGTTAACATGGTGACAACCAGGCTGCCCAAGACTCACAATGTGGAACGCCAGGAGAAGCCGATTGGGCACAAGAAGTAGAGGGTAGGAGATGATGTCATTAGTTTTAGTAACAACAATATGACACATGTAATCTCCCCCCATACTGACCTCTGGTTGTGTCCTCTCTCGTTTTAGACGGTACTTTAGACTACCGGCTAAAACGAGTATTTATCAATAATAAAAACTCGAGATATTTGCTTTACCTTATTTCAAATTGGGACTAAAAAAGAGTCAACTAAAACTGGCCAAAGGGCTACTATATGGATTGGATAATGAACCAGTGGCCGTCCAATGGACCATCCAGCTAGAAGTCGCATTGGGCACTTACCCCAGGATAGCGAGTCGCACGCTCACCTTTGGTTGTTGACTTGCCTTCCGTATACAATGTCATACTCGGCCGACCATGCTTGGTGCTATTCGAGGCCGTAACATTGATACCCCACCTAAAAATGAAATACCCAACTTCATGCGGTATCGGTGAAGTGCTAAGCGATCAAATGACCGGTCGAACGTGTTACCTATCCCAAATCACCCCGAATGGCATCGATAGGCCGGCAGATGACCTAGAGCATCAAGATGAAACAACTCTACAGCAAGCACAGTCCAGCGAGGCCACCGATCTCTTACCCCTGGATCCAGACAACCTGGATAAATACGTACAGATAGGGAGCTCGCTCACTGGACCCCTATGTGACCAGCTAATCAACTTCTTAAAGTATAACACAGATGTCTTCACCTGGACACCCGCTGACATGCCTGGGATCCAAGCTGAAGTAATAGTTCACAAGTTGGGTCTCGACCCCGACTGTAAGCCCATCAGGCAAAATTGAAGAAATCACTCCGTCGAGAAGTTAATAACCATCTAAGATGAAGTAAAGAAGTTGTTGGATGCCAAATTTATAAGGAAAATCCAGTACCCAAACTGGCTCTCCAACATGGTTCTCGTCAAGAAGTGGCGGATGTGTATTAACTTCACTGACTTCAACAAAGCCTTCCCAAAGGACAACTTCTCATTGCCAAGAATCGACCTGCTGGTGGACTCTACTTCTGGGTATGAACTACTGAGTTTCATAGATGCCTACTCAGGTTATAATCAAATCCAGATGAGCCCGGAAGACGAGGAGCACACTTTCTTCATGACTGACTAGGGACTCACTACTATAATGTCATGCCCTTCGATTTGAAGAACGCAAGCGTCACTTACCAAAGGCTCGTGAACAAAATATTTGAGGAGTAGATCAGCCGGAATATTAAGATGTACGTAAACAACATGCTCGTCAAAAGTAAGACCACCGACGACCATATTCACGATCTCGCCGAAACCTTTGAGATGCTCCGGGCACACCAGATGAAGTTGAACCCGTCTAAGTATGTCTTCGGGTTATCTTTCAGAAAGTTCTTGGGTTTCATCATCTCTCAACGGGGAATCGAGGCAAACCCGGAGAAGATAAAAGCCCTCATGGACATGACCCCACCACGGAATATGAAAGACGTCTAAAGGCTAACCGAGAGACTAGCAGCCCTCTCCAATTTTCTGACCAAATTTGCAGACAAATACCTTCCTTTCTTCAAAGCCTTGACGGGGACAAAAGCAAACAGATTCCAATAGATGTCGGAATGTCAGGCTGCTTTCGACGAACTGAAAGAATATCTGGCTAGCCCACCTCTCCTGACGTCGCCAAGAGAGGGCGAGCAATTGTACTTGTACTTAGCTATTTCAAAGGCGACACTGAGCTCCGTCTTAATTCGTCAAGAGTCTAACGCACAACCACCTGTTTAGTACGTCAGCAAAATATTGACCGGCGCCGAGACACGTTACCCCCATGCTGAGAAGGTTGCGTTGGCACTCGTCTTCTCGGCCAAAAAACTGTGACCCTACTTCATAGCGCACCAGATCATTGTCCTAACCGACCAGCCGTTAAAGGGTATTCTATAAAAGCCCAATGTTTCGGGGCAACTCGTTAAGTAGGCCGTCGAGTTAGGAGAGTTCGATATTGAATTCAGGCTCAGGCCGGCCATCAAAGGGCAGGCACTGGCCAACTTCATCATCAAGACCACTACCCCAATTCCCGATATAGACTATGACGACGATGTCGACCATCGAACTGAAGTACCAGATTAGGTGTTCTACATGGATGACTTATCAACAAACTCAGGCAGTGGGGCCAGAGTGATCCTGAGGACCCCTGATGGATTCGAAGTGAAATACTTCTTGAAGCTTGGGTTCCTGACCACCAATAACGTGGCCGAATACAAAGCCATGCTCGCAGAATTGTAGTTTGCTAAGGAATGCTCAGCTAGACACTTGACTGTCTACAGTGATTCAGAGTTGGTCGTCAACCAGATCCGTGGAAGTTTCAAGGCGTCCAACCCACTATTAGCCAAATACCTAGCTAAGACAACGCGTGTGATCCAAAGGTTCGACAAACTCAACGTGGTTCACATCCCAAGAGCTGAAAACTGGAAGACCGACCAGCTTGCAAAGGCGGCGGCAGCGGAGAATCCTGAACAGTACTCTAGCGACATACGAAAGGTCTTGACCTCTCCAAGCATCAAAGATCAAGAAGTGATGTAGGTCTCCAACGGCAAAAATTGGATGTCGCCCTACCGGAAGTACATCACGGTTAGATCCCTGCCTGAAAATCTAGACGAGGCCAAGCGCATAAAGAAGACGGCCGACTGATATACCATTGTGGACAGAAAGCTATACCGCCGTGGGTACTCAACCCCTTACCTTCGATGCCTTACACCAAATGAGGCCGACTATGCATTGGATGATGTCCACATTGAAATCTGTGGGTCACACATCGGCATTAAGAACCTAACCTTTAAGGTGACGTGCCAATGATACTACTGGCCAACCACGAAAAAGGACACCGTGGAGTTTGTAAAGAGGTGCGAGAATTGCCAAATCCATGGCAACCTTCACCATCAACCACCTAAGGAGCTGAGAGCTCTTCAGGCACACTAGCTATTCGCGCAATAGGGGCTCGACATTCGTGGCCCGTTTTCTATTACTTTCGGATAAAGGAAGTTCGTCATAGTGGGCATCAACTACTTCACGAAGTGGGTCAAGGCCGCCCCACTGGCCCAAATAACCGAGTAGAATGCCATAAAATTCGTCCGACAGAATGTAGTCTGCAGGCTTGTGATTTTCGATGTCATCGTGACTGACAACAGAACCCAATTTACCGACAAGTGCTTCACCAAAAATTGCACCAATATGGGCATTAAGTTGGTCCACACTTCGGTAGTATATCCGCAGGAAAACGAACAAGTGAAAGTCACCAACCGAGCACTACTGCACGGACTGAAGACCAAGCTGGGAGACGCAGGGGCTCTTGGGTGGACGAGCTGCCCTCCGTGTTGTGGTCATACCAAACAACGCCCAAAGAGCCGACGTGCAAGACGCGATCCAATCTGTGCTACGGAACTAAGGTTGTAATCCCAGTCGTGATCGGGATCCCGAGTCTCCTGGTCGAGGCTTTCGACCAACTCGACAACTCTCAACGGCTCAGAGAGCACTTAGATCTGTTGGGGGAAGCACGAGATGCGGCCAGGATGCGCACGATCGTCTACCAACAACAAGTTGCCCAATATTACAACTAAAAAAGTAAAGGTGCGGAAGTTCGAGGTGGGAGACCTGGTTTTTCGGAGCATAGAAACCATGGGCAAGATAACCAACAAGAACAAACTCTCCCCGAATTGGGAGGGCCCATTCCTCATCTCAGCCGTTTTGCGGAACAGAGCATATAAGTTTCGAACCCAGAACAGCAAATTGGTTCCAATGACGTGGAATGCCGTTCATCTGAAAAGATATTACAAATAAGGTTCGCACCAGGCACAGGTAGCTCACGCCAGTGCTAGAGATTGCATGTAATATTGTATCACGTTCAATAAAATAATTCATTTTCCACATATTTCTATTGTTTCTATTCTTTTTCTTTCTCATGAGAATGCTTGCGTGAAATTGCATGAAACAAGACGACCTACACTGCCCCTAAGTCGAGTAGGCTTTTGCTCACCTGCAATTAAACCTTAGTCCTACACCAAGCGGCCCGTAAGCGGTCGAATTAAACATTTGTCCTATACCAAGTGGTCTGTAAGTGGTCGGATTAAACCTTGATCTCATACCAAACGGCCCGTAAGCAGTCAGATTAAACCTTGGTCCTATACCAAGCGGCCCGTAAGCGGTCGGATTAGACCTCGGTCCCAAACCAAGCAGCTCATAAGCAGTCGGATTAAACCTCGGTCTCCCACACTGAGTAGCCCATAAGTGGTTCGATTAAACCTTGGTCCCATGCCAAGTAGCCCATTCTCAATAGAACAAGAAAACTTAGGGAATAAGCAGGACACCCGAGATTGCGATCTAGGCAGCAGCATCCAAAACAGAGACATTATCAAAGAGAAGATGATGTATATGCTACCGGTTTATATTTACAAAAATATACAACGCACAAGGCGGCATCAAACGGATCAGATATGCTTTTAGGGGCATTTGAAGGCCCCGTGTGTACAAGAAGTTATCTACGCCAACGATTCATCTAGGTGACTGCCTGAAGATGGAGAATCCCTTAGGAGACGTGACATAGGCCTCCGGCCATGCCCGACCAGGTATCTGATCAACTCCGATCGGCGAGAAGCTCCGGCATTCCTCGAATCCAAAAAGTCTACAGGGAAATGGAGATCCGCTAAGGAAACAATCTGCTGAAATGGATTCCCACCTGGAACCGCTCCTCTAGGGCGAGAGCTGCCTCCTCAAGGCGAAGCCTCGGCCTTAGCTCGCCTTCAAGCGTTGCTATCCTCTTCATGCCTAGGCATGTGCTCTAGAGACTTCCTGCAGCCTGACGTCGGATTTCAGCAAGGCCTAGTCAAGGTAGTTAGCCCACACTTGACTCTAGATCGCGTCTCCAACTGTGACGGTAACTCGGAGTTCCATCTCCTCTACCACGACATCAGTTTGAGCCTGCATCATACGGGCGATTTCATCTCCCTGCGAAGATAAAAACTTGTCTAACCCACGAGACATCCTCATAGGCTAGCAAATGAAAAAGGAGTCAGCAAAGAGGAACAACTAACAGTTATCTATACGACTATGCAACGAAACGGACATACCCGACAAGAGGAACCAACAGACTCAGGGCATGGAGCCGCCCTCAAGACACCCTAGGGTTTGAGTTATGGAAGGCCCGGGTGGTGCCATTCTCGGACAGCGACCCTGTCGGTGGAGTCCTCATCGTTGTTCTCAGTCTGCATCCGCACGTCGCTGCTCCCCTCTTTGCAGGAGGGTTCTGGCAAAGGAGAAGGCAACCTTCGCGTCCCAAACCAAGCAAAGTTGGAAGATCGATCATGTCTTCATCATCCATGGTGAAAGCAGGGGGCCTGTGAGGGCAAGTGGTGAGCAGAATTGTAGGAGATGCCACTCTTAAATAGGCAAAACTTCTGCCAAAAACGACACCATAGTAGAAATCAAAGGGTCGCATAGCTTCTGTGCGAAGCGACGCGTGTCCTCACCCGGTCGAATCTGCCTACAGCGTCATAATGACAGATGTTACATCACGTCATTGGGTGGCGCACCGTCAGTCTGCGACGGTCAAAGACGAAGTAATGACCGTCCCCGCCATACGACGACGCAAATGCAACATGGGTCCCGGATACAAAAGTAAGCATACCGGGCCGGCCGACCAGCGTGGAAAAGCAAGACAGCACATAGACAAAGAAATTAGCACATTTATGAAATGATTTTCTTTTTATTAATGAATGTCAATGTACAAACGGCTAATATAAGGGAGAAAAAACAAAATCCGAAAATACAAAGTGTCCCAACTAGAGCAGGGGGCTTCTAGGAGGACGCGAGGAGGGCTCCCCTCTGCCTTAGGAGAAGTTGGTCAAGTGGCTGCACTCCAAAGCCATGCGGTTCATGGGATCACAGAAGCCAATTGGAAAGTCGGGGACCACCATAGTGACAATTCGTCTGCAGAGGTGAACGCCCTCCCAAAGTCTGACATTCAGCGCTTGGCTCACCTCCTCGGGACGCAGACAAGTGGTCATCTCGCCCTCAAACTTGGCATTCTTTATACGAAGTTCGTTCGCCAGCTTCTCAGCGTTGATGGCTCGAGTCTCCAGCTTGCTCAACCTCTCCTTCAGCTCAGCCAACTTCGACCTGATGGCAGCAGCCTCCTCGCGGTCTTGCTGGGCCTGTGCGGTAGCAGCAGTTGATTGGCTTAGGAGCCCTTTCAGCCGAAGAATTCTGTCCTCCTGCTCATCAATCATCTCATCCCGCTAGCGCAGGCCCTTTATCATGGCACTTACCAACTTCTAATCTTGCAATTTCAACAAACAAAAAGAGGAGAAAGGTCAAACCACGTCGGCGGATTAAAAAGGAAAGAGAAAGTCTTCTTTGAAGGAGTACCGTGATGAATTTGTGCTTCTTCTTCCCAGCTAGAGCTACCACCTCAGAGCTCCGATGTGGGGTGTCCTCCAACAGGCTAACTGGAAGGCTAAGCATGGCAGCCTTTAGGTCCAATTCCGCCGCAGCCACCATTTCATTGGTGACATGAGCTTCCTCCACATGGGCCTCCACAGAGGCGGCATCCAAAAGGCCCGTCCGCGCATGGAGCAAGGCAACAGAAAATTTGATATCACCCGTATCCACCGGCCCCACCGGCGATGCTGCCACCGATTCCGCCTGCTTTTCGGCAACTGGTTCTGCCGATTGCTCAACGGCCGGTCTTGCCAGCTCTCCTGCTATTGGCCCTACCGGCTCTCCATCTATCGGCACGACCAGTGTCGCAAAGACACCGGACGGCAGCAACTCAACAATAGGCTCCCCAGCAGCGACTCCCGTAGCGCCCAAATCCAAAAGAGCGATGGAAGTCTCAACCCAGGACTACTCGCCAACACACTGCAAGCACCCGATCATGTGAAAATCGGTGGCAATGGAGGACGAGGAAGAAGACTGAGCCGGTGCAACTCGCTTCCGAGAAGGGCTACCAGAAGGATCCACAATAACGAGAGCCCCAACTTTCCTCTTAGGCCTGGATGACGCTGGGGGAGAAGCCTTTGCCTTTTGGGTCAGCAAGCGTGGGCCCCAACGGGCTCGCTTGACCTCCTCGGGGGACACGAGGTGGTCCCTCCTAAACTCGTCCAAATGCGCTCGGACCAATGCCACAAGTGGCTCAATAGCCTCCACCTCCTCTCATGAAGGCCTCCCAGTGAGGATCTCAGACACGTTGCCTCAATCCCTAGACAAGGACCAATCGTCAGAAACCCTTACGAAAAAGAATCGATCATTCCAGTTCTTTACGAACTCGTAGATAACATAGCTGATGCGTAACTCCCTAGGAGAGATTGAGATCCAATCCCCGCTCTGTGTAAACCTAAAAATAAACCTCACCGCCTCCGCAGATAGCATCCTCGAATGGTGGCAGAGAAATATGCAAAGCGAACACAAGTAGCACACCGCATTCGTATGGAGCCTTATGATAGGAGCGCCAAGGGCCTGAAAGATGTTAAGCAACTCCTTAAGAATGGGGAGACGAAGCCCACTCCGCAAGTGAGCCTCGTAAATAGTAATATGTCCCTCCGGTGGGAAGCAAGCCCCATCGTGCTTCCCCCGAACAACAAACACAATGGAAGTCGGAATGTTATACTACACGTAAAGGGCCTTGATGTCGTTGGAACCGAGAATGGAGCGAATCGCATTGATTGTGGGTGCTATGGAAATAAGTGGAGAAAAGGGCAGGAGAATGAATTCAAAGGAATGCAAAAGAGGAAACAGGAGGAAATTTGAATTAGCCTTCAGCTTTCTTAAACATCTTCGCCGTCAAAACAGAGCAGCGCCTCGAAAAGGCGCGGCAATTATGTCGAACACGTGTTGAACCCAGAAAAAGCATGGTCAAGTCGAATCGCCTGTCTCATTTATTACCAAGATTACAGCCATTTTCTACAATAACATGTGGTAAAAAACGACGGGTCGCAACAGAAGAACGCAAGTCCCCAAGCGGCTAAACAACTCCTCGAGTGCCAACTAGCGGCAGAGTAAAACAATATATTAAAACCACCCGGTTTGTTTTCCTAGCGGCTTGGTCAACGGAGCCGGTCAACCCCCCTTCCGGCTACGCCCTCTCTCCGGATTCCAGTGGTTTTGTCTATGAAAGCCAGTCAACCATTCCCATACTTTCTTTGACCAGGCCATTTCTGCTCCAAGATTACGGCCTTTCCGTCTATCAAGCTGCTCAGCCAGAACCCACAGCTTCTCGGCCATTCCAGAGCACAATAATAATAATAATAATAATAATAATAACAGTAATAACAAGGTGTGCACAACAATGAAAGACAGAGAGGCAACGAAAGAGTTATTTGCATAAACAGCTGCTAATTTTCTCATTAATCTTCTCCTTACAAGTTACACAGCCTTCAAAAGCCAATGTACAGCAAAACAACAGTAATGAAAAAGGGGGGAAGGGAGAAATACATAGAAAAGCAACCCATCCCAAAGGCCCTTCTCCATGTGAACAAACTCTCGAGCGAAAAAGCGAGATTCGAATGCAAATTTAAAGCATATCGGCAGCCACCCGCACGAAAAAGGGTAACCAAAGAGGCCACTTACACGAAAAGGAGGGACCAAAGCAGATTAGCACCATGACTCGAGACGACACCAGAGAACGCGAACGGCCTAAGCTCAAAGCTGGTGGCCGGAGCTGCAAGCCTCGCAGCAATGTCAAGTTCCCGCACCATTTCACCATTTAAGGAGGGAGATGATACAAAGAAATACCGTAAACTCCCAATTTATATTATGTGGGGAAGCGGGACGCTAAATGCCAAATGACCGCTAACCTGGCAAATCTGTAAAAAATCAAAAAACAAAAGAGTCACGTCAAGAACAGTAAAAAAGGGAATCTTGGTCAGACCTAAGCAGACAACACAGCCTGTCACGTCCCATAGTGAATATGTCGGAAGCTGACAATTCGGACCACAGGTATGGGGGGCTAGTGATGAGGACGGCTGGAGTGGGCCGGCTCAAAGAGGCAATCAGCCCAGGAGAATCGCGGCCCGCTGAAACAAAGGACGGTCAATACCCCAATTTACCAGAGAGGACTTTCACACAGCTAGGTGCGGCCCAAACAAGGAGCGGCCCACGAACCATTTCCCGCGCGCAACAAGTCATCTGCCCTAATTGGCCACGATGCTGAGAATCTTCCCAAATAGCAACATCCTCTAAAACGGAAGCTTCCGAATCAGTGCACATCCCGGAAGAGAAGCCCCAAATCAGCGCACGACTAACAATTGAAGTTTCGGCATTCATGGCATGCAACATCTCCGCGGAGGAAGGAATCCTCCCTTCTAGCCATTATGGCCCTGAATGGCACCTGCATCCCCTCGATGGATGGAAAGGATCCCCTCAGACGGCTGACAACCCGCCTTGCCGTCTAAAGAAGGTGGCGAGGTCCGACAGCTATAAAAAGCCCTAGGAACACACTTTCTTCAATACTCAAACTCGCACAAACAATCCATCCTTCGGGCAATCAATTGCCATTCTCTTTTCCACTACTCATTCCCAACAAACCCACTGGTCTGAAAAGTCACTCTCCATGAGCGTACTACAATTTAAAGCCACTCCACGCCAAGTGCACCTCCAAGTCAAACTCATGACCCCTGCATCATTCCTAGCATATTCAATCTTTACCTTCTTCATTTCAGAAGAAAAATTACTGACTTGAGTATCAAAGAATAAATCGGGGAGCAAGTCCCGCCGTTTCCTTCTAACTTCTAATCTTTTGTTGTGGTGTGTAGAATTCAAGCCACGCAGGATAAAGACCGGATCTTATATCAGCACAAGCTCAAGGAAAAGCTGAACTCGAATCTCTCCAAGACCCGGATCTAGGACACATCAACATCAGTTCCAATACAAGAGACATATAATGACTAAAAGGAAATTAAATCAAATGAAAGAAATAGTGACAAAAAATAATATCATATTATGAACTAATTTGTCGATTCTAGACCCTTTTTTGGTTATGTTGGTAGTGTTTCCAATTTTAGAGCTTTTCTAAAGATTGACTTCAGTATTTAACAAAACAGCTCGACCATTCTTCAATAATCAGATTCTTGCACCGAAATGCGAACCTCTATTTCTACACAGGCAGAGGATAACATCGAAAATTCTATAAAACAAGTACATGTAATTGATGGCAGCATCATGAAAGACACTGATGATAAGTGGTTCTTACTTCTCTCTGTAGCGCCTCATCAAGCTCCTGCTTATCATCAGGAGTAATATCTTTGGCATATAGCTGGGACAAACAATTCCTTATCCTGAAGAAAATGAAAAGGGTAAATGAAAGATAAGGCAAACCTAATACGAAAACAAAAACCCGTGAGTTTACAGTGTTTCAATGCAAGCAAAAATGCCAATAGAGACCAAAATGCCAAAATCTCTTAGTGGAGAAGACAAGGAAATTGATGTGCGCATCACTGACAAACCTGCCATGCTTCTGAAGCAAAGATCTACGGACTGATTGAGTAGGATGTGCAGTGAGAACCAGATCAACAGTTTGATTCTTTAGAGCATCAAAAACTTCTTCAGGGGACTTCTTAAGTTCCCCAACAAGTCTCTTGAATGTTTCTTCAAGATCCGATTCAGTAGGTGCAGAGTTCTCATCAGCAAAATCACCCTTCTTCAGCTTAATTCTACGACGATAGGCTATCTGAACTTCCTCAGCCAAGTTGGCCAAGTTAAGCATGTTGGAGAAAGATTTTGCAACCACGATGGAGTCTCCTGGATCCAAACTTGTGAAAACGCTTCCAAGCTCTTCCAGCTTCTTGGGATCATGTTTTCCTTCATATTCAGCAGAAAGCTCATAGCATTGTTGGACCTAACCAATTACAGATATAATCCACAGAGTTAGAAATGGTAAAGATTCATCATTTACATAGGCCAAGAAACCTTAGCTAAGGGGATAATGGTGAGACCATTCCACCATTCTCATGTTGATTCCCCCTTTCCTATGCTTACAGAAGAAGAACGTCTATATCCAATTCCTTAGTCAAAGGTATTGAATCAACACAAAAAGCAAAAAAAAATTAATATTATTTGTTCATATTTTGGCCCCCAAAAAAAATACGGTTCATTGCAGGCCTATCCAAGATGGGAAAAAGACCACAAATTTGAGACAAACAAAAATGGGGAAAAAAATATCCACAACTACCCTTCAACAATCAGAGGGGGAAAAGGGAGCGAAACAACAAACCTATCGACCTCAACTGGAAAAATCATTGTTGTTAGTCAGAAGATATTGAATCAACGCATAAAGCAAAAGATTAATAGTAACTAACCAGTCGACTTAAAATCATTGTTCAAATTTTGGCCGAAAAAATCACTATTCATTGCACGTCCATCCAAGTTGGACAAATGGCCATAAAATTGATACGAACAGAAATGGAATATTAAATATCCAAAACTACCGTTTTATCAAGATTCAGAAGGGAAAAGGGAACGAAACAACAAATCCATCGACCTCAACTGGAAAAATCAAAAATAATACGGCATAACTCATTTCAGAATGTATTGGACTCGCAAATTTGAAAATCAATATTCTTCTACTAAACTCAATAAGCATCAAAGAAAAAAGAATCGAGTTCATAGCATACCGTTTCGCGAAGATCCTCCCCGTGCAAATCCTGAAGAATATCAAGCAACCGGTCCAACAACAGAGCATCATACTCGACCAACTTGTCGTCCTCTGACACTTTCGCGGGAGCCAGCTGCCTCAACTGTGCGTCAATCGACGCCATTTTTTCTAAACTCCGCGCCATTTTTAAGTCAACCTCCGAATCTCCAATCTATTTGCATCAAAAAAACAAAAATCTGATGAAACCGGAATACTTACAGTGACACCAAGATTAAAAACAAGATCTAACAAAACAATTACCACACACACACACAAAAAAAAGGTTAACTGAACCTGCGAAACAATGATGGAGTAACTAACAAAATTCGACAATATTAACATCGAATTGACACAGACAGAAAATTATAGCTCCATTCAAATTCTAAAAGCACTAGAAATTGTACCGTTGTCAAGAAATTACGAGGTCAGATAATCTTGAGAGAGAGAGAGAGAGGAGGCGTCTCACATCCAAGATTCAAGAGCAAGCATCCATATATATAGATAGAGAGAAGGGGGGGAGAGAGAGAGAGTACAGAAAGAGCTGCAGCTTAACTGTGATTTTCTCTTCCCGTTGAGTCAGCTTTGAAATTTTAAGGAAAGTACGATATAAAAATAAATAAATATTTATTTATAATAAAATTATTTAAAATATACGTAATAATTTTAATATAAATAAGTAAATAAATAATATTTGACGGGACGCAGCGAGAATATGGCATACCGATCCAAGGACAATGACGCCCAAAACGGCCTCATCAATCTGGCCAACTTAAAAACGCCTAATGGGACGTGGGGCGCCTAAATCGAAGCGCTTTCAAAACGGTCAACGTCAATGTTGACCATTTAGATTTCAAAGAGCGGCTAACTTGCTTCGTGTTTGGATAACTCGTTCGGCATTGTTGATACACTGTAAGTGAGAAGAGCCCAAAAAGCGCTTCAAACTATTCGCCCGTGCCCAAACCTGCGCGAACACGTGCACGAAAAGCAACAGTCTTCTCATGGCCACTTGTCCTCCTAAAAGCTGATCTTCTCCAAAAAAAAATGTAGCAATGATCTCAGCGCCAAGAAAACGGTCACAAAAGTATGAGACAGTTTGAAAATCCGTTCAGACCAGAAAAAGAAAAAAAGATTCATCAAATCACGATGGCAGCCCACCAACTCGAAAAGGTAAGACCTTTGTCCCAAGAGGAGCACGCCACCTTAACCAGAGGAAGAGGCTCTCCTGCTGTCCATAAAAGTTTAAGGTATTCGTTCTGGAAGACACATGCTTTCACCAGCTTCACACACTCTTACAGACTCTTACAGGCTTTCATATACTCTCAAACGCTCTCTTGCATGCATTCTGAGTAATCTATTCGCGTACACACAAGCTCACTGAGAAACAGAAGCTCTCTTACTCACTCTGTAACTCATCTTCCTAAGAACACTGAAAACAGGCTTCCCGAAGGACTTCCTATAGTCTTCCACACGAACACTTACAAAGCTTGAACAGAGGCTCCTCCCCTCTTTCTCTCTACACAAGCGTCCGTCCTCCAATCCCGCCAGAGACCTCCGGATTCCTAGAGATCTCTTTTGCCTTCTGAGACTCATTCCCTAAAGCTTCCACGCTTTCGGGACGTTGCTTCCTTACGCTCTCTGTGAGTAGGAAGCAAGAACTCATATTCTCAACAGGCCGACACTCCAAACCACCTCACCCTCTCTCTCTTCTGCTTTCCAGTTACCTTCCTCGCTTAGAAAGATTTACTGACTTGAGCGTCGGAGTGGTTTCGATGGGATAATTTTTCACCGACACGCTAACCTCTTATTCGTTTTAGTGATGTGCAGGATTCGAACTCAGTGAACAGAGTCGGGTCAAATAATTCAGAAGAATCTGAATTTGTTCGAAGTCGAATTCATGTACGCATCAATATTATTTATATAAAAAATTTTAAAATAATATTTATAAAAGATAAAATAAGTATATATTTTATACCCTTTTGTACAATTTATTATTTAAATTTATAAATTTTATATTTATGATTAATATAACTTTTAAAAAACATTTTAGCTATAGATGGTACAAAACTCATTATGTCATAATAATTATTAATTAATTAACTTGGTATAATTTAGTAATTAATTAAATTTGACACGTATTTTAAAAGTTAATACCTATTTTATTCATTAGTAATATTAAAAGTATATAAAATATTTTTAACAAATTTGTCAAGACATTCCACGTGTGAATTTAGTACCAAATTATTATATTTTGAATTAATCATGAGATAACTCGTTATTTTATTTAAAATTAGCTAAAAATAGACACAAATATTAAAATTATTACGTCTTCGAATTTAAATTACTATACGGAATAAAAAGTCAAGATTTATCTGTTAAATTTGACATTGATCTAGTCTCCGTATGTTTCAAATCTGAATCTTATATAATATAAAAATTATGATCAAATAATTGACGAAATTCACTCCCTAATTTATCATCTAATACTCAAATAAATATCTTTCTTTGAAAATGAGAAAAAAAAAAGGATGTAAGTTTGAATGCAATTAAAATTATTTATTTTTGTTTAAAAGTTATATTTTTCGAAAAAAGTCTTAATGAGAGACAAAGAGAATTTATATATTCTGAGCATATTATGATTCTGTTCTTCTCTTAAGAAAAATGTCCCCCCCACCCTCGTTGGAAAGATGATGTTTTTATAGAAGTTCTGTGCAATTGACTTTTCCTATCAACTATTCAAAAAAATCGATAAATGAATAGGATTTTACTCAAGCGGTAATTTCAACTAACGCTTGAAGCCGTTCAGATAAGTGAGAGAAACCGTTTCGACAATTGGCGCCAATTTCTTCCTCATCTAAGTCGTCGTTTACGTCATTGATTCCGGCATAATGAGACTATTGGGCCTCCATACTTCATTGGCCGAATTTATGAGATGAGTTTTTCATATTTGGCCACAAGTGACGGTATCCATCAAAAATTTTAACACAAGACTTTGCTCAATATATGCTTGAAATTTAGCTCGAGTCAAAAACCGTTATTTGTCAGTATATATATTTATATAATTATTTTGTCCAATTGATGACTGACTATTTCTACTACCAAACAGCTATCCATTATTTGCTTCTATTTTTTTCTTTTAACTTTTTGATCAAGCCTTTATTTATTAAATACTACTTAAAACTATTAAAGGTGACCTATATTTTTAAAGCTCATAAAGCACGGGGCCTTTATAGGGAGCCGCTGAACCTTTCAAAATGCTTTATATTTCCATTTAATTAGGTGTTCCTAAAAGCTTTTGAAATTCTCTTGTTACCCGGCATCCAAAACGCACAATTAAAGCATTATTTTCAACAAAAATCTCGAGTAAGTGGAAAAAACTATGGAAGTCTACAAATGAGTAGAGATCAATGGCTCTAAGGACGAACCTAAATAGTGGACTCTTTGGTAAGGATTTAGTACGTATTTATTTATTTTACTGTAAGTTAACTATTTTATTGAATTTGTCTTTTACTATATGAGAAGCACCAATGATTTTTTTTTCAAATTGATTGATATTTTAAATTTTTTCATCATGAATGAGATCGTGTAATATTTATATTTTCACAGTATTTTATTTTGTTGTTGTTATAGTTCCTTATATTTTTCATATTATTATTTTTTTTAAAAAAAAGATAGATTTTGATCATATTGTAGTGTGGCATTATATTTTTTATAAAAATATAACTTTTAAATAAAATAAAAGAGAGATGGAAGTCAATGTTGCATGATTGCCGTAGATTGAGTTGAGGCTTATCAAACAGTAGTAGTGCTTTTCAAATCTCTGTCATTCAAGAGAAAGGAAAATTGAAGTTGCCTCCTCTTTTTATTTTTTACTTTTTATTTTGTTTTTTTGCTGGCTAGTTGCTTTTATATAAACAATTATATTTAAAAAAGTAAAATATTATATTTAAAAAAAGTGATATGTGGGTCAGGCTAATCAATATATATATATATTATTTATTTATTTATTTATTTTTTTTTGGTACTTCTTCAAGCCTAAAAATTTCATTATATTTATTTTGTTTTATTTTGGTTTAATAATTTCTTGTATAATAATGGCCGGAGAATTCAAATTCTAAACTAATTCTAATTTTAAAAAATTTTAATTATAATTGATTTTATAATTTTTGATATATCCATGGATCCAAATTATTATAAAAATTAGAAAAACGTTTGATCTTGCTCGATAAGTTGAACTGAAACGAGTCTGATCTTTATCTCCGAGAACTTAAATCCTACACACTATAATTAACGAATAAGAGGTCATAAAACAATAAGACTCGCTCCCCGGTTCAAGTCAAAAATCTTTCTTAAATGAATCGAAAGATGGAAGTATAATAAGATAATACGTAGATACATATAAAAGGAAGATTGAGTGTTGGTTGGAGAATTAGGGTCCGATGGTGTGCTCAGCGGGTGAGTGGCTTAGAGAGAGATGTACTTAGCAGGGAGCGGTCTAGCGAAATGTGCTCGACTAGGGAACAACTTAGAAAATGAGATGCACCTGACTGAAGAGGCAACTTAGGAGAATAATACGCTCGGCTAAGTAGCGGCTTGGAGAGGGATGTGCTCATCTGATGAGCGATTTAGAAAGTAGAGTGCGCTTAATTGGGAGCGACTTTAGGAGTGATTTGCGCTTGACTGGGAATTGAGGAGTGGCTTGGAGAGGGATGTGCCCTGTTCGAGAAGCGGCTTAGAATGTGGATTGCGCTCAACTGATAGCGGCTTTGGGAGTGATGTGCACTCCACTGGGAATGGTTTAGAGGATGAAGTGTGTTTGATTGGGAACAACTTAGAAAGGGATGTGAGCTCGTATAAGGAGTGGCTTTGAGAGGGGTGCGCCATTCCAAGGAACGGCTTAGAGAGTGGAGTGCGTTCAACTGAGAGTAGTTTTGGGAGTGATACATGCTCAATTGGGAACAACTTAGAGGATGAAGTGCACTTGACTAAGAGTGGTTTAGAGAGGAAGCTGTGTTCATCTGAGGAGTGGCTTGGGGAGGAGTGCACCCATCCGATGAGCAGCTTAGAGAGTGAAGTGTGCTCAACTGGGAGCGGTTTTGGGAGTGATGTGTGCTCAATTGGGAGTATCTTAGATGATGAAGTGCACTTTATTGGAAGTGGTTTAGAGACAGAGGTGTGCCCGTCTAAGGAGCAGCTTGAAGAGGGGTGCCCCCATCCGAGAAACGGCTTAAAGAGTGGAGTGCGCTCAATTGGGAACAGCTTTAAGAGTTATATGCACTCGACTGAGAGCGGCTTAGAGGATGAAGTGCGCTCGATTGGGAGAGGCTTAGAGAGGGAGGTGTGCTCCGGAGGATTGCTATTAAGACATATGATCCTTTATAGTTAGGATCGACAACTCGATCGGAGATCGAATCACCAAATGCTCCGGGGAGGACCTAGATGAGGAATCCTAATCTATCGATCAATTGACTCCTGAGACTTCCGCGCTTTGAAGAAGGATTGTCGTTAGGATCAGAAGAGTGGACGCCATGAAGAATCTGAAAGAAAAAGTCTAGCCTCCCCTTCTATGGAGGAAAAGATACATATATAAAGTAAGAGCGTGGTTCGGCCGGCCTTAGGCTTCATGGCTCTACAATCATAAGTGGCCGACATTGTGCACCTGCCATCAATGCTCTAAGCCATTAAGATTCTCGCGAGGACAAGCTGGTCATTGTCCCCAACCAATTGTGCTTCTGCAGGTGTGGGGGGACCACCTAATGGAAATGGTCATTGAAAATTGTCGACTGAGTTAGAGCTGACTGTGCTGTATTTGTGGGTCTACCCTATAGTCATCCTTAGCAACCTATATAACAGCAGGCCATCATAGGACATTTGGCTTGGGCTTGCTGTGGTGGATTATGGGCTTTGACCTTTACAAAGTTCTGCTGGGCTTCTGCTTTCGGGGCTCTTTCTTTTGCAGATCGGTTTTTGTTCAGCCTATGAGTTTTCGAACCCATCAATTTCAATATACAAATTTTATAAGTTCCAATAACGACATATTTGGTTATTAAAATGGAATAAGGTGGGAATAAAATAATTATTACTAAGAAATAAAATAAAATAATAATAGAGTTAAAATTTATTATTTTATATTTGGTTGTTATAATAGAATAAGTTAAAAATTAGTATTCTAATATTTAATTTATAGAATAATATGATGAATAAGGTGGTAATTTATCATAATAACTTTTTTATCATTATTCAAAAAAATATATATTATTTTTCCTTATATATATATATCAAAGGGTCATAATTAGTACTTTTTATTTATTAAAATACAAGTTATTAGATTTATGAAATATGAAAAATTATGAAAAATAAGTATGGAAAGGGAAAAGTAGGTGGAAAAAAAACAAACACAAAAGAAAGAAGATAAAATAAAAAAATAACAAAAGGTAGTGCTATTGGATGACATTCAAGGGTCATTATATTTAAAATTTATTGTGCTTATAAATTTATAGAATAATATGTTAGGTTTATATTTAGTACTAACAAATTTTATAATATGAGTTATATATTATAATGTCTTTTGTGTTTAAATGCTATATAGAGCCTAATAGTAGTTCAAACTATTTCGTGCACTAGTGTTAGACAGAATCTAAATAATTGTTTAAGTTTCTATGTCGTAGTGCTAGTTTGAAGCAACAAAATGGCTTAAACTGAAAACTTATAAAAGCATACCATGAGTCAGCTGCTTAAGAGACCTGTGTGTGATGAAATTTGTGTACCTAAGTTGCAAGTAAACCGCAAGATGGCTTCTTAAGCCGTGGACTGCTCGAAGCGGATTGCAGGTTAATTGAGAAATGATAGCTCAAGTAGAATACAATTTATGTCCACTATTTACTACTTAAAACTATTTTGATTGAAGGTTTATTCCTTATTTTAAAAAGACCAAACCTCCTTCAACTTTAAGGACAAATAAAATCTGAATTGAATAAGGTGGAAATTTTCTTTGAGTGACTAAGTATGCAACCATGAGTTTTGAGTTAACTGCTTATTTCTTTTTTTCATTATTTGATAAGAGTGCATTGTTGTTTTCGGTCCTCTTACTTATTCCAATTTTAGACCCTATACTTGTTAGTCTACAAATACAGAGTTTTATTGTATGGTTCATCTATAAATTTTAAGTGTGTAAAGTCCGAATCTCAGATTTTTTTGGTTTTGGTTCAAAGTTAATTTTCTTAACAGGTTACATTAGACCGAATAACACTTGATAGGCACCTGACGCATGCATATACGTATTTTGGATAATAAAGTCGTATGTATTTTAGGTAGATCGATCATATTCAATATGTATCCGAGGAACACACGTGCGCGTTCGAAAAAAATGTGTATCACTGATTGACACTTGTGCATCGTATAGCTTTTGCCTTAACATCTAATGCATGCATTATAAGTGCACATGTGCCATTTTTCTATATAAGGACTTTTGGTTAATTTTTAGTCAGTTTTGTATGATTCTAAAGAGAAGAGTGAAAAAGATAAGAGAGAAAAGGAAATAAAGAATGCTAGAAAATAAAAATTTAAGTAAAATTTAAGAGATTTTTTTGGTAATTCTTGGATATAAAGTAAGTGCATCCAATTCCCCTTTCTCTTATTGCTATTCTTTTCTAATCTTTATAAATATTTATTATTTTAAATACTCATATATGTAATAATTTTGTAACTAAAGAGTTTATGCTTTGCATGTATGTAATTCTACTCTTAATTATATAATTTTTTTATAAAATACATATCTTTAATATATATACATCATATTTAAATGTTATTTTTTCTAATAATATTCTTATATGTTCTTAAATACTGTTTGATACACTTGCATACTTTGAATTTCTACATAAATTATGCTGTATATTAGTAATCATTACTTATTCAATTTTGTATGTTTTCATTTAGTGAGAAAGTAATAAAATTATACAAAGTTCATGACTTTTCTAAAATTTCTGCAATAGCCACTTTTATATATTTATAAATTATATATTATATTTTTTATATATTTTAAAAATGTATACTAAAATCTCTCCATGTATTTGGAAAAAATAAAATAAAAACTTTATATAAAATTTATAATAAGGACATTTTGTTTAATATGAGAAAATATAAAGAATATATTCGTATTTGTGTAAAATTTTTAATTCGATTATATACGGACTATTTTAAAAATTAACAAAATATATTATGATATATCCTAATATATTATAATAAAAATTAAAATTTGAACATATCATCTATGGGTTAATAGTAGTATTTATTCTTATCTATAGGGCTTATATATGACAGCATACCAACAAATCTTGAATAGTAATTTATGACTTTTGGTTATATAAAAATATATATAAGATGAGTTTTGATATTTATTTTTTTATTGATGAGGTCATCACTGATCCTTGACTCATAAATTTTGGCATAATTTAAGTATAATTAGATATTATACATTTTAAAGAAGAAAATTTAACCAACGGTTTTAAATTACGTATGATATATTTATGGATTTATATTATTATTATTATCATATAATTTTTATTATATTATATCTAATGCGTCCCTGGTTCTCAGGTTGTTGTACGAATTAGGGAGCCTTCCATTCTTCTGCTGCGGGTTAAACTGAAGCGGGTCTGATCTTCGTCGCTATTAACCTAGAACCTGTACACCATAAATTACAAATAGGAGGTCAGAGAATGGCAAAAATTACTCCCACTATATATCCTTCGAAACTAAAATTAGAAATCTTTCTCAGAAAATAGAAAGATACTATGAGGATATGATGAATGCACATGTGCATATAGCGGTGGAGAGTTTAGATGCGCCCGGTAGAGGGGCGGCTTAGTGGTACGTCTGGCAGAAAGGTGGCTTTGAGGTGCACCCGCGGAAGGCGGGTTTGAAGTGCGCCCGCAGAGGGGAGGCTTCGAGGTACTCCCACGGAGGGTGGACTCGAGGTGTGCCCAACAGAAGGTGGCTTCGAGGTGCTCCCATAGAGAGGTGGTTTTGAGGTGCGCCTGGCAAAGGGGTGGCTTAGAGGAGAAGGACTAAGCTACACTGGTGGGTCAACATCCTGGTTACCTAAGCAGAAGGTTGACTCTTGGACAGCAAGCTTCTGTTCCTAGCACATAGTTATCCTAGCTCCGATACGGAGTGCTCTTGGGATGGAAGGCTTCTGGCTCTGGGACGGAGGACTCTTGCGACAGAGGACTCCTAGGACGGAAGGCACCTGACTCTGGGACGGATTGCTCCTGGCTCTGCAACAGAGGAAACCTAGTTCCGGGACGGAGTGCTCCTGGCTCTGAAACGGAGCACTCCTAGGACGGAGGCACCTGGCTCCAGGACGGAGGACACCTGGCTCTGGGACGGAGTGCTCCTGGCTCCGGGAGGGAGGGCACCTAGCTCCTGGACGGAGTGCTCCTGGCTTCGGGACGGAGTGCTCTTAGGACAGAGGGCTCTTATCTCCAAGACGGAGGGCTCTTAACCCAAGGACGAAGAGCTCCTGAATCTGGGACGGAAGGCTCCTGTCTTCGCGATGGAGGGCTCTTAGGACAAAGGGCTCCTGTCTCCGTGACGGAGGGTTCCTAGGACCTTGGATGGAGGGCTCCTAGGCCAGAGGGCTCCTGCCTCCGAGACAGAGTGCTCCTAGCTCCAGGACGGAGTGCTTCTAGGATGGAGTGCTCTTGGCTCCGAGATGAAGGGCTCCTAGGACGAAGGGCACCTAACTCTGGGATGGAGTGCACCTGGCTCCGGGACAGAGGGATCCTGGGATGGAGGGTTCCTGTCTCTGGGATGGAGGTCTCGTGGCTCCAAGACGGAGGGATCTTAGGACGGAGTGATCCTAAGTCGGAGGGCTCCTGGCTCCGGAACAGAGGGCTTAGATCCCCCTAGCGGCGGAAGGCTGCTGGCCTTCGGACGGGCAGAGTGCTGATAGCCTTCTGGCAGCGGATGGCTGCTGGTCCCTAGATGGGTGGAGGGCTAATGTCCTTTTAGCTGGCGGAGGATTGATGGCCTCTAGACGGGATGAGGGATAAAGGCCTCACGGCAGGAAGAGGGCTGGTAACCTCCTGACCGCTATCTCGCTCTCGTTGGAGATTGGCTAACAACGGTTATACCCTTCTCCGAGCCATGTGGAGCCTCGTGAAGTTTTTTGAGCTTTTTCAAGCTTGTTCTTCAAAGCCTGAGCGTGCTTGCTTTTATAGTGAGATTTACAAATGCACTATTCCTCCATAATCAACATGGGACTCTTCATTTTGAAAAAACTATATTCGATTGTGGGTCTACTATGGAGCCTAGCCTCTTGGGCTCATGGTTACTGGACCTATCACTAGCCCCCCATACCCGTGGACCGAATTTTGCGGCCTCTGACATGTTCATGATGGGATGAGACTGGTCATATTGTCCCCTCAAGTTTGACCTAGATTCATTGACCGGAAAGCTTAACTTTGGAGAGAGGATGGAACTGGGTTAATAATTGACTAGCTTGGTTGACCGCATCGCTTGATCTAGAAAGCGCAACGGAGCTGAAAATATGGTTGACCACTTTTGTTAACTAATGCGCACGAATCTGGTGAGTAGAGTCGAAAAAGCTGATTGATCGAATCCGTTGACCAAATCAGTGCGAAGCCAAAAATCTTTGTTAACCGGTTCCGCTGACCAGAGTGTTCTAATCCGAAGAGTAGAGCGGAGACGGAAATGGTGGTTGGCTGGATTCGTTGACCAAGGCGCTCAAATCCAAAGAGCAAGGCGGAATTGAAAATCTTAGTTGACCGATTCTGCTAACCAAAGTGCTCGAATCCGGAGAGCAGAGTGGAGATTGAAATGCTGGTTAACCGGATCCATTGACCGGTGAAGTGCTCGTATCCGAAAAGCAGTTTAGAGCCAGAGATCCTTGTTGACCGGTTCCGACTGTGAGCTGTCCAAGTCTCAAGCAAGATCCAGCAGCTCACAGAGAAAAGATCTCAGGCTCAAGATCAGATCTCCTTGCTGTAATGACACGCTTCGAGAGGTTGGGATGCGACTTGCCCTAAGATAGCTGATCGTTCAAGCTGTGACAATAGATACACCTTGTGTTCCTTGGAAGGGTTCTTCTCGTCGTGCATTGTTGTTAGAGAATTAGCCAATGGGATTGGGAGTGAGGAGCCCCCAGAAAGCTCAATCACTAGAACTGAGAATTCTTTGGCTCTCGGGTCGAGCAAATGGGTCAATATCATGACCACGGTCAAACTTGGGATCCCGATCTCAGTGACACCCTCTTTGAGGATTCTGTTTTGCTTTCTAGCGGAGTGTCAGGGCTATTAGGGATAACTTGCACTAGATTACGATCGTTCTCGTGAACGAAAGTCATGGCCTTGAGGAGACGTGGTTGTCGTCTAAGCCTTCTAACCTTAACGAACGCATTTAGTTGGTCGCGCTCACCCTTGCCAAGAGGAGGTCATGGCGCTGAGAAGATGAGGTTGTCGGCTAAGCTTTGAAGCTATCGTTACCAGGCTTTTGCTAGCCTAGGCCGTCACCCGCATGTACCATCAATACTCGGTCATATTTGAGGATGTCGTAACTTTCATGTATCTGGTCCTAGTTCGCCAATCGTCGTTGACTGATGGCGCTCTCTCCTTCAAGAGGAAGTCGCCACACGCATGCTGAAAAGCCCTCTAAGATTTTGAGTTCTACCGCACATGGGCCGCTCGATGATGGGATCCAGGTTTGATTCAATCGCTTATGGGTCACTTGGATAACCAAGGTTTAATTTGACCGCTTATAGATCGCCTAGATTATAAGGGTTTAATTCAACCATTCATGGGCCGCTTGGATGACCAGGATTTACTTCAACCGCTTATGAGCCGCCTAGATGACCAAGGTTTAATTTGCGAGCGAGTGAAAATTCACCCGACTTAGAGGTATTCTAGGTCACTTGATTTTATGTAGTGTTATGTAATCACTCGTATGAGCTAATAATATTACTATCCTATTAACAGAAACATGATTCAAGCAAGCGGTATGACGTATGCAAGACTTACTTGGATTCAGTGTGGAATTGTCGTTGACGCGTGAGCGGTGCTTTTGTAATCGGCTCACCTTATCAAGTGTATGGTTGGTGTGCACCACTTTGGAGAGTCATCGGGGTGCTTTGGCAGGTGCCCTAGCCTATGGCCCTTATGCTCCGTGAGATTTGGTCCTTCGCCATGAATTGGTTGGATAGCGCGCTGCTATTGCACTAGGTAGCTTATTAGCCAGTGATTCGGGTCTCATTGTTGGCTAATACTACCTCGAGTGACCTGAACCTGAGCAGCATTTGGCTAGATGATATTTTTGCGATATAATGGGTGGTGGGTCGAGCACGTTGAGCCCTCATTGCAAGTGTTGCCATAACCTTTACAGGGTCTACTGCCATGCAAAGGGTCGACGAGAGGCGTTGCAGCGGGATCGCCCTGCTGGCTAGTGCGCCTTACTCCGGGAGAATCATCAAAGTCGAGGACGGCCCATGAATAAGGGAATAACCGCTCGAGTTGGCGTCTCACGTTTGTGGCTTCTACTCTTTGAAAAGTTGGTTTCACTTCACCAAGCCGATGGGGTTCGAGGTCAGCGCCTCCTGGCGACATTTGGAGCAGCGTGGATCATGCCACGTTGGGCCTTCACCTGCACTTCATGGCTTGGCTTGCCTTCTAGCCACCGCTAGACCATGTCACTCATGACCGCTTAGGGTTCGAGGTTGTTAGACTGCCAGATTTTATGAAGATATTCGTCTGCTTTGTTGGTTTAGGAGTCAGAGGGCGGAGCGCCCAACGCAACGTCTTCGGTTGGACATGTGAGGTCTAAAAGTTGGAGGGGAACCCCCAAGGAGGCATCTTCGGACTGCCCCTACTGTGTTCGTGGGCTATGCTCTCACTTTAGCGAGGCAGCTCGCGAGTTTAGGACCGAGCAGTGGCTTGTCCGTTGATTTTGCCTGGGACCTCTCCAGCTTCGTGGAGGTCACCAACAGTCTTAGGAGTGACAATATGTTGCCGCTTTCAGCTTTGGCCTGGCTCCCTGGGACCGGATCGATCATTTCTCCGGGAATGGGCCCCGTCGCTCTGATCCTCCCGAATACCGAGGTTGTCGAGCTGATGAGATATGTACTGGGGGCCATCTAGGTCCTAAGGTCGTCGGACCGATTGATCCTCTGAGGATGCTAACTTTCTCAGATAGCTTGAAAGCTGATCGGCGAAGCCCCCGGTGTTACATCTTCTGACGGTTGCAAACGATCTAGGGACAATAGGTTGAGAGAACCAGGCTCGACAATGAGCACTTGCACACTTGAGATCAATAGTCCATTCACATGGCTACTCGGCCGGGGGTCATTGCCATGGGTGACTTCACCTCGGGCTGATGCAATAGCTCATACTTGGGATGTTGATCTTCTTCATCCATCCTATAGTTAGAGGACGGAGTTCTCAGTATTACGTCTTCAGACGAGCACAAATGGTTAGGAAGAGGGTGCTCTGCTGAGCGCCTGGCATCCATACATTTGGCGTCAATCACCTATTGGCATGGCTACCCGATGAGGGGTCGTCACCTTGGGAGGTAATATCTTCAACCGACATGCTTCCTAGAGTATGAGTATTGACCGTGTTTGTTTTCTGTTGTGAGGTGGAAAGACTTTTTAGTCATTCCCACAGACGGCGCCAATGATGCATCCCTGGTTCTCAAGTTGTGGTATGGATTATGGAGCCTTCCATTTTTCTGTTGTGGGCCAAATTAGAATGGGTCCGATCTCCATCGCTATTAATTGAAACTTGCACACTACAAAATCAAACAGGAAGTCAGAGAATGGCTGAAATTGCTCCCACCGTATATCCTCTGACACTCAAGTTGAAAATCTTTCTTAGATAATAGAAAGATGTTATAATGATGCGATGAATGCATATGTGCATATAGCGGTGGAGCATTTGGATGTGCCCGACAAATGGGCAATTTAGAGGTGCTCCCGACAGATGGGCAGCTTTGAGGTGCACCCGAGAGGGCAACTTTGAGGTGCGCCTACAAAGGGCGGCTTAGAGGTGCGCCCAATAAAGGAGCGGCTTTGAAGTGCGCCCGCGGAGAGCGGCTTCAAAGTGCTCTCGCGGAGGGTGGCTTTGAGATACACCGGCGAAGGGCGGCTTTGAGGTGCCCAATAGAGGGCGGTTTTAAGGTGCGTCCACAGAAGGACGACTTAGAGGTGTGCTCGACAAAGAGGTGGCTTAGAGGAGAAGGACTAAACTGTAATGGTGGGTCAACATCCTGGTTACCTAAGCGGAGGGTTGACTTTTGGATAGCAAGCTTCTGTCTCCAGGACATAGTGCTCCTAGTTCCGGGACGAAAGGCTCTTGCGATGAAGGGCTCTTGGCTCCAGGATAAAGGGTTCTTGAGATGGAGGGCACCTGGCTCCGAGACAGTGTGCTCCTAGGACGGAGGGCTCTTGTTTTCAGGACGGAAGGCTCCTGTCTCTGGTACGAAGGTCTCATGGCCCCAGGTCGGAGGGCTCCTAAAACGGAGTGCTCCTAGGCCGGATGGCTTCTGGATTGAGATGGAGGGCTCCTGGGACGAAGGGCTCCTGTCTCCGGGATGGAGGGCTCATGTCTCTGAGACGGAGGTCTCGTGACCCCAGGACGAAGGGCTCCTAGGCCGTAGGGCTCCTAGGCCGTAGGGCTCCTAGCTTCAGGATGGAGAGCTCCTAAGACGGAAGGCTCGTAGGACGGAAGGCTCCTGGCTCCGGGACAGAGGGCTCTTGGGACAGAGTGCTCCTGGCTCCTGGGACAGATAGCTCCTGTATCTGGGATGGAGGTCTCGTGGCCCCAAGATGGATGGCTCCTGGGACTGAGTGCTCCTAGGCTAGAGGGCTCTTGGATCCGGGATGGAGGGTTCCTTGGACGAAGGGCTCCTGTTTCCGGGATGAATGGCTCCTGTCTCTGGGACGGAGGTCTTGTGGCCCCAGGACGGAGGGCTTTTGGCTTGAGACGGAGTACTCCTGGCTCCGGAACGAAGGGCTTTTGGGACGGAGGGCTCCTAGGACGGAGGGCACCTAGCTCCGGGATGAAGTTCTCCTGGGACAGAGGGCTCCTATCTTCGGGACAAAGGGCTCCTGTCTCAAGGACGGAAGGCTCCTTGGACAGAGGGCTCTTGTCTCCGGGGCGAAGGTCTCGTGGCTCCAGGACAGAGTGCTCATAGGCCGGAGGGCTCCTAGTTCTGAGACGAAGGGCTGAGGGCCTCCAAAATGAATGAGGGCTAAGATCCCCCTGGCGGCGGAAGTTTGCTCGCCTTCGGACGGGCGGAGTGTTGAGAGCCTCTTGGCGGCGGATGGCTGCTGGTCTCCGGAATGGCGGAGGGCTGCCGCCCTCCTAGCTGGCTGGTGGAAGGCTGATGGCTTCCGGACATGAGGAGGGCTAAAGGCCTCATGGCGGGAAGAGGGCTAGTAGCCTCTTGGCTACTATCCCGCTCTCATTGGAGATTAGCTAGTAACGACTATGCCCTTCTCCGAGCCATGTTGAGGCTCAAGGAGCTTTTTGAGCTTCTTCGAGATTGTTCTTCAAAGCTTGAGGATGCTTACTTTTATAATAAAATTTACAGATATAATATTCCTCCAGAATCAATGTAGGAATCTTTATTTTAAAAAAATTATGTTGGATTGTTAGCCTACTATGGGGTCTAGCCTATTAGGCTCATGGTTACTGGACCCATCAATATTCCAACATGTCACTAATAATATATACATATGTTCAATTAGAAAAATTATATTTATTATTGAGTAATTGACTCACTCTTATTTTAATTTTTTATTAACATTTCAGATTAAAGGGTTCAAAATAATTCTCGCAAGTGATTGAATCAAAGAAATTGTTGTTTGAAAATAGTTTTAAAGTTTCATATACATTATGTTAAATCAAAATAATAGTTGATATCAGTTTTACCTTGTTCAACTTCTATTATTTTTAACTTATGGTGATATATAATATCAATATATGAGTTGGTGTCGGTTGGTTTTCAGTAGTTTGGCTGAATAATGATTTAAAATTACTCTGATTTTAGTTTAGATGCTCTTTATTACTAATATTTCAAGACTTTGTATAATTGATATTCGAAGCAACTTTTAGGGGTAATATTTTGGGCCATGTGAATCAATATATTTTTATTTTAACCCTTTTGTTAGTTTGTGATATTTCTTTAGATTGCATCCCGATAAAATTTAAATTTTTGGCAAGCAAAATAATAGTTAGAACTCGGATGATTAATGATTACTATCTATCTAATGAAATTTTGAATTTTTATTGATATACTTTCACAATAAACACCAATTCAAAAAAAAATTAAAAAATAAGAAATATTATGGCTAGTAAGGCAAGAACAATTAATTTTTACAATTTGTTTTTCTATTTATTTTCATAGCCCACTATTTTGTTTCTTCTATCACCCAGACCAACTGACTCCAATCTTTATTTTTTTTATTCATCAGATTAATAACTCACCACTGCTGAAATAAAATTCAATAGTAAAAAATTTAAAATAATAATAATAAATTTAATTATTTATCAATATTTATTTTAAAATATTAATATCTAGAAAAGATTTAATTTAATATAAAAAAATAAAAAATTTATTTAGTGGGTTTATTTAAAATTTTAATATCATTCATTAAATTTTTCAATCCAATGGGTGAGCGTTAAGCAGTCCCACTTTGCTAAATTTTAATCAATCAAACGTTAGAATACTGTCCCTAATGAGATATCTCATATTGTTAATTAATCAAAATAATTATTGGTTACGATATTGTATAACTTAATCATATTTAATTTAAAAAATTATTTCTTTAATTAACTCAATTTTTAATAGAAAAAATAATATTTTCATAATTAAGGAATTCATTTTTCTACTTTATAAATGATATAATTACTCATCATTAGTAGATAATGATGATGAATAATTTTTTTAGAATAAAAGATTAGCACTTTTTAGATTTATGTTGGTTAGGAGATTTTAAAACTTTCATCTGAATATAAGAGTAGTTCTCTAGAAAAACTAGTGGTTGAATGCAATCTACTCTTCTCACAAATTTTTGTGTCGTGTTATGATGGAAGAGAGATGATGATGATGGGAGAGAAATCGATTTTAAATTTTTACGATAAAAAAATTAGTATAAATTCAAGTAAATATATGATATTTATTTTTACATAAAATAGCGTAATAATTTTAATAATTTGTATAAATATTTTGATGGGTATGATCAAATACGGGTCAACCCAATGTATAAGAAGGTAAGAGGCTTGAACGTCGATGGCCTAATATGAGACGTCACAGAATTCATCAGGTAAACAGTTCATAAATTTATAAATTAAGGGCATGACTTGAACAGTAATATATTAAAGGATCATAATAAGTCATTTAATAGCCGAATACAAATGGCCGCTGAATCGATTCAATAATTAATAATCAGGTAGCCTTGCCACTAAGTTGAGACGTCCATTACACATATAAATAACGCCCTTCACACTAATCTGAAGCTATATCATGCCCACACATTAATTCATGGGAGCCTACCAACCAAACTGCGTATCTTATTATAAATAAACCCTTGCCCTAATGGAGGGAAAAAACAACAACAACAGACAACGACAAGAGGAAAAAAAGACACTCCACCGGGCGAATACACAAACACCAAAGCCATTCAACTAAATGAGTACACAAAAAATAGTATTATCCTCATTACATACACTCATCCCTATCCTTTTTAAATTCACAAATCTACTTTCTTATATCTTTTTCATCCGAATAGAAAAATTACTGACTTAAACGTCAAATGGTATACCGAAAAGTGAATCCCGTACATCTCTTTCATCTTATTTATTTTATTGCAGTGCGCAGAATCTAGATTTGGAGTTACGAAGATCGGACTTATTTTTGTTCAAATATTTAAATATGATAAGATGACTCTCTAATTTGTATATCAATTCAGGTTCTAGAAACGTATTATATTTAAATCTCATAATTTTTTTATTAAAATGTTGTTCATTTTTTATGTGAGGAAATTTTCTGATCAATATTATTTTTACAATATTTATGAATATAAAATATGAGATAATATTTTTATAATAGGTATAGTAAAATAAATATATTTTTTGTAATTGTTTAAAAATATAAAATAGACTATAGGTAGGGCAAAGGCCACTTCATATAAAAGGCCAAAGGTTAGGAAATTTTGAAATTAAATGTAGATTTTCTACATGATTTGTACGGTTAAAAATTATAAAAATACGTAGAGAAAAATATTTTTTTATAATATGATTACGATTTTTCCTAATATTTTAAATAATTAATTTTATTGGCATTATGTTTGATTTGTGAAAGTTTGTAGAAAACAAAAATAAATAAATAAATAAAAAGAAAAGAGGAAAAAATTTATTATTTAAAATTTGAAGAACAATTATTTAAAATTAAAATATTTTTTTTAAAAAAATATTTCATTATCTAATTGTCAAGGAAAAATTTTAAAAAAAATTTACTTGTTAAGGATAGTAAAAAATAAGATAAAATAAAAAAATAGAGTATTTATAATTCAAAATTTTCTTATAATTTTTATTTTAATTTAATATCATAAAAATTTATTTATTTATTTTAATTTATTTTAAATTTTTTACTAACAAATAAACCTACCAGAATATTTTATTGCCCTTTAAATTATTATTTTTTAGGTAAAATATCATCAAAGTTGTTACGTTTCAGATCCGGGGATTCAGTGCAATACAAGTGTTTGAGAGTGTAGGGTGTAGAGATGGAAAGATTAAACCGTTTTTTACGTGAAAGCCTCCTTTGAATGGAAGGAAAATCACGGCGCCTCGAGACCACAAGTGCTTCACTATGGACGGAAGTTTTTACAAAATACAAATCTTGGGAGTTGCTTCCCTTTCTTTTTTTAATTTCTTTCCTCTTGGAAGCTTTGAAAAGCTTTAGAGCCCTTTTATTCTTCTTGTTCGAAAAGAGAGAAAAAGCTCTCAAGGCAAGAGCCTGTGCTGGGTATTTATAGGAAGAAATTGTGCCGTTTGGGAGAGGATACGTAAAATGGGCGATGGCCGAGAGGTCAGTTTCGCTTATCTCGATGGTCACGCCAGACGCGTGAGGGAGCCGTCCACCTACCCCACCGTCCATGTCAGGAACGTCGGCGTATACAGGGAGGCATGCTGCTGGCGCCATTGGTAGGGCCTGGCTGTGTCAGGTGTGTAGATTCTAGGCGTCAGTCTTGATTTGACTAAACGTGCTCTGCGGAAGCGGCGTCTTGCAGTTGCTGCAAGTTCCTTGAAAATCAGTGAAGTTGCTTAATTGGCCCTTTCGGCCATGCGAGAGATAGTCCTCATCCTTATATGGCGTGCATTGTCCCTTTGTGAGTTCGCGAACTCGTTTAAAGAAGGCGGCCTTCCAACGTTAATTGCTTTCTCCATAATTTGGAGGATCTGTGTCTCATCGTGAAAGGTCCTCGAGTCTTTACTAACTTCTCAGACTTGATCTGAGACCTGAAGGAACGTTTGAGGTTTTCGGACTTCTTCTCCTGATCCTCGTACCTGGGGGCTAGGGTTCCCAGACATTTCTCGGGTGTCTTTGGTGTCGTCAGCTCCTTGTGGTGTCCTCGAGCCCCTGTTAGTTAAAGGGACCTCTCGAACCTTTGCCGTTACTTTGTCTTTTGGGACATTAGCCCATGTTCTCGGGCTCGTTAAGCCAGTCTAGCGTAATGAGCTATCTTGGGCTTTTGGGCCTCTTGAGCCATCCAATCCTCGTGGTCCGTGGACACGTCTCTGGGCTTTTAACTTGGGCCCTTTCTTTGGGCCGTGTTTTATGGGCCCCTATATTGGAACCCAACAAAAATATAGACTATAGATTACAAAAGCAATTTCCATAAATTTAATTGTAAAAATTTTTTATTGATGATTAATTTTTCATTTATAGTATTATTTTTATTTATTTATTTTTTATTTTTGTATAATTTGTTACATTATTTCATAACATATTTGAGATACTATTATGTTAATGTTATTGTTATTAATTCAATTCCCATGTATGATATTATTATTAAATTGAATAAATAGTTTTTGGACAAATAATTTTATAACTATAAATGATATAAAATCATCGAAGCTAAATTCACATACACATTGACGATTTAGACGTTTTTTTCTCAATTGATCGTTTGGTTCAGTCTGGCAAAAATACAAGCTAAATATATAGTTTTGATTATGATTTATCTTCAAATTCGCATCAATTTGATCCGTGTCCAATCCTCCACATGGGTATTAATTTGAGAGTTAGTTACCACAATGTCACAATGTTAAACCCACATTTTGTATGAAATTTTACAATAATTATTTTAATTATATAGTTTATGAGAAAATTCTATACAAGATAAAGTTAATCAAACAATAACAAATATTAAACATATGAGCATAGATTCCAAGAAATATTAATTATATATCCAGTTATATATTTAATTATATCAAAATTATCAAAAATAGGTATGAATCTTAATGGGTCTTGTACCCATAGGTTGGCACTGAGGCTAGGCCCACTGTGGAAGAATAGTTCGGAAGCTGCAGCCTAGGAGAAGGCCTGGGATCGCGCCTCAGGTTCGGCCATCGAGATGTGGGTCATCCATGCCACCGGCCATATGCAGCCTATAAGTGTGCATCCCAACAACCCCAACTCAGCTCCACTTCAACGGACATACCCGTATGATTACAACTCGTGCGTGGTCCTCTAGTGGCAATTGCCAGTGCATGTAGCCAATCACGGTGTAGAGCGCTCCTCCAGCCCAACGGCCAATAGCCTGGTCAGAGCTGCGCGTGTTTGTGAAAAGAACTTGCCATAATTGTTAAGGCAGCCAAGCGAATATCAAAGGAGAATCGCTGCCAATAAGGCAGCTATAATATGGCGTGCCTCATGATCGCTTCAAAAAAGGAAAGAGTATCCCCGTACAGCCAAGGCTACCGCAATCGATTTCTGAAATCACCAAGACAACTCAGCAAATCTACGTAAGCAACTACTGCTAGCTATATGCCCCAAAGTAAGCTTTGCAGCCCCCGCTCTATAAATATCCCCCTTCCTTTGCAGAAAAGGGGGAAGTCAATCTGGGCTCGTAGTCCACAAACGAGATGATTTGGCTAGTGGCAAAACCCAATGGAGGAGGAAAAAAGAGAGGGGGAGAATTGTAGAAGAAAACTCTTTCCAAACTCTCAAGAATGGAGAACGAGGGAGATGACCAAGGGCATGCCATGATCAGTCTCAGGGCTACCTCCTGCCAGAGAAGAATTTTTTTTCCTTGCTGATTACTAATCTTGACCAATAAAGATGACTCATAGAGTATGGCGCAGAGAGCCCCCTCCATCTGCAATCAGGAGAAGATTGGTGAGTGAACTCTTTCGTCATCTTTAGCGCCTAGAAATCTTTTCCTCCTCCGATTAGACATGTCTCCGCAGGTGTACTCGATAATCAACCACTCCTTAGCAAGTTCATCACTCCTCTATTCTTGTTGGAGCTCAGTCTTTCATCTCGTAAAGCCCCCTATGGTCGGGTGCACTTAGCTGAAGCCTTATTCTCTATCTCACAAAGCCCCCATGGTAGGGCACACTTGGTCAAAGCCTTATTCTCCATCTCTCAAAGCCACCCCCTGGTTGGGCGCACTCAATCAGAGCTTGGTCCTCCATCTCTAAAAGCTACCCCTTGACTGAGCACACCTCAATCAAAGCCTTGTCCTCCATTTCTCAAAATCGCCCCCTAACCGGGTGCACCTCAACAGAGCTCAATCCTCTTTCTATCAAAGTTGCTCCCTGATCAAGCGCACTTGATCAAACCCTTATCCTCCATCTCTCAAAATCGCCCACTAATTGGGCGTTCCTCATAGAAATTCAGTCCCCCCATCTCTCAAAGCCACGCCATAATCGAGCACACCTCAATCGAAGCCTTGTCCTCCATCTCTCAAAATCGCCTCTGACTGAGAGCACCTCAACGGAGCTCAATCCTCCATCTCTTAAAGCCGCCTCTGATTGGGCGCATCTTAGCGAAACTCAATCTTCCATCTTTCAAAGCTGCCCCCTAGTCAGGTGCACTTACCGGAGCTCAATTCTTCGTCTATAAGCTACTCCCAAGCCAACCACAATCAAAATACTCAATCCTCCCATAGCATGCATCCAAGCATTCTCTCATATCATCGCATCTTTCCATCTATTTAGAAATATTTCTGATTTGAGTGTCAGAAGATAAATCAATGAGCAAATTCACCAACCCTCTAACCTCTTGTTTATTAATTGTGGTGTGCATGATCTAGATTCGCAATGATGGAGGCTAAACCCGTTCCAATTTAACCCGCCGTAAAAGATCGAGTAGCTCTCGAATTCGTATAATAACCTAGATTTTGTAACGCATTATTGGTGCTGTTTATGGAAATAATTAAAAAGTCTAACCATCATACACACAAGAGCAAACATGGTCAGCGTCACGGGCACGAGCTAGCACACCAAGCAGCGATTTCTCCTCCCGCGATGAGGACCCCTCCATGGGTAGTTGCATAGACAGACGACCAACCCCGGACTTGTGGATGCTTGCCGCCCTACTAGGCTACCTATCCTGGTCCAACTTTAGACCATCTGCACTCGTCCGAAGGTGCAATGTTGGGGGCTCTGCCCTTCACCTCCTAGAGCCTCAAGGGATCCCGACGTGGTGTGGACAGCAGGCTAGAACGCCCTCAAGGGTGGAGAAATCCCTAACCCCCGTATGCAATGTCTCATACTAGAAGACGCCGAGCAGGGTCCTCCCTCAGTGCCTACCGATTGCATGTAAGCAAACAAGCACAATCGATGCCCGTGCTCCTGCCAGCACATCAGACTGAGATGTTGTCTCCCATGGCAACAACCCTCTGATCAGCCACGGCAATGTGTGGCCTACCTCTGACGAGCATGCACTCACCACCCAATGAGGCATAGTGCTTAAACCACTCTAGGCCCTCTACGCTCATTTGGACGGGTAGCGGCTGGGGGCACTTTCCTCCCTCATACAAATGTCTACACCCAAAAGGAGAAGCCAGAGGAAAGGACATCCTGCCAAGAGAAAATCTCATCCGCCTAACTACCTCAGAATTTGGAAGGATCCGAGCGATAAGGCCCACTCTCAAAGAAATTTTGACCAGGTCCTGAAGTGTAGGACAAAAGCCCGGAACAGTGATTCCTTTACTATCGCTAAGACGATCAGTAACCCTCCAATCATAAGGAAGACTTCAGTAACAGCAATAAACTCTTTGTCATCCCCATGTTGGGAGAATAAGCATAACATAGGAACGGCTCCCAAAATGTCCTTCCCACTGCTCGTGAGAGGCCTGACTCAAGGGCTTGGTAAGGCCGATTCTGCTGTAACACTTCTCATTGACCCTGTGCATAGCAACAGATCCCGTAGAAGCTATTACAATTATGAGGTTTTGATTTTCAAAATATCGTAATTAAGAGTAATTAAGATAATATAATAATATATATGAAAAAGTAAGTTTCGGAAGTGGAATAGGATATCGGTGAGGACACCGGCTGGGAGCCTGAGGCAGTACCAGGGCACCCATTCTAGGGTAGTGGCACCTACCGACTGCTCAAGCGCCAACAGGAGGCGCCAAATCCAGTGTATGCACACTTGAAGTGCACTAGCGTCGCGCTCGAGCGCCCATTCCAATGCTGCCATGCTTGATTATCGCTCGAGCACTAGCATGCCGGTCGATCTGTATTTAAATGCGCAAAGGTTTCTTTTTCGGTTAGTTTTGACAAGTCTGTGAGAGATAGAGAGAGAATGTGAAGGAAAAGAGATAGAAGGAGGAGATTGAAGCACCGAGTTCATTTCTGGCTTAGGGCTAGTTAAGAAAGTTATAAATCTGGCCTAGGCAAGTGCGCCCATATATTTTTCTTTCTCTTGTTACACTTTTGTTCCGTTCTCTTTAGGTATTTTTATTCCGATACCCATCTACACTTATATTTTATGAAACTCATGTCTTGAACATGTATATATATTGATTTTATGTTCGATTTCTAAGTTTTATGAAATATTATGCTTCAAACAAAACCCTACACCACACCCTGTATTTTCTCCCATTTGTTTTGGGATTTATGTACAATATGGACTTGAAACTTGGAACCCTAATTTACAAACGTGATTATTTGGTATTTATTCATATGTATTTAGTAAATATAATGTTTTATATTTTGAAAATATTATTGGATGCTTTTGTGAAGGGATTTATTATCCGAAAGCTACAAAGTTTTATTTGGCTCAACATGGTAAGGATTTTCTAATATTTTTCAAATTTTATATTAATTTGTGCATGCACTTGAAATTATGTAAAAATTTAAACTCTCAAGTGAATGATAATATGTATGTGTATCTGAGAAATATGAGAATTATGCAAAGTATATGAAGAAAACTCCATAATTTGTTATATTTGATGATTTGTTCTCCAATGAGTGAGAACTTTGTATAAGAATATGTCGACATTTTCTTAAGAATAAGTAATCATGAAATTGGACTAATGATTTATATTTCAAAGGGTAGTATTTTCTAACATACCTTAGAATATTATAGTGGTAAACTGATGAATGCTCTTGGGCCATATGAGATGCTACGGTGGCATATGTGTTATCTGACCTCGTATATTAGGTGAAAAGTACACTGTCTGCTACGGGACAACAAAGTTGAGGTATCGTGGGTAGTGCCATAAAATGTGTAGATGCATACACATTTCATTCCTCGTTCAGCTACTCTATGAGCTGGTAAGGTCTATTGGCCTTTATTTTCTAAATAATGAATGAATTTCTACATATTTTAGAATCTAAATGAATCAAATATAAAATGTGAAAAGATAAATGTATTCCAAAAAATATATTTAATCATACTTTATATTTATGCATCTGTATTATACTCTTACTTCCCTTCCATTACTTTATTTTGAGTATATTGTTTATTGTCATTGGTTATATTGTACAGGCTGAGCATTCGACTCACTCCTTACTATTTTCTTACATTCGGATGAGTACGAATTTATGCTTGATACGGCAGAGTGGAGATTAGCAGTTGGCTAGGCAGTGGATTTGAAAGATTATTCTATAGACTCAAATTTTTGTGGTATTGTACTTATGTATGAAGAAAATTTTTGTACATTTTGAAGGATATGTATTTGTTATATTGATGATGTATAGTATAACTTAGTTCCGCTGTGTATTAATAATTGTATATGCTTTCATAGGTTATTATGATTTAATTTTGAAGTACCTAGTGGTATCTCTTATGAGTCGACGTTATATCCGGAAATATGACCTCGGTACCACTAATAGATTGTGGCCATTTTGGATTATGTGCATGATTGTTGTTGTGATATGCATGTTGTACAGGATATTGTACAGGTTTTGTTTGTCTGACGAATATTTTGAGGCGGAACCTTATCGATTTTTTATTAGAATTTGGTCCGTCATAGCAATCCTTATGATGGGGAGCTCAATATGCTTTTTTTTTTTGGTAAGTAAGTATTTTGGATTAATGGGAGAAAAAATTATAAAAAATATGTTTATCTCCAAGTATTTTGACTTGAAGATAAAATATAACCGCTAGGGCATACCCCGAGCGGACATTACATCAAAGTATACAAAATGGCCTCTAGGAGGACAGCGTTTGCCGAAAACGACAAAATATGACATTTCCATCATAAACAAACTAAACGCGGCATGTAAAGGTGATACACAAAAACGGCTTCACACGGTGGCACGCCATAGGCACCGCACATGAGACAAGAGAAAGCTCCAGGCTCGAGACCAGCAACATCATCTTGGCTATCTAACATAGCAAAGTGACATCTCAAAAGAACCCTTAAAATCAAGGCTTCAACCTCATAAAGCATCATACCAATCTGGAAATCACATCGGGCAGGCTGAAGCCCCATCCCATCGAAAGCGGCTTGACGCGGCTTCACGGACCCTGCACCATCAAGGCACTGAGCATCGAACCTCAACAATCCGAGGCAAAGACACTGAGTGCGAGATCCAAAGAAGGTTGCGGCACCCCGATTCAAAATACAGGCCATCCGGGCACTAGCAAAACCGCATCCAAGAACATGAATGGGCAAAACGAGGCCTACCAAGTCCCTCCAATTTCAGGGTCAAATGTTTATCGCAATCTCAGTGACAAAGATGCAACAAACCACATTCCAATAGCATGCTACAACAAAATCCATAACCAACGTGCAACAGGCGAGCATAAAGAGGCGGCAGCATATCATATACCATGCCTCTAACATCGAGATCCACCAAGCACCATCGGTGCCAGGCGATGAACCAACCATCACCAATAGGCAATATCAGCTACTCCTAATGCAAAGGGACGAACCTTATATGGAGAGAGTAACGGGGAGATGAGATTAGTGGAGCAGCGTGAGAATGGCGGCGCCTGACCCAAATATGATTCACAAAGAACACACCATCAACGGCATCCAAATCTCACTTTGCACCCATCCAGCCACAACCTCGGCATCTGGAGATAGCACATTCAGCGGCCAAACCTGTGAGGCAAGGCTAAATGTCCAGGAGAGACAAGAGCCGAAAGCGGCCGGGGAGGGCAGCAAGCGGGAGGGCCTCCACCAACCAGGTTGTCGTTTTTCAGCCACCGAAGCGTGCCATTCGATCGCAGCAATAGAATCCCACTGCCCAGTCCTCTCATCGACAACCGGGAGTAAATTCGCATTTGCAAGAGCGTGCAATGCCCGGCCCTCAAGAGGCGTCCATTGCATTCGGTTTTCCTTTGTTGCAACATGATTGAAGCACATCCATCAAAGAACTTCATACACCATGGTCGACAATCGATCGCATCCCAATCGGGAACAGGGGCCACGGTGATGTGGGGACCACAAATACATCAATCCACAACATCCGGTAGATTAAAAGAGCAAAGCAGAGTTCACACCTCATCAGACACGCTATTGGATCACAATATCAAAGGGTCAGCCGGCCGTTCCATCATTAGCCCCAACCCACTAGGCGCGGGACATCCATTTCAAGAAACACGTAATTCCAGTTCGTCTTAAAAAAAACAGTACCCACAACCACCTCCCTGCCTACGGCAGTGAATAGCCACCACAGGCTTAATCAGCAAGAACCACCAAGCTTATTTACCAGCTGCTAACCTCCATTTTCATAAAAAAATGGAGCCCCAACAGCACAGGCAGCGAACCAAAATAGGATCTATTCACCCCAACAGCAGCATCCAAACTTACCAAAAAATCCAACAGCACAGACCAGTGGAGGCAGATGAAGATCCCAGGAGAGTAGGATTTATTATGCCCGAAAAGGACCAAAAGACCTCCAAGCACATTCTTCTACAATTTGTTCAAAAACTAGTCAACAAGAAGCAGAAAGAAACCACCAAAAAAAAACACCAGATCAATTCCAAGGCCCCGGAATCAAGACCCAGACAAAAAAAACCCAGCAGCAAGGGCCTAGGAGCCAGAGATGCCACTGGACTTTTTGGAGCCAGCCTTTTTCTTTTTCCTAGACTTAGGAGTCTTCCACTCAGCCTCTAAGCCCCTCAATTCATCTACCACAGCGGAATTTGAAGAATATTGCTTAGTAATTCTCTTAATAGAGCTTGGGGTAAGCATAAATTCATCTAAATCGATATTATGGTGTAGAGGTTCGGAATCCAGGGAATTAGGATCCAAATCATCCATCTGCATATCCAGGAAGCCATCCAAACATCTGGAATCATCCGGTAGACTAAATTGATGCGCCCACTCAGCGAGACAATTATGGAATAGCACTCTCAATCTGGCCATCAATGGAGAACCCAAAAAGGAGGAGCTCATCTGATTAATGATCCTGGTAACCCCAAATCAGGGCCTGAGGCACCGGAATAGGAAGAGGGGAATTTGGGCTAGTAAGACAGACCGAATCGGCAAAGGGAAGAGCTGGAGCTTCAATCTCAGCCCGACAAAGAAGTTGTTCATTTAGAACTGCTATGGGGGTCTGGAGTTACTCCGGTTGGGGCAAGGCTTCTTCAGCCATAGAACAAGGAAGTTGACCGAGATTTACCATACAGCGTCGATTGGAGGCATAGTTACTTGGCAACCCGGACTCACATGAACCTCGGGATGAGGGTTTTCATTTAGGACAGGACCGGCTAGCCCGAACCCGAGAGGTTTAGGATGAGAATTACACAGAACGAGCTTGGACGGCAATTTGTCTCCGGATGCCCAATCTATTGGCATCGAGCACATCTCGGTTGGCTTCAGCTATAAGCCACATTCACCGAAGCAAATTCAATAGAAGAGAACAAGGATGAATGATGGAGTGAGGGAACGGCCCATCCATACCAACTTCAACGCACATCTTTGCAAAGGACAGATTTTCCATACGAGCTGTCTTGGGATCAATCTGAAGAGGAATCCCAATCATCTTGGCTAACTTGACAAAGACCGTGCGACCACAATTAAGTGGTATGTTCGACATTTTTATCCAAATTGGAAACCGCTTGTGTTCTTCTTTTGATAGCTCCATTCCGGGCTTCAGTGCTTTAGGAAGATTGCTTTGCCGGAGAAAATCCATGGACCAGACGATAACTTTCTCCACCATTTCTTGAAGGGAAGCGGAAGAAAAAAGCCGCATTCGCTGCGTTGCCGTGGTGCTTGAGACCGAATCGAGACCATATCTTCATAGCAATTACTTTAACAGCCGTGAAGTGTGGAGGAGTGTTAAGGAAGTAGCCTACTAATGTATGACTCCAAAAAGAGTTACCTTGTTCGATGACCTCCGGGCGGAGGTGAGAGCGAACGTCGAGAACACAATGAAGCTTGGAGAGGGAAGAAACGGAGCTCGAGCTAAGCCCAGGCCGTCCTTCTTTACAACATCAGCCCATGAATGGGGAGACACATCGTTACCGCCGGAATGGACGGGATCGGAAGTTTGGGGACCCCGAGGCAGAAAAAGAAGCACAGGTCCAAGGCGAAGGAAGATTTGAGGAAGGATTTGTCGAGTGCGAGACGGAGTTCTGAGGAGAGAAGATGTGGATAAGGACGGGGGGAGCGGACACCGGAGGAGGAGCAAGGGGGTCGACCATGGCCATCAACGAGCACCGCTGCCAGAGACGGAAGGAGCGTCAGGCAGAAACGGCATAATCGAATTTCAAATTTTGAAATTCGAAGTCTAGAGAGAAGGAGGAGAACTTCTCTCTACTGATGTCCAGCTTAAAGTTGGGAGCTCAATGTGCTTGGCCTGCTACTGCTACCCATCGCACCAGTCATGGTGATGACCATTCTTCAGGTAGCCATGCTGACGGGCGACTAACCCCAAGCATGCAAGCACTTAGTGCTCGGGTAAGTACCCACTTTCAGACGGTTTGCACCCGTCCGAAGGTGCAATGCTTGGGGCTCCGCCATCCAACTTTCAAACAATGTGAGAGAATCATCATCCTCAAAGGATCTAGTAGCTAGACAACCTTAGGGCCCGGGTGGCCAGAGCGATAGGGCCTAATTGTAATCAGAGCACTGACCGAGTCACAAGATGTAAGCAGTAGGATGGAACACCCTTGGGAGTGATAGAGTCCTCATTCCTTTGCATGTGGTGTGTCATACCAGAAGATACTGCCAATGTGCCGAGCAAGGTAGGTAGTAGGCTGGAACACCCCTAAGGGTAGTGAAGAGCTTAGCCCCTTGTATGCGGTATCCCCTGCCAGAAGGCATTGCCCACTTAACGAGCAAGGTTTTCTCCTTTCTGGCACCCGCAGGCCACATGTCAGCAATGTAAGCTTGACATCCAAGACTGAGCCGCTGGATGACTACCATGCAGTAGGCCGAAATGCCCTTAGGAGTAGCAGAGTCCTTGACCCCCTGCCTATGGTGTTTCATGCTAGAAGATGCTGCCCAACCTCTAGTGTGTCGAGCGGCAGGCTGGAACCCCCTCGGGGCTGTCAAAGTCCTCGACTCTCCTTACTTGCGGTGTTTCACGCCAAAAGACACTGCTTCAAGTCATGCCAACCCAGCATGGCAGACCCAACCATTCAAAGAATATAGACCGCAGACATAGAACTGCCAGTGGGAGTGGCAAATCCCCCTATTGATGAGAACTGTTCCTAACCTCAGCGATTCTCCAAAAAAGGCTAGTCCCATGGGCCCAAAGCACCCTACAACCTAAGAGGTGCAACAACTGATTTCCCACCAAGCTTAGGTAAGTCTTGCATGCATAATGTTGATTGCCTAAACCATATTTTAGTTAATAAAATAGTCATTTTATCTGCTCATGCGAGTGCTTGTATAACATCTCATTGAATGACCTACACTGCCCCAAAATCAGGTGAATTTCTCCTCGTCTACCCCTCGACCTGCAAACTGTTAAAGAACCACGATCCTGAGTCTAGCGGCCCATTCGCGGTTGGATCTGCGCCTTCGTCCTATACCATGCAACCCATTCACGGTCGAATTTGAACCTTGATCCCATACTGAGCGGCCCATTTGTGATTGGATTAGAACCTCGGGCCCGCACCGAGCGGCTCATGCACAGCCGGACACTAAAAACCTTAGGGGACTTTTCAACATACGTGCAATGACTTTCTACAATAGGGACGAGCACCATCAGTCTACAATGGTCAACGGATTAGGACCAAATGAATGAAAGTTATGACATCCTCAAACAGGACCGAGTGCCGAAGGACACATGCGGGCGACCGCCTAGACTACACTAAAGCCCGGCAATGATAGTCACATGGCTTCTCTGCCAACCATATTTTCTCAGCAGCATAACCTCCTCCTAGGAACAAGCGCAATCGGCCGAGTGCATCCAACCGAGCCCGACAACAATGGCACCAGTGCCTAGCCGGCAAAGAATTTGTATGTGCCACAACCTCCTCCTGACCGGAGCAAAGGCAACAAGACAAAGGCACCTGTTTAAACTCGACCACGATGGCGATTTTGCTTAATGAACAAAGAAAAACCTAATTCATTAAAAATTAGGATATACATTTGAAGGCATCCGACAGCCTCAAAAGATACAAGATGTTATCTGCGCCTACAGCCTACCCAGATGGCTATCATATGGTCGAGGGCACTTCAGAGAATGTGGTGCAGGCCCTCTACCTTCTCTAACCGAGAAATCAGTTAGGTTTGAGCGGCGAGAAGTTTCAGCATTCCTTAAGTCCAAGAAACCGACAAGGAAGTTCAGAGATGCCAAAGAGGCTATCCGTTTGTAAAAATGCATGCCCCCTGAAACCGTTTATCTAGTATAGGGGCCACCTCCTTAGGACAAAACCTTATCCTTAGCTCTCCCTCCATTCCAGTGCACATGCCAAATAGATCATCATGCTGTCACCAACTCTCCAGAAACTCATCCGTAAGCAACGCTATCCAATTCGGAGCCTGACCATTGACCTCTAAGAGCTCTTGCGATCTCGCCTTGGACTTAGACAGAGCTCAGTCAAGGTAGCTGGCCCACTCCAAGCACTACTGGGCCTCAGAAATAGCAGCGTTGACCTAGTGTTCCATCTCTCCGGTGACTTGAATAGTGTTCATGCATAGCAAGTGAGCAATCTCATTCCCTCGCAAGCGTATAGCCTCCTCCAACCAGCCAAGCACCCCCGCGGCTGTCAAATAGAAAAGAGTGGCTAGACAGAGGCTATAGCAAAAAAGCACGCCACCCAAGATTCATAGAACATTACCTCCATACGAGAAGATCCGATGGATTCAAGGCCTGGGGCGCCAATCAGAGCCTCTTGGGGCTTAATAATTGGGGCACCTGGGTGGGTCCCCTCAGCAGCAGCCCCACTTACTGAGTCCTCTTCCTCAATTACCTCCATCATTCGCTCGTCATTACTTCCCTCCTCCATCGAAAACTCAGAGGTGGAGGAAGATGATACTCCCCAGGCCAATGCAAGCAAAGTGAAAATATCAATAACGTTTCAGTTATCCATCCAAAAGGCAAGGCTAGAAGATGGCAAAACAAAAATAGAGACATCCACAAAAGTCAAGTGATGAAGAAACAGTTGGGGGTCAGTGCTTAAATAGCCAACACCCCAACCAAGCGACAACGTCATTCAAAGACATAGAAGCGGCACACCCCATAATGACCTCGACACATGTCCTCACCCTGGCGTAGATTAGTGTGTCCTTTCACTATCACCATTATGACGACTGACGCAATGCCTCCTTGCATAGCCCACCGACAATTGATGGGTTTTGACGCATTATTTGATGTGACGGTAGCGTATCTCAGATAATGATGCCAGGTGCACCGTTCCCCAAAGAAGGCAGGTTGACAATGCTTGACTCTGATAGACTCGAGGTTGGTTCAACCAATCCACCTCCCAACCAAGCGTTGAGATGAGCTACTGAAGATTGAATTTCCAGAAGATTGAGTTGTTAGCTCGGTCGAACTGTCAGGGTATTGAAATCCAAGCAACAAACAAATGGCATCCAAACACTTCAGCCATCCACACCATTTTCTAGGCCGCAGACGGATGGCACACAGCCCTAGCGGGCTCAAGGCTAATTTGCTCGACTTGTGTCCCTGGCTAAGCATCACAATGATCGACCGAGGGTCGGACCACCAAAAGATTGGGTCACTAGTCGCCTTAATAGTCAGATTACCAAAAATCAAGCAATGTCCAAATACTTCAATCATTTACAACATGCAAACATATTGGAGCCATGCAGCAAAGATAAGGAATGCCTGATAGTTTTATTCATTAATTCCATTTACAAAGTACAAAATTGACAACGACGAACGCACAACTCAAAAAGGAAATAAAAATACATGGGACGATGATCCGGCTAAGGAAGCCCTACTTCACTAGGACGAACACCCAAAGGATAAGCAAACACATGACCCTGAGATGAAATCTCAGTGACCATAATCGTACATTTTAGACAATCAAGAAGATAAGGCTCCTACTCATTGCTGTAATCTAGCTACTAAAGTAAGAAGCACATGCAAAAGCCCTCTGCCGCAAGAGCAAAGGGAGGAGGCGACCACTAGAGACCATTTATTGAGATAGGTTATAGCCGCACAAACTAGAGTTTGCTTCAGACACAACGCGGCGACAATTGATTGGACCCTCAGCGGACTCATGAAGCTCCTCCTCAAGCAAGCGCTAACAATCCAACATGGGCCACAGATGGAGTGGCCGTTCACCCCTATGGGATGGTGAAGAAGCAATCTTCTCCCCTTCGGGGGCTGAGCCACCCCTCCATTGAGTCGCCCTGACATGAATTATGCGACGGAAGCTGGGAGAATGAGATAACGGCAACCTGCGCTTGGGCGACCCTCGTTACGGCAAGAGAACAACCCAAGTAAGGAAGTCAAGGCAAACTTGAAAGGCATCTTTGAACCTCTTAGAGCTTCCTTAGATCCCGGCCAATGGCAATGCAAGCTCCATGCCCTCTCCAATCTCTCGCGTCACTTGGCTTATGGGAGAATGATTTGTACAACAAGGCAAAGGAAGCCCCTCCATTTGCAGCCAATGGAGGAAATCGATGAACAATCATTGCAGAAGATCACGCCTACCACTATTATCCTCAGAGAATCAACGACGCTCAAAAGAGAACCAGCCCCAAATCTTGCCAAGCTAGGCAAAGGATCATTACTCCCATGTACGGAAAGGCTGCAGAACTCCTCAGAAAGGAAAGCGTTCAGGCCTGCCATAGGCGTTCCATCAGAGGCATGTCGAGGGTTAAAAACTTTAAATCTCCCGACAATGGGGCTAGTGATGGGTCCTATACCCATGAGTTGGCTCTGAGTCTATTCCTACGGTAGAAGAACAGCCCGAAAGTTGCAAACCAGGAGAAGGCCCCGGATCATGCAGCCTAGGATTGGCCATCAAGACGTGGACCATTTATGCCGCCTGCCATATGCAGCCCATCAATGCGCGTCCCAGCAACGCCAACTTAGCTCCGACTCAATAGACATACCTGCATGATTACAATTCACGCATGGTTCTCTAGATGGCAATCACCAACATGTGCCGCCAATCACAGTGCAAAGCGCTCATTTAGCCTAACAACCGATAGCCTGGTCAGAGCCGTGTGCATATGCAAAAGGAACTTGCCATAATTATTGAGGCAATTTGGTGAATATCATAGGATAATTGCTCCCAAGAAGGTAGTTGCCATACGACACACCTCACGATCGCTTCGAAAAAGGAAAGAGTATCCCCGTATAGCTAGGGCCATCGTAATCAATTTTCAAAATCACCGAGGCAGCTCAACGAATCTGCATGAGCAATTGCTGCCAGCAGTATGCCCCAAAATAGGCTTCACAGTCCCCACTCTATAAATATCCCCCTTCCTCTGCAGAGAAGGGGGAGGTCAGTTTGGGCTCTAAGTCCCTAGAGGAGAGGATTTGGCTAAGGTTAAAACCTTAGGAAGGGGGAAAAAAGAGGGGAGGAGAATCCTAGAAGAAAACTCTTTCCAAACTCGTAAGAATGGAGAATGAGAGAGATGACCAAGGGTATGCAACGAACAATCTCAGGGCTACCTCCAGCCTGAGGCAAATCATTCATCCTTACCGATTACTAATCCCGATTGGTGAAGACGACTCGTAGAGTATGGCATAGAGAACCCCCTCCGTCCTGACTGACTGGAGGTGAACTTTTTCTTCGCCGTTAGTGACCAAGAATCTCTCCTCCTCCAGTTAGCCACCCCTCCACAATTACACTTGATAATCAGCCACTCATTGCTAGAACTCAGTTTTCTATCTCTCAAAGTCGTCTCCTGGTTGGGCTCATTCAGTCGGAATCTTGTCCTTTATCTCTCAAAGCCGCCCTTAATCAAACGCACTCAATCGGAGCCTTGTCCTCCATCTTTTAAAGCCCCCTTGCCAAGCGCACATTAGCAGAGCTCAATCCTCCATCTCTCAAAGTTGCCTCTTGGTCAAGCGTACTTAGTTAGAGCCTTACCCTCCATCTCTCAAATCCACAACTAGGCCAAGCGCACTTAGTTGGAACCTTATCCTCCATCTCTCAAAGGCATCCTGTGGTCGGGCACACCTCAGCGGAGCCCAATTCTCTATTTTGCAAAGTCGCACATCAGTCAGGTGCACTTGTTGGAGCTCAGTTCTCTATCCATAAGCTGATTCCTAACCGAGCACATCCAAGACACTCAATCCACCCATAATATACATCCATGCATTTCTCTTATATTATTGTACTTTTTCACTAATGAGAAAGATTTACGAATTGAATATCGGAAGATAAATTGGGAAATAAATCCGACCAATCTTTTAACATTTTATTTATTAGTTGTAGTGCAAAATCCAAGTTTGCAGTGATAGAGATCGAACTCACTCCAATTCGACCTGCAGTGAAAGATCGAGCGGCTTTCTAATCATCTGTCACGAACTCGGACCAAGCAGGTTAATTTAAATAATTAATTATAATTTCTAAAATTTAATATATCAAATAAGTTCAGCAAATAATATTAAATCCCAAAATTTTGGATGTGACAAACCAAATACACATGATTAACAAATTATAAATCCACACAAGACCTCATCGCCATCCAAATAAAACAATCATGACCTGCTCTACAATTATTGTAATGGATATAACAATCCAACCTAAATTAGGATCAAATATAATATAATGTCTGAACTACTTCTAAAATATAATCATAAGCCTATATCTGACCAATTCATTATCCAATCACATCAAATACCAATTTAATCTATGCTACTGAAATTAAAACTCATCAAATCTGGCGAATAGCCAACAAATCACGTCCTAACTCTAGCATAAGTTCGATTCTTCTACTTTGAAGGAATAAAATAGGAAAAGTGAGCTTAATACTCAACAAGTATAATATTTTAAATAAAAAAAGTCTAATAAATTAGAGAAAATGTCATATGAATAAAAATCCATTCAAATGACAAGATAAATCCAATATAAAATTCAAGATCCAAAATCTAATGGCAATCTTGTACTCTAAATCAAATATCCAAATTCAAAAAAAATATTAAAATTATAAAACAGTCCTCATCGGGACGTGTATATATATATAAACAAAATAGAAGTGATCCAAGCCAATTCCGATAGGCAATTCGCCAATTCTAAATTCCAAGTCCGAGTTTGAGTCCGAGTCCAAATTCAATACCCGATTAACTTGTGATTTAGGGCAGAATTCGATAGCGAGATAATCTAATAGCGTGTGCAAAAGTCGAAGGAGCGTCGCAGTAATTAGTCCAAGGGTTCGGATCAAAACATATAGTCCAAAATTATTTGTACGAGACATACCGAGACCCAACTAAGGGTAAAATCAATGAATTTTAAATCTAAATCTAATATCCAAATCCAAATCAAAGTCCGATACAAATAAATGCAGAGATACAATTCGTGTATCAAATTTGGGTTCCGATTATTTAAAGACTAGCTTGATGAAGGGTTACACATGATCCCGGTAATCTTAGACAAAAGCAAATGTACATTAGGCTAGCAAATATGGCTACTCATGTACTCTATACCCATGGGTAAGGTTGCTCACTCTTACTTACCACCCGAGACTTTGAATGTAATTTTTAAACTTGTTAGATATATTAGGACTTTGAAATATATTATAAGGTCAAATCAAATCGTCCAAAAAGGAAGAGTCATTACTTCAAACCTTTCCTATAGGTAGAAAGAGATTTTCAAATAAAAATATCTCCCCGTCAAGAACTGGCCAGAAAATCTAATAATTCAAATATAAATGTAGTAACCACAATCCGACATGTATATGTAATTATACAGTCTATGCAAAGTTTCATACTCATTTTCATATAAATATACCAATATAAAAATATACAGTATTCAATAAATTATTTAAGATTTCAGAAAAATATTAAACTCTTCAAAAATATAAAATATAGTCCAATAATCCCCAAAGCATCCAATGAACTATACATACATATCCAAAATAAATAATTTAAGTGTATAAAAATATATACATGTTAGTAAAAATTTTATACAGTATCTAAAATATTTTAAATGTTAAATCAGACCAAAGAAGAGGTTTACAGATACTTGCCTTAGTATCATACTTCACAAATTTGAAAAAAGAAGTCTTGAAGTATGTGAACAGCACCCTTCTCTCTCCTACGGTGCATGCTGCCTCTCTCTCTTCCCCCTCTCTCTCTCTCACTTCGCACCTCTATCTCTCTGTTTTTTCCACGGTTGCTTTCATAGGCGACGACTCTGGCACGGATGACGGCGGTGACCACAATGGCAGCGAACCCGGTGACAGCACGACATGAACGACAACGCATGCGAGCCGTCATTCCTCCCCTCTCCTTCGACTACGAGCCGCCTCCACCAAAATATCAAAAATCACGATTTTTATCTAATTTTTCTCAAAATTCACACATGCAAACAAAGATTCAACATTAATGAAGAGAATAGAAGAATTTATTTACCTTTATTTTACCGCTTTTCTCCGGTGACGATTGCGAATTGACGGCGGCCGTTCAGCTTCGGTTCGAGAATCCGTCTTCTACAAACACCGGTGGACAAAATGGAGGGTATCACTGCGGAGAGGGCTTCGCCGGCTCCCATTCCCAACGTCGAGACCTCTGGGACAGCGGCGGCAGCAGCTTGTGCCGATCACCCTCTCTCTCTTCTTTTCTCCCCCTCCGCTTTCTCTCTCCCTTTCTCTCTCCCTGACTCTCTTCAGATTTCGTTTTTCTTTTCTTTTCTTTTCTTTTTCTTTTTTTTGTTTTAATTATTATTATTATTATTTTAAACTTTTTTATTTTAAAATTCAAACCGATTTTCAAGCTATAGCACGAGCAAACTTTGAACGCCAATCCGATTAATCCAAATATCCTTCCAAATTTTATAATATTGAATTAATTTTTACTATACCCAAATTATACAAAATTATAATTAATATTAAATTAATCTTGTTGGGCCCCAGTATAAAGGCCCATAAAAGCACGGCCCAAATGAAAGAGGCCCAGAGACATCCACACGAGCAGATCAGATGGCCCGGGCGAGAAGCCCAAGGGCCGAGAGCACAGGGGGTTCCTTACCACCCAAGCGGCCAAGAAGCCAAGGAGAATCTCTCGGACTTTCCAGAGGACCTCGCGGGGACTGTTCTCTCCTCCCAAGACCGCGAGGTTGCGAGAGGACTCGCAGCCGTCCGAGAACCGCCCGTCCATGGCTGAGAATGCCAACTGGCCTATTTCGACGGTTTCCAAGAAAGCACGCAACTCGCGCATCGCCGCATCAACAGAGCATGCCTAGTCAAATCGGGCGGATATCCGATTCTGTACACGACACCTTTTTGAAAGGCTGCCACGGCCGCCGTCCGCATGCCATTTCCCACATGTCAGCTGCATTAAAGGAAGCCAGTGGCCTAGCTCCTCAACCGTCGGATGGACGACACGTGTCCACTCCCCAACGGTCCGACTGCCACTATAAATACACAGCAAGATCTCCTTCCCAGGAGAGACCCTTCCAGAGACACGCAAAAGAGAGAGCCTTTTAGACTCACAAAGCTTCCAGCAAGCATTCCCCTTCTCCACGCCTAACACCCCAGAAGACGTGTAAGAAGGCTCCTTGAGAGCATAGGCTTATTAGGAGATAAACACAAAACGAGAGATAGGGAAGGAATAACCTCACTGTTGTACTGTAAAATCTCCAACCCATATAGTGAAGCTCTTTACGGGCCCCGAGCCTAGTGGTTTTCCTCCCCATTCAAGAGGAGGTTTTCCACTTAAAACATCCGGTCCCAGTTCTCATCTCGTATCCAAAGACTTCACTCACTTGTATTTGCTGGGAACCACGCATCGGCGACCGAACGCCGAGGTCCAACGCCCCTTATCAACGAGCCTCCCGAGAGATCCTACTGGGTGGTCGACACCCCGTATCTCTCTGCCATAGCAGTCATCCCACTGGGTGACCCTCACCATCTCCAACTCGCGTCCATAGCGAGCTCAGGTGGGAACGTAACGCAACATTGGCGCCGTCTGTGGGAATAAAAGGAAGGACAAAAAACTAAGCGGCTTCCCATCCCCCAACAACAAGCAAACGCCCCAACGATGCTCAGCAGACAAGGCAGCACGTCCACCGGAAGAGGAGACCGCCATGACGAGTGCCTCCCGTCGGGCAGCAGAACGGGCGGCGGTCCCGGCACCAGCGTGCGCAAACTGGCGCAGAAGGTGGACAACCTCACGAGGGCCGTTCGCAACCTCCAGCAGAAGGCAGGCGGACATTCTAGGAGCCCACGCTCCGAAAGCCCGCGTCCCACGGCGCTCAGACGACTGCAGTCGGCGCGGGCTCCAGGCGAGTTGAGGGACTACCTCAACAAAAAGAAGTCCATGAGTCCGGCCCCTTCAAGAAGGGGGCTCAAAAGGCTGGAAGGCAGTCTTTGGACCTAAGGCCGCAAGCAACTCAGCCGGCAGCGTCGAGAAGACCCCGCCCCGAGGACGGGGAAGGAAGCGAAGGGCGAGCACCCACCAAAAAGACCCAACGGCCGTAGGGCATGACGCACCCGGCGGATGGCCCTTGGGAAGAAAAGCACTCGGGCCCATTGGCCTTCACTCGACCGTCACCAACATCCCGAGGCGGATCGAGGACGAAAGGTTCCTAAGATGGCCCAAGGCGTTGAAACCCGGAGGGAGGCGACCAATGGGAATCTTTGCCATTATCATGGCAGCCCGGTCACGACACCGAGGATCAGTAAGAAGCTCCAGGCGGAACTCGGCGGGCGCGCGGAAGGATACCTTGACCACTTCCTGCGAAGACACAGGCGTGGCCCCGGGCAGCGAAACGCCCCGATCACGCCGCTCGAGGGGCAAGGCCATCATAGGCGGACTAAAAAAAAAAAAAAAGAAAGGAGAGAGAGGGAAAAGGGACAAAAAAGGCCTTGAGACCATTCAATGTAAGAAAAATATGCATTAATAAAACGTGCATTTTTCACCCTTACAAGGAAGTGTTTCATGCTCTCTCCTTGACCGCTTCCTGCGAAGACCCAGCGGGAAGCAGCCAGCAACTCACGGCATCCAACAAATAAAAACCTGGCTGTGACCAGGCGGTCCCAGAGGCCGGGCCCTTGAGGTCATCAAAAACCCGTTTGTGACTGAGGCGGTCCCGAGGCCGGGCCTCGAGGTCATCAAAAACCGAGTTGTGACCGGGCGGTCAGGCCCAGGGCCTGAGGTCATCAAAAACCAGCCGTGACCAGGCGGTCCCAGAGGCCGGGCCCTTGAGGTCATCAAAAACCCGGGCCGTGACCGGAGGCGGTCCTGCAGGAGCGGCCTCGAGGTCATCAAAAACCGGCCGTGACCCGGGCGGTCTGCAGGCCGGGCCCTTGAGGTCATCAAAAACCTGGCCGTGACCGGGGCGGTCCGGAGGCCGAGCCCTTGAGGTCATCAAAACTTGGCCGTGACCGGGGCGGCCCCCAGGTCGGGCCCTTGAGGTCATCGAAAACCTCGCCGTGACCCGGGCGGTCCCTGCAGGCGGGCCCTTGAGGTCATAAAAAATCTGGCCGTGACCAGGCGGTCCCAAAGGCCGGGCCCTTGAGGTCATAAAAAACCCGGCCGTCACCAGGCGGTCCCAGAGGCCGGGCCCTTGAGGTCATCAAAAACCTGGCCGTGACCAGGCGGTCCCAGAGGCCGGGCCCTTGAGGTCATCAAAAACCTGGCCGTGACCAGGCGGTCCCAGAGGCCGGGCCCTTGAGGTCATCAAAAACCTGGCGTGACCAGGCGGTCTCAGAGGCCGGGCCCTTGAGGTCATTTAAAAACCCGGCTGCGACCGAGCGGTCCCAGAGGCCGGGCCCTTGAGGTCATAACTCAGAAGTTCATCCGCGACTAAAGCGATCCTAAAGACCGGGCGGCGAAAGTACGCCTAGAAGGCTAAGAGCCAGAAATCCCTGAAAAGGCTGAGCGCCTAAGTCCGAAAAGGTAAAAAGGTCAAGCGCATGAAAGGGACTGCCCGGCTTAAGACGAAAGATGCGCGCTAAACAATGCGCCGCGAAAAAAAAAAAGAGACCACACGTACAAGTGAGACATAAAGAGAACGTCCAAAGCTTTAAAGCAAAAAGGACTAAGTCTTATTCACAAAAAGAGATTTTCTGTACAAGTACGACAAAACCAAAGAAAACAAAGTGAAGTATAAGGGGGCAGCATGTCAAGAGGGTGCCGCTCGGGCCTTTCCCCTCTGAGCCTCATGAGCCCCCGAAGATCCCGTCTGCTCCACTGGAACCGCTTCCTCAGGCGTAAAAGGCTCACTATTAGGCTCTGCCTGAGGAGGGCCAGGGAAAGGCCTGCCATTGACGCCGTACAAGTCCTCCATGCTCAAGGCACCAGCATTCCTAGGATCAAGGACGGCCACGGGAAACCGCGGACGGATTAACCGCGCCACTCGGCGGCACATGCGAACACCGTCCCGGAATTTGCCGTCCAGCACAGGAGCCATCTCCGCAATCTGCACGGACGTCCTCAACCTCTCCTCCAGGGAGAGAATCCGTTCCTGAAGGAGGCTCTGTCTAAGGCGCAGATCCTTGTTGGTAGCCTCAAGAGAAGCAATCTTCTCCTTTGCCCCAGCTAGCTCCACCTCCGCCCGCTGCGCGGCTTCACGAGCAGCATTCGAAGACCTCACTTCCAGGCGGGACTGAGCAATCACTCCCACTAACCCGTTGAGGCCGGCTATCAGACTCTGCAGCTGCCACAGGAAAGTCCATCAAGGCATAAATAAAGGAAGACAAGGAAAGTAAGGGAGCAGTAGGCTACCTCAGAAACCAAGGGGTCATCCCCTAGGCCATACTCCACTTGGGACTCGGACTCCTGCGGGCCTCCTCTAAGCCCCGCGGGCGCCGCCTCAGTCACGGACTCATCGGCCAACAAGGCCACTTGGAGATCCGCCTCAACAGCAACGCCCCTAAAGGCCTTAGGCAACCGCTCGGCCTCCGTAGTAACGGGCCCTTCAGAAGGGCCAGGAGGCGCGGGCTCGTCAACACTCAAATCCACGACCTCCACCATCTCCGGATCATTTGGTGACACTCCCCTCTCGGAATCCTCGCGGCACTCCCGCCTCCTATGTCCTCGTGAGGATGATCAATCCTGCCCGAGACGTCACCAGGCAAAGTAACGGAAGCGCCGGGAACAAGGTCATCACTGGGGGGCTGAATGTCCGAGGACCGCGCACTCTGAAGGAGAACCTCTGCGGGTGTAATGGGCGGATTAGCAGTGGCAGCGAAGGCGAAGCCGCCAGATCCCGAGGGCCCCGGAAGAGAGGCTCCTGTCCTCATCCTCTTAATCAGAGGAACGTCGTCATCATCATCATCATCACAAGAGGACTGAGGCTCAGGAAACTTTATGTTCCGCTCAGCAGCTCTTGAAGGCCCGGCCGGGATATTAGTAGTGGAAGTGAAGGCGAGACCCCCAGGTCTCGAGGGCTCAGAAAAAGAGCCGGCTCCCAACCTTGTAGGCAGGGAAGCAGCCACGTCATCATCACGCACGTCCTCGATATCAAAATCCTCATCATCACTCGAGGAGCGCTCAACAGTGGGCCCCCCAATTCTCGAAGAAACTGGGCGGGGATCCTCGTCCCGCGGTAACCACTTGGCCTCCCTGAACTTGTCAGCGCCCAGCCAGATATTGCGCTTGTTCAAATGGAAGGACCACAGATTGGCCAACACCAAGTCCGTACGTGCCTTCACTTCCTCCCGCTCCCCCCTGGAGGGGTCAGAACAGTACTGGCTGGCCACATTCTCCCACGTATTGGGAATGGCCCAGTGCTCGTAAACGCCAAGGAAGAAGAACTTGTCCTTCCACCCCCTCGTGGAATCAGGATTGCCACCGCATAGCGAAGAGAATTCCGGGCGAGGAGTCATCACGATCCAGTCGGGATTCTGCGTGAAGCGAAACAACACCTTGACTGTAAGAGGAGTCAAGGTCCTCTCATGACATCGGAAGAAGACGCTCAAGGACACCAGATACCTCATCGCGTTCGGCTGAAGCCTGGCGAGAGGCACGCCAAGCGCCCTCATGATGTCATAGAGGTCCAACGGAATGGAAAACCGTAGCCCACCTTTAAGGTGAGCCTCATAAACGGTGATAAAGCCATCCGGAGGGTACAACGCTCTATCGTGCGGCTCCGGAATCACCATAGCCATAGACTCAGGGATCTGGTATCGAGTCCGGATCTCCCTGAGCTTATCAAGCGTCACCGTGGAAGCAATGCTTCTAACTCCAGGCGCCATGAAAACCAAAGGAAGAAGGAAACAAAGCTCGAACAAAGAAGGAAATTGAAAACGGGCTCAAGACGAAAAGACCTGAAGGCAACGAAGGGTTTAAATAAACCCTAGAATACGGAAAGATTTACTCATTACCCTTGCCACGCGTCGACGGGGCATTCGCCCCAGAAGTCTGGCAGTCGTTCCTTCCCAAGACGCCTGATCGCGTGTCCCATCAGCAGGATACGGCATTTAATGCTCCAACAGGAAAGCGAAACGACGGCCCGAAAAAGGTCCGAGGACAACCACCTGTCCAAAGTCAACGCAGAGCCCGCCACCAAGACACACGCTCTCGGACGGTAGCATCTCCAACAGACAGCGACATGCCAAACGACCGAGAACCTCGGGTCCTTTGGCATGGGGGGCTATGTTGGGCCCCAGTATAAAGGCCCATAAAAGCACGGCCCAAATGAAAGAGGCCCAGAGACATCCACACGAGCAGATCAGATGGCCCGGGCGAGAAGCCCAAGGGCCGAGAGCCCAGGGGGTTCCTTACCACCCAAGCGGCTAAGAAGCCAAGGAGAATCTCTCGGACTTTCCAGAGGACCTCGCGGGGACTGTTCTCTCCTCCCAAGACCGCGAGGTTGCGAGAGGACTCGCAGCCGTCCGAGAACCGCCCGTCTATGGCCGAGAATGCCAACTGGCCTATTTCGACGGTTTCCAAGAAAGCCTGCAACTACTGCCAATCGCCGCATCAACAGAGCATGCCTAGTCAAATCGGGGCAGATATCCGATTCCTGTACACCTGACACACTGAAAGGCTGCAGCGGCGCCGTCCGCATGCCATTTCCCACATGTCAGCTGCATTAAAGGAAGCCAGTGGCCTAGCTCCTCAACCGTCGGATGGACGACACGTGTCCACTCCCCAACGGTCCGACTGCCACTATAAATACACAGCAAGATCTCCTTCCCAGGAGAGACCCTTCCAGAGACACGCAAAAGAGAGAGCCTTTTAGACTCACAAAGCTTCCAGCAAGCATTCCCCTTCTCCACGCCTAACACCCCAGAAGACGTGTAAGAAGGCTCCTTGAGAGCATAGGCTTATTAGGAGATAAACACAAAACGAGAGATAGGGAAGGGAATAACCCTCACAACTGTACTCTGTAAAATCTCCAACCCATATAGTGAAGCTCTTTACAGGCCCTGAGCCTAGTGGTTTTTCCTCCCCATTCAAGAGGAGGTTTTCCACTTAAAACATCCGGTCCCAGTTCTCATCTCGTATCCAGCACTTCACTCACTTGTGTTGCCTGGGAACCACGCATCTGACCGAACGCCGAGGGTCCAACGCCCCTTATCAACGAGCCTCCCCGAGAGATCCGGCTGGGTGGTCAACACCCCCTGTATCTCTCTGCCATAGCAGGTCATCCGGCTAGGTGACCCTCACCATCTCCAACTCGCGTCCATAGCGAGCTCCGTGAAACCAGAACACAACAAATCTGAATAAAAATTCAGGATATTATATAATCTGTACGATAATCCAGATCTCGAGATGCATCAAATCTCACATTATTTTAATTTTTACTTTTTTTATTTCTTTCTCTTCGCACCAAAAAGATTGATTTCTTAAACCGTTCTCACCAACGATATAATTATTATTTTGGGTAAGTACTTTAAACCATGTTGAGTTGACCAAACTTGTATTTTTCGTTGCCCTTTTGTTCACTGTCTTCTTTCTTTGCCAAAGACTAAGCATTGCTTGACCCATTATTATATAGATTTCTTTTACTTACGAAAAATTACTCTTTTTTTTTCTTAGGTAACTAAAAACACTCTGCCTTCATTTTACATATTCAAAACAACTTACAAGTAAATAATCACAAATATAAAAATTATTTATCGGGTAAATTTTATTACACAGTAAAAATTAAATTTGTAAATATAAAACTAATTATAAATATAAAAGTATATTTATCAACTGTGATATGTTTATAATTAACAAATACAATCTGACTGATATACATTTTAATACATCAATAGCATATTATATGGCACATCATGCATTACAAAAGGGTAAAATGTATTGTCTATACATAGAATAATATATGGTTTTAAAATCTCGAGAGGTGCATCCAATTCAAGCCAAGGATATATAAATATCATTACCATGTATAAAAAATAGTATAGACATGTGTTAGCCCCTTAACATCTGAGCTATGAGGTGTGATACATGCCCTAAGGTATTGTTGTAGTGGTGCTTACAAAGACTCCAGCCTAACAACATGCTTAGGCAATGTAAGATTCAGACAGCCCGATGAGAGGAGTTGGGCCAAGGGGGCTTCGGCTCTTGCAAGCTCGACATTGAATTGTTCAACCTAATAAGTTTTGACATATGTCTAAAGTACCCACGATGGCGATGTAGCCATAGACCTCAATTGCCAACAAAACAACTAATATAAATTACCCAAAACAATACGATGAGTTGGGCCAAGAGGGTTTCGGCTCTTGCAAGCTCAACATTGAATTGTTTGGCTTGTTAAGTTCTGACATATGTCTAAAGCGCGTAAAATGATGATGTAGCCATAGATCTCAATTGTCAATAAAACAACTAATGGAAATTACCCGAAAAAATATGATGAGTTGGGCCAAGGGGGTTTCGACTCTTGCAAGCCCAACATTGAATTGTTCGGCCGAGTAAGTTTTGATGTATGTCTAAAGCACAGATGATGGCGATGTAGCCATTGACCTCAATTGTCAACAAAACAGCTAATAGAAATTACTCGAAACAATACAATGAGTTAGGCCAAGAGGGTTTTGGCTCTTGCAAGCTCAACATTGAATTGTTTGGCTTGTTAAGTTCTGACACATGTCTAAAGTGCGTAAGATGGCGATGTAGCCATAGATCTCAATTGTCAATAAAACAACTAATAGAAATTACCCGAAACAATACGATGAGTTGGGCCAAGGGGGTTTCGACTCTTGCAAGCTCAACATTGAATTGTTCAACCGAGTAAGTTTTGACGTATTTCTAAAGCACGCATGATGGCGATGTAGCCATAGACCTCAATCGTTAACAAAACAACTAATAGAAACTAGCCGAAACAATACGATGAGTTGGGCTAAGAGGGTTTCGGCTCTTGCAAGCTCAACATTGAATTGTTCGGCATGTTAAGTTCTAACATATGTCTAAAGCGCATAAGATGGTGATGTAGCCATAGATCTCAATTGTCAATAAAACAATTAATAAAAATTACCATGGTTTCGACTCTTGCAAGCTCAACATTGAATTGTTCGATGAGTTGGGCGTATGTCTAAAGCACGCAGGGTTTAGGCTCACAAGCTCAACATTGAATTGTTCAAGAGGGCCTCTTGCAAGCTCAACATTGAATTGTTCGGCTTGTTAAGTTCCGACATATGTCTAAAGTGCGTAAGATGGCGATGTAGCCATAGATTTCATATATCTAAAGCGCATAAGATGGCAATGTAGCCATAGATCTCAATTGTCTACAAAACAACTAATAGAAATTACCTAAAATAATACGATGAGTTATAAGTGATGATTTATGGGTATTGTTTGGAAGCGTTTCTTTGACGGGTCAAAGGTGACAATTTTAATTTGCCAAATGTAACCATTTAGGTTTAATCATCTCACATGGTATTTTGTATCATTTTGGTATTTTAATTCAGATTACATGAGTTATCGAGTCAATATGATCATAAATAAGGTTATTTTATTAATTATAAAGTAATAATATTAATAAATGATAATTCTAATAAATATTAGTAATAATAAATGTTATTAATTATTATTACTATTAGTTTATTATTTTTTTATTATTTATATCATTATTTATTAATATTATTATTTTATAATTAATAAAATAACCTTATTTATGACAATATTGATTCATTAAAACAATAAAATTGAGTCGATTATATATTTAATTGGTTGGATTTTTTCGACATTAACAATCATTTTAATAAAAATATTTATTATTAAAAAAATAAAAATAACTAATAATTAATCTGAGACATGAAATTATTTATTTCAACAGTAGTGGAACAAGGACATTCATCCAATTATTTATATATGAGAAGATTTTTTTTAAATAAAAAACTAAAAAGAATTATTTATAATAGAAAATTATAAAAAAAAATAAAAATTATTTATAATTTCTCCTGCAGAAAAGGCCGAGTCCGTAACGGTGGCTCGCTTTAACTAACCCTCCTCCTACTTTTCTCCTTCCTTCGCCGTGTGTCCGCCGTCGACCGGCAGAAACTTCAGCCGACGAGCGGATGTTGATAGACCTGAAGCAGATCGACATGGAAAAATGCATTTGGGAAGAATCGCACGGCACCAGCTCTCGATAAAATTCCCGAACTGTATCGTGAAATTTTGTCAGCCATGTCAGGGTCATTGCTTCTACCTCTTAATTATTCTTCTCTGTCCTGCTTAATTTGTCCCCATTACGCTTCTGTTGTTTTTGAGCCGTTGCTTATGCTGATTTTTTTTTCCTTTTGTTATTCCGTGGCTATGGTAGCGTAATATGCATTTAATGTCGACAATTGCAATAAAGGAATGCAATTTTGGTAGTTGTTAAATGAAATTTTACATATGAAATTCATCATAACAACAGCTCTCAGGACAATCGTTAGCAAGAACCCTTAACGTATATGCATTTTTTTGTTACTCACATTATGTGGTCATAGAATCTGAAATTTTATTCTCCGACATCCTGTTACTTGATGTCAATCTGCCTTTTAAATGTAATATGCACAGAATAAAATATGAATCGATGAATATCCGATATCGATGATGGTTTGATGGGACAATTTCTGAGTTGAGTCAGAAGTGCCGTGTGCAGGTTTCCAATTCGCGACATCGTCTGCCAGTTTCTTCAGGACAGCTTGCAGCTGTCTTATGTAACAATCGGGACGTCTTGTACACTTGGCATCTCCTGCCAAGAGTGATTGTTGTAGCACTTTATCGGTCTCATTCCTTCGACTTAGCTCATGCTGCTACGCTATCGTTGGACCAATTGGGCATGAACCCCTCAGTTCAGGCCAACTTTTTCAAATTTGTTGTCCTAGGAAATCCATCCAGGCTGTGCCGTTGTAGATGCAGGTTACCCGCTAGATTTATTCGGATCCCATCAGATAGTAATAGGTACTACAGTTGATAAGACACAGGAGTGTCACCCAAGGACAATACAACTAGGAGCAGCCTACAAACTATAAAAGAAGGTGTTGAGCTCCAAAAACTACAAGATGAAATAGAAAGGATAGAACTCCTAATAAGAATGATCTGTAGAAGGGCCTACCGAAACAAAGCACCATTAGAAAATGAGGGGTTAAAAATCTATACGTGTCAACAACTGGGGAACAAATAAAGTAGGACTCTTCTGGATTTTGATCAGTTTATAAACTAGAACCACAACGTAGAAAAGAACGTATAAGCAGTATGTAAGAAATAAGAAATGTAACTTACCTGGAAAAAAAAAAAAAAGAAATAAAAAATGTACTTAAGTGTGGACTATCCTAAGATATTTGTTTGATTGTTTTCCTTTGAAAAACAATAAAAGAGGGTCTGAAGAAGCATCCCCCACATTTTTTCCTACTACCTGCCCTTCATCCTTTCTTAGACAAGAACATAACCTAGTTGGCATCATCTAAGAGGACCCATTAGTCAATTCGAACTTAATCAATCTGTTCAATTGTGATCTTATAATGTATTCATATTCTTTGCTCCAATTGCCATTTTTGTTTTTGTATTCCTATCTTAATCTAGCCAAAGCAAGATAAAATGCCACAGTTCAGAATTACCATAACTATGATTTAGTAAATGTTCTTTGGACATTTCACACTTCTTCCATGAACTGCATATATTGGAAACACCATCTTTTTTATCAAAAGAAATTAGCAGTAGAGGCCTTCGTTAAAGTGTTGCCAATGTAAAGAATTTTTCTTTGCAAATGTTGAGTGCATACCATGTGACAATACGCAAATGTAAATTTTGAAGTGTAGATTGTCTCCAACTAAGGGCGATCCTTTGTGCATCTAAAATTACTCATTTGTAAGATGGAGATCATGGATTCAAACCATAGAAATAGCCCCTCTGCAATTAGGGGCAGGTGGCATACATTGGACCCCCCAAACCCCATAAAATGGATTCTCATGCCCTAGCTTGCCCTTTTTATATAATATTGACATATATAGGATTCATAGGAGTTCTTTGTGTATGTAGAATATTGATGTTTGATGTGTATTGAAAGGAATTGTTGACAAACTGGTATGTGCTTAGTCGTTGCTAACTAATAACTATTTTTCAAAAAAAATGCAGACTTCTGATGTTTGGGAGAATTAAGAGCAGTGCAAATGCCATAGTGAAAAGCTATTCAACCAGATGTCCTGGATTAAGGGGGGATGACCCATATATCACACTTCAGGCACCTAAATGCAGGCCATATTTACTATTTAAATGTTTTCAGGGCTGTTGCACACCAAATACTGTGTGCAGAAAAAAGGGACCTACTTTCAGTGGGGCTTTTCACCAGCACTATGCAGGCATGCATATAACTAATAATTTGAAACACCATACTCAAACTGCTTGTAAAAAGATTTTTCAGATTTATTACTACAATAGTGAAGTTTTTCCCCACATCTGTAGAGTTGCACAAGCATTCATCTTAGCCTCATCCAGATCTCAACTTATAATTCCTGGTGCTTTTGCTCTCATATTTGGAGGGCTATCTTTCTCTGAGGCAGCATGTTCAGAGTTGGCCAATATCAGTTTAGGAAATATTGTTTCTGCACATCGGGAGAAGTGGCAGTCCTATGTTGCCAGGCTGTTCTCCATCATATTGGAAGCTCTCATTTTGCTGCTGCGAGCTCTTTATTTAGCGGTTCTATTCTCCCCTAGTGTAGCAATGGCTCCATTTGCGGATAATTTTGGTGTTCATTTCAGAAAATTGTGGCTTCAAGTTTTACATAGAACTCTAGAAAAAGGAGGTCCTGTATTTATAAAATGGGGACAGTGGGCGGCCACCAGACCAGATCTGTTCCCTGGGGATTTGTGTGCTGAGCTTGCAAAGCTTCATACTAATGCTCCTGAACATAGCTTTGATTATACAAAAAGAACTATCGAAGGTGCATTTGGACGTAAAATCTCTGATATTTTTGAGAGTATTGAGGCGATTCCTGTAGCATCTGGGAGCATTGCTCAAGTGCATCGAGCTTCTTTGAGATTCCGATACCCTGGACAAAAAGTCAAGCCCATTGAAGTGGCAGTGAAGGTCAGGCATCCTGGTGTTTCTGAATCAATAAGGAGGGACTTTTTAATTATCAATGCCATTGCAAAAGTAACAAAGTTCATACCTACACTGAAGTGGTTGAGACTGGATGAAAGTGTGCAGCAGTTTGCAGTTTTCATGATGCCACAAGTAGACCTTGCCTGGGAAGCTGCTCATCTAAATCGCTTTATCTATAATTTCCGCCAATGGAAGGATGTGTCTTTTCCGAAACCAGTCTACCCACTTGTACATCCTGCCGTTTTGGTGGAAACGTATGAGCATGGGGAAAGTGTGGCACATTTTGTTGATGAGCTTGAAGGGCAAAACCGCATTAAAGCTGCACTTGCTCACATTGGCACTAATGCTCTTCTGAAGATGCTGCTGGTAACATAGACAGCTTTTACTGCTTTGCAATAAGTTTTTCAATGTCTTTAGTTGTTTGTTTGCATCTGCTATCTTCATTGGGTTCCAGTAAATTTGTACAGAAACTGTTGATTAGATATAGTTATGCTTCTGTCAAAAGTGACTGATGTTGCACCATGATATTTCCTTGAATTAGTTACATTTTTAGCATATTACTTCCTACAACCAGAGCTACAACTTCTATATTATGCAGTATTTGTTTTCTAACAAAGGAAATGGTTATGCAAACCAACTATTCTGATTTCTGTTTTTCAGGTTGACAACTTCATCCATGCAGACATGCATCCTGGCAATATCCTTGTCCGAGTGACTGATAGCAAGTATCCACAGAAGCGGCTGGCAAAATCAAAACCTCACGTCATTTTCCTTGATGTGGGAATGACTGCTGAACTCTCAAAGATGGATCAGGTCAACTTGCTGGAATTATTCAAAGCTGTAGCTCGTCGAGATGGGCGTACTGCTGCAGAGTGCACACTTCGCTTTTCAAAGCAGCAGAACTGTCCCAACCCAGAGGCCTTCATCAAGGTAATATGCTAAAAATACTATTTTCTAGATGATAGATAAAAGAGCTTAAGTTGAGAGTAGAACCAAGGGGTTTCTATGATATACATGAAGCATATATGCCCAAGATAGATGAAACCTTCATCAGAGTGCCGCCTGATGGACCAGAAATTACATGCAAGAACAACAAAGCCTTAAATATAATTAAGTGAGATCGATCATAAAAATTCACCCACTATTCCTCACAATTTAGGGTCACATTCTTTGATAATAAAAATAATTTCAAATAATTTATTTACCTCATATTTCCAATTCCATCGTCGCAATTGTAATTGTAACTTGATAACTTTATAAGTCAATAGGAAAAACAACATGGAATGGGAAAAGGAGGTAAATAAATTCAGAAATGATTAGTGATAACTTTAGAAATCACATCCCACTTGATAACTTCAGTTACAAGGAAAATTGGAACAGTAGTAGAGAGAAAATGACTTGATAGACGGGAGTCATAAGAGGGTTCAGAAATCACACAGAGGATATAGAAGGAGAAATCAGTGGAGGAGAGACTTTGAGGGAGAATTCAGAGATTCATTTTGTTATTTGACACTAAACATCAATACAAGCCATCCTGTCCATAGGCCTTTGTTTACATGTCATAAGACTTAAAAGAAACATAATTTTTTACTACATTGTATAAGTCGGTTGATGCAAATAATTGACAGCTTGGTACAACTCATTTCCTGCCTAAAATACATAACAAACTTTTCTATAATCGGTTAGTAAACTATTGATGACGTTTATTGATCTAATCATGGATAAAAATATTGGTATCAAAATAGGCACGGTCATCTTGGTGTCGGACATATCAAACAATACATATCGGTATTGGATATATTGGAAGAAAAAAAATCCTAAAAATTGTAAGCTGGCAATATTGTATCGGTCAATATATTACTGATATGTCAGTATATCGTGATATTATTGTGGTATTGAAATTATCAGTATCGGAGGGCCCAATACTGATACATATCGACTGATAATTTCATCAATGGATCAAATACTTCAGATAATTGCTCTGTGTTTGTTTGTTAACAAAGATTGCTGAGCTGAACAACCTGACTTGTATATCTGATTTGGATCTTTCTAATATCTCTTGAGAAGATGCTTTTATAACTAAATTCACGTGGTTGCTTGCTTGCTCTATGTTGATTTAATTACTTTAGGACATCAAGTTACCCTAAATCCTCTTCCTGACACCTTCCTCTCAGTTGCTTTATTTGTCCTACTTTTTTAAATATCTAAACAATTTTAGACATAATTCCCTTATCTTATCTTCTATACGTGTTACTTCTAACTACTTATGGGTACCAATATTCCATCTTTTAGGGGGAACCAGCTTCTCCATGTTGACATTCTTATATTTGCAATGCTTAGTTTTGTACATGTTGATGTTGAATTGCTGAAGGTCCAGATTCATGAAGCATGCCGGAAATCAGTACAAACGGAAAAACCAAAAGATAAGCCAATGACTAGATTTCAGGAAATTCTATCTTTTTCATAACTCATGTTCTATAGGAACCTGTTTAATTCTCTGTCTTTCTTCCACTCTTTAAACCATCTACTATCAGACATGATCTTGCACACCTTAACTTAGCATTGGATGTGGGTAATGATATTGCTGAATGGAAAATAAGAATTCATAGAGCTGATCCCACTTGTGGGAAAAAAGCATAGTTTGGTTTGGTACCTTTTTACCCTCACCGTTAGTGGGCAAGACATTTTAGCTAGAAACCTTCAGGGTCCTTGGTCTTTCATCACATGTTCTAGAAAAGAGATTTGACAATCTTAATCCCTGCAGAGAAGAATGAATTTCTTCATCAAAATACTTATATTGGAGCTTGTCCAAAGAGAATGCTCAACTGCCTAGCAGTGTCAATGCACTGTTAATCCAAATTAATGAGAGCAGGATGTTGTTTACCCAAGTCTAGAGGATCTATACACATTTCAACCAAATCCTGCTCGGTGGGATCTATACATCGTCCAATATATTAAAATTCATAATTCATACACAACTACTTGGACATTGCATGTGACATCACATCCATCATCAGCCTTCTAATTGCGCTTCTGCTGTAATGTAGAGCCCCTAAGTTCAATCTAAATACCAAATACGACTAGATTGTTTTTTTTCTTTTTTTCAATTTTCGAACCAGAAGGAAAAGGAAAAGGTACCCACTCAGGATCCACCAAAATGAAAGTAGCACAATATTGGTTCAAATCTAATTTGTGAGAATGCCATGACCAGTTGAAGATCATAGCCCTGATGTGCCATTGTACTGGTAATCTTATTCCTAAATGTACGATGAAATTTCTACTGCTCTTTTTTCCAAAAACACATTGCCCTAAAGATTTTTTCCTCTTCTCTTGGAAATGGGAGATGAATTTTTTGTGAAAGTATGATAGTTCTTAGGCTATGATACCTCTTTAAAAACTGTTATTTAATCTGTAATGTCTCTTCCTTTGGCACTTATGTAGCTGTTTAATAATTCTAGAATATTCCTCAGTAAGGCATTCCTTGTATCCAGCATTTTTCTATCTTCAACTTCTCTTCCTAACGGCCAGACTACACTGTCAACCTGAAAAAATATAATTAATAATTTTGATCCCCACTTGCAGACATCAAATTCAAGTAGCTTCCCTTGTTTAGGTTTACCTGTTGCCCGGTCCACGTTTCACAACATATTTTTTTACAGTTTGTCCCATAACTGTTGCAAATGTTAGTTGTTCTAATTCGTCTTTCAAATGTCATGAATGATCTATCCTCGATGAATCCTATTGTTGGTATTGTGATTTGTAGGTATGGTGTTAGCCTATGATGAAGATGAAGTAACACTTGCTTGCTATTTTTTATTGTTTTAAAATGCCTCTTTTTGTTTAAACAGGTGGTTGAAGAGTATTTTATTTTCTGGGCTACTCCAGAGGGCGATTTAGTCCACCCTGCTGACGCCATGCAGCAGTTGCTTGAGCAAGTCAGACATCATAAAGTTAACATTGATGGCAATGTGTGCAATGTAATAGTTACGACTTTGGTTCTCGAGGTAATCCTCTTCCATGACTTTTTAAGCTTGAAAACTGATGTGGGGGGATGCCCAAATGTGACAACAATTATGTGATAGTTTTCTTTTCAGCTAATGGTTATGACGTAGTTATTTGTCATTATTCACTTTATTCATGGATGAAAATATCGGTATCATTAGCGGTATCAATATCGGTTGTGATTGTATCAATATCAGATATCAGACAATAAGTACTGATATCGGATATATCGGAAAAAAATTATGAGAATTGTAAGTTAACGAGTCTTATCGGTTGATATATTGATTAAATATCAGTATATTAGCCGATAGATCACAATATTATTGTGATATCAGGAAATATTGATATAGGGGTTTGATAACGATACATGTCGGTCAATATTTACGTCTATGCAATTCGAAGAGAAACTGAGCTTCTAAGAGTGTTCAGGCTGAGGATATATTGGATTTTATTTCAGAAAATGGGCACCCAGATTAAAAAAACGGATAAACATTAGACTCATTGTATGGCTGCAGAGCTATGCTCCTTGAGACCTTGAATTGACACGACACATGATATGGCACAGCCCCATCATGGAAATTAATGGATTTAAGTTAAAAATCGGGTTGAACCACCTTATACGATTATTAATGATCTGTTTGTATCTAATGTAATTTTGATTTCAATTTATTCAAGTAGCCCTAGTATTGAATACTGTGGTCCTAGTATTGAACCTCAAACAACAAAATAGTTTAGTTGGAAATGTTTTGTATTTGATTTCAATTTATTCAAGTAGCCCACATGACTTACATAATCCGTTTAATACTTAGACAACAGTAGCAAAATTTGAGTTGAATCAAAGAACGTGTCAAATGTGAACATAGCTTGTAGAGGAAAACCTATTTTTGACGAACTACTTCAGCCTTTTCTCCTACTTTCCGCATGCCATCTGCTGCCAACAAACTAGCACTTGAATTAAGCTCTGATTTCTTTTGGTGCAACTGATTGTTGTGCTTCTGGCCATTCAGTCTCTCGTGCTTACATATTTGCACTCTTTTGAGCAATAAAATTTAATTTAATGCTTCTGTCACGCTTTTATATGGTTGTTTCATTGTTATTTAGATATCATACGTTCAAAATCAGGGGAACAACCCCCTCAGTGATACAGGATTGGACTGTATACCTTTAATACAGGTGAGGGGGAGCCACTCCGCAGCGTGCAGCTGACGTAATCTATGTTCTTAAAAAATTATGAAACAACTTCTTTTTAAAAAAAAACTAAAAGTTCAAAGTATCAAAATATTCATATTAGGTAAAAATTTGATAAAAAAATATAAATATTATTATATTTTTAATATCTTTTGAATTATATAAAATAAAAATCATTTGATATTTGATCCAATGGCCCTTAGCTGAGAGGTTTAAAGTCAAGGGAACAATTGCTCTACAATACTGAGATTAAACTGTATACTTAATCCTCCCTAGAGCTTGCAATGCAGAAAATTTCATGCACTGTCCTGAATATTTAGATTACACAGCCACAACTCTATTAACTCGTGGGGTTATTTAAGTATTGCATTGATCGTTGCAGGGTTGGCAACGGAAGCTGGATCCGAAATACGATATGATGCATGCGCTGCAAACCATGTTGTTCAAAGCCGAGTGGGCAAAGTCGCTCTCGTACACCATTGAAGGAGTGATGGCCCCTTAGACAGGTTTTCTCCTCTCCTGCTTTTAATCTCCTGACTTTAGTTTTGACAGTGACTCCTATTACTCTCCCAGCAGCTTCAAGGGACGGCTGATGATGGGGTGAAGATAAATTGTCTCTGTAATTTGGTAAATTTAGTTGATAGGGTAGATTTTCGTGCAATGATGTATAATCTGAGGTGCTATTCTTGGTATTTTTATAGTTAAATATAAATATTCGAGAAATATTTTATAAACATCTTTTAGTTCGATTTCTCATTAACCGAGCTCCCTTGTCATCCATATTACGGATCGGGATCGAGTGAGAAGAAATAAATGGTGATGATTTGGGTGGGTCCTTGATGTATAAAACAAATTTCCGCCCTCAGTTTTTTATCACTCAATCCTTCCTCTTGGAACGACAAGGAGCTCAATCGGTGGGAGGATCGTAACAATTTTGTATTGGTGTAAGAATTACTACGCATGATTTAGTATATATTTAATAATTCATTAAAATAATTAAATATAATAACTTTATATGATTTTATTATATTTTATTAGAAAGATTATTTTTTTAATTAGTCTGATATTTATGTAATTAAAAAATCGATTCTCTTTTTACCTTTTAAATGATAAAATTACTCATCATTAGTTGAGAATAGTACTTGTCTATTTTTCTGGATAATGAGCGAGTGGTTTATCAGATTTAAGTTAGGTTTTAAAGCTTTTTATGATTTCTGGATTTAAGTAGCGATTCAAAAAATTGCACACTATTTTTCTTCATACAAATTCTATAACTCTCGTGGAGGAAGAATGAGAAGAGCCCAGGGGCGGTATCTGATTTCAAGTTCTTTGAAAAAAAAAAACTTCAGACGTAAATTCAGTTATATTTATAATGTTTATTAAAAATTATGAAATAATATAATAATTTAAGCCTTCTATATACATATTTTAATATTATAAAATTTTATAATTAGAGCACCTTTTGGACCCCATTGTAACACCTTGAGATTAGTGATATTTTTTATCTTTTTTTTTTATGTTAATGAGTCCACATAAAAATCGATTAACAGGGTACATGATATATTGGGATGTATGTCTCTATTCTATTGCTCTGAATATTCCAAGTTACCCTTCCTCCTCCCAGTGGATGTGAGAGATGACTTTGCCCCTCTTCCTACACCTGTATTCTATCTATATTTTAATTATTTTTTTTTAAAAAAAAACATATTTTAAAATAAAAATTTAAAATAATTTTGGTCAAAGTGTCATCTTTATATAGAAGTGCTAAGCGGGTTGTATGGTTCGATGTTTATAAATCAAAGCAGGTACGACGTGAGATGAACAATTCTATCGAGCCATGCATGATCCAATGGGGTGGAACGTGCTGCGCAGAGGGTTTCATGACCTACATGGTTATATTTAGAACATGTAATGGGTGAAAATTCATCGTAATCGAATAGCTACAGAACTTAGAAATTGTCAAACCTTCTTCACCGGTCACCACCATGAGCCCTCTCTATTCAACAATTTACTATTTAAATTTTAATCGTTATTTTTTTTTTTTTCAATCAAATTGTTAAAGTAAATGAGTAGTCTTATTTTTCAAAAGAAGCAGGATTCATTAGTTCTGAGCCCTCTAAAACCACAAACCGTCCTTGCCCTGCCGCCACACCATCCGGCACCTGCAGATGTTGGCTCACCTCCGACGACCCCTATCAGTCTTCTCCTACCGTCCTCCCCGCCCCTCCTTTAGCAACCACAATAGTATTCCTACCATATTTCTGAAGGTAATACTTTTTAACTTCAAGTCAACTAAACAATGTAATATATATTCCGGTCTTATTCCTGATAAAACTTACCCAGATCATATTTATTCCTTTGTGAAATATGATCACTCAGAAGACAGAAATCAGCATAATTTAGTTGGTCGATCTGTTTAATACAGACAACTGACCAGAATCACCATTTAACAAGAAAACTTCCAAAGGCTGATAGGATGAAGAAGACGACGACGCCAACGATGCCATTGACGAGCCAAACCTGTAGGTCGGCTGTAGGATCTTGCACCCACTGGCACACCGGATAGCAAGAAGCCGTGGACCTGTTCTCATCTGCCATACCTGCAGAAACTGGACTTATTATCGACCCACAGAAAAAATATATATATATATATAGTTCTAGCCTACATAGAGCAGAACAGCATGTTTGAAGATCAGATTAATTATCAAATGAGGAGGTGATTCTTGACACACACAGCACACATTACAATTAGAGTGATATTAGGAGATGTTCTTCGGCCACCTTTGACATCTCATTTATTCATATGTACAACCAGCCCATGATAGATAGATGTATGCACGCCACCTTACACGAGAGTGGATAAAGGGTGCTAAGGGATGTCTCTGGAACATTTTTCTTATAATTAATTCGGGTGCAGCGCTAGGGGACCTCGTTTGACACTTTCAAATGATATAATGTCTCAGCAATTCATCAATTTTTTATGAGGCTATAAATATGAATGAATAAGCACCATATCATTCAATGGTGTATTCAAAACATTTCCCTTAATATGCATCTAAGTATCCAAGTAAACGAGTGTTTGGCCAAGTTTTGCTCATTATGAGGGGCTTGCAACAGAGTAGATTTTGGGTTATTTATCAGGGGGCATGCCAGGGCACGTACATAATTTTTATAATTTTAATCAGGACGATAAATAAATTAAAAATAATAATCAAAACATTCATAAAAATTATAGATTTGTCAACTTTGATCAATACTTCGAAATAACGTGCTACATAAGATTAATGCAATGCAGGTTGATTAAAATAGAAAATCATATTAAGTATGCTTTGTGATCAAAATATAACTCTAAAATTGAATGAAAAATTTTATAAGACAACCAAAAAGACTAGCTATATTTTATATATTAGAATATTAGGCACACAAACATGTATAACAAATAAGCGCCATGTATACGAATGATAAAGTAGATGACCGGAGTCGCAATAAAAAATAAAGAGAGAATGATGATATTCTAAATGTTTAAAAGTTGCATTTATAGAATATAAGTATAAATGAAGGACATCTAAGGTAATTTGAGCACTTAAAATATAGACCAAATAAAGCACTTATGATAAAAGGAACGCTAGTTGGTGTCGTGTGAAAGAAAAAAAGAGATTGACGGAAAAAAAACTTGTAATGACGTGCTAAAATTGATCTAAATTTACTTCTAGCCTAAAAGATATTGTATTAAATTAACAAGAATCGTGACAACAGATTCATATAACAAACCCCGCTTACTGATATTTAAAGATTTGTCGTTGTCTTTGTTATTTAAGGATAAAAGAAGCATAATCTTAATCTACAAATTGGGACAGAGATGAGATTGAAAAGAATGAAGAATGGGAAATCAACAAGTTAGATCCCTCACCTCTCTTCTCATTAATATTCAATTTCATCAAACAACCCAAAAACCAAAACCACAAAAAAGCAGCCGCATAAGATGCATGAATTCTGCTCAATATAATACAGAATAGCATGTCACTAACTAAATCCATAGAGCAAACTAAGAGCAGAAAATCACTGTAAGGCAATCAGAATGAACTTACTTTAGATGAAAAAGATAAAAACTAACAAGTACCTCGATAATTCCTTTCCGAGGAGCATGAATAGCTAGGCACAAGCAATAATCACTCTTCTCCAGTTCCCGATAAGCAGAAGTTGACGCCTCAGAATCTCTACTAACCCGCATCTCCATAAAAAAACAGTTCGCATCACGGTACCCCTGATAAAAATAGTATACACAAATGATTTGAATATTCGATAGACGGTCCAACTGACTCAAGAATTTTGGCCCTTTTTTGTCATTTTTTTATACTTCAATTATGATTTTATCCTAATAACTTGAACAACCAGAATTATAAGATGGATCCATCTTTTAGCTGTCCAAATCATCAGGATAAAATCCTCATTGTTGAAAGCACAAGAGAGATCAAAAAATAGAAGGACCATAATGGGACTAAAGAATACTTCCAATCAGCCAGGACAGAAGAAGAACCTTCCATAGTCGGACAACTACAAGTGCCTGAGTGTCTAGCAACAATATGCGACCAAGTGAATCTGTAATTGCAGCCAGCTTACCACTAGGTGATAAAGTAAGCCTCTCTCCTTTTCTTGGGTGATCCTTTAAACAAGTCAAAGGAGAAGCTGCCATGGATTATGGTGACACTAGATTAGCTAAGAAGCTGCCAAAATCACCCAATATCAGCTAGAATATGCACACAATCACACATGTATGAAGAACTAATAGCTGCTTACACACTATTTCATTGTGCATCAATCGGTCATCAGCCCTTGCCCACCAAAGAAACATTGGAGCCATTATTATGCATAAAGCATTATATTCATGGATGAAAATATCAGTATCAGTATCGGCCATATCAGGATATATGTATTAGTATCGGACATATTGGATGTAAAATTTATTTTGTGAATCGGATGATATATCAACAAATATCGGGTGTATCAAATGATATATTATAATCACGACAACATATTGCGATTTTGTTTAGGTATTGGGGGCAAATACCAATATTTCATTCCATGGTTATATACCTTTAACTTAAAGCATTATATTTAAAAAAAAACACTTCAATCAGTATGTAATCACGTGCACTAGTGAGTTGTGAGCAGACCACAAGTGTGAGCACCATTGTTCAAGCAGCTAGGGAGACACTCAATTTCACGTCTTTTACCAACTCATCAATTTCTACAATAATAACCATAAAATAATATATCTGAATATTATCATTACTTTTAGCATAGCAAAAAGACCTTTTATACATAAGAATATCACTTGCATTCACCTCGAGCAAATGGTTGAGGTTGCGGTTCTGATTTCTTTGTCAGCGTTTTTTCACTCCGCCATATCAATTTAGAAACTGAAGCTATTGTTGAAAATGTTGCTGGTACTACTTTTGACAAGATAGCTCCAACTAGAGACCTGCTTCTGTCTTCTGACAATCTGTTTGAGAATGTCAACATGTTAGCTGAGTAGAATAAACAAGAACAGGCTGGAAGAGATAAGAACCTATAACCTCCCCCCCAACCCCCAAAAGAGCAAAAAAGATAAGGAATAATGATATCCATAATTGTCTAGAAGTTTCAATTGTAAATGATAAGATGAGGAAATGACGTTTAAGACAGTTCAAACACTTAAAATGTAAGAAAAGGTAAGTCAGCTGTAGTTAGAGGAGATAAATAAATAGATAGAGCTAGGAAAATATGAAGTGATGGGATAAAAAAGATTTGAAATTACTTACATTCTCAAAAAATATTGTACTAAATTGAATAAAATAGTAAAAAAGGATCTGTATAGCCAGCCCTATATAGTGAGACATAAGGCTTTCTTGTTACTGGTGGTGGTGGAGCAGAGGGCGAGAGAGAAGGAAGCTAACCTGAATGCAGATATCACAGCATCATTGCCAATAGTGACTGCACAATAGTAACGCTGGCTTGACTGCTCAACAACAAAAGCAGCTGAATTCACATACCATAATAACTGAAGACATTTCCAGTAACTAATAAAAACTCAGCAACATCTATGGAGTCCCTTCTGTAACTGCGTGAGTAGGCGGGAGGGGGTGTGTGCTGCATGCGTCTGCATATGGATAAGGATTCGAAGCCCTCGCATCCATTTCAAGGTTGCAGAAATAATATTTTTACCACATGTGAACTAGTGATAATTTTGTGGCTTCTTTAGGAAATTTTTTCAATGACAATGGAAGATACCAAGCTCAATTTTTTAAATATGTAAATAATATAATAAAAATGGAGTTATATTTTAATGTATATAACGAAGTTTGATGCTGGTATGGATAAAAAAAATTGCATCTAAAAAAATCTTTAGTTGGACAAACCGTGAAACTTTAGGTCAAATCCATTTTTTGGCATCCTATACAGAGAATCACCCAATATGCATGCTGTTGATACCAATTTAAATACTTTAATCCATCTTATGAAAACATGAAAAGCACAAGGAATGGCCAGTCCTTTATAATATGAAACATGAACTTTATTGATGATAGATAACAAAATTATCCTGGGCAATGAACAATGTTGTCTTTTGACAACAGAAGGCAGCAAGTCATTGATAAAAACGAAAGAGAGAATCAGTCCATCAGTTACTAAATAAAGGAGAGTAATCACCTCAAATTCCAACAGAGGCGGCGGCATAATGCTTGTGATTGCTGCATCAGCACAAGGACCATATTTATTAACATTCCACAACTGGTAATGAAGTCTTTCAAAAGACTTCAACAAATCATCTGAAAAGTTGCCTTTCTGTTTCTGATCCCAAAAGTGGGCATGGGTCTCTTGAAACCATCGTTGGAGCATACTCTACATCTCAAGCATGGAAAGCCTGTTAGGATAGGAACAAATTAAAATCCCAGAAAGTTAGGGCATGAAAATTCAAGAGTGATGAATAGAAAATCATTAGCTAAAATTGTAAACATCAAGGACTGCAACCCCGCATCCCCCCAACAATGCCAGCCCAAAAAGAGACATCTCTGACTCGATTAGAGAAATAGCATCTCACTTGAAGTAATATTTATATTATCAAATTTGTTTATATCAAAGGAAAGGCATAAGGCGAAGAGGGTAATGTGGAATTTGTCTATGAGTTGAATTTGAGATACACGGGATCTCTGGGTTAAGCAACTGCCGATGCAGATGGGAATTCGTTAGAGGGACCAAATGAGTTGAATTTGACATGGTATCATCTAGGGAGACAACTAGTCATGAGAAAGGAGATTGCTTGTTTATTGAACGGTTCTTTAAAAAAATCATATAAGTAACTCATGAGTCAAAAGGGGAGTTTGTTGGGACAACAAAAGTGAATTATTTATACCAGGCATTTTTCTTATGGTTGAATCCAATACCCTAGTCCCTGAGGAAAGAACAAAAATTTCCATGTTCATCGTATCAGGAAGGGAGGATTAGTGAAATTTTATGTATTGTAACTATTCCCATTTTCATTGGAACAACTTAACTAATTCTTTTACCCCAATTAGTAAAAAGATCTTGAACTAAGAAACAAACTCTAAATGTTGAAAATGACAGCCTGAGCAATTGTAAAAATTGGGTTCAATCAATCGTTTTTGGACAGATGGCAACAACTATTTCAACATACATGCATATTTTCTTTTTAATTTCCAGTGGATTTACATCATTCATTAATGGATTTTATCTTTATGTGGTGAATAACAGGCTTCGAAGGACCCTTACCAATAGCAAGGAGTTTTCTTCTGAAGTTTAGTGGCATCCATAAGATAAGCATGACAACAAATAGAATGAAATTAAAATGTTTGGATTGTGCATCAATGGAGCCATCCACGGTAGATGAGGTCCCGTCGGGATATTTGTGTATTTTCAAAGTACCTCATCTCTTTTTTTCCCCTTTCATGTTGACTAGCAGCTCTTCTTTTATACTAGAGACAAACCTATTCTTTTCCGCATTAAGCCATGAATAACAGAAAAAAGTTCAATTGCAGTAATCAAAGAAAGAGAAGCTAAAACAGCTAGCCAATAGCTCACATAGGCTTCCTCGTCTCTTGGGAATTCTAGCTGTCAAGATTTAGAAAAACACTTTATCAATCAAGTTCAATCCTTTGTCATTCATTGTTGTTTTATGGATAGAGATTCCATAATAATCCATTTCAAAAATTGGAATTCAAAATGACGACGATAATTTGAGATTGGAAGCAGTTATTAATTCATGATTTGGCATGTCCAGAAAGTGGAAATGGATTATCAACAACTTTCTATTCATAAAAAACTATCAAAAGCAAATCCAATTCTAGTATTTGGATTGAGAAAAGGTTCAAGTGAAAAGAAAAAACCAAAAAGATTCTATCTTCAATAACCAAATCAATCCAAAACTGACTATTTAAACCTGATCTAAGGAATGGGCAGAAGTAAAACTAAGAAAAAGGGATGTGATTAACAGAAGAAGCATGATCTCTTTGGAATCCATGAAACAATTTTCAGAGATCCTTTTCCCTTTCGGAAAATAGAAGAAAGAAACAAATATTGATAGTGGAGCTCATGTTTGAATAGAAACTTAGATAATCATATTGATTCTGAATCAATCTTATAGTGTCCAAGGCCGGGTATGAGGTCCATTCTTTTTCTTTGTATCAGAGTAATTTTGCAAATCATTACCATAACTGAGGAAATAGCCTATTTTGCAATCAGTGTCTAACTAATTGTTAATCCTTTCCAAGTACGTAGAGTCCTACCTAATGGTATATTGGTTCAAATAGATCATGAAATGGATTCTAATGATGGAATCCATCATGATTGCTCATTTTCCATTTTATTCTTCCAAGTCTTTCCAGCCACATATTTGGTGGTTTAGTATATGAGGCTCCCACATTATGAAATATGGGGAGGCACAAACATATAACAACCTTACCCCTACCTACAAAACTGCGGGGTTGTTTTTGTGGTTTCATCTTATTATCTTTTAGTCAAAATGGAATATTCTTAGCAAGGAAATTCACTCTCTGATGTAATTGGAGAACCTCTAAGAGCTATTTCCTTTAGTTATTCACTTAGGCAATTATGATATAAAGGTCGATTCAGGTCAAGGGCTATGACAAAATTAAGCCCAAATAAACAAACAGTGAACTAAATGATTCCAATCTCTGTGGGGTTAGTATTCATTTTTGTACTTGTTTTATTATCCAATTATTGTTTCATTAAGAAGAATGGAAGAGAACAAGATATAAAGTAGGAATTTTTTTTTTTTTATTCATTTAGAAAGGACTCATATCATAATCATAATCATCCATATCCATGAATGTTTGTATCTCTAGCATGACCACTTTATGAAATGTAGAAGCCAATGATAGTAGGTTTAATAGGTGCTGCAATCAGCATTGTGGTGATAGTTTAATAAATCATTTCTTTCATGGTCATATTTCAGATTAGGTACATACATCTCTAGTAATTCAATTCATTAAGTGCTGAGTGTACGAACTAAACACGATCTTCCTTCCCCTTTGATTTCAACAAACAGAAAATAAGGGGCACTCTTCTTTTACTCTAGATATGTAGGTATCCACCATAAGCCTTTCCTTGTTTAGACCTAACCCTTGACTTTGAAACTTTGTCATCATGAGGGGTTGCCAAGCAAATGAAAGAATCTCATTAACGTCCGATTTCTTTGTTCAATGTAGAACACAACATACAAATATTCCTTATATTACTATATTAGAAGTTGTAGAAGTGACAGTTTCTAGTATTCAATAAGCATCTTATATTTCATAAGAATTGCCAGAAATATAATCCTTTCAAATAAAGAATCTATTTTTAATTACTCTAAGATTTAGGAGATCGTTTAGAAGAAATACGAGATTCTAGAAAGCATTAGGATATTACCTAGAAGAAATATAAGGCTCTACTTTTGATAGCAACATGATATTAGGTGGTGGTCTATCATATCCCATTCAAGATGAGAAAACCACTATTTATGGTTCCATGCTTTGGGTTATTATGTTCATAATGATGTTATGCTAGCTATTGGCACTCTAGAGTTTCTTTTGTCCCATTCAGAAGGAATGAAATCCCAAATTATCCATATCTGTGACTACTTATCTCTAACAAGACCACTTGATGAATGTGGGAATCACCAATATTATTGATCCCGCATTTTCTTTTACCATTTGAATGTAGTTTTGACCAGAAAGATCAACAGTCAAGGGGCAACAGCCTCACCCTGCACCATTGTAAAAAATGAGACCTCTACTAGTCTGCTCCATTTTCAGATCTTGGGGCCTTGGCTGCTGCTACTATTATGGGGGTTTCTATATATTATGTCGAAAGGCCCAATGATTTGAAATTTCCCTACAAAGCCAAGTCATTGTAGAGCAAGAAAATCATTTATGATGTAATGAAAGCCCCGATTAATTAGGATTTCCCCAATTTGTTTCAGGGGGATGTGAATCATTACCGATGAAGAAAATGAGCTTTAAGAGAATCTTTTGGAGTTCTTATAGGCAGAGTTTGGCTTTGGGTGATTGTGAACAAGTTTAATGATAAATCACACCTATTGCCACATCCCAAACCAAAAAACAAACCCCACAACCTTTAGGATCATCCTCCAATTGGAAGAAGTGTAGAAAGAATAAATGTAGTGATAATATGATTATTTGCGGCTTGTCTCTCTAGCAAATAGGAGAGAATAAAGTTTTTTTCTTCATCTTTACACAAATAATAGTAATATTTGATTCTGACACTAAAAATTCAATACTAGAAAGAGAAGGGAATGCAGGCACAAAAAGAAGAAGAAGAGGAGGAGTAGAAAATTTACACACCACTAACTACCTACATTCTATAAATTGTGCACTTCAAATAGGAGCTAATAAAGAGGTCTATGACCCCATAGAAAGACATCACTATCCATTGTGGAAAAAAGATTATTTGATGAGAGCTTGAGAAAGAAATAAAGATATCATATTCTTGCCAAGATAGTTTGAAGAATTTGGGTGTGGGTCTAGTTGAAAGGGAACGGGACTTTTTGTAAGTATAGCATTGTGAATGGCCTAAAATTTCAGGTTAGTATACCCTGGTGATCAGCACATATTTTTTGCTTTACATGTTATTGTGAATGATGTAAGGTTTTAAATATAGTGCACCCCAATCCCTTACCTCCTTGGTGCCCTGGAAAGGGAACCTACCTACTTGTCTAATCTACATTCTATCGCTTGACAACATTGGAGCAATCCAAACTTCAACTACCAAGCTAATAAAGATAAACCAAGGAAAACCCATAAAAGATAAAAACAAGTTATTGGAGGTCATGCTGAGAAATAGATGTTCAAGTATAGTAAGATGGAAAGAGACATCTGATTTCAACAAAAATTCTCATGTTGTCAGAGTCAAATTATATACCTGTATATCAGATCCATCAAAGCGTGCAATTACACCTGGCATAATAACACAAACCTCCTCGCCAGATATATCTTGGGTTAGATCCCTTTTTGTCCCACGGATTCTAAGCTTCAAAATTCGGCACAGATGTATCATCTATATTGAGAACCAATAAGAAAAAAATAAGTGGCAAGCTATATGCTACATAGCATTTCTAAATAAACCTTCAACTAATAAAAAAAGAAGAAAAGAATTGAGACTCCTAATCAAAACAACATGTGAAGGGTGGATTAAAGAATGACTACATTAGCTTTATCCAACCCCCCAAGTTCATATTTCACAATAAAGTATTTAAGTTTGACCACAAAATTTTCAATCCTCCAAAGCTTGTTTCTATGGGTACCGTGAGCATGTGCGTAGACTATAGATGCATGTGTGTGAGAGAGTGGGGTGGGGGCAAGAGGTCGAATAAAATAATATCAAGAATCACAATACAAGGAAAAATAAGGAGTACAAACAAGCCAAAAAAAACACTAACACCCCTCCCCCCAAAAGGAGAATTTTTGGAAAAAACTGAAAACACAGCGGCAAACTACGAGAAACATGAAGCATATGACTAGATAATGTGACGTGACCAAGATGAATGAATTTTGGTTCAGAATGCATTGTAATTAGTCAATGATATGCCATATCCATTCCCTCTGTGTCTTTTTTTTCCTTCTTTTCTCTGAGGAGAGGAGAGGGAGTGTTTGCATGAAGACTTCTGCGCATCAGGCAATTTAGCCACCAAAAGGATGTGCTAAATACCCCAAATAATGTGGTTTTTGGATGAAATGGTATTTTCCCCATATGAGCACCTATAATTTGAGCTTTTTAAACACCTTTGATCTCTCACATTTTATCTTTTGTTAGTGCCAACAGACTTTCTCTCGTATCGCATGAGTACATGTTATATAACTCCTAGTATGATCACCTATCAATCTCAGCATCATTATATAGCCATTTTTAAGCATGTTGGACTAAACCACCAAACCTTTGCTCAATATAGTACATCTGGCTGATACCATGTTATATTCCTTTTAGGTTAATGGAATTCTCGGATCACATATAAAAAAATACAGATTAGCAGCAAAAGACAGATCAACAATACGAAAAAAAAATCTATTATGTTGTTAAATCAGTTAGGAAGAGCAGTTAAATGGTCACTAAAAGGAAGCAATGGGTGTAAAGCAAATCCAAGAAGTTATCTTGCATTCTTGTCTTAAAAATGCTGAGACTGAATGTATGAAGATATGTAGAATGATAGTATGAGTTTACAGACTTCTTCCTACTTGTCTCACTTGCATCCCCTTCCTTTGCTCTATTTTCTCATCTCCTTCACTCTTCCTCTCATTTCGTCTCTCACTATCCACATGGCTCAATTCCTGGTGATAATCCAGAATTTCTTCTTGGGTCATCACAATTGATATCTAATATGTTCCAATCCTCAGAAATATACATATTATTCTACCAAAATTACCCAAGTTTTTTTACAAACACCATTGCAATTGCATCATCAAAGATCCAACAAGGAAGTCCAAAAATTCTGCAGTTTTACCACTCTGCAACAGACCTTTGCAACAAAACTCTATAATAGATTTTTGAACAAAAGTTGATTCACTCCAAATTCTAAGAAAAACCACAAATTCTGTAATATTTGCTCAGTTCTGAATTCCAAAAGCTGGTCTTGAGTGTCATTTAGCAGGACATTAATGGGTTTTCTTTGATTAAGACCCTAAAACCTCTGTGGTTGCTTGTTTTTTGGCAATCTTGGGGAACCATTGCTTCTAAAATTTTGCAACAGACTTTAAGGTTCTTGCAGCTGGCTTGGCCCTAATTGGCATATAAACAAATCTTTGAAACTGATCTAACAAGCCTTGAGATAAATTGCATGTTCTTGAATCCATGGGTAAAGCACTGAACAATTATGAGTCTGCATTCTTCAAATTCTGCAATTCAATAATCTAAACTCTGCATTCTGCATTTGATTCTAAAATTTTGATTGCACAAATTCTACAACTAAACACAGCAAACGCCAATCGCCAATCGGTCATCCAATTCTTGCACCTTGCTAAAATTTGCTCTTGTTTTCTTTTCTGCATCCTGTTTTCCTGGTTCTGCCATGTTGCCTTAGTTTGTTTTGTCATTAAAAAATGGATCAAACAGTCCATCTCATCCTACAATCCATTGACAACTAGTTTAAGGCTATCATGGATATAATAAACACATTCACTAGAGTTCATTTGGTTGAGACACATGATTTATCTTAGCCCATAACCATAGATATCCTACACCAAGTTTTTGATCCTTCTGTTTTTGTTGAAAACATTGTTATTACACAATATTCAACAACTCTTCATCCACTATCGCTTAGTTCTAGGCACACCAAGCTAGGAACCTAATGTATGGAAGACACATTTATAGTCTTTGTCGCTGAATGAATATCCAATTCTATGCTCCTCCTTGGAACAGTCAAAATCTTCCTCATGATGATACAGAAGACGTTAAGGACAAGGTGGAATCAAATGTCGTAACACTAGTGATAATAATGATTTTGACCGATGGTTCCCATTTTTGCTCTAATCAATATGAATTGTTAGACTCTATTATGGATCTTGAAAATGCTTGTTTAGATGATCCAATAAAATCTAGTGATTTAGATTTTGAAGTGATGATGATGATGATGATATTGCTAAGGAAGAACTGAATGCAGTGCTTCTTGTTGCTCTCAAATCAATTCCAACAATTCAAAGACAACAAGAACCAAATGCATGACAATCCTTGGAAAAAACAAAAGCCATGCAAGAAGCCAGTGATAAACCTATTGATGCTTGGCATTTCAACAATCCCTAGATCATTTCATTGGCATACACCACTATGACATTGGTCTTCCTCTTCAGTTTGCATTTCAAACTCAAGGGAAGATTCTTCATCAACAAGGGTTCCTCTCATGAGATGACCAATGGTTCTCACAAAGTCAACAAACTAATTCTTGTCATGCCAAACACTTTCAGAAGTTGCTGCTATTTTATTCTATCATGCATTCTAAGATAAGCAATCATGGCCTTATTTCAGCACAACAGAAGCATTAGAACTGCCTCAACAGCATAAAAACGGCTACAATTGCTGCAATCTGTTATAGATATGTCACTTTAAGCAGCAACCTTCTATTGTTTATTTCCATCCTCAACAAAAAGGATGATTTGACTTAGGGGTTGACATGACCCAAACCAAAAGCAGGTAATAAATAATAATAATAATAATTTATAACTCCGAATTATATCCCTAGCCGTAAAGGGATACACCCAAATAGCAAAATCCTCATCCAAATTTCCTGCAAGCAATCCATAGCCCCTAATCTGAAAAGGATTAGAAATAGCAAAATCATAAGCCGAATGCTCAACAAGTATCAGTATATATATAATGAAATAAACATGTCCATAAATCAGAATAAAGAAGCGAAAATAATAAAACATGTATGAAAATCCGATACAAATCAAAGCTGCAACATGTCAAATATCCAACTATGTCAAATACCAACTACAAAGTTTTCCAATGTGATCTCCTAGCAAACTTTCCAAGAGATGAAACTTTCCAATGTTATTAACAATAAACAAGATCGAGACCTCACAAGCAACAACATTCCTCGCAAAACTCGTAATATGCATACAGATGTCATATAGTCCAAATGTATGAAATTATCCAAAATCTCGAAATCCAAAATTCAAATACCAAAATCGGGTAAATCCGAGTATCAATCAAATCCTACAAACCTCAAAGATCAAACGTCTCAAATGTCAAATTAAATGTAGGAAAAATATCAAAAATCCAAAACATGCCAAATTTGAAAACCAAGAACCAAAATGCTAACCTTAAGAAAGGGTTACTTATACTCCCAATAATCTTAATCCAAATCACTACTATTTAGATCCATAGGTGGGTGATCTACATACTTCTCCCTATAGACGATGTCAAACGCCACTTTCTTTTACCGCCTATGGATGATGGGTGCAATTTTCAAATTTGTCTGAATATACTAAGACGTCCAAATATATTAGTTAGGATCAATTCTTACAATGGTTCTCAACAAAAATACTGAATCGGAGGACTCTATAATAAAGTCCAAAACTTTTCCTCCGTGTCAGAAAAGTATAAAAATTTCACTTTGGAAAAGTACAAATATAAAATTTTTCATCCTATAGGAAAATACAAATATCAAAACAAATAATAAAATAAAATCCAAACCAAAGTGCATGCATGGAATATCATATACAAGGCCCAAATGCAAACTTTCATGACTTTTTCTTTATAAATAATTCATATATAAGCACAATATTTTAAAATATTTACTCATTTTGTACAAAACAAACAAACTCCTCAAATATTTGGCCAAACCAAAATAAAACATTAAAACAATCAGTAAAACTATATGCATGCACACGTATTTAAAGTGAAAGAAGTAAAAGATCGCATGCATGTATGATAAACCACCAAACGTAAACAAAAGTAGAGGAAAATTGAAATAGACCAAAGATCGAGTTTAGAAATACTTGCCTTAACCTTTAAATCTAACAGATCTAACAAAATATCGTTTCAAAATTGCCTTTCTCCCCTTCCTCTCTCTTCTTTCTCTCTCCTTTCCCACAAAAAATATCCAAAATAGTGTCAGTGCGGCTTATATAAATGAATTGGCGCACAGATGCCGATCAAAGACGCATCAGGCGCCGCTCGAACCCTTAATAGCGAATGAGTGCCACATCAGGCGTGACTCAAGCACGAGTAATTTGCCAAAATTGCATACGAGCGCTGCAGGAGTGCTCCTCAAACGCCACTTAATCTGCTCAAAACACACACGAGCACCCCAGAGGTGCTCCTCTAGCGCACAAATTTTGCCTAAAACACATATGAATATGGGTCAAGAGCACATCAGGAGCCAATCCTGCTTCCACACTAAAATTTTTTTCAAATGTTTATTATACAACTATTTCCAAATTGATTTAAAATAAACTGATAACATTAAAATAAATTAATTACCGGGCATTACAGGGATAATTGTCATGATCTATGACAATCACTACATCATCAATACAGATTAGCAAGAATATAAAGAATCTGATGTTGTTGAATCAGTTAAGAAGAGGAGTTAGATGGTTAGAACTATAAAGAGTTAGTTAAAGGAAACAACAGATATAAAGCAAATCCAAGAAGTAGTTGTCTTGTATTCAAGCCTTCCAAATGCTGAAAATGAATGTAAGAGAGTATGCTGATTGATAACATGAGTTTGCAGACTTCTTCCTACTTTGTCTCTCTGTCATTCCCTTCTTTTATTAAGTTCTCATCTCCTTGTTCACTCTCCCTCATATTTCCTCTCTTTCACGGTTTTTTTCTAAATAACATATTTTCAAACTATTTACTAAACAGTGCATGTTGAAAATATTTATCAAAGTAGGGTACTTTCTGTGACATCAGCTAAAACCCCAGGGTGTGGGAACCTAAAATTGATCTTGAGAGGCAAAACCCCTACTTTATATATGCATCATCATCCAAATATTCACATCGTATTTTGGGGTTAGGGTAGTAAGATGCACTTTGAATCACGATCTTGCCTTATTTTTAAAGGCAGTTTTTTTGAAGAGAGAGAAAGAGAGTTTGAAGGAAGGAGTATTACCTTACACAGTTCACATTGTGAAAAATAAGAAAAGTCTGTCTTCTTCTGCTTGAGTGGATTTAGCCAGTAGCTATGTGAAGAGGCATTTGGCATTCAGCCAGGAATCAGCTGAGCTGCGTGTGCAGCAGCAGCATATGCCTCAGGGGCAGTGAATGACAAAGAGGTGGGGAAAGAGAAGTGAGCTTCACTGACAAGAAAGGGGAGCCACTTAAGCCAGTTTCAGTGTGAAAATTGATGAAGTTAGCTCTCTTTCTGTCTTGAAAAAAATTTCCTATCCTAACCTTGACATTCGATGTGAATACTGGATCATAATCCATACATAATCTTGGGGCTTCACCTCCTGAGATTAATTTCAGGCTCCCAAACCCTGAGTGTAGCTGACATGGTACAAAACACACTACTTTGGTAAATAGTTTTCAACGTAAATAGTTAAAAATATATTATTTTTAAAAACCCCTCTTTCACTATCAACACGATTCAATCCCTTGTGATAATCCAGAATTTCTTCTTGGGTCAAAACAGATGTCACAATGCAAGACATAGTACACAACATACTCTCAAATTAACAGATAATGATGCTGCACTAACAATTCATTATCAGCTTATGTGTCATCCCAGGATTTCTACAACACCATCACGATATTTATACATAATCACACACATCCCAATATCAAGAATACATTCCAAAATGAGCTTATATATCACCTTAGAAGTACAAAATACAAAAATTCCCTAAACACACTACTACAAGGTCTTTAAACTGCCATAAAAATCACCACCAAAAGTCCTCTTCTACCCCCACCAATGGAAAAATCCAAGCTAACTAGTCTAAAATAGGAAAGAATACAAGAGCAAGCCAAATGCTAAAATCACAACTAATTAAACAGTCATCCCAACACCAAACCTCCAAGCCCTCTTCAAATGTAGGCCTGGCCAACATAAGAATAGGTCTCAAATCCAAATAAACCCTAAGATCCTGGGCAAAAAACTGACATGCACTTTTGCACAGAAGGATGTGTGCCTAATTCTTCTCCTCTTCTAGCCCAAACATGCCTTGGAAACAACCATCCAAAGGAAAATCCTATTTCCATTATTATCAGTGATATTGAACAAAGAGGAGATTTAAGATATTCAACAAATTTTGCCCAACACTAAAACTATTTCTGAACCAAATCATAGCCTAAGTTTGTGGGAAAGCTTCAATCTCCAGGTGAATGAAACCTAATAAGCCATCAAACGACCATGCACAAAAAATGCAGATAGCTAAACCCAAAATCAAAAAAATAATTACCTACAATATTGAAACAAGATTGAATCCAAACTCATCAATTGCCAAAAGGCATAGAATAATCGATGTCCTCTGCACCAGTAGCCAGAGACTCACAAATCCAGCATGCCACTACAAAAGAAATGGCAGCCCCCAGTATCCCACTTAATACCTCTCTCTAATAAGCACAGCCCTACCATCCTTGTCTAATCCACCCATGCTATGGTTTAAGTGTTTGCCTCCAATCAATAGGCTTTTAACTATTCCCACACAATTAAAGGAGCAACAATTTCTAAATTTTTTCTCTCTTCATTTCAGCACTAGTTGGTTTCCAGGCAAATGATGAATTTGCTAGAAATGAAAAATCTCTAAATTGAATGATTTTCAATTATTCGGGACAAAACGTAGTCAAGCTTGATGAATTTAGCGGGAGCAAACTAGCCCAATTTTTCTAAACAATCAAACGAACAACTCTATTAACACGAAATGCCTCCATGACAGGGAGAGTCATGTTCATGGATCGAGAAACTATTCAAAGAGAACCAACAAAAATACCCGCTCTAATTCCAGAGCACCCAAAAATACACCAAATACATTCACATCTTGAAGTTCTCTCTCCTTTTCCTATCAAAAATAGAATTAATCAATGAGACCAAGTAATCGCATGAAACGCAAAACAATTACATCATGGTCAACTACTTTCCAATCCAAACAACCAAAATTTCCTGGCGCAAACATAAAATCCTTCTCCCATGTCTTCTAATCAATAAATTCCATACCGAAACGGCAAAGAAAGAAAAGAATACGAATTACCTGCTTATGGATCAAATCGCCGTCCAATGAATAAATCATCAAACACCCACTAGAAGTCCCGACCGCAAGGACTCGTAGATCGTCAAAAACAAGCCACTCGATGGCGGTGATGTACTCGGCATCGATTGGGGACAAATTGGGTCGGATCTTAACCCGAGAATCGAATGGGTCATTCGACCATCCGAGCAGCAGTATTAGGGATTTATTGGCTAACGCCAGAGATTGATGGTCCAGTGCGCAGAGGAGGTTCGGGTTATCGACGAGCCACCCTTCTTTGCCAGCACCCAATTCGGATAGATCGTCGCAGGCTATGCAGCCTAGCTCGGTAGTGTGGGTTCGTCTTGCCATCTGAGTGGTCTGACCATGAGTGAGGAGGTACTAAAAGTTCCTAACTTTTTACTTCAGAGACATAGCAGAGACGAAGGGTATGAGCAGAGCCCAGAAAACTATAACAAAAATAGTGAGAAAGCATTAGAGGATACCTGTGTTTTTGGTAAAAGTTTCCATACCTGATCACTTCTGCCCTCTTTACGAGGAAGCATCCCTTCCTCCGAAATTATAAGACTATTTTACCAAAATCTTTAAATAGATATTGTAAAAAGTAAAAATACTTAATATAATATTATATTAACTTTCTATTTTTTTGTTTATTAACCATTCATAATAAATTTACATATTACTCAATTCTTCAAATTTCAAAATGGCAAAAGGAAGAAGCCAAATGATATTGATGATAAGATGGGCTTCAATATAGTCCCAGATGTAATAACAAATCATTGTTTCATTAAACATAATAAAGTGGTGTTAAATTATATAAGTATAAAAATCAATAAATAGTGCAACTTTAATTAATTCAAGAATAATTATCAGTGAAAAATATTGAATACGGCAACAGAAAATCAAACTTGGCTAACCAACATAACTAGGCAAATAATAGCCTAATTTGTGACTAGCAAAACTATAGAACTTTACTAAATGTAATTTGTTTGGTTTAAATTATGTAAAACTGTAAAAATACAGGTTTTTTATAGATGGGATCGACAAGATTTATTAACATTGATGACGGATTAAACCTTCCAATCTTCCATCGGGTTGATTTGGATATGTCTCCGCCGATAATCAAGAACCCGCACAACACAAACAACAAACAAGAGCTCGGAGGCCGATGAGGGTTATTGACTAGCGGATAAATGATAAATAGAGGAATTTACTAAATGAATGACGGGGAGTGTGAGAGGGATGTGATTGGTTTAAACTTACCCGTATGCGCCCGACAAAGGCGCTTATAGGTGCGCCGAGGGGCGGTAAAAGTGCGCCGCGACAGGTGCGCCGGGTTTTTATAGGTGCGCCCGCGGATGGGAGGTGCGCCGTGGAGGGCGGTTGGAGGTGCGCCCGAGGGGCGCTATTTGCGCCCACGGAGGGCGACTTTAAGAAGGAGGACTAAATGGAACTAGTAAGTAAACATTCTTGTTTGAGCGGAGGACTAACTCTTTGCGAGCTCCTCGGCTATGGATAGAGGGATAGTGACTCCAAGACGGAGGGTTCAAACAGGGCCGAGGCCTCCGGATGGCGAAGGGTTGATGGCCTCCGGACGAGAGGAGGCCGAGGGCCTCCGGTGGCGAAGGGCCAAACGTGCCTCTGGATGGAGGGCTAAGGGCCTCCGGATTGTAAGAGGGCCGTGGGCCTCCGTGCCTGATCCGCCTCTGGATGGAGGACTAGGGCCTTTTCGAGTGGCGGCGCGGAGGGCCTCGGACTATGTGACCTCCCGGGCAACAAATGCAACAGGAAAGCCAAGGGGCCTCTGGATGAGAGGAGAGTCAGACACAACTTGCTCTCATGGAGATTAAAATATGCCATTTTTCTGGAGTTTTTTTAGCTTCTCTAATTTGTCCTTCAAAGATCCAAGTGGACGAGATGTATTGTTTCTCAAAAATCAATGTGGGACTTTTAATTTGAATGGATTGTGGGCTTCTGCGAACAAGCCAATTGGCCCAGGTTATTGGACCCATCAAGCCCCCATGCTGGTGGTTAGAATGTCCATGATGGGAATTTTGAGGATCTCATGGGAATTTGTAAAAACGTGAAGGAGAGTTTGACCTAATCGTTGACCAGTTTTTAATACACCGCACCGGGTCGTACTGAATTGTTGACCAAAATTCCGGAGTACTGCAAACATTCGGTCTGATGTGACCGGGAGAAAGATGAGGGGTGTCTTCAGGTGGGCACTAGCCTGGCGGTCGACATAACGTGTCTCCCCTTTGGTTACGGAGATCCCGGGTCAATTGTCCCCTCGACTTGGATTCATTGACCAAAGTTTGGCCTGGAGAAAGAAGGAAAGTTGATGGTTGACCAATTGACCACATCACTTGACTTGAGAGCGAAATAGAGCGTAAATATGGTTATTGGATTTTGTTGACCAATGCGCTCAAATTCGGAGAGCAGTGTAGAGTCAAAAAGTCTAGTTGGTGACCGTGACTGTAACCAAAGTGCTCAAACGGAGAGATTGAAGCCAAAAATCTTTGTTTCGGAAAAAGTTGATCGGCGAGTACTCAAACCAAGAGCAGATTGAGGCGAAAATCTTTGTTGGATGAAAAGTGACCGGTGAAGTGCTCAAACCGGAGAGTGGGCTTGAGGCGAAAATCTTTGTTGGCGAAAAACAAGTGCTCAAATCTAAAATCGACCGGAAAAGTTGTCCCGGTGAAGTGCTAAACAGGAGAGTAGTTCTAAGCCGAAAATCTTTGTTATCGGAAAAGTTTCGGTGAAGTGCTCAAATTTCTGAGCGGAAATCTTTGTTCTTCAAAGTGCTCAAATCGGGAGAGCAATTTAAAGTCAAAAATTTTTGTTGACCGGATCCGTTGAAAGCATTTCGAGTCTCGTGTGAGACCTCAGAGGGAAGATCTCAAGCTCAAGATCGGATCTTAAGGACGGGCTTCGAGAGGTCGGGAAGTGACTTGCCTTAAGATAGGATTGTTCGAGCCGTAGCAACAGGATGCACCTTGCGCTCCTTGAATGGCTCTTACCATTGGAGAATCATCCAATGGGTCTAAGAGTGAGGAGCCCCTGTGGAGCCTCGGTTAGTAAAACGGGGGATCCTTTGACTCTCGAAAAACGGGTCGATGTCATGCCAAACCGGGATCTCAATTTGACTCTCTCCTTGAGGATGCCGCTTTGCTTTCTAGTTGAGTGTCGTGGCTACCGGTGTTAATTTGCGCGGATCCCGATCATTCCCGTGAAGGGAAGTCAGAGCCCCGAGGAGACGTGGTTTGTCATCTTCGACGAACACGCCCGGTTGGTCTCGCTGAGAAGATGAGGTTGCCAGCTAAGCTTTAAGACTATCGTTGCTAGCTTGTTGTTATGTATGTTGATGTCACTGGGCGGCCACTAGCCGGCTGCCCGCCAAATGAGTTGTCAGGTTGTTGTTTTAGCTTTGTTGAAGGCATAGTGGCCTTCTAGCTGTGTTTTAGGCAACTGTGTGTGTTAGCCTGCTCGGTAGTTGTGGCTTGTGAGAAAAGCCTAGTGGCGTTGCCCAGTGGTACGACAAAAAGCAAAGAAGAGAAGGAACGCTCTCGTTGCCGCATAACCACGCCGGCCCTTCATGGAGAGGGTCTTGGGGCTGGCCAACAACCCGGTTGGCCGGGTGTCGGAGGAGCTAAGTCCTCAAGCTAATCAGGCGATTGAAAAACCGGTGGCGCCGTAGGCAGCCAATGTTGGAGAAGAACTTACCCATCTAAAGGAGGTCGTCGCGTGTGCCATATTGCCCCCTAAGGTTTTTAGACCGCTCATGGGCCACCGGATGACCGTGGTTTCGCATCGCTCATGGGCCACCTAGATGACTAGGTTTCAGATCGCTCAAGGGCCACTTGGATGACCAAGGTTTGCACCGCTCATGGGTCACCCGGATGATCGTGGTTTCGCACCGCTCACGGGCCACCTAGATGACTAGGGTTTAAGACCGCTTATCGGCCACCTGGATGACCGTAGGTTGCACCACTTTTCGGGGCCACCTAGATGACTAGGGTTTAACGAGAGGGTGAAGACCCCTCCCGACTTAATCTAGGTCGGGTAAACTCCAGGCAAACGCATTCATATGTATGCACATAAAGCCTAGGATTCTATATGCTTAGTAAACTCTTTATTTTGCCAAATTAAAACAAGCATGCGAATGAATGTACACAAGTGGGTGAACCGTGTTCCGTGCGGAATCATCGTTGGTGCATGAGCGGTGTTCTTATAATCGCTCACCGCCCGAGTGCACTGGGCCGGCGTGCACTGCCGGAGAGTCATCGGGCGCGGGTAGGGCCGGCCTATGGTCCCCGTGTTCGTGGGATTCGGTCCTTTGCCGCATTGGTTGGGTAGCGCATCTTACCGCCTTCCAGCCTATCGCCAATGGTTTGGGTCTTATTGTCGGCCGACACTGCCTCGGGTGACCTGCAAGTCTGGCAACTTGGCCGGATGATATTTTTCGGTGCAATGGGTGGTGGGTCGAAAAACATCGAGCCCCCAATGTTTTGCCATAACTTTTCTGTGGTCTTTTGCAACACGTTACGCCGGGATCGGCCCACCGACCGGAGCAATGCTACGAGGTGGGGTTGAGCAGGAGTCTGGCGAAGAGCTCCAAAGAGGGCTAGAGAGATCTCGGGCAAGCTAGAGAAGAAGGAGCTTGGCGAGATAAGATATGGCGGCGAGATTTCGGCAGCCAAAGAAGATATAGCGGAGGAGTTTGACAGCGTAGAAGATTGGCGGCAGAATGAGTCAGTGCAGGAGAATATCTCGCGCGGCAGGTGCCGGAGAAGATGCGCCAGGAGCTCTAGTAGGCCAGATAAGATCTGGTGACGAGAGCTCCGACAGGCCAGAGAAGATCTGGCGACGAGGAGCTTCGACAGGCCAGAGAAGATCTAGTGGCGAGAGTCGATCGGCGAAGCCCCCAGTGGGTTGATCGGTGAAGCCCCCAGTGTCATATCTTCTAATGGGTGCGCAAGAAGAGAGTGCTCTTCTAAGCGCTGGGCACTAGCACATTTGACGTCAATCACGGTTAGCATGGCTACCCAACGAGGGGTTGTCGCCATGGAAGGTGATATCTTTAGTCGTCGTCGACCGGAGCACAAGTATCGACCGGTGTTTGTTTTGCGTAAGAGATTGAGTGTTGGGGAGACGCTAGACTTTTTGTCACGCTTTCTCATGACGGCGCAATGTTGCGTCCGGGTCCCTTTGTTGTATGCGGATTAGGAACCTTCCAATCTTCCGTCGCGGGTTGATTTCGATCGGGGTCTCCCTCCGCCGATGACCAAGAACCTGCACAACACAAACAACAAACAAGAGGTCAGAGGCCGACGGGGGGTTGTCCCCCGATGACACTCCAACGCTCAAGTCAGATATCTTCCGCAATAAACGGAGAAATGCATGCGTAAGATGCGAGAATGAGGGGAGTGTGAGAGGGGTATGATTGGAAGTTTGAGCTCCATGAATGCGCCCGGCAGAGGGGCGACTTACCTGTATGCCCGCGGAGGGTGACTTGGAGTGCGTCCGGCAAAGGGGCGGCTTATAGGTGCGCCCGCGGAGGGCGGCTTGGAGGTGCGCCCGCAGAGGGGCGGCTTATAATTGCGCCCACGGAGGGCGACTTTAAGAAGGAGGACTAAATGGAACTAGTAAGTAAACATTCTTGTTACCTGAGCGGAGGACTAACTCTTGGACTGCGAGCTCCTGGCTATGGGATAGAGGGATAGTGACTCCAAGACGGAGGGTCAAGGCCTCTCGTTGGCGGTGAGGGCCGAGGCCTCCGGATGGCGAAGGGTTGATGGCCTCCGGACGAGAGGAGGGCTGAGGGCCTCCTGGTGGCGAAGGGCCAAAGGCCTCTGTGCCTCCTGGATGGAGGGCTAAGGGCCTCCGGATTGTAGGAGGGCCGTGGGCCTCCGTGCCTCCTGAAAGGAGGACAGCTCCGTGCCTCCTGGATGGAGGACTAAGGGCCTCTGGACAGTAAGAGGGCCGAGGGCCTGGTGGCGGCGGAGGGCCTCCGGACTATAGGAGGGCCCAGGACCTCCTGGCAACAGAGGGCTGAGGGCCTCGGACGGGCGGAGAGCCAAGGCGCCTCCTGGATGAGAGGAAAGTCGAAGATCTCCTAACTGTCAGCTTGCTCTCATTGGAGATCGGCTAGCAACGGCTATGCCATTTTCCGAGTTTTATGGAGCTTTTTCGAGCTTCTCCAACTTGTCCTTCAATGCTTGAGGATGCTTGCTTTTATAGTGGAGTTTGCAGATGTATTGTTTCTCAAAAAGCAATGTGGGACTTTTAATTTGAAGTTGGATTGTGGGCTTGCTGCGGACTTGGCCAATTGGCCCAGGGTTATTGGACCCATCAATTAGAGATCTTCATATTTTTTTAATAATTTTTTCTTGGTTTATTTAAGCAAAACATAGCTACAATTCTTCACAACTATCATAGTTATCCACAATTTTGATTTCTATTATTTTTCTCTATGTGACCAAATGCAATGAAAATTATCGACACAAATATTAAAATATCTCTATTTTTTTATATAAAGATCCAAACTATCAAAAAAAAGGATACCAAGAAAAAGATGTTGGGAAAAATGCTTGTCAGTCGGTTAATACTGGTCGGACAAAAATGTACAAACACGCACGATGTGGGAGAAAGATGAGGAACACATAAATTTTTACGTGAAAATTTTTCACAAACCGAAGAAAAAAATTACAAAATACTTAATTCATAACAAATTCTACTATGTGAAAAATTGGTTACAAAAATCCAAGACAGAGTATCCGCTACACACTTAAGACAGAGTAAGAAAAACAACTCTAGAATAAATAAACTCTCATTTCATTTTTATCTTTCTATTTTTCTTCTGTTCTTCCTCTCACTAGTAGTGTACTATATTCTCTTTTCCTTTTCACATATGTATGGATTTCGCCTCAACTTCGCCTTGTCCACTTGTCTAAAGCGCCTAGTGTGTTCCTTATAAAAACCTCGACGCCAAATCCATTTGCTCACCTAACCCAATTCGTGCAGATGATTTGTCACACCAAACTTATTTTTTTCTGCGACCTCACCAGTTTTCGCACCTCCCTAAACACGCATACTCTACAGGTCAACCTGCTCTCTACACGAACAGGATATGCTTTACATAGCAGCTTACCGCTCTACAAAACTTACCCACTCTAAAAGTCAACTGCTCTACATAGTCGACTACCAGCATTCTAGACAAGCTATTCTTGGCATCACCTAATGTCCTCGTTCTTCACTAGTCTCTTTGCCCACCACAATTTGCTGACCATTCGACCCTTGTCTATTCCAGAATTCCTCTCCTGGAATTCCAAACCGGCCAAACCATGCATACCGGTCATTCCTGCCAAACTGACCTTTCCTACATACTAGCCAAATTGTATACAGGAATTCCAAACCGGCCAAAACCATTCCTAACCAAAACCATTCTGGCCTTTTCATACTGGTAAATTACTGGCGTGCCACTCCAACAAATTGGCCACTCCGAGATTTACCCAACCAGCAAATGGTCACCTAGGCTCCAACCAGTCATTTCCGCCCAACTGGCCAATTTGTTGCAACTGGCCATTTCCGCACAACTAGTCATTTCCATGCAACTAGGCATTTTGCCCCAACTGGGCAGGATTGTCCCAACCTGACACTTTGCCGCAACTGGGTAATTTTGCCCCAACCTGGCACTTTTTAGCCGGTCAACAGCATCTTGACTGAATTCTTTTATCAATCGGTCAACTTTTTATTGACCAAACATTTTGCTTTCCTACAACCTTTCTCAGCCAGTCAACATTTTGTTGATTGGTCACTTTCTTTCAGCCGGTCAACCTCTGCTGACGGCCTCTTGTTTACCCAACCGGTTAATAGCCACAAACCTTTATGTGAATCCTTCGATAACAAAACCCGTTTGTTAAGTTACCTACAAGGAAATGATCAAACCCAACAAACTTTCCCTCACAACCTTATGGGGGAAACCTTTGCCTTTTTCCAATGACCGTCATCTCCTAGTTTTCAAAAATTTTTCCTTAATTAGGATTCCGACATTAGCTTTCGCAAGTCTAAATGATACCTTCTTTCACTCCGCTGATCCTGAAGTAGTCTCACTTCCCTTCAGCACCTTCTTGCGATAGAATTATTCTCCCTTGCACTCTACCTTGGCCGCCTCCTCCTACCACCTTGACCAATACCCCTTTTGGTCACCTTAATATTTTTCTTGGCAACACAAGTTTTTATCAGGTACCATCCTGACCTCCTACTTTCCCTTACCATTATTGAGATGTCTTTGGTGAGTTTTTATTGGTCGTCACCAAATGCCGTTTTGAAGCCTTCTTCATCAAGCTTCCCGGTTGAAATTATATTCAACCTCAAATCTGAAGCATGTCGCATGCCCTTCATCATTTCCCGCTACCTGTCCTCAAACAAACATCCCCAATACCAATCATCCTAGACGAGCTACCGTTACCCATCTTCAATATCCCATAGCGTATAGGTGTATAACTCATGAAGTGGGATTTCATCGGTGTCACATGATGTAAGGCCTCACTATCTGTGACGGAACGGATTATTCTCCATTGAATAACCTCCGTCAATGCCTAATCACACCCTAAAGCCCATAATTAACCTATGGACTCTACATGAAATCCGACAGAGTTTCCTCTGCAACTGGACGAAAATCAAAATATACAACCTGTTTAAATATCATTTTATTCAAGCATACATCTATCAAGGCTTAACTCAAAGCCTACAACATGCCACACAGGATCACAACACAGCCATTTCATCCATGGCTCCAACACAGTACACAACCTACAGTACTGGATCTAGAGAGATGCCATCTAATCAAACAAAACTCCAAACATAAATGTACAGACGCGGAAGCAACTAAATCATCATACATCTTGGGAAGCATAATAAAACCATAAAATAACATTAATGAGCCACGCTCAACCGCGAGCGGCCGTCCCACATCCGATCCAACTCCGAGTCCAATGCTTCGATAACCCACCGTCCAGACTCATCAAGCAAGCCTCTCCTTGCTCAAACTATTGACTAAGTGTTCTCATCCGAAAGGAAAAACATCAATAAAGAAGGGTGAGCTAACAGCTCAAATATAATCATACACACCCCCCAAAACACGTACAAGAACTCAAACGGAGGGAATACAAGCTCTCTCCAATCAAGGAACAGTGTCGGGAATAAAAGCAAATCGAATCAATTCCCTCGGTTCTCACTAAGGTTTCATCTTGAATTAGTTTCATTCGGTTCATCATTTGATTCACAAGATTTCTCTTCCTGTCTTTAATCACTTGATTCACGGGTTCATCGATTGGACATTATTCATTTTCATTATCATATCATTTTGCGGACCCGCTAGTAGACCGTATAGCCAACGATGCGAGAGAACGAGGATAGGAATGTGTTAGCTACACATTCTAAAGCCACGGCTACTACTTTGATCGGTAAAGACACGACCCTCTGTTGCATCCATGCAACAATCATCAACGACTACATCTCAATATGTAGTGTCGACACACCCCACACCCCGGGGTCCGTGGCAATCCTCGTCCTTCCACAAAGAAGCTTCTAAAGCGTAACGGACATCACCCGCTCACACGAGCGGCCGGAATACGTGGCCAAGTATCCCTCGGGTTCCCACCACGATGGACATGGTACACTAAAGAACACTACCCATATGACTCAGGGTCCTAGTTTCAGGGTTAGGTTCGACACTTGGAGAGGGAAATCCACATTTGCCACACAATCATATCTCGGGAAACCTCATTCCCATCACAAGATCTCCAACCGGGAGATCATCTCATCAAACACATCTCCAACCGGGAGATTATATCATCACAAGCACAATGTGGACTCCCTTCCGATCACATCACGGTTCACAATCACCAAAGGGACTCAATTCCTTTAATCACAATATGCGGGACTTCATTCCCTTATTCACAACAATCAACCCAAGTTCACAAGAGAAACCAGATCTCATACCTCAAATGATCACATCTCACTTTGGAACCTCCGGCACACGGATTCGCATTTGGATTCTTAATTTTACGTTTAATCATTTAAACGTTACATTTCTCATTTCGTTTTGGGTGAACATTATCGGATTCTCTTTTGAACACCCGGACGCCGAATACGGTTCAATACTTGGAGATCGGACGTCCACATTCTACGATATTTCACGTTCGGGGTTCAATTTACTTAACACGAGTGGAAGTATGCAACTTCCCACTCACTTTCGGATTAATCATTACGGAAGTCTTTCAAGGCTCCGGATGCCACATTTAAGGTCAAATCTTGCGGGATTCGCATCCGGTCGATATATATACACAATTGGAATATCGGGATTCATATTCTAGATTTCTTTCATCATCTCACGAAGGTGGAAACACGCAAAATCCACCTCCGGTCTCGGGTGAACAGTAATGAGGGCCGATTTAGAGGGCTCGGACACCGCGAACGGGTCGAAAGCGTCGAATCGAACCCGCGGCCGACATATGTTCATATTTGGGACGTGGGCTTTCCAATTTTGGGGTCAATTTCATGATACGGGCCGGGAAACGGAAACCCCAAAATCCCGTAGGTTAGGTTCCAGCGCAAATATCGGACCCGGTTCGGACAACTAACTACATTTTCTCGGACCTCAAGGCATGGGTATCGATATTCTAACATTCCCCCGTGGGTATCGACACAAAATACCCAAACTAAAATACATAAAACAACGAAAGAGAACGAGAAGTGGGTATGAGAACACTTGCCTCGACGCGTGCTTTCACCTTTATACCGGCTTTGGGGCGGAATCGGACTCTCGGGCCCGATCTCCTTCCTTCTCTCTCTAGTCGCGCCGCTCTCTCTCTCCTCAAAACCCTCGGGTTGCGAAAAAAATGAGGGGAGAGAAGGCTCAGCGTGAGACGGATATTAATGCCGCCGAGCCGCTCGAGCGGCCGCCGAGCGGCAGCCACGGTTGGCCACCGCTCGAGCGCCAATAGCGCCCGGCCTGCTGGCGAGGCTTCAGCAGCCGGACCCGATTTCTTTCCCGATTTTTCTTCCGATACCAAACCTTAATCCCTCCATAGGATTAATATAAATCATTATCATCCTAATTACCTCATTAATATCGAAGTTCTTAAATTCAAACCTCACACTATCCATCATCCAACTCGTCTCCTGGCATGGTAGACTCTATGCTTCCCCTGCATGGAAAATTAGGAGATCTCCGTAGAAAGCGATAGTCTCCCGATCATCATCATGATCCCGTTTCTCCTCGCGATCACTTCTGCCCTCCTTCTCTTGCTTTTCCTACGGACAGTCCCGTTTTATGTGACTTTTCTTGCCACAACGGGAGCAGATCCTCTCCTAAAACTTGTTTCGACTGTTGCCCCTCTCCGATTTGCCGCCTCCGCCTTGTTCCCTTAGTTTTCTTTGTCCCGGACCGTTGGTCGCCACAAGCAGCCATGGCTGAAAGCTTGAAGCATCACCGCTTTCCTTCTACCTTGATTCATTCATAAGTAGGGAAGTTATGACCTCATACAATTTGAGCATGTCCTTTCCAAACAGTAGCATCGTGATAATATGATCGTACGAGGCCGGTAAGGACAACAGTAATATCAACGCTTTATCTTCCTCATTAATCTTCTCATCAATGGCTGACATCTATGTTACAATCCGATTGAACTCGTCCAAATGCTTCTCAAAGCTCCCTCCTTCCGATAAATGAAGGCCATGGAATTGTTTCTTCACATGCAGCCTCGTTATCTAAGATTTGGACTTGTACCGACTCTCAAACTTCTCTCAAACCTCCACTGGGTCTGACAAGCCATTAACCTTCTAAAGAATGTTATTCGCAAGACACAACTTGATCGTATAATTAGAAAGATCATTCTTGTTTTGCCGCTCATCCTCTATCATATTCTCCAGCTTCTTCTTTCTCCAAAGTACTTTTACAGTCCCTTCCCGAATCAAAATATTCCTTACCATTTTCTACAAAATGATGAAGTTATTTTACCCATTGAATAGCTCCACATTAAACAGCACATTCCTCAATCACGATGTCATCCAACCGACTATTCACAACTAATCTCTGATACTACTTGTTGAAAATGCACAAACACACACAATATGTGAGAAAGAGGAGGAACACATAAATTTTTACATGGAAACTCTTCACAAATCGAAGGAAAAAATTATAAAATACTTAATTCACAACAAATTTCACTATGTGAAAAAATTGGTTACAAAAACCTCAAGACAGAGTATCTACTACACACCCGAGATGGAGTAAGAAAAACAATTTCAGAGTAAGGAAACTCTGACTTCGCTCTTATCTCTCTATTTTTCTTTATTTCTTTCTCTCACTGGTAGTACACTTCACTCTCTTTTCCTTTCACATATATATGGACTTTGCCTCGACTTCGCCTTGTCCACTTGTTTGAAATGCCTAGTGTGCTCCTTATAAAGACTCCGGTGTCAAATCCATCTACTCACTTGACATAATTCTTACAGATGATTTGTCACACAAAATATATTTTTTTCTACGACCTCACCAATTCTCATGCTTTTTCAGACATACATATTCTACAGGTCAACCTACTCTCCACACAGACAACGCATACTCTGCATAACAGCTACCTGCTATGTAAACTTACCCACTCTGAAAAGTCAACCGTTCTGCACAGTCAGCTACCAGCATTCTAGACAAGCTATCCTTGGCATCACCTAGTGCCCTCGTTCTTCACTGATTTCTTTGCCCAACACAACTTGCTGACCATCCGACCCTTGTCCATTTCAAAATTTCTCTCCTGGAAATCCTGGAATTCAAAACTGGCCAAACCATGCATGCCGGTCATTCCTGCCAAACCAGCCTTTCCTGCATGCTGGCCAAATTGCATATAGGAATTCCGAACCGGCCAAAACCATTCTTAGCCAAAACAATTTTGGCCTTTTCCATACCGGTAAAACTAAACCGATAAATTCTTAGTGTGCCACTCCAGTAAATTGGCCACTCTGAGATTTGCCCAACCGACAAATGGTTGTTGGAGCAAAACGCGCGGAAGGCCGAGCGGACACAACACTCGGACAGAAACAGAGAGCAAAGGCTCTTGGACGGGCGAGAGAGGTAGAGAGAAATATGAGAGGGAACACACGAGTTTAACGTGGAAAGCCCTTCTGTAAGCAAGGGAAAAACCACGAAAGAATACACTAAAAAGGATTGTTTACAAGTGTTAGCTACACAAGCTCAAACTAAAGGAAAAACAATCTCAAGTGTACAACTTTCTCTCACTAAGTGTTTCTCTCACAAATTTCACAAAGTGGTTGCTCACAAAGGCACACACCACAACTCACCAACCGCTCACACACACATTAAATGATCTCTACACATATATATATACATGTAAATAAATATATATATATTCACTAGCCTAGGAGGCTACCCGGCCACCCTAGCGCCGTGGTGGCGGGGGCATGTTGCCACAAAGCGCACGCTGGGCAGCTCGCAACGTCTTGGAAGTTGGCCGCCACCAACTTCCAATCAAAGCCGCAACAGCAGCTCCGCCCGCATTTATTGCTGCCGTAGATCATTAATGAGAGAATAAGTCAACGCACGCGTGGATGGAGTCCTTCGTCCAAGTCCTCTCGGTCATGACGCCTCAAACAAAGTCCTCGTCCATTCTCCAATGGAGTCCGCGGACATAAGCTACTCGGGAGTGACCCCAACAAACTTCCCATCACGACCGAGTGGGAGTAAAGTCAGTTAGACCGGCAATGTCACAACAAGTTTCTAACTTTCCCTTTAGCAAAGTCTTTGTCAACATATTCGACCCATTATCGTCCGAGCGACCTTTCAATTGATACCGCCCATCATCAAAAACGTCTCTCACCCAATGATATCGCACGTCAATGTGCTTTTGTGAGAATGGAATGAGGAGTTCTTACACAAGTGAATGGCACTCGACTATCACAAAGGATCTCGTACGCCTCTTGCCTTAGACCCACTCTTGGGACGAACCTCTTCATCCATAGCATTTCCAGGCGGGGGCTCGGCCATGGCAATGAACTCCCGTACGTGGTCGAGAGAGCGACGCACTTCTCAGAATTTGACCGCTGTGAGACCGACCCTCCCGCAAATTTCACCAAGTATCCGGACGTTGATTTCCTAGAATCAACGCCCGCCATATCTCGTCCTGTACGCAATTAATCGAGCCTTCTCTTCTCCAAATATCAAACCCACCTCGAGGTCCCGCGCAAATATCTGAAGATCCACTTCACCGCAGACCAATACTCCATCACTGGGTTTGAGAGAAATCTGCTCATAAGGCCAACCGCACGAGCAATGTCCGGCCGCGTACACACGGCCGCGTACATAAGACTGCCAACGGCCGAGGAGTAAGGAACCTTACTCATGCGCGCCTTCTCAGTGTCCGAGGACGGACACTGCTGCTTACTCAGTCTGAAATGGTTGGCCAGTGGGGTGCTGACAGGCTTGGACCCTTCCATATTGAATCTTTGAATCACCTTTTCAATATAACCCCTCATGGACAGCCCAAAGCTTCTTGCCCTCTCGGTCGCATGAAATCCCGATTCCCGTGACCTGCTTTCGCAGAGACCGAGGTCTTTCATGGCGAAAGACTGCCCGGGCTTGCTTCTTCACTCCATAACTGAAAGCACTATTCTCGTCCGACAACCAAAGATGTCGTCCACATAAAGGAGAAGGATGACGAAATCGTTGTCCGAGAACTTCGCACAAAGACACAAGTGGTCCGAGGAGGTCTTATGGTAACCTTGCTTGACCACAATGACTCGAACTTCCGTAGTACCACTATCTCTGAGCTTGTTTCACCATACAAGCTCTTCTTCAAATGACAAACAAGTCCCTCCTTTCCTTTAACTTCAAAACCGTCTAGTTGCTCCATGTAGATCTCTTCCTTTAGATCTCCATGGAGAAAAGTCTGTCGAACATCCAATTGCTCAATCTCCGTGTCCAACGCACTGGCCAAATCCGAGCACTAAACGGACCGAGGACATCTTCACAACCGCGCAAAAATCTCATCAAAATCAACACCCTTTCGTTGATTAAAACCTTTGACCACAAGTCGTGCCTTGGTCTTGGGGACTTCGGGTCCTCGGTTGCCTTCAGGCGGAAGACCCATTTGTTCTTCAGAGCTTTCTTCCCCTTAGGCAATTCCGCCAATCAAACGTATGGTTCTCATGAAGGGAAGTCATTTCTTCCTCCATGGCTTCAAACCATTTATCCTTCTCAAAGATCGCCATGACCTCTTCAAAGTCCTCTCGGTTCTCCAAAGATCGGTGAGGAGGACAAACTCTCGGGCTCGGGAAGGCGGACGGACGGGACGTCTCACTGCGACGACCGTCTCACCGGGGCTACCTCACCCTGCTGAGGTACCACATCTTCAACTCCGATCCCGAGGCGCCAGACTACTTTGATCTCGTCAGTTAGCTTACCCTTGATCCGAGGACATCGGATACAAGAGGCGCTGTGACTGAGACGCTTCAATCTCAATCTGTGTCCGTCTGGGAGGTCCGGAAAGAGACTTCACATCTTTCCCAATGTCCTCTATGGTCTCGTCCTCAACGAAGAACACGTCGCGGAACGAACCAGCTTCTTTGTTTTGGGGTCATAAAGCCTCGTACCCAAATTCTTCCTCACCATAGCCCGTAAAAACACATTGTAGTGTCTTTGGCTCAGTTTGGTCCTCTCATCTCTCGGAACATGGACAAAGGTCTTGCAACCAAAAGTCCGCAGATGATCAGTATGCCGGTTCTTTCCCTTGGCCCAAATCAGCTCAGAACTTCCCGTGCGGAGGCTTACATGGGCGAGCGGTTAATAACATGGGCGGCCGTCCTCAAGGCCTCGGCCCAAAAAGATCCTTGCAGCCTTGCCTCAGACAGCATGTACCTAACCCTTTCCATGAGGGTGCGGTTCATCCTCTCGGCCACTTCGTTCAACTGTGGCGTCTTTGGTGGAGTCTTCTGGTGTTTGATGCCATGAGCTCTGCAGTAGGCATCAAACCGCCCAATGTACTTGCCACCGTTGTCGCTCCTTATTGCCTTTAGTCTCCTCCCGGTTTCCCGCTCAACAAGGACGTGGAACTGTTGAAAAGTTTCCGCGACCTGGTCCTTGGTCTTCAGCGGGAACACCCACAGCTTCCTCGAGCAATCGTCTATGAAGGTCACAAAGTACTGTGCACCTCCAAAAGACTTCTCCGGGAGAGGGCCACACACGTCCGTGTGTATAAGCTCCAAGATCTCGGACTTCTTGGAAGTTACGTCTCCGGAGAAGGAGACTCTTCTTTGTTTCCCCGCCATGCAGTGAGGACACGTCCTAGGCATGTCTCCATCCACCTCAGGGATGAGACCCTTCCTGGCCAAGTGACCCATGCCACGCTCACTCATGTGTCCGAGCCTCTTGTGCCAAAGATCCGAGGACTCCGCACTCCTCGTGGCGTTCACCTCAGCTACTTCAGCCTGAGCTTTCAAAATATAAAGGCCAGATGCCTTAGTTCCTCGGGCAATGACCATGGAGCCCTTGGTCATTTTGATCTCGTCGTCATCAAGACGTCAGAAGAACCTTCATCATCCAATCAGCGAATCGAGATGATGTTCACTTAATGTCAAGGACGTGCCGGACGCCCTTCAAAGTCAGTAGGGCTGATTCATCACCAACGTGATGTCTCCACGTCCGATGAACTCGGACGCTCCGCTATTTCCCATTCTCGGTACTCTTGGGCACAAGGAGCATAAGTGGAGAACAGCTTCTCCTCGGAGGTAACATGGATCAAGCGCCGGAGTCCACTACCCAATCCGAGGACTGCTCACCACGCCTATCAAGTCCTCGAGACTCACGAGTTAAGAGGAGATCCTCTCCTGTCACAACAGACCGATGACTCTTCCTCCCCTCGTCTCTTTTCGCCCGCTTCCCAGCCGTTCTCACGCTTCCATTTGTAGTGAGAACCTTTTGATGTGGCCCTTCTTGCCACAATGATGGCACTCCATATCTTGGTACCGAGAACGTGACTTACTCCGCCCTTTGTCTTGGACTTTGGGCCACGTCCTCGGCTTCTTCCCTGATTCCGTGACAAGGACCTCGGCCGCCGAGAGGTAGACGTACCCGAGAAAGCCGCTGCATTTACTTCCTCGTTCAAAGACAGCCTCCCTTTACCATCTCCAAAGTGTCACCACATTGTTCGGAGCCGTGTTGTAATCGTGACCCCCATGGTTTCCCATGAGTCCGGGAGGGTTGCTAGGAGCCAAAGTCCTAGCACTTCGTCCTCGAACTTAATGCCCATACTATTGGCCGGGTCCACGCATCCTCAAACTCGTTTAAGTGGCGGCAATGAGAAGATCCGTCCTTATCCGGATATGGACCAACCGCATCAAATGGTAAATTTTATTGTTACGATTTGGAGGCAAAGAGCTTCTCGGCTTCTCCCAAAGGGCTTTGGCATTTGTCTCCTACGAACATGGTTGTACACGTTCGTCCCACAAATTGCCGGATGAACCCGCACACTGTTTGTGCTCCAACGCCTGCACTCGTCCGTTTTTCGACGATTTTTCTAAGGCGAAGACCGGATTGTGCATAGACTTGACTTAAAAGCAAGTCGACATTTGCTCTGCAGATGTCAAAGTTTGAACCGTTCAAACAAACCATCTTGCCACAAACTCCATTTCGATAACAAGCAAAGATCACCGTGTAAACAACCTTGGCTCTGATACCACTTGTTGGAGCAAAACACGCGGAAGGCCGAGCGGACACAACGCTCGGACAGAAACAGAGAGCAAAGGCTCTCGGACGGGCGAGAGAGGTAGAGAGAAATATGAGAGGGAACACACGAGTTTAACGTGGAAAACCCTTCTGTAAGTAAGGGAAAAACCACGAAAGAATACACTAAAAAGGATTGTTTACAAGTGTTAGCTACACAAGCTCAAACTAAAGGAAAAACAATCTCAAGTGTACAACTTTCTCTCACTAAGTGTTTCTCTCACAAATTTCACAAAGTGGTTGCTCACAAAGGCACACACCACAACTCACCAACCTCTCACACACACATTAAATGATCTCTACACATATATATATACATGTAAATAAATATATATATATTCACCAGCCTAGGAGGCTACCCAGCCACCCTAGCGCCAGGGTGGCAGGGCATGTTGCCTGCCAGGCGCACGCCTGGCAGGCCTGCAACGTCTTGGAAGTTGTGGCCGCCACCAACTTCCAATCAGGCTGCAACAGTAGCCTGTCCGCATTTATTGCTGCCGTAGATCATTAATGAGAGAATAAGTCAACGCACGCGTGGATGGAGTCCTTCGTCCAAGTCCTCTCGGTCATGACGCCTCAAACAAAGTCCTCGTCCATTCTCCAATGGAGTCCGCGGACATAAGCTACTCGGGAGTGACCCCAACAATGGTCACCTTGGTTTCAACTGGTCATTTCCCCCCAACTGGCCATTTTTGTGCAACCAGGCATTTTTGCACAACCGGGCGAAATTGTTCCAACCTGGCACTTTACCGCAATAAGGCAATTTTGTCCCAACCTGACATTTTTCAGCCGGTCAACAGTATGTTAATTAGATTTTTTTTTTCAGCTGGTTAACCTTTTATTGACCGGCCATTTTGCCTTACTACAATCTTTCTCAGCCGGTCAACAATTTGTTGACCGGTCACTTTCTTTCAGCCGGTCAACCTCTGTTGACCGGCCTCTTTCTTGCCCGACCGATCAATAGTCACAAACCTTTGTGTGAATCCTCTGATGACAAAACCTATTTATTGAGTTGCCCATAAGAGAGTGATTAAACTCAATAAAAGAATTGTGCTATAAACTGCATGATTTTAATATAAATTATAAAAATAGAAAAATAAAAATTAAAATTAACACGGGTTTTAATGTACAAATATGTGACCATTTAAAGAATCAAAACATCTTAATAGCCAAAGAAATCAAAAAACATAAGCCAGATGAACCGGGCCACCACAATAGGGCCCCTGGTAAGAGAAGAAGAATATGTCAACACAAGCTAGGCGAAATAATTAAACACAGAGAAAAGTGCCACAGAATTTAAGAAGTATTAAAATTTATTAATCATTAATCACCAATTGAGATGTTGGAGCTGAATAAAACTGACCATCTTTACAGAGCCCCTGATCAAAGAAGAAGAGTAGGAAAACACAAATTAGCCAAAGCCTAATTTATTCAGTATCTTGCATCTGCCAGTCTTTGCATTCTATTCGATTTTGCTTTTTGTTTATGATATCATTTATCTCCCTTTCCCTTCTATTCACTACCCAAATTGCTAATATGAAGATAACAGGTGGTTGGTGACTATCTTTATTATCATTATTTGTGATACAGTCCACTGTTTCTTTTATAGATTTTGCTTTCTGCAGTCTTGTACAGCCCTCTTCTCTGAACACGGATTATTACCTTTCAAATGACGACGGGAACAACCATTACTGCTACCCAAACCACTATTAATGGTTGTAGAAAATGCAAACCCACAATTACTTGCTAAGGGTTTCTATCTCTGCATGTTTCATGTATTTTCTGCTATTCTCCGCCTCGATCGCTCATGCCACCACCATTGTCGAACCATCACTGTAGTTTCCATAGAGGTAACAGTGGTGAATAGACTGCGATGGCTACATGAACTCAAGGGATGCCTTGTGTCTGCCATGCACAATTATCTCATAGGTCGTGCCTAAGTATGGCATGTCTCAGGACTATTCTACTCCAACATGATAAGAAATTTCGTTTAAACCATGTTGTATTTTTTGCCTATCTCACATTGCAGACCACAAAACAATAAAATCACCTATTATTAAAAAATAATATACAAAAATGATAAATTAATAAATACATTTAATTTATTAGTCAAGTATTTGTTGTTACCACAAAAATTTTCAAAACTACAAATGCCGATTGTACTCACTAGTTATTTTAGTCTTTACTTGCTTTGCCACTTATAGACTATCTTCACTATTATTCAGAATTACTGAATTTTGTAATCCTTTTTTGCTTCCAATTATTCTTTTAAAAATGTTGCTTATCTCATGATTTATGGGTGTGTCTCCTACTTTGCTTGTCACCTATTACTCGATCAACTATTACCCGCTCTCAACAGCCTCTCTGACACATGCCCACTACTGCCTCGCTCTGCGGGCCAACAGAGTTTACATAAAATGAGAGAATGCCAACCAATGATAGAAATCGTTTCCTTGACAAGGGGATTTTGACTTTTTCAAGCCAAGTTTTTTCGAATCCAAACTCACAAAAATGAAGAAAACCAATCCCTTTCCTTCAATCAATTATAATTTATTCAAAATTATAATTATTTATTAAAAAATAAATTATTAAAATTAAAAAAAAATATTTGGATGTACTGTCAATTTTTCATAATTGGAAAGACTTTACCTTTTTAATAGATAGAATCTATTTTTTAAATTTTAATTATTAATATTTAAATAAATATTTATAATTTAATTATTTTTTAAAATATAAAAATTAATTAAAATTAATTATTAAATTATAATTATTTATTTTAAAATAAATAATTAAAATACGAAGAAGAAAACCTCATCTAATCTCATATTGTGCCGAGATAGGACATCCTAATTTGCGAAGTGGAATTTCATTCGTTTTTTAGAAAAAAAACATTATTTTATAAATTAAAAAAATTATTTGGAGGGCGAAACCCTCGAGAAGCGGGGACCCCGCCAGACGCTGCCACCCCCAACCCTCAGTTTCCGTACAGAGAGCTGAAGCGTCTTCGTCCTTCCCTCGTCCTACTCCTGAGGCTCTGTGAACACACGCCCTCCCTTACCCTGTCTGACCAGCTTCGTCGACCAGCACCATCTTCCCATTGAAGCAGATGCAAGCGCAAAACCTCTCATTTTCCAAAACCCTAAACCCTTCCCTCTCTAACCCCGAATGGCTTTGCCTCACAAAACCCTTCAACCTTCACATTTTCTCCGTTCGCCCACCAAGAGTGTTCATCCGTCATTGTGTTGTCTTCAATTCCCAAAACGCGAAATCCTCATTTCCTCTTCAAAAACCCAGCTCCACGCGCCGTCTTCCCCCTCCTTCAGCCGGCCGCAGCAAAAAGACCGCGGGCGGACCTTCCCCCGGACGTATTGAGGGCAGCGCTGAGCTCCGCCGCCAGGCAAAACGAAATGCCCGAAGAAAATCAAGAAAGCTCGCGGAAAGCCTTTTCTACCGGCTCAAAAACCCCCACAAAAGCTTCGCTGATAATTTCTCCGAGGAAGAGCTTCAAATGATAGGTTTAGGGTATGATAGAATGGTTAGGTTTATGTCGAAAGATGACCCAAATCTCAAACACCCCTATGACTGGTATAAATACGGCGAATTCGGGCCGTACTCGTGGCGTGGGGTGGTTGTTGGGGAGCCGGTTCGTGGGCGAATTTCTGACGAGTGTGTGACTATGATTGGTGAGGTGAGAGACCATGAGGAATGGGAAAAGATTGAGCAGCATGAAATGGCTGTGGATTTTGGGAAAAGGTTGAATTCGCTGGATAAGGCTCCAGGTCTTCGGTGCTTTTGGGTGTTTGTTCGTCATCCTAGATGGAGGGTGAATGAGTTGCCATGGCAGCAATGGACGCTGGCTTGTGAAGTGGTGCTCGAAGCTGGGAAACAGAGGTTAGACAAATGGAATTTGATGGGTAGATTAGGGAACAGGACGAGGAAATTGATTACTCAGTGTGCAGCTTGGATGAGGCCTGATATAATCTATGTCAAGCGACCGGTTTATCAATGTCGATTTGAGCCTCAGGACGAGTTTTTCAGTGCAATGATACCATTATTGGATCCAGAGACAGAAGGCGATTACTTGTTCGAGTTGGAAGACGATGAGGGAAGGGTCGAGTTGTGTACGTATTTTGGTGGGTTGTGCAAGATCGTAAGGGTGAGTCCTAAGGCTTTTGTGGATGATGTGGTGAAGGGTTACGAGAAGTTAAGTGATGAGAAGAAATCGAAGTGTTTGAAGTTCTTGCTAACAAATCATCCGGTGCAGCTTTTGCATCCCTACACAAAGGAGTGGAAGGCTAAGTTGGAGGAGATGGAGTTGGGTTGTGATGCCCCTGATGATGAAGATGGTCTCGGTGTCCGTGACGGGCCTTCCGGTGAGAAAGACTTCACAGAATGGATCGAGGATGATGATAATAATGATAGCGATGGTGATGATGATCTGGATGATGATATAGTGATAGATGAAAATGAGATTGGAGATGATAAATTGGGAATTCAAGATGACGATTTGGGTCCAGAGGAAGATGAGAAGTATTGGAAAGAGGAGTTTAATAAAGCAATAAGAAGCAACGAGGCAATGGAAAATCTTGTGAGAACAAGTGCTGAAAGAATGACAAAATTTTATCAGCAGCAGTTGGGTGCATCTGCAAAAGTAGAGAATGCAGGGAGTATAGATGATGGGGATGAAACAGCTTTGAGAGGAAAAAGAGCAAAAGTGACTCCAGAGGAATGGAAGTATGCTGGCTATGGTCCTTGGAGGAAGAGGATTAAGAAGACTAAAATCCCTCCTGAGCTATTCCTTCGAGCAGCAGTTAGACCATTTACATATAAAAATCTTGTGAAGGAGATAGTTCTAACAAGACATGCAATTTTAGATGGTGAAATTGGACAGGATAAGCGAAGCACATGATCAGGTTATTGTAAGAACTTTATTGGATTTAAACCTATTTCAAATTATCAGAATTATAACGTTTTATAATACAAAATTTATCATTTATAGTATACATGAATTCATGATTAAAGTTTTTTTTCTTGAATAGCTTGGAATTGATTTTTCTCATTGCCCATAGAATTTGTGTGCGAAATTATACTCTTTTTTCAGAGTGTTTCTCAAATTCAGAGAGTTGAAGGTTGACAAAACAACCTCCTTTTTAAATCTAAAATCCATCCCATTTTATCTTAAAAACCGTCACTCATAATTCTCAACAAATGAATATTAATTCTATCATTCATAGAATAAGCATATGATCGATCCTTTAATTACAAATATCATTCTTTCAATTAAAATTAAGTTGATTAAAGAAATAAGTTTTTAATAAAATATAATAAATTATACGAAATCATAATATTTAATTACCATAATAACTTATTAAATATGTGCCGTGGAGTGCTTCTAACAGTTGTATCATATGCTTTTGGTATAGAGATCTTATAGTAAATCGGTGTTGAATGTTGTGCATTGAACGCTAACTATTGTGAAACTTGTGACCTCCGGGAAAGTTTTTTTTTTTTAAACCAGAAAAGATCCTTGCTCTTATGAAACTGCTCTCCTTTTATGATCCATTGCAGTTCTATACTGCTATATTTATTGCATTTATTGGCATTTGCAGCATTATTTTTGGCTTTTTTTAGCGACTCAATTGTCTGCTTTTAAGCCGTCATTGTGGGCTTATACTCGTGTGGTTTTACTTTTTTTGGGTTTGCTTAAGAAAAATATCCATTATCATGGAGATATCTAATCAATGATATGAGATCTTAGATACTGACTCCCATGTTCCACCTCGCATAAGGAACAACGCTCTCGTCATGGGTGGCATGGCTCAAGATTGGTCCGATTGATGTCTGTACACTGTCGATTTTGATTGACTTTGATACTATTATGTATGGGTTGTAGTGTGGGCTTACACCCTGCATGGTTTTATCCTTTTTGGGTCTACTTATGAAAATGTCTACAATTATGGAGATGCTTATCACAAGACATATCTTTTCTCCTTTTTCATGTGTTGTGGGATCCTAAACACAACTTTTACATTTTTATCATTTGGATAGATAGTTGATTTTGTTTCATCAGCAAGCACTATAGGAAGGCTTTATACAGGAAAAATTGAAAGAAATGAGGTTTGGAGGAAAATTGATCTAATTTATGCTTGAAATGTTATCCTTGAAATGTTATGCTTTGTTTTGTCTTATTTTTTCTTTTCTTTTTGGCTGTTGCCAACCCAACATTATTCTTTGTGCTCATGTTTGTCTCATATTATGGGGCTATTATTAATTTATTATAATGATAAAATATTATAATATTATATAATTTAATTATATTTTATTAAAAAAGTTATTTATTTAATCAATTCATTTTGATGAGATAAATCCTCAATCACTGAATTACCCATTTCTTGTTACTGCCCATGACAGCAAATCTAAACCAAATTGAAAAATTTAAATAAAAAATATGATAATTTTTTTGGTTTGATGGGTAGGCCCATAACTGGTAGGCCCAATAAAAAAAATAACTTAAAGTTCAAAAAAGCTCAGACGCGTGTTAAACGGTCAATGCTAGTGTTGACCGCCCGATGTGCCAACCAGACGGCCTAACGCTGCTCCTCAAGAGATAACAACATTTCGCTGACCGAAATCTTATAAGAAGCGGTAGCGGAAAAATATAAAACCTAATACTGCGCTAGTTTCGATTGTGGCGATTCTCGCACACCGCACAAGAATCCGTCATTTTCCTAATTTCACGCATTTTCCTTGAAGTCAATCTCCTCTAAAGATAGCATTAACGGATTCAGCGCCCTCCCCATGAGGAAGGCGCCAGATTCTCTCTCATTGCCAACGATGGAGTCTAATGGTAACAAAAATATAAAAGGAATGCGGATAATTTGGAGATTCGTTACCTGCTCAGAAAGAAAACGATCCCATTAAATCACGCCAGTCAAGCTTTTCTACTCAAAGAAGGCCGCTCAACACTAAGCAAGGGATGCCTTCCTAACTAAGGAAGATCGCACTCCCCACTACCTATATAGCCCCAGAGTCTCCACTCTGGAGAGACAGATTCTAAAACACGATCTGAATCACAAACACAGATGCAAAATACAACGCAGTGCTTGAGTATACTTTCTCTCAAACGCTTATTTAGTCAATCCCACTCCATGCCTCCAGATTACAGAGACTTTTCCCACTCCCTGAGAATCGTCCTCCTAAACTTCCACGCTTTCAAGACGTAGCTCCCACTCATTCTTTGAGAACGTTGAGTTGAGAAACCAAACTCTCAACGAGTCATGAGAACGTTTCTATATCTATAGGCCAACACTCCCACCAATTTTATTCCCGCTCTCTCTTTTTTACTTATCGATTCGTTTTTTAAAGTTTGAAGGCCATATCGATTTTGAGCGTACGGAAAGATTTTTAGATGGAAGAACATCCCGCAAGCATTCTAACCTCTAGTTTTCTGTAGTGGTGTGCAGGATTCAAACTCGGTGAATGAAGCCGAATCCAAACAATCAAGCGAATCTAAATCTATTCGAAATCGGATCCAGATACGCATCATCGTTTATTTTGATTATAAATTGACAATTTTTTTTAAAAAAATTTATATTGCCTGACATTTATAAAATATATATTGTTTTTATTCAGAGTATATGTTGTATGAAACTACATACAAATATTTGAGTTTCTAATATATTTTCTTCTATTATTTTATTTTAATTTTATTTTAAGTTTACTGTTATTTAGTTGTTGCTTTACTAGGTTTAAATTTATGCTATTTTACTTGAACTATTTATATTAAAGTTAAAATTATACACTTATTATAGATTTTATTTGTGCATTGAAGTCATAAATTTTATACTTTATAATAAGATTGGTTATTATTGTGTGATTTTATTATGAATTTTGAGAAAACTTTTAAAAATTATTACAATCAATCAATCCATTTAAATATCCAATTATTATTTAAATAGTAAAAAAAGTATTTGTCTATCTTTTATAATTTATTTATAAATTTTATGTTTAATTAATTAAAATGAAAAAAATAAATGAAATAAATTTGAATATTATAAAATAAATAAAAAATTTTATTTTTTAATATGTTTAAAAATAAATAAAAATATATATATAAAAAAATAAATCTCTCCGTCTCTTGCAGAGAGAGAAGCTACCCCGAATCCATTGACGATCGCTTTATGCTGCTGTCAAACCGTATAACCAAACTCTCTTATCGTTCTGCCCTCTTTCCTTTCAATCTGCAGCTCAAAAACCCTACTGTCATTGCAAAACCCATTTCTGATTTTCACTACCAAACCCTGGCAATGCCCCCTTCGACGTCGAAAATCGTTGCGGAATATGCTAAATCGAACCGTTCGACCTGCAAAAGGTGTTCCAAGACAATCTCTGCAAATGCATTGAGACTAGGTTTAGTGAGCAGAGACTCAAGAGGCTTTGATATGACGAAATGGCACCATTTGGATTGTTTCCCGTTTAATCAGGACACTATCGATTCGGTTGAGCTGGCAAAAGGGTTCGATTCACTTAAGGTTGACTCTGCAAAAGATGTTCTTCTTTTAATATGTTCTGGTTGTTCCAACTTTATTGTAATTTGTTGTGTATAACCAAATGAATACATTGTTTTCTGAACTCAGAGTGATGACCAGGAGGCTCTGAAGAAAGCGGTGGGCCAATGTAGCAAGGCTAGTGGGAAGGTATGGGTTGCATTAGCTGATGCAGATGTTCAAGTTTCCCGGTTAAATGGTTCCAAAAATTCCCAGAGTGGCAGTTCCATGGGGGCTCCTAAGCTGGGTGAGGTGTAATCTGGGTCCATGCATTGGTCCCTATCGGCCGAGGGACCCTCGTTACAACGCGCAGGGAAGGCCAGCCCCTCCTATGGTTTTTTTTTTTTTTTTGCCGAGAAAATAATATTTAATCAAATAAAAATTTTAAAATCCCCCCCCCTCAAAAAATCCTCGAGTTTGTTGCTTTTCTCTTGAATTTACGCCTGTTATTTCGCTTGTCTTAGTTTCACTTGCTTTTAGAATTTACTGTTGATCTTAAAATGAGTTTAGTTTCGTTAGGTTGTGTGTAAATAAGGTGTGTTTGTGTAGGTAACTGATGGAGATGAAGTTGAAGTTGGTGGAGATCTACGGGCAAGTCCCAAGAGATATAAAGTAAGCTGAAGGGGTTTTTTTGTTTGTAATAAAATCAATCAGTTAAAGAAGATTTAAACTGAAGGAATAGCATACTAAAGATATTTTTAAATGATGAATGAACAGGTTATACAAACAAATGAAAATGGAGAGAGGGAAATGCAGGAAAGAAATACAAAGAGAACTAAGGTAGTCAGTTGTTCTCTTGGAGCTTTCCCTCTAATTTATCTATAAAGTTGCTGTTTTTCTGAGGTTCTTTTGGTAGTTTCTAGTGCATGATAGTTGGTTTCTATATGGTTGTAGTCGATTTCCTGCTACGGAAGAATATTTTGTAGCTATATGATGATATTTTCTACACGATCATAGTTGTGGATTTCCAGCTTCTGAAGGATATTTTGCTTATTTATTTTATTGTTCTTATCCTGTTCTTGTGCTTTTGATTCACTCCTAGTTGTCTGTAACAAGTGAGGATGCAAAGGTGACTATTGCACTTACGGTTTCTGATATAAAGGCCAACTATAAGGTATACATTCCTCTCGGTAAGTATCTCTTTAACTCCAACATTTTCCTCAGATGATTGTGACAGAGTGGTTTGTAGCAGAAAATATTTCAGCCTAATATAAGGGATATACAAAAAAAAAAAAAAAAAAAAACCAGCATTTTCCTTTTTGTTCCTCTTATTCTCTTATTCTTTTGGTAAGAAACCCTTTAGAGTCATTTCTTATCGCAATTATATATTTAAAATATTGATTTGTTATGATGATCTTTATCTCCTGGGTCCCTGATCCAGGATGCTACACTGATGCCAAAATGGAAAGCCTTCCAGACAATCATATTTCTTGAGAAGGTGAGATTTTGATCCCACCGATGCACTATTCTGTTGTTTGCTTTTTGATTCTGCATTAAATTTGTTCAGGAAGTGTTGTGCAACTTGTGTAATCTAAGCTTCAATCAGAGATTATTGGCCAAGAAGTTAGTTATTTAATTTTGCTCAAATGAAAACCTGTGCTTATCTAGTGGCATCCTTAAATGTTGCTTACTTTTGTAGCGTTGTTAGTGCAATGCAAAAGGTTAGAAATCATGTTGTTTCTTATGATGAAAGAACTTTTATATTATGTGAGATTTATGAAAATCCAATATTTAAAAATCGTTAATGTTATGAGATGACTGTCAGTATTTGATGGTTAGATTCTTATGGTCAGTATATCTTTTTAAGCTCAAATGTAGAGAAGAAATGGACTCCTCGAAGTCTACTTAGAAATTTCGGACTTAGGCTGCCAATTATTCCTAGCATAGTCATCAATGTTCCATTATTAGTTCAAGGGCGAAGGACTTTGGCCTCTTTTAAATAGAAAACGTTCCAATCTCTCTTCCTTAGATAGGAATAACTATCAATGTAAGATCTCTTTCAAGTAAAGTAAAAGAAATGGTTCATATTCCTTTTATGGCATTAGTTAAATCTTTTCCCTTTTTTTTTTTTTTTTTTTTTTTTGCATACTTTATGTAAACATGTACATGTATATCTACATTTGCCAAAAATTTCTTTAAAATGAATTTCGGCATTGTTGGATAAATATCACCTTATAATAGTCCACATTACCTTTTTGAAATTGGCTTTTGCAGGATGATGGCCTTCATGATTCATGTAAAATTGCTGCATTTGATTTTGATGGCTGTCTTGTCAAAACATCTGTTAAAAGGTATGGCAAAATTTAAGCATCTTGCTTTACTAAGACACCTTTAAATTTATGCAAAAAACTTTTCCATTGACATCTATGAAAAAAATGGATCCTCAGTGCATCAGGTTCTTGTCATTTTGAGGCTTGGTTGGGGTTAAATATAAAGATATTTATCTCTGTATTGCGAATATCTTTCTGTAACATGAGTTGTACTGTGCTCAAAACAAAACAAACATGAAGTTGAGTTGTATGTGGTTAGGGTTAGTGGCACCCTAAAAGTGGTTCGGAGAATTTTGATTTTGTGATGAGGTACCAAACCAAGTACCCCAGTTCAAGAACACAACAATTCTTACAAGATACTGAAATTCTATGTACCAAAATTCATTGATTTAACACTAAATTGAATTATAAATCCCAGATTTGTTGGTAAGCTAAATAGCAAAATTCAAGGACAGCCCAAACTCAACAAATTACCAGTCTCAAACTAAGTAGGAAATAACTTTAAAATTCCTAAATAATAAAACGAAGACAATAAAAAATTAGAAAGTTGTTGTCACTGTGGACCTCTCCAATGACATGGAATTTGAGATAACGTAGGAAAGTTTTGGCAGCTTAGACTTCCTAAAGGATTCATACCCAACAAGCAATGAGCTATTCTTGTCATGTCCTTGCTACATAATTAAACGTAAGCCTCAAATACTGCACTGGTGGCGCTGCACCAAATCGTTAGTGTCAAAAATATTTAAATATAATAAGCATCATGAGATAATTAAAATCCCATATTTTATATTTCAACATAATTATGAATATTCTACAAAAAAATATTTTGACACCAATTACCCTAAGTACAACGCATGCCCATAACCAAACTTAACATAAATCTACATATCAAAACATCATAAAGATTAAAGACCCATTCATTAATATGATGATCTTCAATTTTGCTCTCTGAAAATGACCAACTTCTGTCCACTGTCACTCGATGCCAAGTCTATTAATCTGAAATGTGGTAAGTTTGCAAAGATATTAGCAAAATAATAAAAACATAGAGACAAACAATTCACAACTAAACCAAAGGGTTAATAAGGATCACATGAAAAATTTGCGGAACTTTTAAATTAAGGTTCAAAGACATTCCCAACGGTAGAGCCAAAATGGAAGGTCAAGTTGGCTACATATTATACCACATGGTGCTGAACGGTACTATTCTAATCAATGGATGATGGGCGTTCTCAAAATTTCACATGCATATAATATAGTGAGCATGTCATATGCTATATTGACTGTCAATTCATTATAATAGTTTACTTATATGAAAGAGTTTGAAACAAATTAATTTATCACATGCATTATTGTAGATATTATTATAGCTTGAATAAAATCTCATACTTGCAAAGGGGTTCCAAGTCCAACACAACTTTAGAACACACATGGATACAAATTAAGGGGTTCCAACAAAATGAATACTTGCCATGCATGCAACTAAAACTTAAGGGATACAAATTATCAGATGCATGGATATTATAAACACATAAATCAGAATTTCATCAAAGTAGAAGAGGGAAAACATGAAATTTGGGTAGAAAATGAAAGGAGGAACAAGAAATGCTCTTTCCTTACTTGGATATTCCAAGAAAGTTTTAGATTTCCTGAAAAAAATACTCTTTCTTCTCCCTACTCTTTCTCACTCTTTCTCTCATAATCTTTGCCAAACCTTAATTAAGGCATCCAATGTTTTTATAGCATGACTAGCACACAACTCTTGCCTTACTTGGATATTCCAAGAAATTTTAGATTTCCTGAAAAAATACTCTTTCTTTGCCCTCCTCTTTCTCACTCTTTCTCTCATAATCTTGGCCAAACATTAATTAAGGCATCCAATGTTTTTATAACATGACTAGCACATGTGTGCTAGTCATGTGTGCATCATGTGCTTGTGTGCCCCTTCACGTGTAAGTTACTGCCTGAAATGTGCTTGTGCTGCCTTTATTTTTGTATCAGGTGCTGATTTTTGTCTAAAATGAGCACATGTGCCTATCCTGCGCCTACCATGGGCCAATTTTAAGAGAGAGCTAGTATTAAGTCCCATGAGAGCACACACACCACAACCTTGATACTTTAACATCAATTACACTCTTAATTAGATGCATCCTACCAAAAATTAGTTCTCGGTGTTATTTTTTACATCTCCTAATAAAAATTTCTTCCTTCAAATTTACATACTGTGATAAATAAACAAATATGGATATTTTCCCAAATCCCATTTTCTTGCTCCCATGTGGCCTCTTTGATAAAATAATGCCTCAACAAAACCTCGACTAGTGGGATGACTTTGGTGCAAAGCACTTGTTACCACTTGTTCTAACCAGCCAAGAATTTGGATTAGTTCCTCTATATATGTCAAATGTTTGTTAATCCTCAAGGGTTCATGATCAATCACATGGGTGGCGTCATACACATTTCCTAGGCACTAACACATGAAATTCATAATGAAAATCATCTAAGTTTAGAGGTAATGCTAGTCGATAAGCCAAATCTGTAATTCTCTCTAAGTTTTCAAATGGTCTAATAAACATTTGACTTAAACTTTCCTTTTAATCTGAATCTCACTGCCCTTTTGGTTGGTGGCATCTTTTGGAACATGAAGTCGCCCACTTTAAAGGACAATTCAGTTGTTAATTGATGCACGTAACTCTTTTGTTAACTTTTAGCCACTTGGAGCCGGTCTCAGATCATTTGAATTTTCTCTGGTGTCTCCTGAATAAAATCTGGCCCCATAAGCCTCCAGACTTCAACTTTTCCCTATTTATTTGGGACCCACACTTCCTCTTGTAGATAATTTAAAAGGATGCTATGCTGATACTTGTCTAGTAACTATTGTTGTAGGCAAACTTAATCAGTGCCAAATGATCATCTTAATTGCCTTTCATTTCTTGGACTATGGAACTAAGTATGTTTCTCAAAATCTAAATATTCCATTCCAATTGTTCATCAGTTTGCTGATGAAAGTTGGTACTAAACTTCAACTTTGTTCATGATGCCCAGGGTACTTTCCCAAAATTTGGATACTAACCTAGGGTTCCTATCAAACACATTCGAAGTTAGGACTCCATGCAATCTCACAATTTCATTAATATATAATATTGCTATCTAATCTCAGGGGTACGTCTTCTTAATGTGATGATTTTGTTAACTGGTCAACAATCATCCAAATTGTATCATAGTTTCTAGCAATACTAGCTAACCCAACTACAAAACTTATAATAATTTGCTCTCATTTCTAGCTAGGGATCAATAAAGTCAGTGAATCCAACTGCTTCTTGTGTTCGATTTTTACTTGTTGACAAATAAGGCCCTTAGATACTTAATCCACAACTTCTCTTTTCATATTCCTCCACCAAATGGCCCATCTGCTTGATACATCTTGTTGACTCTTGATGGATCGTTTACTTGGACCTGTAAGCTTCCTCTAAGATTTCTCCTTGCAATTCTATAATGTTAGACGCAAACATGTGATTCTAAAATCTACGGATCCCTTCCTCATGAGTGTTAAACTTAGCCTGACACTCATTTGTCTTCTTTCCAACAATGTCAATAAAAAATAGATCCTCCATTTGCATTGCCTTCATTTTATCAATAACCATCAGTTGAACATGAAAATAAGACAAGATTATTCACATGCCTCTTGGGTGCCATCAATTATCACAATCTTTGATCTCTATCAATAATGTCTATTCTTTCATCATCAAATGTGCTATTGTGCTTGTTGATTTCAAACTTAGAGCATCCTCTATCATGTTCGCTTTTCCGGTTGATATTGGATATCCTAATTCTAATCCTTCTTCAACTAATCAATCCATTGTCATTGCCTCATGTTCAAATCCTTTTGCCAGAACAAGTATTTTATACTTTTATGATGGTAGTATATCACAAAATTTTCACCATACAGGTAATGCCTCCAAAATTTTAAAGAAAAGAAGATGCTCACTAACTCCAAGTTATATGCAGGGTAATTTTGCTCATTTGTCTTTAACTTGTTGCATAAGCAATGACTCTCCCATTTTTCATAAGGATGCAACTCAAGCCTTTCTTGGAGGCATTAGAATACATCACAAATCCTCCCTTACCTTCTAGCATAGCCAAAAATTAGTAGCAAGGATAATCTAATCTTCAATTCGTGGATACCTCTTTTACAATGCCCACCCCAAATGAATATAGTATTCTTTTGAGCCAGATGAGTCAAAAGCGCTGCAATTTTGTAGAATTTTTCAACAAATCTTCAGTAGTAACATGCTAATCCAAGAAAACTATGCATCTAAGATACAATTTTGGATTGTTCCCAACTGTTCATTGCTTCTGCCTTCTTTAGATCCGCTGAAATACCTCATTTAGAAATCATGTGACCAAAAAATGTCACGTCTTCGAGTCAAAATTCACACTTCTTTGCTTCACAAATAATTATCTTTTTCTAAGAGTTTGTGATGCGATCCTTAAATGAATTTCCTGTTCATAACTCTTACAGGAAATCAAGATGTTGCTTATGAATACCATGATGAAATGCTTTAAGAAGGGTTTAAACATTGAATTTATCAAATTCATAAAGGTTGCAAAGCTGTTAGTTAAACCAAAAAGTATCTCCAAAATTCGTAATAACTATACCTCGTTCGGAAGGCTGTCTTTGGTATGTCATCTTTAATTTTCAATTGATGATAGGTCAAATGAAGATCAATTTTAGAAAAAAAAAAACCTGTGCCCCTTGCAATTGATTGAATTAGTTATCAATTTACTGCAAAAGATATTTGTTCTCGATTGTAATTTTGTTCAATTTCTTGTAGTCAATACACAACCTCATGGATCTGTCTTCTTCACCAAAAAAAAAAAAAAAAAAAAAAAAACAGAGAACACCAAGTCAATATGCTTGGCCGAATGAAGCCTCCATCTACTAATTCTTGCAATTGTCTCAACTCCCTCAATTTTCAAAGAAGCCATTAGGTATGGAGCTTTAGAGATCGGTGGTGTCCCCATCACCAAATCAATAGAGAATTCAAACCTCCTTATTCAACGGTAGGTGATGTTCTTTTGAAAATACATCCTCAAATTCATGCACTGTAGGTATCCCATCAATATATCTCATTAATTGGATATTATGGCTTTTGGTGGAAGTATGCAAGGTAGGCTTGACACCCCCTTGTATCAGATGACGTGTGTTCAATTCAGAATTATACATGACAAATCATCACTCTTAACTCCTCTGAGTTTGAATGGTTGACACCCTGGGATGGTAAAATGCATCATATTGTGGAAATAATTTACATTAGCATGGTAACAATCCAACCAATCCATGCCTAATATGGTATCAAAATCTACTATGTCTAGTGGCATTAAATCTACTAACATGTCACACCCCTGATCCTGAAACCTGAATTAACATTACCTCAGAGTCTAAAATCACACATAAAAATCATTTGTTTAATTAATCTACTTAAACCCAAATCAGATGTTAGGATCTGAACTTGCATCAATTACTATTAAACGGTCTGAAATATAATTTTAAACGTCTAATTACAAGACCCAAAAAGTCACATTTGAAAGTGGCGGTAGGCCCAGCATTGCTCAACTAAAAACAGTAAGGAAAGAGTATACTATCCGAAATTAGAGCATCTGATAATAAGTTCAAACATTGTACTAAATTTAAACATTTTCATCGAGTCGATGGCCATATAAAGACATATCCGAACTGAAATAGAAACTGCCAATATTACATTACAACATATAAATATCCTAAAAACTCTTCCCATAAAACCTTCTCATGATCCCAAAATACCTGCAAGTATATTTGAGTCCACTGATATGAAAGGTTAGCAAACAGTGGCAATAATAAGCTCTACACTCAATAAAGCATGTATAAATTTTCTTTGTGGATATATTGATGAAACATGCGGAAATGATAATGGTGATCGACATGTCAAAATGCCAATGATATCAAATTTTCGATAAAGAATGCAGAAACTATATACAAATATCAGAACATACCAAAACCATATAAATACCGAAAAACATGCTAAATTTATGCAACATTTATGGATATAAAATCTGTGGAAATCATGAGCAAATACTAATACAAAATATGCTAAAATCTTTCAAACTTAATAAGAACCAATGATCGGTGATAGTCTTACCAATGAGAGTTGAATATCAAAGTTTGCATTATGATTGTTTTCACATAGTTAAAGGATATACACCACTATTTATGACCTGTAGGTCAGCTGCTTGTATAATATGGCACCCTAGGGCTTTTTATTTGACTGTATCAAAAGGCCTAATGAATTGGACTATATATTATTCCTAATATTCATAGTTAAATGTCACTTTTTTGACTTGTGAATGTTAGGTTCGAATTTTGATTTGCAAATAATATATTAGGATATAATCAAATATATTTCATTAATTCTCTACAATAGTCTTTATTTGGTCAAAATTGAAAATTCTACACAAAATATAAATATATACATATTTTTTCATATTGGAGAAACTGATTTTTTCCATCAAAGTATAGTTTTCATCAATTTTCTTTCAAATCAAGAAAGAACATGCAGGAACAAATGTGTAGGAATTGTTGACATGCAGAAACTTAGATGTGTAAATTGGTGACATGTAAAACTATTTACACTGTTGTATTAGGAATTCAACATAGTTTATATAATTTCATTATTTTCTTGCAAATAGAATACATGTAGGATTAAATATGTAGAAATTGATGACACTCAGTATCGTAAGTATGAATTTTAATGACATGCAAGAACATTTATTCAAAAATCTTAATACTTAAACATGATTTGCTTGAATTTAAGCCATAAGCTTTATAAAATTTCCTGAAATGGGAATAGAGTTACTTGTATGCAAAATATAATCAATTTGAGTAAGAAACTAGTACATGCATGAGTATTTGAATAAAAAATACTCAAGAATTTCAAAAAATATTAGTAATAAAGGAAGAAGGGGCTTAGATACACTTGTCTTCACTTGAATTTATCAAAAGTTAGCTTGATTTATCCTCAACTTTACATTCTCATTCCTTTTCTTTCTTCCTCTCTTTTCCTCTCCTCGTTCTCTCTTTTCTCAAAACTTCAGTAGAAATGAGCCAAGATCGGCCAGAGGGCCTATTTATAAGAACTGGTGCACGTGTGCTGGCTTGGTATAGATTAAGCACAAAGATATTCTAGATTGTGCACAAGCGCCTGATAGGTGTGGTAGATGCCAATATTCTATGCATTAGATGCCAACATTTTTCTCTAAACTCACACGAGTGTCACTCGTGCACATTTCAAGTATGATTATTTTATCCAAAACACGCTTATGTGTGGATTAAATGCACGTTAGGTGCCATTTGAGCCCAACTCATTTCTTTCCAATACTTATTTTTTTATCTAGAATTGCAATTAACCTTGAAAATTTATCAATTTAATTAAGCTTAGGATCATTAAAAACACTTTTTAGGATTCATACCTTACATAACAACTCATATTCATTAACTTGCATATCACACTTAGGGTACACAATGTCCACTAGCGTTGACTTCCCTATAGGGTGAACACCACTAATGCGTATTTTAGGATTCTTGGTGGTGTATGTAAGTGAAACAAATTTTAGAGACATAAATGAATATGTGGTAACCGGATCAATTTGTACATGAGCTTGAGTTTGAAAGACGGAAAGTTTACCTTCAACTATTAAAGGTGATGCTTGAGCTTCTTGCTTTGTGATGGTATAAACCCTTCCAGGTACATGAAATCTTGAGACTTGCCTTATATGAAGGATTTAATCCTTAATTACTTGTCCAACTTGACAACAAATAAAGCAAGCCTCAACTTTGTACAGCAGGGCCTCCTATGAAATCTCCCACAAAATATCATATGGTACCTTTGATTGTGGTTGACCTCCTGCTAGCGGCCCTTGCACATTGGCGGATTCACTGGCTCCTTTGTCATGGGATTTGGAATTCTTGTTTGATCCATCTGATCCTGAAGTCTGGCCGCCTAATCTTCCTTCATCTTCTTAAAATAATTTAGCCATCTCTAGTTCTTGTTCAAATATTAAGGCGGATAAAGCACTTTTCCATATGCCCTTGCTAGGTATATTTTTGGCTTATTTTTATGACAAAACTTATTCCAGTTGAGTTGTATTTGAGTCTTTTTATTTCTTTTTGGGATCTATTGTGACTTAAGATATATTTATCAAAACTGCGAAGTAACTGATGCTAAAAAACATTTGGAATGCGCAAAGGTAAGCTACTGTTTGACCTATCGTTCAAAAGCTAGCATGCACACTCATACATTATCTCAGCAAAATAACAGAATGTCTCATGCTCATGGGCCATTGGGTTGTGCACATGCACCAATGACAGAATTGGTCACGCATGTGGGCCTAGGTATGACGCACATGGGGCACATATGCAAATTAATAGAATGGGTTGCACATGTGCATCATTGGACTATGCACATGCACATTACCAACATTCAAGCCAGCATTCATAAGTCAGAGCATAGAATTACAGTCACATTTTTCTGCCTTGTTTTTCAGCCTCGCTTATAAATAGTTTCTTTTTCCTTGAACTATTTGTCATCCACATGAAAAGAGAAGAGAAGGAGAGCTAGATAAGTGAGGAGAAAAGGAGGAAACCTCTTAGTGAGTTGTGATTCAAATGATAAGGTTTTCTTGTCTCCAAATAACCCAACCACCATCAAACACCTGTTCCAATCTTGTGAGGCCTTTGGAGTTCTGTCGATGGCCTGGATTCTGGAGTTCCAAATAGTGTTGATTGTTCTCGAGGCAACGAAATAAAGTCCAGGAGAATATTGGAAGTTATTGGATTTTTTGCTAGGAAGCAAATCCGATGGGTTCTTTGATAGGGTCATATGTCAGGAGAGAATTATCTAAAAGTTAATATGTCTATACCACCTGGTCTGTAGGTTGATTCATTCATAAAGGAATTACTTTGGTTGGCTCTAGAATCCCGGAGAGTTTTACTCAGAAATTGTTTGATTCTTGAGATTTCTCATCATTATCATATCAAGTGTTATTTATTTCTACACTTTGTTTACTTTGTATAATGGTGATCCTAAATGAGTAGGATTGGTATTTTATATCCATAGTATCCACGAGGCAAATATTTTTATGTATATCGAATATTTGTATAAATAGTTTTCCACAACATAAAAGGTCATAACTGTAGTCATTAAGGACTACCCTAATTTTTTTAGTCCTTAACTGTAAGGGAACTAATTGCCTTCGTGTTGTATCATCCAAGCCATGAAGAAACTTCCTAGTTTGGTTCTAGCTTCATCTAGAACCAAATGCAGTGCAAATCAGGCCAACTCAATAAACTTGGCTTCATACTTAGCAATAGTACGGCCTCCTTGTCTCAGCCTCAAAACTTGCATTCCTTTTGCTTTCTAAGGTTTGTCAGAAAAATATTTTTATAGAAGGCCTCCAGGAATATCTCCTAAGTAATCTCCTAATTTTCTTGCCCCAGAATTTTCCTGCTCGTTGCCCACTAATAATAGGCCTTGGCATCCAGTTTGCAGGTTGCCACTCCTCTGTAGGGCATTCAGTCACCTCAAATACTTTTCCACTCTCCATCCAGTCAAGTTGTGACCAGCACACAATGCAAGCATAGCTAGTGCATGTGCCCTAGTCATGTTATGAAAACATTGGATGCCTTAATTAAGGCTCATTTTGGCTGAGATTATGCGAGAAAGAGGAGAGAAAAATAGGTGGTAGAAGGAAGAAATGGTGGTCTTTGGAGGAAAATCTCAGGGTTTCTTGAAATGCCAAGTAAGGCAAGTGCATTTTTTGTTTCTCCTTTCATTTTCTACCCAATTTTAGATTTTTCCTCTTCTACTTTGATGAAATCTGAATTTATTTGTTCATAACCTCCATGCATGTGATACTTTGTATCCCCCTCGTGTTTTGGTTGAATGCATGGCATTCATTCCTTTTTTTGTTGAATTTTTGGAGCCTTTAGCCTATGTTCTGAAATTCTGTTGGAATCCCATTGTATGTATGAAATTTTGTTCAAGTTATGATACTCTCCACAATAATGCATGTTAGAACTTTATTTGCTCCAAATTTCTAGTATTTCCATTTTGTAGAGATTTTGTTTGTATAAATGAATTATTGTAAGGAATTGATGGTTAATATGGCATGTGACATTTGCCTGAATGTTCTAGAAGGCCATCATCTATGGGTTAGAGTAGTGGCATTGAGTCTTTTCTACAGGAGATATTATGTAGATACATTGAACAGTTTGGTTATGGACAGACGTACTTTGGGTAATATTTTGGTGTCAGAATACTTTTTGTAGGGATGAATTTCCATAATTAGGTCAATATGTAAAATATGAGAATTTAATTGTCTTGGGACTCTTGTTATATCTAGATATTTTTGTTGCTAATGATTTGTTGAGGCTTATGTTTAATTTTGTAGCTAGAATGGGGCATTTTTAATCAGATCAAGCATCCTTAGGGATCAAAGAAAATGCATGTGTTGACCTCCAAACATATTGACTGACTGTAAATAATATCATATGAAACTCTGAATCCAATTTGTTACCTATTATCTCACTGTGGACAATATTATGTCATCTATTCAGGAACATTTCTATGAGTTCTTATATTATTAAAAAGCTAAAAGTTTTCAGTAATTGTTGTCCATGGATATCTACTGTCCATGAGTTTGTGTATAATAGTATGCTGTGTTAGGTGGGCTAAGCCATTTTGCTAGCTTTGTCACGCTTCCACTTGGAATCCATCTTACAGATTTCCATGTGCATAATTCATTATTTAGCTCCTGTAATAATGTAGGGTCGAAGTAAATCTATCTACTTCTGATTTTGAGTCTCTTTCAGAATAGGCGCAGATGCTTGGTCCCTCATGTATCCTTCCATACCAGATAAGCTGCAAAAATTGTACAAAGATGGGTACAAGCTGGTTGTGTTTTCCTGTCACTGAACTTTATAAGATCTTTTGATTATTGTGCTTGAAATTGTCACATATTGTAAGTTGTTTTGATTTGTTGTTTCTTCCTGATGGTTGAAATCCATGGTTGTGATTTATTTTAGGTCATTTTCACTAATGAATCCAACATTGAACGTTGGAAGAACAAGAGACAAGTTGCTGTGGACTCAAAACTTGGACGCCTCAACAACTTTATCAAGCATGTGAAAGTCCCAATTCAGGTGAACCATTTTGACATAACTTCATAACTTATTTGTTATTGGATTAGACCATGATTTTTCTGGTTGTTGTCCTACATTTACTATAGTTCTAGTAATTGACATTCTACATGGAATCAGTAGAGCTATATATATGAATTATATTATTTCTGCATGTGTTTTTTAATAAAAGATTTGACATATTATATATACACACTCTCCGTAGAGGGATGATGCAGACTTCATGAAAGGTGACTTGAGGCATAAAATAATCTCATGGATTATCTCTAATTGAAAAGTTAGTCTCTAATGAAAAGATAATGGAAACTGGGACTCCCATTGGGTGTAAAGGAATGCTGTCATTGCTAAGGCCTTCAAAAACTCCTCGTGTCATCATTTCTTTTTCCACACAAAGTGATTATATCTTTTTTGACTAAAGACTATTGATTTTCACAAGCTTTCTCATGTCTTTCTTTGGGAATTATTTTAATCTCTTGCAATACTGTTTGTGCCTTTTGGACTTGATTTCCTATATACTCTTTGGTCCATATTCATTTGTTTTATTAATCATACCCTTTTAGTTGGTTGTTAGCTGTATTTTGACACTCAGCCCTTTGTGTAAGAAAAATTGTGTATAGTTGATATGCTAACTTCATAATTGGTAAATTTCTTAAAGAAATAGCGTTTTTCTTTCTTTTTTTTTAAGAAAAGAAAAAATTGTAGGTAAGGTATCTTTACTTTCTAAATGAATAGTTTTTATTTTTGAAGGAAAAAAAGAGCTGTATTTTAGTAGTAGCAGTTAAAAGGCTTAAACATTTCTCGATGTCCAACTTCTAGGCCCTTTGGCAATCTAGTCTCCATCCTTTGCCAGTCAAGTTTCTAGCCATTCTGATTTTCTCTGTTGATCTGGCCACTTACGTGTACCAATTGAAATTGGAGTTTTCTTCCTTTGCCTTGCTGCCTTTTGCAAGTCCCTAAAGCAATTACAGGTCACTAGCTAAAGAGTTAAGCTAATAAAATCACAAAAAAGAAGAAGAAGAAGTAAACAAAAAAGGCAATTACACATAAAAAAACCAAAGCTACCCTCCCCCACCAAGTTGAATCACCAAGACCTGCTCATCACTGCCCCCTCTCACCTTCTTTCCCTCCAGTAACCTTCCCCTCCCCCTCCCCCTCCCCATTGCTATTTTGCTCATTGCCTACCTCAGATCATCAACTAATCTGCTTTGCTGAGGTTAGTGACCTATGTCAAAAAAACTTGAAGTTTTTATTGGATTTTTTTATGGTTTTGAATTTTATGTAATACCCCATTTGTCTAGTGGTGAAGTTGTCAAAGCTGGTGGCTTGCATCCGGGGTGGTGTGGCTGAGCCATAGCCGACTCAATAGTCCGCCTATGTTTTCGGGTGCACACGTAAAAGCATGATTAGTTCCACGAATTGCACTGCACTTATGGTAGTTTTCGGTGCTTTGGTTGCAAGTACACTAGTAGTTGCTCGAATGATTGAACCCTACTTACTGAAAATATTTGAAAAGTAGAAAACTGAATGTAGATGTTCTTCCTAACCATAAATAAAAATCATTTCCTAACTTCATCTATTGGCAATTTTTGCGGGAGGCTAATGACAATGCCTTGTCATAGTCTGTTCCGCTGATGCAAATATTAGTGCCCCATGATACTGATGTTTCCCAATACTGATGATATCGTAATATGTTTCCATGTCGATATTCAAAGTATCGGCCTATACGGTCTCATAATCTTACAAATTTCAGAAAATTTTACCTTCCGATATATCTGATATGTATTATCCAAAATGCCATATGTTAATATGTCTACGGTTAATATTGATATTGATACCAATTTTTTCATCTGTGGTCTGTTCACTGTGGCTATTTGATTCTTGTTAGGCTGTTTGTGCTTGGTAGCAGTAATTACATGATGAATGTCTTCATTTTGGTTACTGTTTTGCAGGAACCTTTTCTATGTTCAAATTTTCTTATAACAAATAGCCCCTAAAATTATAGCATCTTATAAGTGATGGTGATTCTTTATGCTGAACTTTCATTAATGTAGATGAATAGTTTTCCCTATAGGTGTTCATAGCTTGTGGATATGACAATTCTAGCGGTCATGGAGAAGACCCTTTCCGCAAACCCAAAACTGGAATGTGGCATATAATGGAAAAGCACTTCAATTCTGGCATCCAAATTGATATGGATAAGTTATTTTCTGTCTCCACTTCCTATTTTGTTCTGCTATTTTACTTCCCAAAGTTTCCATTATGTAGGATGTCTCTAGTTTGCAAGACTCAAAATCAATGCCATGTTTTTTTCTTTTGCTATGTTGCTCGATATTTCTTTTTTATGGTAAGTAGCACGATGTCATGTTGAAACTCTTAATGCAGTGGAAATTGATGGCAGTGATCCCAAGACTTCTCTCACTCAAAGCCAACCTTATCAAACCTTTCTTAATGACTCCTGCATTGTGCTCCTTAAATTGAGGCTTCTGTACTTGTGTGAAGTAACTAGTGGCATATTGATTGCTTCACAATATTAGGCTCACAACCAAACTGGTTCTCAATTCATCATTGGTTTCTCTTGCCACCTTGGCACTTGCATGTAGCCATCCTCTATGGTGTCCAAGGCCTCGCCAGTTTGCTTATTTTTCCTTGTCTTGCACCACGATGTTCTTGCTCCAAAGTGACACCAGAGACGCTATCACTCTAGTAGGCACACAACTCTATCCCCGGGTGTCGGGCTTTTTAGCCCCTTATCCATTAATTCACTAAACAGTCATGAAGGTCACACATCTTTGCCACCCGACCTTAATAACATGGCACTAGCCACATTGTCGATAAGAAACATACAAGACAATCTTGATCTTAAATCTATGTGGGATGTGGTTGCCCAGTTCCGTGCATGCCGCTTAACGATCGCTTCTCTGATTCAAGACACCCCCATGTCTTATGCCTCAAATGACCATCCCTAGTGTGCAACTAATGTAAATATTAGCCGATATGTATCAGTATCAACCCTTTGATACCATTGTATTTTGATATCACAACAAAATCGTGATATATTATCGTATCGGTGATATATCACAATATTATCTACTGAAATTCAAAATATCAGCTGATCCAGCCGATAATTGGTCGATATATTGGTCAATAAGATAAATATATCGTTCGATATGGTCCGTCAACTTATGATTTTTGTAAATTTATTTCTTTCAATATATTCGATATTGATACATATTAATATTGATATGCCTGAGATTAATATTGATACCGATTTTTCCATTGATGATACCATGTGATATATCATGTCTTGAATGCACAATGCGGGAAATGACCCCTAGCTCAAGCTTGTCCACACTGTCAAGCTCACACTAGGCAGTGCTCACTTGGTCCTGACACTGTGGAGACGTTGAACTGTCCATTCAATATGATCTAAAGCCTGGCTCATCATTGGGTAGGTTACTTAATATTATCTATTGCCTGGCTAATAAGCATAATCCCAAGAGGGACGGTGGAGAATTTGACCCCATTTCCCTATAAGAGTCCGTTGCATTTTCAGGAGTAAGTATGAGAGACACTAAGCAACAGGAAAAATTGCTTAGATATTAGCTAGTAAGGCTTATTTGGGTTGTCTTATAAATGCATCGGCCCCTGACTAAACCTATTGGTGTTAGGGGTGAAATTTCAATTTCTGAATCCCGGATGATTGAATCTCCTGTGCTGGATATTATTTCTCAATGTTCTATATATGAATTATGGGACTTGGTGTCTGGGATCCTATATCGTTTGAGAATGGAAAGGGAATGTGCCAAAGTAACGTTTAGATATCTTCATAATAACATGTTTTTTTCTAAAGAAGCTCAGGAATAACAAAACTATACTGGTGTAGGCCCATATTTGTGGCCTTAAAAGAACAATATGTATTATGTTGACTCAGATCACTATATAATGAAATTAGAAACAATTCCTACCGGAAGTGCGTGGTTGTGAGCCGTGCCACATGCAACAACGACGTTTTGTGAGAGTTGGTATCTGAGATCTCATATTATCTGGGAAAGAAGAGGAAATGTGCCTTCTAGTAAAGCTCAGGTATTTTTATAATAATAAATCTTTTCTGAGGGAAACCCAAGAAGAAAAAACCATGTGGGTTCTGGCTTATACTTGTGGGCCAAAGTGGAGTATGTTATCATATAAATTTGAGTTGCTACGTGAACTTCTTCAAACAGGGCTTATTTCTATTGATTTAGTGATCCCTACGTGATGTGGTCAACGAGAATTAATTATTAGAGACAAACGGATCAGTAAAACTGCCGCAGCCACAAATACAAATCTCTTAAAGATGACCAACCAGCAATGAGCTCGAATTTGACTTAATGTATACTTAGTGTTCTCACCTGGAAGAAGCTTCAATCTGTCCGGTGTCCGGGAAAATCTCTCATTGATGTGGGGAAATTCATCCGCCTGATGCTATTGCCCATATCGACAATGTCAATGTCTGTGTTGACATTGCCCTCAATTTCAACCATGCCATCGGCACATCAAAGTCGCATGCACCAAGGCACACACATACTCCCTAATGCTTGTTATGTGGCCTATGCCGCACAACACCATGAGTGCCATGGCTTGTTGACATCTAGGTTTGCTTGCTTTCATCGACATGGCATGCTATAAGATTATTACTGGTTGATGTTAACTTGTTTTATCAGCAGATCGTTTTATGTTGGTGATGCAGCAGGGAGGGAAAATGATCACAGTGATGCTGATATCAAATTTGCTCAGGTTTTGTTGAAGTTTTCTTTTAGTCATTAGTTTATCTTCAAGCCACGCTTATATTGATTGTTGAATTTCAGTTTTGAGCTTCTTTTTTTTTTGCATGCTTTTTTATTTAGTTTGAGGTTTATTTTCATACAGTCTTCTCATGCGGTGATTTCAATCTCTTCGGTACTCTGTAATTTTGTATAACAAATCCCATTAATTAATATGGTTTTCAGCAACTGTCTTTGTCCATGATGGGTCATTATGTGTAATTCAGGAGGTTTCTTGTTTGTCTTTCAATTTCCATTACTGTGGGTTATTGAATCATCTCCTTCTTTTGTTGCTGGTATACTCTCTTTTTCATATTATACAATGATATTCACTGCTGTCCGATGATTTGTGAGTGATGAACCCATCGGGTCAGGCTGGATAATGGATTCCTAAGAGCGGGTCCTTTTAAAGTTCCTGATCTATGGTGTCACATATTTTCTGAAAAGATTTCCCAATATAATAACCAGAGTGGCTTCGTGACACTAGTGAGTAACAGGGGGTAAATGTGTGTGGCTTTATCTGTATATTGTGATGAGGCTATTTCTTTTATTTGATGTCGTGGACATTAAGTAAGGGTATGACAATCTTAAATTATAATGAGTTATTACAGAATGTCATCAACTACTGAACAATTATTAAGACAAAGAAACAAGGTAATCTTAGAATCAGATTGGTTTTATGCTGTAATAATGAGTTCTTACAATGCTTCAATGCTTTTGCAGGCCATTGGGTTGAAATTCTACCTTCCAGAGGAGTACTTAATGGCATAAAGATGATCCCCCAGTAAGATGACTTTCCATTTGATGTGTTGTTGCTGTTCCTTATCGGCTATAGTATTGTATGATTCCTTATCGGCTCGAGTCCTATGGTCATTTATCCCCCACCCTCGTATTCCCGACGGTCATACATTTCATCATGATAACACATTTGAATAGCTTATGTTAAGTAGAGTTGGGTCATCGTCTTGTGATTATCGAAGCATTTGACACATTCAATTGCTATAATTCCTGCTATCGCAGCAAAATTGTCTCCCAACCCTCTCTTACCGTGGAGAAAGAAAATCCCAGAAATTATTACACAATATTTGGTTATTAAAATGAAATAAGGTAAGAATAAAATAACTCTTATTAAGAATAAGCATTTTCGAGAACCAAGTGATGATAAATATTATATTGTTTGGTTCGTACATAAAATATAATATTTCTAGGAATAAGTGCTTGAAGGAAATTCACAATTACAGTAGAAAAATCCCTAAACCTTAAACATTGGGCCAAGGATATTCCGCCATCAATCTTAATATTGTTTGATGGGGCAGATCAGTCTTTTACTTATTTGATTAAATTGCTAAAAATATCATGGTGTGCAGGCAACATTTTTCTATTATATGAAAAGCAATGGACTGTCTCTTCAAAATATATAAATTCAACTGTTTATATTATTTTTTTAAATTGAGATTATTTATATTAATTAAATAATTTTTTTATGAGATTTTGAAAATAATTAATTATATTTTTATTTATTTTTTAACGGGTTTAAATTTTATTTATTATATTTAATAATATTTTTTTTTTAATGTAAGGAGGAAATAAATTAGAGTTGAGACTAAATTGTATTCAAAGGAGGATGATAAGTGCTAAAAAGAAGAAACAAAAAGAAGGCACGATGAGAAGCTGTAATGGAGACATCTGAAAAATATAAGTGAAATTTTATTTCAATTATTTATATTTTTGCTTTTTTTTTTAAATTTATGATCTGTTTATATAGAAAAATTAAAATTAAAAAAACATAATTTTAATTCTATTTTAATAATGTTTTAATTAAAATTAGATAGAATTTAAATTTTATTACTTAAATTTTATAAGTAAATACAATTATGAAAAAAACAGAGTCAATGAGTTTTTAATTTCTTAACCAATATAAAAAATAAAAAATAAAAATAGTCAATTATAGAATTGAAAAAAAATTTAGTTTTTAAATATGGACAATATTCATAGATTAATATTATTTTAAAAGTTTTAAGTGACACTCATAATCTTTTAAAGAATAAATTAAAAATAAAATCATTGTTAACTCAAATCTCTTCTACCCAAATAATTGAAAATTTTTACCAGATCACACAATATTTTATATTATTATATTTAATTGACTTTAATCTTAAAATTATAATTTTTTATTCTATCCATATAAAATAATTTTAAACTTAAAAATTATAATTCTTTATTCTACCCTTAAAAATTATAAGATTTATCCTTATTGTTTTTCAATTCCATGGAATCAAATTATGAAATTAAAATTTTGATTCTGCTTTATGTTAAATAATAAAATTAAATTAAAATCTAAAAATTTTAATTTTAATTTTGAATTCTAGGTGTAACCAAATTGAGCCTTACTGGTTAATCATTTGGTTAATAAAATAAAATAAAGTAAAATAAAATAATTAATTTAAAAAAAAATAAAATAAGATAAAAATAAAATTTAAAATTGTCATTTGATTAATCATTTATAACAACCAAATTTAAGCATAAAATTAATTTTTTAATATTTAATACATATTAATATTAAGAATAATGATGTTAGAATTTGTAACGATGACTTTTTTTACTCATCGTCAAAGAAAAGATATTCTACTATATTTTATAGCATTTTCACAGGCCATTTTGGTCGACTGCTACTATGCTACGTAGAACAAGACTTATAATCGGGTTTGGGCTAATTTTATATACCAAAATCATAAATTATTTAAATAATATCACTTTATTATCAATTTTCCACATTTAAAATATTTGATCCTATTAAATAATGCCACATGAAAAAATTATATGCACTATATGGAATAATATTATACCATGTCAATAACTTGATAAGTATGTCAATAACTTTGATATTAAACAAATTTCATCATGTCTACATGCAATATACATATATATATATAATTAACGATTACATATAATATATTTTATTATAAATATTACTTGATCCAATCTAATTGTTGGTTGGGTAAATATAGAATAAACCAATCATAAGTCTTGGATCAAGTATACATCTGATATAAGTTATTTTCTTTTTACTTGTGAATAATTCATGAAATTCACTCTACAAAGCATATAATTATTTCGTCATTGCAGAACTATTAATTAAGTTAGTCATATAATTTTTTCGTCTTGGCTGAACCATTAAATCAGTTCCTAAACTCTTACTCAATATGTTACCAATATTATTTATGTTCATACTCAACATATCAACAGCTTGAAAAATACACTTATATAACATTTTTACATTTGTGCTAATCTTCTGTTTCTTTTTTTTAGATGAGCTCGTTATAACTAGAGTAATAACGGGTGGTTCACTTTGAGTAGGTGATTCGTTAGTGTCATATACGTCTTTATTATATATTTTTAGAATTTTATTCATGTTAAACTGCCCAATTTTCAATTTACCTTGCTAAAACTCCACAACAATATTCACAAGGGTTTGCACATTTGCTCCTATTGAACGATATTTGGCATATATCATCAACAAATCTTCAAATTATGAAAATGCACCCTTTGGTTAAATAATAGCTTCCTTGTGACCCTATATCAATAAAAAAAAAAGGGTATTATCGTGTGTTGTAGACAAAATATAAACAACAAGAATAGTAAATGACATACAAAATTGACAGGTATAAAGGCATTTCATATGTATCATTATGTAATAACCATATTTCGTATATAATTTCACTCAAATATGAAAGTATTTGTACTTCTTATCACATCACAGATAAAATTTTAATTCTTTTTTAACGTCTTTATTTTAGAAACAATGTGCAAGTAGGCAATTTTGTTTTAAAATCTCCCTTAGTTCATGAAAATATCTCGATTCAAATCCATTATCAGTATTGTGTCAATACTGTGTATGTCAATCCTATACATCTCAACCATACCAATAATAAGAGCATCATCTTCATAAAATCCCATCTTTTTTTAGTGTCATTATCAACTTGTATCATAATTGCCTTTATTATATGATACAAGCATACAATCATCTATTAAATAATTGCATTAAACAAAATTGATTTCATGTCTTCTCTCCTCCCTAACAGTGTATCGACAGCAACAGATAACAATAATCAACAAGAAATCATTGATACTTCATAGTCACAGTTCATATCCATCTTGTACTAACATTAATACCAATCCTGAACATCAATAAAGTAGCACTTGTAAACTACATATATATATATATATACTCATCAGTTACCTTTTCGATGCTAAAAAACTACGGCATCCCAAACAGAGCTTAAGGAGCTGTTTTTCATGGTTCATCTGATTCTCACGGAGATTATAGAAAATCCCAACTTTCGTCTTCCCAGATGAAAAATAAGTATTGTGCATTGTTAACCCATATGAAGAAACAGAAGAGAGAAAAGAGGAATCAAGAAATTCCTCACAATCATAGAAATTTCTCACGAGCATACACAATCGACTCTGTAAAACTTGCTTTTGTTTCGAAAAATTTAGGAATTTTCAAGTTAAACTTACCAAGTCGGATTCGTTTTTGCAGATTATGCAAAGGAGAGAGATTTCAAATGATTTCTCATGGCGACAACGAAGGAAAAGGCTGTACCAGCGGCGAACGAGACGATAACGAAGCCGGATGAGAAGGAGATGGAGAGATGACGAAGGAATGTGAAAACGGAATTTGAAAGAATCTGCAGTAGAGATGGTGACTGTTAGATTTCAAATGTGATGAAGAAATAGGGCGATGTAATTTCGAAAACGGGCTGTGAGAGGCATGATTTCTCACGGCAGTAGTATAATATTTAGAGGGGTAAAAGGGTAATAAACTTAAGAATAGATATTTCTTAAATATAAAGAATAAATAATATATAAAAAAAAATTTAGATTTTTTAAATTTTTATTATTTTCATTATTTTAATAAAATAATCAAATAGTTGAATAATTATTTCATTAATAATAAAATGATAATATAATTTTTATTCTCACCAATCAAACATACCGTTAGTTTCATCACTCGTTATAGAAAACTAAAATGAGCAGTGTAACACATAAGGATTAAGTAGTTGATATTTAATCCATATAAATTCTTACTTAATATTGCTTTGGGTTTTACAAATTTTCATTTACTAGTTATTAGCCTTGTAAAAAAAAAAAAAAATCAATAAATAAGCACCATGCAATAGCAAAATATCTGTTAGATAACCTCAAAATATTGTAGTACGTGCTACATGTTAATGACAGATCCGACCACACGGCAATGATGATTGATCATTAGGTTTTAATTTTCTAATCAACTTAATAGTTCAGCGGTCATAACGGTTAACTACTTTAATGACCAGCTGTCCAATTACTGTGACTAGCAACTAGCATAACAGACTTACATGTAAGTCTCTAGATAGGCTATGTGTGTGAGTTCTGAGAAATGATAGAAAACATTAGACCTAAACTGTATCAGCAACAAATATATATTGTGAAGATGCATAAACAAAAGATGCTACTTGCCCATATTTAAGTCTGGGAGTAGCCAGAACCACCATCCACTGGTGGTAAAAATCACCAAATGTCACCGCCACTGGTGGTCGGAGGCCGGAGAATCAATCAACACTCAGCGCAACTAGAGACTGGATAGCTAGTCATGGTTGCTAGAATTGGTTTGGAAGATTCTTGCTATTGTCACTATAGGCCAGTTAGCCAATCCTCACTGTTGCCTACAGCCACCGGAATTTGATTATCTAGTCCCACCACCATCGCGGGCGGTGGATGGGCTAGTCATTTCACCTAAGGCCAATCAACCGGTAAATAGCAGCCGGTTGGCTAGCCATTAATGGCCAATATATTATATTTAATCATAACTGATGGATAGATATAGGAGCCTCTTTCTTAAAAATTTCATAATAACTCTCTTGTAAAATTGTAATAAAATTGTTCCCACGTAGTATGTAATTCATGCATTTGGATAATAGCAAAGTAAAAGAGGGGCCTAAAATAAAAGCAATAAAAGCGAGTGGTACCTGAATCCAGACGACGTACAAAGAATAACACTCGAGCAGTGCAAGCTTGCAATTCAAACAACAATTAGTACATCAACAGCCAAGATATAGGAGGATGAAGCATGAATATCTTTTCATACCATTGGCTGAGCAATTTTGCAAATTTTCTTCTCCCTCCATTTCAAATGATATGCATTGTCACTAATTGCAACCTCTTTGCTTTGTGCTCAACTGAATATGCATCCACGGAGCTACAAAATCTCTTGTAGGACTCTAGTTCCGATCAACCGTTCTTGTCAACTTTGGCAACTTGGTGGTGCGACATGGGTAAAAAGGGGCTTTTCATTGTAGAACCTACCAAGTGCATTTATGAATTTACGGAAGGATATTCTCAATCCAAAGCGGACTTATGGGTGTAAGTTTGGACCAAAGGTGCCTAATAGCATACGAAGACCAATCAAGTAGTCAATCCCATCGTCGACTAAACTAAGCTAAACTAATCGTGGAGTTCAGGCCAATTCATTGTCAACAAGGAAAAGCTGCACCTAGAATCCTTCATCAGGCATCTCTTCTCTATCTGTCCCCAAGTGGTCCAAGCATCATCCCATAAGCCAACTGCAGCATATAGACTTGATAGAAGTACCAGTGGCCACATCAAATCGAGACAGATCCTTGAGAACGAGGGTGTGGATTTGCTTTCCCAGGCTCAATGATACTATGTTGGCACAGATTTTGAGCATGGAGCACAATAGAACATCATCCATTAACATGCCACTTCGATGTATTTTTAAAGAAGAGATTCAAGGCATCTGTACTGTGGTAAGGTTCAAGGGCATACCCATTAATCATAGAAGTGCAAGACATCACATCTTTTCGTTGCATGCACTTGAATACAGGACAACAACTCTTTATGCTTCCACATTTTGCATACGCATCAATTAGCAGTCCATTCAAACGATCATGAGATTCTAAACCAATTAGCACCATGAATGCACGTCACTGGCAGACCTTCAAGTGATGAAGCCCTTGATTACAAGCACTTGTAAACCTAACGATGTACTGTAATCTGGTAACATGCCTGTCAATGGTTATCACTGCAACATTACTTGTTCAACAAAGAACCATCCTGGAAAGTTAGCATTCAACTTACTGTTTCTTTTCCTCTTTCCATAACCTATGCAATGCATACTTAAGAAATTCCCAAGAGAAAATGCATATTAACACCACACCAGAAAGGTTGAGTGATAACTTAATCGTGCACCCCTGAACACTAAATTCCATAAGTTCATGTGTGTTCCATGATAAACTACACCTGAAATCTTATAGTTTTTTTAGAAGTATTAGAATATAATATATCAAACAACAACATTGTATGCAAAATTAGAAATCAATACGTCACTTTACAATTTCAAATTTCCCTAAGATACTAATTTATAAGTTCCTAAATAAGCAATATACTAAAGATAAATGAGTAGGGACCTTAAAAAAGGTTGATGATATTGTTCAAAAACAAGGAAAAAAGAAGACGAAAAAGAATTTTTCTGTTTTGAAATGATCCCACAGCTGTCGTTTTAATCATGCATTCTGATAATAAAATAAGTAAAAGAGTAGCTTGCAAATAAAAGGGACAAAAGGGGAGGGGTACCTGAACTTGCCAGCATACAAAGGGTGATCCTCGAGCAATGCACGCTTGAATTCGAACCACAAGTAGTACATCAAAGGCCAAAGGGCTGTGTGAATCTCAGTAGAGTACATAGGAGGACAAAGCATAGATGCCCCTTCATACCATAGGCTATTTACAAATTTACTTCTCCCTCCATTTCAAATGATGCACTCACACTTTTTGGGAAGCTTTTAGCTTTGCAATAGTTCTGGTCCATTCTTCGGCAACAAGGAAAAGCTGCAGCCGGGATCCTTCTTCAGGCATTTCTTTTCCATCTGACCCCGTGTCGTCCAAGCATCATCCCATAAGCCGACTGCAGCATATAGACTTGATAGAACAACATAATTAGCCGAATTTGCAGGATCCAACTGAAAAAGGCGACTGGCAGCAACTTTCCCAACGGAGAGATTCCCATAGATGTTACAAGCCCCAAGAATGGCACTCCAAAGTGAGGCATTCGGCTCAATATTCATCTTGTGTGTCAAACAAAGTGCTTCTTCTAATTGGCCTCCACGTGCAAAGAGATCTATCATGCATGAGTAGTGTTTTCCTCTAGGAGCAATGTTGTATTTGCTAATCATACTAATAAAAAAATCCCATCCATTACTGATCAATCCATTATGGCTACAAGCAAATAAAAGAGATAAGAATGTAATCTCATTTGGCTTCAATCCTTCATGTTCCATCCTCTTATATATTGCAAATGCCTTGCATCCATAGCCATGCTTGGCATATCCACCAATTAATGATGACCATGAAATAACATTCTTCTCCTCTACCATATCAAACGCATGATTGGCTTCTTCAAGTTCTCCACATTTGGCATACATGTCAATGAGGGAATTACCTATGGCCACATCACATTGAGGCTGGTTCTTGAGCACAAGAGCGTGGATTTGCTTTCCCAGGCTCAGTGATACTATGTTGGCACAAATATTGAGCATGGAGCACAATAGAACATCATCCATTAACATGCCACTTTGATGTATTTTAAAGAAGAGATTCAAGGCATCTCTACAGTGGTTAGGTTCACAAGCATACCCATTAATCATAGCAGTGCAAGACATCACATCTTTTTGTGGCATGCTCTTGAATACATGATAACTACTCTTTATGCTTCCACATTTTGCATAGGCATCAATTAGCAGTCCACTCAAACAATCATAACATTCTAAACCAATTTGCACCATGAATGCGTGTAGTTGGCAGACCTTCAAGAGATGAAGTCCTTGATTACAAGCACTTAATAAACTTACCGAGGTAATGTAATCTGGTAACATGCCTGTCAAAAGTTATCACTACAACATTATATGCTCAAAAAAAAAAAGAAAAGAAAATCATGCCATGGAAAGTTAGCATTCAACTTACTGTTTGTTTTCCTCTTTCAATAACTTGGAATGCATACTTCAGAAATAGTCAAGAAGAAATGCAAATAAACATTATACAAGAAAGGTGAGTGATAATTAAATCATGCTCCACACTGATTGCTAAATTATATCCCAAAAAATATAAATTTGTATTAAATTCTAACTAGTAACTAATCCGAATATCTAAGTATTGACAAAACTCATCTAAGCAAAACAATCTCAAATAGCCCAATAGTTCGAGCACATAAACAACATCATAGCCCAATAGTTCAAGCACATAAACAACATCATAGCCCAAAACTTTTCAAACAAGTGCGCCAGCCACCAGCATAAAGAATGACATTATGGATGATGCTCATGATAAACTCAAATGGCCCTTTATGGGAGTATTAGAGGCTCTTGGCTTTCATTAAAAGTTCATTAAGTTGATCAAGAAGTGCATTGAATGTACCACCATTAATTTATCAATGGTGGAACTCTAGGAGACTCAAGAATATGGACATGGGCACGGAGCATAGATATGACATGACAAAGACAAATTATTTTTTCTAAAAAAATTAGGCATGACACGTTAGGAATACTTTATCTAAAACTCAATCTTTTCTGTAAGCATAGGAATACAAAATACCAAACAAAAAAATTTTACACAAAACTAGCAATCAATCTTCACTTTACGAGTACTAATTGCCATAAGATATTTATTTATAAGAAAAAGTTCCTAAACAAGCAAATTACCAAAGACAAAAGAGGTATATACATTAAAAAAGATAGATGTCACTGTTAAAACGCAAGGAAAAAGAAGTGAACAAAAAGAAACACATAGCCAAAGTTTGTTACTAATAAAAGATAAAAAAGCAGGGAAACAATCAACCAAACACCCAACTCTAAATAAATAACGAGATCCATGGAATAAGATAGGCTTAAAGTCTTCTTTCCATCAAAGAAAGAACGGGAACAATTGTAAGAAATTATTCAAATGATGATGCATCCGTTAGGATATTAATAAAAATTCGCACAACAAAGAAGAGAGGAATCTAGGGCTCTCTTTATAACACATAGAGGAATAAATTTATCATAAAAGAATAGAGAGCTAGGCAAGCACTAAATCTTTATGATCAACCATTCCATGAGCTCACCACACTGTCAATTCTTTCTTATCTTTGTCATGCGCTTTGTTCCCGTCAATTGATTGTGAAGGAAACTACCAGTGTTTGTTTCTCTCGGCCTTACGCTTTGACACTTTCTGCTAATTACCAAGTGGTCATAATATTTATTTTGTTTTCGTCAGATATCTCATTTTCTTGTTTTGATAATTTAAAAATGAGCCCAAATATGTCATAGTATGTCCTTAATTTGTCCAAGGGTGCTCCTAATGTGTCTGAACTAACACAAACAAATCTTTTGACATGCGACGAAAAGTGTTGGCACTAGATATGTCTCGATCACCAACACGTCACACTTAAGGAAGTTCAAAATTTGTCTCTATCAAAAATCAACTCAAATAGGATATTGAGGCAAGGTGACCCCCTACCCACATCTCTTCATCTCTTGTATGCTGAAGTTACATTCAGAATATAGCAAATTACAAAGCTGAGGGGAAGATGGAAAGGATAAAAATTTGCAGGAGAAATGATGCTATAAGACATCTGCTCTACACTGATGCCAGTAATATTTACTAGAGCCGATGAGGATGAAGAAAAAGCAACTGGAGGAAATACTGGACGTGGAAGAGCGGAAAGGTTTACTACTAATATAATAAGGAAGATTTTATTTCAGTTAGGATAAAAATGTTACGATAAAAATAAAGAACTCCATTGGCTTGAAAGACCATGATAAGATTTCTGGTTTTCTTGTACTTTTACCCATCACGAAAAGAGGCAAAGCACAGATCTTCAGCTACATCATTGATAAAGTAGCCTGAAAATGTTTGAGCAAATGAGAAAAGTTCTCTCTTATGCTGGGAGGTGCACTCTAATGAAATCTGTACTCACTTCCATCCCTACGCACCCCATGGCCACTAACACCCCCGCAACTAACCCTTTTGTAAGTATCATGGGATCCTCTGGATCTTCCTCTGAGATAAGAATCAAGATGACAAAAGAGGATTACATCTGAAATCATCTATTTCTATGCGCTTACCAAAATAACAGCACCCACATTCTAGAATAATTCTCCTGGAGTCAGAACTTCCTCCATCAGCATCATCCTATATAGTTAGTGCCTAAGTGGTTCAGATGCTCTGGAACTAGTCCCATTTATTAGTAGTCTAGTTTTTTATTCGTTCCAGCTTTGTTCATATTGTCTCTGTTTATGATTATTAGCTTTTGATTTCCTTTTTCTTGAATTTGGAGTAATGAGAAGAAGTCGGCTTATTCAGCCAAAAGAAGATTAGTGGAAAGAATGTCATAGTAACTTGGGTGCATTGTGTGTGTAACATTTTTACAATCAAGATAAAGTTCCGTCATTAGCATGGGAAAATTTCCAGCTGTGCTAAGTGTTACCTTCTTTCTTTGAGGTGTGACACACAATGAAGAACAGCCATTTATATATGCTGAATAAATGTAAATGTTTTAACCATACCTTCCCTCAGCATTGACTGAAACATTCTGAAAGAATCATTGATGAACCCCTGAACTGCATATCCACCGATCATACAGTTCCAGCAAACCAAGTCCCTCTCAGACATCTTCTCGAAAATATATCTTGCATCTTCCACGGCCCCCAACTTTGAATGAAAGTCAACCAGTGCACTTTGCACAAACAAATTCCAAATAAATCTACTCTTCTGTAAACACCCTTGAATTTGCTTCCCACTTCTTAAGCATATCAGCTTAGTACATGCCCTCAATGCACTACTATAGGTAAACTGATTAGCCTTACCACCCGAATGATGCATTTCATAGAAAACGATGAGAGCGTCCTCAAATAACTCATTCTGGGAGTACCCAGATAACAAACCAGTCCAAGAAACAACATTTCTTTTAGGCATTATTTCGAACACTTTACGTGCATTAGCCATGTCGCCGGTCTTGGCATAAAACATAATCAATTTATTATTAAGAGTTAAATCCAAGTCCAATCCATTCAAGATTAAACGGCCATGAATCAAACGACCTTGCTTTTGAGCATTTCTGTCCATAGAGAGCTGTAAGAACTCAGAGTAAATTAATGGGTCTAAGGGAATTTGATCGGTGAAAGTAAGCTTGAGAGCATTATCCGACATTCCCGCATGGCAAATAGAATGTAGAACTGATTTTAGTGCTGCGCCTTTGCGCATATCGTCTTACTTCGACGAGAGTTTCAGAAAATACTGGGGCTCTGAGAATGGGATGAAAGGGCATATGCATCAAATAGCCCCACATGTCAAATGTGTAGCAGTCTATCATCATTGCTTATGTAGGAATTTATCTTCCTCACACACCGTGGCGCCTGCGTGCATACCAAAAGCCATCACCCTAAAGATCTCAGATTGTACCAAAATTTGAAGGTTTTATGCTTTCAGCCTCGTAATCAAGGGATGTGATAATTGAAAAACTCAAGTCCTATGAAAAATGACACTCAATGAGAAAATATTTAGGCCCAGTTCGTTCAAGTTATCCCAAATTGATTACAATTTTTTTATATAGCATTTGCTTTGATGGCAAAAGTTATCTAATCTAAAATATATTTTTAACCTGTTTTTATAAGTTAGTCTACTCAATATTAAAAAAATAAAAAAAAATTAAAATAGATCATGTGTATAGAGATAAAGTTGTAGATAGGTTGAAGATAAATTGTAGGTAGATAAGCAGATGGTTAAAACAATTGCTCAAATTAAAAGTGCAACTATCTATCATTAGCGTTTATGTATGAAGGCACTAACGGTAGGGCCCAAATTTTTTTAAGTTTTTATTTTATTTTATTTTTATAATTTTATAAAATCATTATTTATAAGTTTATAAAATATAATCCAACTTGTATAATAATATTATAGTAATATATGACTATAAAATTATTATTTTATAAGTTTATAAAATATAAATATAGATTATGTATTTAATAGATAATAAAAATTTAACCAAATTTATCGCTAAATTTATTTATATTTTTTTAATATTTTTATTTAAGTAAGTTTTTTTATATGCGCATTTGATAAAATTTTCATATGTCAATACTGTGCTAAAAGATTTTACTAAATTTGTTATATTACATTTGATGGGTCTAGAAAGGATTTGGGCAGGATCAAACAAAGCCCAATTGGAAGGAGATGAGTCCAATTAGAAAAAAGGCCAGCCCAACAACGATGCCCTAGGAGACTCAAAAGCAAGGCCCATTGGATGTTCGAGATATGCAGCCAATTTACGTCGCTGGTGTTCCTATAGAGGTGGCTGTAGGTTGTCGGCGCAGGTGGCGTCGTCTAAGAGGAAGTCAGCTAATGAAAGAAGCAGTCAATGCTGACAAGTTGCGGTGCACGTCGCCCCAAGCCGCTTAACCAATCCCAACAAAGTCAACAAACTTGTATTTGCCATGCCTGACAATGGGTGTTTTGCCTCCCCAAGGCGACAACTAATACCACTAGCCACTCCTAATGCGTAGCGGCTGACGAATTCTGGCCAGCCATTTGTTAAAAACCCTGGCTCTCAAAGCCCCCCTAAAGGAGCCTACAAGTACCATTTGCAACAGTGGAGAGGGGGATTCAATTCCAACTTCCACAAAAGGAGCCCAAGCGGTAACCCAAGATCAAGATTTTGATCCTTCACCCAGGGCTCAAAGTAATGAGGAGAAAGAACCATCTCTCTTTTCTAGAACCACTGCCTCTTTACGGTAATAATAGTGAGCCACTTACTGCAGTACATCAAATGGAGTATAAGCCTTCTTCCAACATCCCACACACTCCCCTCATCTCTATATTCTTATATCCACATCACGTTTATTTTCCATGCGTGCATTTTTTCGTTCCGTGGGAAAGATTTCTAACTTGAGCGTCAGAGTGTTTACAGTAGGAACTCCCGCCGTTCTCTAATCTTTTATTTGTAATTTGTTGTGGGTAAAGCCCAAGTTAAGAGACGCAAAGATCATACGCGTTTTTAATCTGATCAAATTGAGAAATTCGAAGGCTCCCTAATCTATACGAGAATCTGAACCTAGTGATGTATCAATATTATAAAACCAAAATATAATTAATTTGATATAAAATTATATTAGAGTTATGGAAAGGTAAATTTGAGAATATAATCACAAAATAAAAGTTGAAAATAGAATTTGAAAAGTAAAAAAAAAAAATTAAAAAATAATGAGAATAGATTTGACAATTCCCTCACACATAAATAAAAATTTTGTGCCAAATATGTTCCTAAAGAGTTTGTCATTCAAAATTGGCAGGTTTTTAACTAGGGTATCAATTTTCTTTTAAATTATAAATAGTTAATTATCCATTATAGATTTTTTTTTAAAAAATTCTTCTTCTCACCCATTTATTATAGCATTGCAGTATTTCAATTTAGATTTGTTAAAATTTTCACCCAAATTGGTCATTGCTGAAGATAAATGATAAACGGGTAAATAGCGCGCCAGTACATATCGTATATTTGTTGTAAAGATTATACGTAAAGAGGCAATTTTAAACTCAAAATATCATTTTGAAAGAAGGAAGACTTCCTTTTTGTTTTGATAGATACTAAATAGTACGCTGACACTGTATTTTTTTTAATTTTATTTTATATAAATGTTTAGTGTTTGATATTTATAATAGATATTTTATTTATGATTAGTTTATAATAAATACTTATGGCTTAAGCCTTGTCGGTTCAGATTGGGTCAAATTATTTGAATTGGGGTTACCATATTTACGGTCCATCCACAATCTTTATTTATATATAGGATCCACCAAGATTAAAAAAAAATAAAAATTAAAATAATCTATTGACATATATCATGTAACATTTCTACTATATCTTAACAAGTATACAATGACAAGGCGCCATATCCATCTTATAGCAGATTTGATCTTTATTATTTACAAAGACAGACAGAGAGATATACCGCCATCCTGATTCTCCTCAACATTGTAGATGGCTAAAATTAAAAATTATAAAATAAAAGATAGACATAAAAACAATTAGACTTCATAGAACCTATTTCGTCTGTCTTTTTTTTCTTACTTAAATTTTTGACCATTGAACATGCAACAAAAAAAAAAAAAAATTAAATTAAATGACATGATAACTGCAACATGAATATCATGTCAATGAGAAAATGGACATTTATTGGTTGATGTCGAAGCGCCAGCAAAGGCATCCATTTCAGTAGGGGAGGCGGTGGGGAGCAGTGGTCCCTTGAGAAGGCCGGCGAAAAGCTCGGCCGGATCGTAGTAGACTTCCACTTCCTCCGCCCTCATAGATTCATCAACCTGCCATATATAATCTTTATACATTTTATACATAATTCTTTACAATTGTTTTTTCTTGCATAGGTAGAGAAGGTGGGGTATTTTCAAAACCTTTTAAATAAAAGACTTTTATATTTATGAAACGATCAAGATTAGAAATTAAGTTGATAAAGGTTAGAAATTATGTCAAGTGATTAATTTAAATGGTTATTTATTGTCTATTTTCTTTTTTTTTTTTTATAAAAACAAGCAAATACCTTGAGGGTACCGAGGCCGTAGAACTCGACCAATTCTCCGGTGGGGGCGTGGCCTTTGAAAGGCCCCTCAAAGAAGCCCCAGTGTCGGAATTTGTAGGTGATGAGAGGCGGAGCAGAGTAGACCGCCAGCACCTCCCATGCAAAACCACGAGGAAAGGCCGATTGGAAAGCGTCGTGAGATGACTCAAAGCTCTCTTCCTCAGCCCTGTAATACTTGAATTCCTCCGGCAGAGACGTCTTCAACAGCGCATTGTAAGTCCCCACAGCCAGTAGTTCTTCCCCCGACAACCCCTCCCTCCCTGCGTCACATTACACATTTGGAAATGCCTTTCGTCCCATTCTTTATAAGTTTTTCTTACTAATTAATTACTATACATTAGAATAAGAAGAGAACTTGTATAAGATGATCAGGGGATCCGAAAGCAAAGAGGGTCGGGTCTAAAATGATTCAAAATTCGGCACTGATTCAACAATGAGTAATCAATAATAAAAAAAAATGCATTGCGAAGACATACAAAAGCCGAGGAACTGAAAAAGGATTGTCAAATAACGATTTAGGGCAATATAATCACGAGATGGCCCACACGAGCAAGCGGGCCCCCTCGAATCACGAGTCAGAATAGTATTATGTAGCAGGTGGCTAGTAAAGCCACCCGTGACTCTTCTTTTTATATATGCAGAGCCCATTAAATTTTAAAAAAAAGATAAATAAATAATAGAATAAATCCTATACATAGAGAAAGTATTGTAGATAGATGACGAGTATGTGCAGTGATATTCAAATTAATTTGGGGTAATATACTAGTAGGGAGATTTATAATTGAGAAAGATATGACATTGTTAGTGGTTGGGGTAGTTGGAAACAAGGACAAGGGGGCATTCACCTTTTAAAAGGAGGAACATGATTGTTTTTTAAATTTAAATAATTTATTTTTAAATAAATAATTATAATTTAATAATTAATTTTTTATTTTTTTAAAAAAATAATTAAAATTATAACTATTAATTTAAAAATAAACAGTTCAAATAAGAAGAATAATTCCATCTATTTTTTTAATAAATGTAGCTCCGTAGAGACGGAGAAAGCTAAGGGGAGCAGTTATGGAGGTTGTAGAGTTAATTATTAACTATTCGAATATCATTTAGGATCTCTTTAATTGCATCTCGGATTCAAAATTGGAATTAAAAATTTTGACATAATTTTAATTTTATTATTTAGAGTCAGATAAAATTAAAATTATAATGTTATGTTCTAGTTTATTTAAACTAAATAATAGTGTAGGATGATTTTTTTGTAATTTTTATCGATATAGTAAAGAATTATTATTTTAAGAATGACGATTATCTATCGATTAGATATAATAAAATTAAAAAGAGTAAGATTTATTGAATAAAATATTTTTAATTATTTCGGTTTAATAGAGGTGGGCTGACCATGATTTTATTTTTTAATTTTTTTAAAAAAATTTAAAAATATTGTTTAAAAATTTAAAAGCCAATTTTAAAATTTGACATATATTTTTAAACTCTAATTCAAAATTATCAATCCAAAATAAATTTGATCAAAATTGGTCTCTGATGTATCCATGGATCTAAATTATTGACGAATTAAAAAACCATCGAATTTAGATATCTGATTGGAAGTGAGTTCGATTAATGTTATTTAAAATTTGAATCCTGCACGTCACAATAGACAAACGAACGATCAGAGGATACGGGGCTCGCTCATCTGGTATGTCCTCCGACACTCAAATTAGTAATCTTTTTATTTAGTTGAGAAAGATATGAGGGTGAGAAGAAAATACGTTGATACAAAGGTATTTAGGGATTGAATGTAATATGGAGGATTAGACTCCGTTGATGCGCTTAAGGGGTGAGCAGCTTTTTGTGCAGGAATCACACTCGCAGAAGAGTGGCTTCTTGAGAGTCAGAGCGAGTTGCACTCATAGAAGTGTGGCTTCTTGAGACTCAATTGGAGAGTGGCTTTGTGAGAGAGAGGGTCGCACTTAGAATGTCTAAATGCCCAAGTTTCGCCCTTTTTCCCTCTCCCCTTTCCAATGAATGAAAGGATATATTTATAGAGTGTGGTTAGCTATTTTTGGACTTCACGGCTCTACATTTATGAGTGGCCAACACCATGGCTCTGCGGTTGTAGGCGACAAATGCTACGGCTCTACATTTCTGAGGGAGCTGTCATTGTGCTTCCACCATCGATGCTCAGTGCCTAAGCGATTAGGAGGGTAATAGATTGGTAGCAGTCGCCTGCAACTCTTCTTCCTACAATTATGAGAGACCACACGCTAGCAGCGGTTACATGGGCTTGTTCACTGAGCTATCGTTTGCTGAGCTTTACTTATATGGACCATACAATGATCAACCCTAATGGACTATATATTATTGGATAATTTCAGGTCGAGTTGCTTGGGCCTATCGCCACATATTCTGGTTCCTGGGCTTGGAGGAGTTCCCGCTGGTCATCGCTTTTTGGGCCCTTATTCCTTATGTAGGCCGAATTTTGGGCCAACCCATAAGTGACCGTACCCATCAGTCTTGATTCGAATACTCGAGTTTAGATAAACATTTATGATCGGTAAGCCAAGTCAGATTAGATAAGACCCAATTATTCAGGCCAAAAAACTTAATTGTATTTGTTTATAAGCTAAATTAGCCCGATCAATGGACTTTTTTTAAATATGCTTATTTAAAAATTTATATTTATATAAAAAAATATTTAAAAATATATAATATTTTAAAAATTATAATATTTTAGATATATAAGTCTATATTTTAATAAAGAATATTTATATAAAAATATTAATTATATAATAATATAATAAAATAATTTTTCAAAAAAATTAATATTTATTTAAAATAAAAAATTATTTATAAAAAAAAATAATTTGGGCTGAGTTGGACCGAATCAAACACTTTTATCCCGTAACCATATCCATTCCAAAAAAAATATTTAAACCTAATTTTGTGATCATGTTGTCTGTAATATTTTCATACCCTAATTAAATTTTATAAAATTTTAAATTAATCAAAACAAATCGGTAATAATCCAATTTTGGTCGGTTCCAATCCAAAGGACTCTTATCTTATCTTTGATGTTTTATAGCACGGTAAACCAGAAAAAGCAGTACTGGGTCGCTGTTCTAATTGAATAAATTTAATAGAATTCATGATGCCAGGATGTTAACAGCACTCACAAGTATAAATCCTGTTTCCTTTGATGTTTATTATCATGGTAAACGAAAAGAAAAGGTTGAGAGAAGAGGAGATGCAGCTACTGAAACCGATCCACTTCTCAATTACTCTGGATTATCATAAATTAGATCGAATCAGCCGATTATAAACTGTTCAATCAATCCGAATAAATAAAAAAAATCTAATAATTCCCAATATGTCAGGATTATCCATGATGTGATTGATTGATTAATTAAGTTCTGAATTTCTGCAAATCGGAAAACAAGAATTTAAAGCAGGCAGCATGCGCTCACCATTAACGATGAACTTGAACTTATCTGGATTTATGGTCCTGCAGTCCTGCAGGCGAGTTTTGTGTGAGAACTCCATCTCCCATGACTTTATCGCGTTCTGCACCGTCTCTTCCAGTGACCCCTTCGGCCATTCCTGCAACTCCAAGCTTTTAATTCATCTGTTTTTCTTTCTTGTTCCCCCAGAGAGAGAGAGAGAGAGAGAGAGAGAGAGTTTCATGGGTACTGAGGAAGAAGAAGGACCTTTTTCCTGCCATCTTCAAATAGCTTGTTGGTGGAGTCGTAGTTGGGAGGGCCACCATATCTCCAATGGATGATCTCTGCATCTTCATGCAAGATGGATCTGTACTTGTCTTGCCCTACCTTGGTCGGCTCTTCCCCCTCCACGGCCATCTTTGAATGGGTGATGCCTGCCTGAGGGACCAATTTATAGGACTTCAGGCTTGCTGGATAGAGGTTGAACCAGCTTTACTATTTTTATAATTTATATATAACTTTATTTATAAAAAAACCAAAAATTAAATTTATTAAAAATATAAAAAATTAAATAATATATTTTTCCACATCTAAAATAGGAACTTTTTAGATGCAATACACATATATTTTTACTTCACCTTTTATAAATATTATTTTAAATTTATTTTCAAGAAATATGATTTTTTAAAAATAAAATCTAGGGTTATATTATAAAAAATAATGTCTCAACTTGAGAAGACCGGCATAAACAAAAAAGGGCTAATTTTTCAAGCAACCAATCAACTGCAAAATACCTATGGAAATGTTAAAAAATAATTTCACATTTTTTAATTTTGAAATTAAACTTGGGTTTGCCTCTATTATGTGAAACAATATTTATCAGCATCCAAAATCTAAATTAAAATATTACTATAAGTGACACTTAATTAATTATTAATTACTTTAGAACGATTAAACTGTAAAAATAAATTAAAAAAATAATATTGTACTATAATAAAAGACATGAGTTTACTTATTCAACGATTTTATGGTGAAATTTGGGCATTAAGCACAATCAAACTATTAAGTAACGACTAAAGTATCACTCTACCAAAGATTTGATTTAAGTAAAAATTGATGGTAGTATGAATTTTTAAAGAAAACTTATATATTTAAAATACACTACACCCATAAAATTATACGTGATACTAGAAAGATCCTTTAAAAAATTATAAAATAATGTAATATTTTATTAATCTAATTATACCGATAACAATATATAAAAATAAAAGAATAGGTGAATATTCCATCAACTGAATATATCTTGTTTAATTATTTTGATGCATTCTTGTGGTACGGATTAGAGAGCCTTCCAATTTTTCGTTGCAGGTTAATCTAGATCGGGTTCGGTCTCCGTTACTATTAACTTTGAACTTGTATACCACAAATTACAAATAAGTTATTAGGGATGACAGGAGATTGTTCCATTGCAAACACTCTAACGCTCAAATAAAAAATCTTCTACAATAAACAGATGAATACACGCTTAGAAGCAAATGTAATGATAATGCAAAGATGCAGGGATGAGGAGAGTATGAGTGGGATGTATTTGAAGGTCTAGGCTCTGAGAGTTGCACCGTTATGGGTGGCTCACTAACTCCGTTAGGAAGTGATGGTAGCCTGAGGGAAGTGAGCTAGTTCTTTCTCCTTGAGACTTGAAGCTTTTGGTGAAGGATCAGATATTTGATCTTTGATCACCGTTTGGGCTTAGGAATGAGCTCTCTCCTCTCCCCTTAGTAGGAGAGGGTATTTATAGCCTCCCTCTAGAAGGCTTTGGGAGTTGGAACCCCCGACAAGTGTTTTGTTGGGATTCGTCGGCCGCTATGCGGTGGCGGTGGCCAGCGGCATCAGTTGTCATCTTGCAGCGGCAAGGAGACTGTCTTCGGGCGCGAACAACGCTTTGTTTACTACCCGCGTATGGATTAGTTGAGTGGCAGTGAGAACGACGTGCGTTATGGCTTGCAGTGTTGACATTTTCTCCCATTGGCTGATATTTTCTGAGTCGGCGCCCATCGCCTACAATCGTCTCTGCAGGTCATAAGGGCGCGCTGATTAGTTATTCATCTTGGGTGCCAAGTGGGCCGCGCACTAGGACTCTTTGGGCTTCATAGAGGGGTTTGGGCCTTTTTGCTTGGTTGAACTTGTGCCCATTAGGTTGGGTTTCGCCGATTCTTAGCCCAGTTTTGAGCTGGACCCACCATTAGCCCCCTATGCCTAGGGACGGCCTATTGCCGGGGTCTAGCATATCCAAGGTGGGTCCCACTGGCTATACACTGGGGTTTCCCTCGAGATGCACTCGTATTTATCTTCTTATGGCGTCGTTCCTTTTCCATGCGAATATGCAGCCTTTCAAAGGCGGTGCAGGGACTCTATACTTTATTAAGAAAGGTTTGCCGTCTGAGGATCGGCTCCGCATTGATGGCTTTCCTATTTTTTCATAGACGACCATCGGATGGCGCGCCTCTTGAGGAGCTCGTTCGGTGTTGGCTCGGCTATAAATTGGGGAGTCCTTCAGTTGGGGTGACCCACACTTAGCCATTCATTTGAGAAGTGATGCAAAGTCATTGGCTTACCCCGCGCCTTGTGGGGTTCCATAAGGGAATCAGATGGATTTGTGGGAGATATGGTGTTGCTGTTGAAGCCCATCGTCACGTCCTCTCCATGGGCGATTCCTCGTTGTAACGAGGGCGGCCCGGTCACTCTGTTGTTGTCATGTGCCTCCTCTCTGACTAGTCAGGACTCCAATCCGTAGGTGGGATGCAACGAGTCTGGCATGCCATCTTGGGAGATTCCATTCCCTTGATAACATGTCGTTGGCGTCTCCTACCACAACTAGTGGTTCATATATGCTGCCTGGAGAGGAGGTGAAACCTGAAGTCCCCATGGGGTGCGTGCAAGTGAGTCACAGCCCCGACGGGACTCTTAATTGATGCCTTTCCTTCACTTGCAGTGGACCCTATCGCACCGGCGGTGTCAGATCGACATCTATGATACCCATCTGGGAGCGAAATTGGTGCTGGGTTGATGCTACAAGAATGAGCTGATGTGCTCACATTCCCCAAGCTTGTCCCTCCTGGTGGTGTCGTTATCCTGAGCTTCTTGTACTCTATTGTATTTTCTGTTCTTTTGCACTTTTGCTGATGTGAGCTTTGTATTTTGTAAAGAACCGTTTCAATGAATAAAAGTAGTAGTTTGCCTTTAATATCTGGTGCCATTGAATCTTCAATGAGGCTATGCCCGCCGCGGTGGCAGCGTTGGGTTGTCCTTTGGAGCCTTTAGTCATGGGGTCAGTGAGGTTTCTAAGGGCACCGCCAAGCTTTGAATCTGATGGAGCGTCCAACTCCTCTTAGCGCCGAAGGCTTGGGTAAGCTAGTTCGCCGCTCCGTCGTGTCCTAAGGGAAGTTGAGGATATGGAGGCCCGAGTGCAGGTTGCCGTTGGTGAGATTAAGCAGACTCGGGTATGAGTGGCTCACTTTGAGAAAAGCATGGTTAGAGGTGGAGGTATGAGCATCACAGCTAGCCGATGTTAATGCGCAGGCTGAAATCCAGATCGTAATTCTTCAGGAGGAGCTCGAGCGATGCCGAGTGCGGCTTAGGGAGGAACATGTTGTCCACGTGTAGTAGGAGACTGAGCTGAGATCCAGAATCCGGCAAAAAGAGCTGGCCCCCCTGTTGGAGAGAAGATTCCAGGAATGTATTCGGCTTAGCCAGAGAATAGCTTCATTAGCGGTGCCAAGCTTTTGCATTGCCCTCTTAGACTCTCAGAATACAGGTACCAAGATGCGCTTGGAGTTGACAGAGTTCACGACTCCGAACCCCATCGAGCTCGGAGGGGCAAATAGTTGTATTCTGTGACCATTGGTCTGCTTTTCCTGTAAAGAAACTTTATTAGTGGAATTATTTAATGAAATTTCTCCACTTAACTGAGCAATTTGTTTATTGCAATTTGTTATGTTCAGGTGACTTGTTTGTCCTTCTGGTCTCGAATTCTGTAAGGGTCATTGCCGTTGCTTCTAATGGCTAGCATTGTTGCATTAAATGCGGGTGTGATAATCGGGATTTGGCAGGCGACTGCAGCGTGCGTGGGGTGGCAGTCTGTCACATGCCATGATGGGCTGCCTTGGAATGACTTACTACGTCCCGTTGAGGGACGCGTGTCATGGCCATCATTTGGGGCGTCCTCTACATTTTTTTGTGTGATGTTGCTTCACCTTTCCAAGCGTTGCTTATTTAAAGGGCGCCAACTTCTATTTTTCACACTTTTCCATTTGCTTGCTCCAAGCATGATGAAGAAGAAAGGCTCTCCCTCTTCAACAATTTGCTAGAAAGTGAGCGATATTAAGTCAGTCCTTACGTCGAGCGCTGTTGCTTCTCTGAGGGTGGAGTATGACATTCCTAGCGACTGGGTCCACCTCTTTCCTGGAGAGGGGGGTAGAGCAAATGTGCCCCTCGAGGGCTTCATCATGGTGTATGAGCACCATCTGTAGGGTGGCCTTCGTTTTCCCATAGAGCTTGATTTTTACGGTCTTTTTGAGGTGCTTAAAGTCCTAGTGGCCTGACTTCTCCCCAACGCTATCCGTTATCTGGTGACGACGTGTGTCTTTGTTAGGCTTCACGGTGTCGCGTTTAGCCCATGTTCACTGAAGGTAATCTTCCGCTTTGTCCAAATAGACGATTGGCTTTCCACGTCTCTTCATGTGGGCTTTAGCTTCCGGGGGACAAACTCGGACTCCATGAAAAACTGGAAGAATCGTTACTTCTTCCTAGCGCTCCCTCCAGAATGAGAGCTTTTGACAGTGTCTTCCAATCATGAGACATGAGACTAGTCAGTTTATCGTGTCTTCTAGATGTGATGTTATTGGCTTGGTCGAAACAAAAATTAGAGAGAGGAATGCAGCTAGGATTGCTAATAACATTATGCCTTCCTGGAAGTGGGATATGAATTATTCTGATACCTCAAATGGGTGAATTTGGATAGGTTGGAATATGGATCTAGTCGATTTAGATATTATCTCTAAGGAGGATCAAGCTATTTACTGCAAAACTACCTATAGACCGGATGGAAAGGCACGACTCCTGTCTATTATCTATAGTGCCAATTTGGAATCCCAAAGGTGCGATCTTTGGGACAGCATTTAGAGGATGAGTACTTTGGCCCATGATTTTCCATGGGCAACCCTGGGGGATTTCAATGCCATACAGACGCCTTCTGAAGGGATGGGAGGTCTTTGGCATGCTCGTAGTAGCATGGACCTTGATTCCTGCCTTAATGAGTGTGATCTTGTGGATGTCTGCCATGAGGGTCTCTACTACACATGCATGATGGCCGGGACGCTTCTATCCGAATTTACAAGAAGCTTGATCATGTGTTAGTGAATGGCAATTGGCTCATCAGCTATACTAGGTATAAAGCTATCTTCCTTCCTACTCGATTATTCAATCATACTCCTTGTCTCTTGCAATCGGCGGACACACATCAACGTCGGAAGGATATGTTCCGATTCAACAACTTTCTCACCTCTCACCCACTCTTTTTCCAAACTGTCAGTGAAGCTTGGTAGGTGGACAGCAATGGGTATCCAATGTTCAGACTCATAGATAAGCTGAAATATACTAAACGGGTCCTCAAAGATCTCAACTCAGCTGATGGGAGTGTTTTTGAGGAAGTGGCCCGAGCGCGTCAAGCTTTGGACGATGTTCAGAGGGCTCAACCTAGCCAATCTCGTGGTGGTTTTTCCAGTGAAGTTGAACGATCATACAAGGCTGCTTACCTCAAAGCTATGGCAAAGGAATTTGAGTTCTTACACCAAAAGGCTAAGATTCACTGGCTTAAGGATGGTGATCAATGCATGAGATATTTCTTTCATTCCATCAACAGGAAATCTAACTATAACAGAATCCTTTCTCTCACTAACAATGATGACAAGATTACCATGAGTACGGAAGCTGTTAAGCAGTTGATTGTTGACCATTTCAAGAGACTTTTGGGGACTAGCTGAGACACTTCAATGGCAATTCTGGAGAGGGTTCGTCCGTACATTCATAATACTCTCCCTCTCTTGGTCAAAGCGGCTCCGTGTATACCGGTGCATGAGGAAGAGATTCATAGGGCCCTCCTTTCCATTGGGGACTCTAAACTCCTGGCCCTGATGGGTTTTCATCAAAATTTTACAAGGAATCTTGGCACATTTTAGACTCTTTGGTGGTAGAGGCTGTTCAAGATTTCTTCACCAATGGAAAACTCTTGAAACAAGTGAACGCCACTATCATTAGCCTTATCCCAAAGATAAAGTCACCTACTAAGGTGACTGACTACCGGCCAATCTCTTGTTGTAATGTGATTTACAATATCATATCAAAGATTCTTGCCAACCGAATTCGAGGTACTTTGCCTCTTTTGGTAGATAAATGCTAGACGGCATTTGTTGCTGGTCGTCACATTTATGACAACATCCTATTAGCTTAGGAGCTTCCATATCGTTATCATTTGGATAAGGGCGAACCCAGGTATGCTATGAAAGTTGATTTGATGAAGGCATATGACTCTGTTCTTTGGCACATTATTATTGCTACCATACATTTGATGGGGTTCCCTACCCAGATGATCACTTGGATCCAATAGTGTATTACAACTCCGCCGTTCTCTATAAACATTAATGGCGAATTAGTTGGGTTTTTTAAAGGCGCCAAAGGCCTTCGACAGGGCGACCCTCTTTTGCCATATCTTTTTGTATTGGTTATGGAAGTTCTCAACGGTATTATTGAGATAAAAGCCCATCGTAGTCATTTTTTTAATTCCATTGGAAGTGCAAGGATACACGAATGGTAATGCTTGCATTCGCAGATGACCTTTTGCTCTTTTCTACGGTAGACCCTGAATCTGCCAGAATTTTAAACAATTGCCTTCAGGAATTTCAGATCCTGTCTGGTCTTATGGTGAACAAAGATAAGAGCGAGTTATTTGTGTGCACTGAAAATCACAACCACGCTGAAGAAATCATTAACATCCTAGGATTTAAAAGAGGATAGCTCCTAGTTAGATACTTAGGAGTGCCACTTTTAACCACTCGGATAACAATCAAGGATTGCCATCCCTTTATTGACAGAATTAAGCATAGGGTTCCGTCTTGGAAGAACAAATGGCTCTCGTTTGATGGACGCCTACAACTTTTAAACTCTATCTTGTCATCTATTCATTTGTACTTGGCGTCCCTCTTCATTCTCCCAAAAGCCCTTCTGAAGGAGATTGAAAGCATCCTTCGGAGATTTCTTTGGCATGTGAGCATTGACGGGAAGACCTCGGCCAAAGTGGCATGGGATGAGGCCTGTTCCCCTAAGACAGAAGGAGGTCTGGGGATAAAAAACTTGCAAGCGGGAAACAAGACCCTCATATGTTGGCTACTTTGGAGAGTTATCAACAATAAGATTGGTTCCATATAGGTTTCCTGGGCTCATAATTATCGATTAAAGAATCTTTATTTCTGGACTGTTAAAGTCCTGAACTTTGCATATTGGGCCTGGAAGAAGATCATGAAGCTGCGATCTGAAATGCGACACTGTGTTCGATACATTATTGGTAACAGTTCACAGACACGCCTATGGATAGACAATTGGCACCTGATGGGACCACTGTGTGACAAATTCAGGGATAGGGTGTGAATTGTCACAGGCATTCCCATTGATGCTAAGGTCCAGGAAATTACTAGAGATGGGGAGTGGAGATGGCCGAATGACAAAGATATGGAAGTGAACCGCATTATCGAATAAATGCCTAATTACAAGCCAAATCAGGACAAGCAAGATTCGATTTGTTGGAGTTTAACCAAAGATGGTAGCTTCACAATCTGCTTTGCGTATGACATCCTTCGAGCACCCAAAGAAAAGGTGGCGTGGGCATTGCTGGTTTGAGGACCTCACAACATTCCTGCCCATGCCTTTATTTTCTGGCTCTATATTTGTCGTTGTCTAAGTACGCTTGACCGCCTTAGCAGGTTCACCAATATCTCGGATTATTGCCCCTTTTGTCAAGCAGAGGTTGAGAATTATGATCTCCTCTTCTTTAACTATGAATTCATGGGTACGGTATAGAGGAAGATGTGCCGGAAGGCAGGGATGCAGTGGCCATACAATGATTTGAATTCGAATATTCAGTGGGTAGCCAACAGATGAAAATGTACTAATTCCAAAGGGCTCTCCTTCCGTCTTATACTAGCTGCATTGATTTACTTTCTCTGAAAGGAATGCAATCATCAGATTTTCAACAACTCCAGCCGAAAAAACGAGAATCAGCTGGTAATTCAGATTACGGATACCGTGCGTCATAAATTGGATCTTTTAGTTTCCAGGCAGGATCGCAGCGTCAAATATATTAAGGACCGATGGAACCTATCCCTTTAGGTAAGGAGTGCTTGGAGCTCAATTATGGCTTTGTGTTTGATGAAGCGGGTTATTCTAGCCAGAATCGCGTCTTTTGCCAGATATGGTGCGTTAAGTCGATCGTGTGCATTTTGGCCAGATTGATGCAGTGATGGTATGGTGTACTTCCAAAAAAAATAAAATATTTGCGTGGGCAGCCTATGCCTCTTGTCCGATATGGTGCCCTTGTCCTGTTTAGTTTTTACCTTATTTGCTGCTTTACATAAAAAAAAAAAATAGTGGGCAATTGGTGCTCCTTGCTTGATTTGGTATTTCTATCTGCTTGGGTTTTTGTCAGAAGTGGTTGGGTATTTTATTGGTATGGATGAACTTTACCCGTTCCCCCAAAAAAATGGGTACTTTCTTTACTTTGTGATTCTAGCCGATTTGTGTCTCTTGGCCGGGATGGCTTCTCTCTTCAATTTGGATTTGTTGGAGGTGGTTTGGTGCATATGCCCGGTATGGTTGCACTTGTTTGGATTGTACTGTAAAAATAAAAAAAAAGTGGGTTTGTACTTTATGCCCGGTACGGTGTTTTTTTCGATTTGGGTGTTTGTTGGAACCCAGTTTGGTGCATGGCCCGGTTTGGGCATTTTTCCTGGTTTGGTTGCACTTCACCGATTTGCTTTAAAAAATGCCAGTTTGACTACATTCACCGGTTTGCGTGAAAAAAAAAATGCTGGTTTGACTGCATTTCACCGGTTTCTTGAAAAAAAAAGCTTTTGGTCAATGGGTCGTTCGGTTAATTGGTCACGAAGGCAAACGACTGCAAAAACCTGGTGCTGTGCAGTCTTCTTCCGGTCAGCGTGTTGACCAGGATGCTGATGGGTTTCGATCGAGATGCTCATGGTTTCCGATTGGGATTATTGCTGGATTCAAATCTCTACCGGGTTGCTGAGTTGAACTAGTCCTAGTTTGGTGGATCTGCTGAGGGTGTGGAAGCTGTTGTTCGTATGGTAGATGGTTGCAGAGTGGGTGAGTTGCTATTACTGTGGGAGATTTGGTTTCAACCGAGTTCTTATTTGTCCTGGTAGGTAATTTGACTTGGGTCGTGTCTGCGTTGAAGCTGGAGTAGTTGGTTGGTTGGTTTTGACACATTTGATAGGTTGAGCTGACGGAAATAGGTTGATTTGGTTGAGTGCATTTGGTATTTTTTAGTCTTTATTTCTTCGTTTGTTTCCTGGAGAATGTTTACTTTGATTTTATGATATATTTCATGGTGTTCGGTGTATACCCTAATATCTTTGTTCTAATTCCAAGTCGGCAAAATATTTGATGATAGAATATTAATTTTTATAATTTTTATTTTTATTTTAATACAATTTTCTTACTCACAAAAAACAAAAAAAAAAACTTTCGACAGTGTGGGGCTCCATGAGCGACTTCTTTTCTAGGAGCATGAGTTATGAGGAGGTGAGGCAGGAGAAGGATCTCATTGGCAATATAGAGGATGCGATGGAGACCTTTGTTGAGCAGGGGTATTACTTGACCTTGGAGATATTCGCAGCCGTTGGCTGGGATCACGCGAACAGAGCGGCGGCAAGCGCCTCCCAGAAGAGGAAGGCTGGAGCCTTGGTCTTGAGGGAGCCGCCAAGGGTGGCCACCTGAGCGGGGCGACTCATCACTATCGTTGGAGTCTTCTTCTGATTAGGACATGATGGCTTTGAAGAGGCCGAGAGGAGCTAGTGGCACCACTAGGAGGAGGGCTTTGACGTTGCCGACTGTGTCGGGCCAGTCCGTCGAGCCTGCCCCATTGTCACCAACTGCGGCTACTGCTGCCACACAGGAGCTAAAGCCATCGCCGTTGGAGGAAGCCCCTGACCAGTCTCCTATTCCAGCTATTGCCTTAGCGGAGTATGGCATCCCCATGGTTGATCTTCCTTCGGGAGAGGGGTCTGCACTGGACTCCCCGTTCAGTGTTGAGGCGGCACCCCTTACTGACAAATCACCGACCAAGTCTTTTGGAGGAGCGGTTGTATTTGGCGGTGAGGAGGTAGAGTCTGGCTCGATAGAGCCCCTTGAGGCTACTAGTTCTAGGCCTGTTTCTGTGCTCCTAGATGTATTGGAGGAGGTCGAGGTTCCGCCTTGTGTGTGAACTGAGCCACCTGCCCTTGGCCCTGAGGAAGTCGATGAGGCCGTCCTACTCGAGGAGGCCTTTGATGGGACTATTATCGATGGGGCGCCTAAGGGCGAGACGATTGATATGGTCGAGCGGTCGGAACCCCCAGGCATCTTCGATCTCAGAGCCGCGCAGAAGCCTCCTAGCGCCATGAAGGTAGCCTTTGTTGAGGTATGAAGCCTGTTCTCATCAAGCAGGAGGTTTTGTTCACTAACTTCCTTTGTGGTACTCTTTTCCTGGTCAGGATAACGGACGGTTCATACTTCTCTATATTTCGTAGACTCCAGATGCAGTCTGTCTCTTCCACGCTGCTCTCGTTCAGCATGAAGAGTGTGCTTGTGGGCTCAAGTAGAGGGAAAGCGAGTGGCTGAGTAGTGTTGGAGGAATATGGTTACCGCCCTAAGATAGGAGATCAAACGGCTGAGAGTTGATCTGTAGACAACTGAGGGTCTCCTTGTAGGCTTTTGAGAGCGGTGTGCCCGAGTTGAGGTTGGCTCACGAGCCCGGCTCTCCCTGGAGGAGTTCACTTGACTTCTGGACATAAGGTTTTGGGATGGCATATGCATGTGTCACTGCATAGTCTCTGTCGCCACTCCGGATGTTCCCGCGGGAATCGTCGATCCTCGCAATGATGGGGTTGATGATCGCTCGCATCTGGTTGACTACCAGGAGGAGACGGGACGCCCTAGCTCATAGAACAATGACCATTTTGTTCATCTTTTGTGTATATAGTTTCTCGAGAAGGCCTTTGTAATTTTTGACTTGAATAAATGATACCTTCTTTTTTCCTGGCTTACTTTCTCGTGACATGGATCTTATCATTCCATCGGCCAAGTAATTTTGTTATTGTTGCCAAGGCTCACTTTCGAAGCCTCTTGCACTATGCTCGTCCTTCGGTTGAAGATGTAGTCGCATCTCACGCGTAGTGGGATGTTCTGTCCAGTGGATTGGACATCGTCGCACACTCAGTGGAGCCTCTCGAGGGTGAGCTGGATTTTGAGGCCACAACATTCAGACTCCAGATCTTAGGCCGTAGCACGCACGACACCATCTCGGCGCTCGACCCTGCTTGGGGCGTCGTTGCTCTCGTATGCATGGTCCTAGCCCACCGGCCGTTGTTGACTGAGGGTGCTCTCTTCTCTTGAGAAGGTCATTGCACTCTTGCCGTTTAGGCCCCCTAAAGTTTTGATGGCCATTTGACTAAGAGCTTTCGGAGCCCCTTGGCCTACTTATTCGACCACGTTTGGGCCGCTTGGCATGTAGCCAAGATTCTGCGGCTACTTAGAGCCGTCCGGCATGGAGCCGGAGTTTGAGGTTCAACCGTGGGTGGGTCGCTTGGCGCAGAGCCAAGTTTTATGGCCAACTAAGGGCCTTTCGGTGCGGAGTTGAAGTTTGAGATTTGACTGCGTGTGGACCGCTTGACGCAGAGCCAAAGTTTCATGGCTGCTAAGGGCCTTTCGGCGTGGAGCCGAAGTTCCAGATTTGACCGTGTGTGGGTCACTTGGTGTGGAGCCAAGGTTTTATTTTTTACAGGTGAATGTCCATCCTCCTGATTTAGGGACAGTCTAGGCCGTTTATACTTTTCGGAAATGGAAAGCAATCATACATTCGCGTGGACAATCAAGTAAGCAGATAGCAATAATAACAATTTTATTATTGGAGACGTGTTACATGTACAAGCATTCTGATTCGTGTATGCACGACTTACCTAGGCGTTCTTGCACTTTATTGGTAATATTTTTTGAGGTGGGCGGCGTTCCAATTTCGTGGGACCAGTTTGCCATCTTGGGTGCGTAGCTTGTATGCCCTATATTGGAGGATTGTCGAGACAAGGAACGTCCCCTCCCATTTTGGCGAGAGCTTATTATTGTGGGCAGTCTTGCCCGTCGCCTCTTCGCTCCGGAGGACCAGATCCCTGACCGTGAGTGGGGCGAGCATTCGCTCACTTATTGTAGTACCGAGCGATGTGCTGCTGGTGGGCTTCCGTTTTTAGACACCTCATATCACAAACTTCTGGGAGTTGGTCCAGGCATTCCTCGAGCTTTTAGGAGTTGCTGGTGGGGTCGAAGCATTTGACCCGTAGGTTAAAGAGTCCCACTTCGACGGGGGTGACCATTTTAGCCTCGTAGCAGAGGCTGAAGGGTATTTCCCTCGTAGGTTGTCGTGATGTCATGTGGTACGATTAGAGCACAGAAGGTAACTCGTCAGCCCAAGAGCCCCCTGCATCATCAAGTTTAGTCTTCAATCCATGCAACAGTGTCTGGTTGGTTATTTCAATCTGGCCGTTGGTTTGAGGATACGCCATTGACGTGTGGACCAATCTGATGTGCAAGCTCGCACGGTACTTAATGAACCTTTTGCCAATAAACTGAATTCCATTATCAGTCACTATGACCTCGGGAATTACAAACCGACAAACAATATTCTGACAGACGAATTCCATTGCATTCTACTCGGTTATCCGTGTTAGAGGAGTTGCCTCCCTATTTGGTGAAGTAATCGATACCAACAATGAGGAATTTTTTCTATTTGGAGGCTAAGGGCATAAGCCAAAGGATGTCAAGCCTCCATTGCACGAACGACCACGGGGACTGCAGGCCCTGTAGCTCCATGTGTGACTGATGGATAAGGGACCTGTGGACTTGGCAACTCTCGCACTTTTTAACAAAATCCATGGCGTCTCACCTCATCGTGGGTCAGAACAAACCTTGCCCCATGATCTTGAATGCGAGATTTTTCCCTTTGACATGCGAGGTGCATATACCAAGGTGTACTTCGCCTAGTGCGTATTTGGCTTCCCGAGGCGTGAGGCATTTTAGGTAGGGAATTGAATATCTCTGTTGGTATAGCCTCCCATCGATGATCGTGTACCAGCCTACGATCTTCTTTATCCGCTTGACCCCTTCACGGTTTTTCGGTAGTATTTCATCCGTCAGGTACTTGTAGTATGGAATCATCCAGTTGTCACCTTCGGCTATCTGTAGCACCTCTAGCTCTAAGCCGTCGACACTTGGCGTGGTCAGAACTTCTCGCATGCTTCTGGCGTATTGCTCCTAAGATTCCATTGTTGTGTCTTTGGCCAGTTGGTTGACCTTTTAGTTCTCAACTCCCGGGATGTATTGAATTTTGAACTTTTCAAACGACTGGGCTTGGCCTTTTGCTTTCGCTAAGTATTTAGCGAGTTGCGGGTTTGATGTTTCGAAGGTTCCCTAGATTTGGTTGACCACTAGTTCTGAGTCGTTGTGTATGACCAATGTTGTGACAAAGCATTCCTTGGCCAGTCGGAGTCCCGCAAGAAGGGTTTCGTATTCTGTAACGTTGTTGGTGGCTTGGAATTTGAGCATAAGGGAGTACTTGATCTCCGAGCCATCCGAAGTTTCGAGCACAACTCCTGCCCACTGCTTGTCTGCATGGATAATCTGTTGACATTGAGGGTCCATACAAGTGCATCCGAGGTGTTTGTGTCTCCGGCTTGATCTAGGGTGTCGAGGACTGGGGTTGCCATCTTAACAATGAAGTCTGCAAGGGCTTGGCCCTTAAGGGCTGGCCTCGGTCGGAACTACACATCAAACTCGCCTAACTCTATAGCTCATTTGACCAATAGTCCAGACATCACGGGCTTTTGGAGGATCGCCTTCAGAGATTGGTCGGTTAGCACGATAATTCGGTGCGCCTGAAAGTACGGTCTCAACTTTCGGGCTGAATAGATGAGGGTCAAGGCGATTCTCTCGGCATAGGGGTATCAAGACTCGTGTACGTCAGCACTTTGCTTACGTAATACACGGGTTGTTACACACCCTCATGCTGCCGGATAAGCACTGAACTCAGGGTCGTGTCCGACACTACTAAGTAAAGATACAGGTCCTCACTTTCTGAAGGTGAGATTAGAAGTGGAGAACTGGCGAGGTATGCCGTTAGCTCTTAGAATGTAGCCTCGCACTCATTCGTCCATTGGAATTCAGATGCCTTCGTTCCTTTGAGGGCTCTGAGGAACGATAGGTACTTCTCCGTGGAGTTAGCCAGGAACCGTGATAGGGCGGCAAGTCACCCCGTGAGCTTCTAGACTTCATTTACGATCCGGGGAGTGTTCATGTTAATAATGACTCTGATCTTTTTCGGGTTTGCTTCGATACCGCATTATGACACTATGAAGCCCAATAATTTTTTAGAAGTTACCTCGAACATGCACCTAGCCTTGTTGAGCTTCATCTTATGGGCCGGAAGTACTTCAAAGGTTTCTGCTAGATCCAAAGTGTGGTTGTTGGCCACTCTACTCTTGACGAGTATATCGTCCATGTATACCTCCAAGTTCCTTCCGATTTGGGCTGCGACCATCTTATTCACCAATCGCTGGTAAGACGTGCTGGCATTCTTCAAGCTAAGGGTATGACCTTGTAGTAATACGTTCTTTGGTCGGTCATAAAGGAGGTGTGTTTCTCATTGTCCGGGCTTATCCTTATCTGATTGTAGCCTGAGTAAGCGCCTATAAAACTTAGGAGTTCGTGCCTAGATGTGGAGTCTACCAGTTGATTGATTCAAGGAAGTAGAAAGCTATCCTTGAAGCAGACCTTGTTCACATCGATGAAATTGACACACATCCACCACTTGTCGTTATTCTTCTTTACGAGTACGACATTTGATAGCCAATCTGGTTATTCGACCTCCCTTATGAACCTAACGTCTAGCAATTTCTTCATCTCTTCTCTTATGGCCACTAGCTTTTCGACGAAGTGGTTTCTGCACTTCTACTAGACGGGTTTGTGGCTGGGATCGAAGTCTAGCTTGTGGGCTAGTACGCCGGCAGCTATCTCGGGCATATCAACAGGAATCTATGCGAAGACATCGGAGTTCCATCTGAGGAGGTCCATGAGGTTACTTCGGCCTGGCTCGGAGAAGGATCCACCTATGTGTACGCACTTTTTCAGTTCGCTAGGGTCCAAGGGGACCAGTTCTGTTGTTTCGGCCGACTGAGCCTGCTACAGCGACGTCTCATATAGGAAGTCTAGGTCTTCAGTGGTTCGGCTCAGAGTGGCGAGTGTGACCTGGGATAGGTAGCATGTCCGCCCCATCACCTGGTTGCCCGATTTTCTCTGACTCCGTTCGGTGTTGGAAACTTCACCTTCAAGTGAGGTATTGATATCACTGCCCCGAAGGCAGCTAGGAATGGGCATCCAAGAATGGCGTTGTAAGCAAATAGTAGGTTAACAATGAGGAACGTGAGTGTGCAAGTGGCTGTATGAGGGTGGGTCTCCATTGTGACTTCTAGCTAAATCTCTCCATACACAGGCACTGACTCATTGTCTAGGCCGTAGAAGGGTCCTTCAGCTGCTCTTATTTAGTTCTTCTTTAGACAAAGCTTAAAGAACACATCAAGGTATAATAAGTCGCGAGAGCTTCCATTATTAATAAAAACTCATCTCAATTGATAGTAAAGCGTACCGTCTGAGACAAGGACAAATACAATAAAAGGGTCCGAATAAGGAAAAATTACACGTATTAAATCTTCATTGCTAAAACTAATGACGTCAGTCCTAGCCCCTACCCTCGCTCTCTTGCTGCTAGACGCGGCCTCTGGCCTGTCACGGCTGCCACTTCTTGCCGATCTACTGGAGATCATGCTAATAACGCCAGTGGCTACTCGGTTCGTTGGTGGATCTCTAGCTTCATCTTCGGGGGACTCAGGGGCTTGCCACGAGCTCCTTAAGAATCGAGTGAGGTGTCCGCGGCGGACCAGGTCCTCGATTTTCCTCTGCAAGGTCTGGCAGTCCATGGTGGTGTGCCCCAAAAATCGATAATTGTGGTAGTACTTCGTCTGGTCTTCATCCTCTGGGTTCTTTAGTACTTTGAGCCACCTTTTGAACTTCTCATCTCGAATCTGCATTAGAATGTTTGAGCGAGCATCGTTTAGGGAAGTTAGGGTCAAGGGCCTATACTTCTTCCGGACACTCGGCTCAAACCTCAGCTGCTTGTGGGGTTCCCGAGATTGGCCACCATCTCCGTTCATATTTTTCACGACAGCAGGTCCTTCCGGCTGTCGGTCTGTGCATTTGAGATGCTTAGCCTTGTTAGCCTCATCAGCCGTAATGTAGGCTCGAGTAATGGCCTCAACTTCCTGGAATGATTGGTGGCGCTGGTGCGCTAGGTGCTTGAAAAACTCTCCAACTGCCAACGTGGCGATGAAGGCGCTCAACTTCATCTCGTCAGAGAGTTGAGCGATTTGGCGAGTGTCAGCAGTGAAGCAACCGAGGAACCGCTTTAGGTTCTCCTTTGGATTCTGGTGGAGACGGATTAGATGCCAGGGTTGCTTTTCTTCTCTCCGAATGGAAACAAACTGCCACAGGAAGCAGTCCGCGAGCTCGTCAAAGGAGCAAATGGGGTTGGGTTGAAAGCCATGGAACTAGAGCTTGGCGTCTCCCTTAAGCATCGGGAGGAAGCACTGACATATGACGGCTGCGCTCACCCCATGGAAAGACAGTAGCATACAAAAGTAGTCTAGATGGTCCATTGGGTCTATACTGCCATCGTATGGATCCAGTGTTGGTATTTTGAACTTGAGGGGGAGCGGTTGCATCCGGATGTCTATGGCAAATGGTGACCTCTGCCGGTCGAGCGCCTGTTGTCCAGACTCCCCTCTGAACAGGTGCTGCTATATCTTCTCCACATTCTCCTCTATCGGAGGGGTGGACCCGCTCCTCTTTGCATTGATGAAATCCCTAAGTTTAGAGTTCTCTTGTGGGCTACACAAATCGTGGCAACCGTCCACGTGAGGTGGTTACGTACTGCATGAGCCCTCTCCCCTTGTTGGGGGTCTCCTATCGTTGTGGGAGTTGGGGGGTTCCGCTGCTCCGGGCTTTCTTCTCGTGTGTCTCCACTCGGGAGACTCCGAGTCGTTGTTTGGGCCCTGCCGCTAGAGATTGCCTGGGCCTCAGCGTTGTCAGGCTTGGTTGTCCTTGCGGCCTGGAGCTTCCTCTCTGATTTCCCGCGCCTAAAGGTCGACGCTTAAGGATCCAGGGGAGCGGTTCCCAGCTGTTGCGCTCCGGTGCAAGCGCATAACGCCTTAAGCATTTGCTTCATGTTGTCCACGTCCGCAATTAGTTTGCGAATATCAGGCTCGGGTTGTTCGTTTGTATGGCTACCCTCTGTGGGGTTATTGCCACGGGTGGCAGTATCCCTCACCAGTACGCTAGCCTGTGCTATTGTGTTGACCATCTTCGGAGTAAAAGAGTAAATGTTTGGATTGGTGGTTAGACTTTTCTCGTCGTTTTCATAGACAGTATCAATGATGCATTTCTGGTTCCCTGTTATAGTACGGATGAGAGAGCCTTCCAATTCTCTACTGCGGGTTAATCTGAATCGGGTCTGGTTTTCGTCGCTGTTAAGCTGGAACCTGCACACCACAAACTATAAACGAGATGTTAGAGAATGACGAGATATTATCCCACCGTAAACACTCCAACGCTCAGGTCAGAAATCTTCTGCAATGAATAGATGAATGCACGCTTAGAAGCAAATTTGATGATAATGTAAAGATGTAGGGATGAGGGGAGCGTGAGTGGGATATATTTAGAGGTCTTGGCTACGAGAGTTGTACTGCTATTGTGGCTCACTAACTCCGCCGGGAAGTGGCGATAGCCTGAGGGAAGAGAGTTGGTTCTTTCTCCTCAAGACCTGAAATATTTGGTGAATGATTGGATATTTGATATCTAATCAACGTTTGGGCTTAGGAATGAGCTCTCTCCTCTCCCTTTAACAAGAAAGGGTATTCATAGGCTCCGTTTGGGAGGCTTTTCGAGTTGGAACCCCGGACAAGTGGTTTGCTGGGATTCATCGGCTGCTGTGCGCTGGCGGTGGTTAGCGGCGTCAATTGTCATCTTGAGGAGGCAAGGAGATCGTCGTCGGGCCTGAACAATACTTGGTCTGCTGCTCACACATGGATTGGTTGAGTGGCTATGAGTAAGGCGTGCGCTGTGGCTCGCAGTGTTGACAATTTTTTTTCATTGGCTGACATTTTTTGAATTGGTGCCAGTTGCCTGCAATCGTCTCCGTAGGTCGTGAGGGCGCGCTGATTGCTTGTTCGTCTGGGGCGCCATGTGGGCCGCACAGTAGTACTCTTTGGGTTTTATAGAGGGGTTTGGGCCTTTTTGCTTAGTTGAACCTGTGCCCTTTCAATTGGGCTTCACTGATTCTTGGTCTAGTTTCGAGTAGGACCCATCATACTTTTTAAATATTTATTTTAAAATTATTAAGGAACCTCATGCATTGTCATTATTATTTATATACATTTTATTTTTGGATGGTCAAACACGTCATGGGGAAATATTCATTTTCATTTTGAACTTGCGTCTTGAGTTTAATTGTATTGTAAATTTAAATCTAATTTAATTTGCAATAAATTCATCAATTTGTTCAAGTGTAATATATTTTCCGATGTCATACTTAATCACATACATCAAAACTTACTAAACTTGCATATTTATTCAAGTTAATAAATGAAAAAGGCACGTTTCGATGCTTACATGTTTCGACCCCGTTACAAGTATAGCGGAAGCAACAATAAATAATAAATATCTAATACACGTAAAATATATTTATATTAGATGCATACGAGACTAACAATCATGCATAATATAATAATGACAAGCAATAGAGATCAAGCCAAGCTTAAACAATAGTAAAAAGATCCGATTTTTGGTGACGAAGTGAAAACTCGATACCCACGGTATCGAGAAAAAACACTCCGGGCTTCAACGGCCAGGGAAGCAATGCACTATGAAAATCAACTTACAGCCCGGGTGGTAACGACGCGCTAACCTAGCCAACTTACTCCCGACACGTGATCCCTACCAAGGAACTCCTTGGATTTGCCCGCGGCAACGGAACCGGACACCTTCCGGTCTTCAAGCCACTCTTCCCTCTCGTGCCACTTGAATTGCCAATCACGAACGGATCTCCTTCTTCACGAACCAATGTTTCCAACGCAGGTAGAAGGATGGAAGTTTGAATAGAAAAAAAAAGAAGAAAAATGGTGAGAAAACTCTTTAGAGCATGGAGTACAAAGATATGTTTTGGGGTTCTCTCAAGAGAAGCTAAATCAATTGAAGCATGAAGGCTTTCTTCTCAAGTTTAATGGCTGCACTAGATTTTTAGAGAGGCTGTGGCGTGCTTAGGGTTTCAAGAAAATAAGGTATGAATTTATAGTAAAGCAAAAAACGCGTTCAAATTTTTGCTGTTGGGCTATTTGCTCGAGTGGGGCTCGCGCATGAGCGGCCGTAGGGTTTCGTGGGAAACCTGCCGGGCGCTCAGCCGGATCGAGCGCGTGAGCGGGCCCCATCTTTGGGATTTCGGCTCGAGCGGCCTTCGAGCATGAAGCGAGCGGGGGAGGTTCTGGTTTTTAGGCACGAGCCGCTAGCGGGCACTAGGCGAGCTGGCGGCCTTTGGGAGGGCTCGAGCGTGCGGAGGACGGACCGAACGAACTTTAACCCGACAACCCACAACCCGACATTAATACAATAATACATATGGTCACGGAATATGCCAATAAGACAAATGTCTCTAACAATCTCCCCCTTTGGCAATTCCGTGACAAAACTCAGAAAATAAATAAATACAAGTGAATCACGGGTTCAGACACCACCGAGATAAAACCCGTGTATATGAAAACCTACGCCTAGTGATACAAAAAAATACATAAAATAATGTAAATATCTATGGAGAGCTGCTGAGGCGATGTGATGAAAACTTGTGAGAACAGCCTGTATACTTTAGTGCCCTGAGCAAGCAATGTTAGTACCAACAAGGCAAAAAAAAATAATAACAATATAACAGCATGCATGGTACATAAGCAGGAGACATACAACAATGTAACATACACCAATCCTCCCCCTAACGAAAATAATCAATACTCCCCCTAAAATAATAATCCTCCACCTTAGGAAAATGGGAGGCACCCCTAAGCTCCCCCTATCAAGCTCCCCCTATCAAAAAGATCAAGTCTCCCTCTTTTTGTCACGAATAGCCAAGGGGTAATTTAGCTCACTTTTCTTAATCCAGACTTGTCTCACGGAATGCATTTTTGCGTTCAACCTATTAACTTGTGCATCCAAATGCTGAAGGTAATCAACAAATTTATTCAATTTTAGCCCTGGTCTTTGGTTGTGCGAAAATTTCAAGGTGTAACACTGTGGACGAATGTGACCTATTTTTTCACACGCATGACAAGTAGGCATAAATTTAGGTATGAAAAAATTGTTCACAGCCTTATGATTACCTAGATGAGATGAGCCAAAATTGTTATTCATACGTTGAGGCATGGCCTTAATGACTTTGGGTGTGTAGGCATGTTTGTGTGAAATTTTAGTAGCGGGAATAAACATAGTTTTAGGTTTCACGTTATTTTGGACAATATTTGTAGCATACCCCAAACCCTGTTTATTTCCACCACTTTTTCCCAATCCGAGCATGTGATCTAATTTTGTGGACCCATTTATGAATTGTTTCAAATCTTTTCGAGAGGCCTCAAGATCAGATTCTAAAGTTGTTATTTGTTTGGTACATGAGACTTTCAGATTCTCAATTTCTTGAGTTTTAGAATCTAATTCAGATTGAAGAGCTAATCTTTCTTGTTCCAGCTCAATGACCCTACTGTTTAGGGTTTTATTTTGTTTCTTTACTTTCAAGCATTCCCTAAACAGTTTATCATAAGCTTCTTGAAGGCCATCAAATTCAGCTTCTGACTCGGCCTCAGAGTCATCAGATTGATCAATATTATCTACTGAATTTCCACACATGGAGGTCATAAAAGCCATGTACTTGACCGGCCCATTTTCAGAACATGGTTCACCCTCTTCTTCTTCGTCATCGCTTAGGGTCACATTAGCTTTAAAGGCTTGACCTTGTTGGCGTTTAAAGTTTGGGCATTCAGCCCGATAGTGACCAAAGCCTTTACATTCATGACATTGAACGTCCTGAGTCGTTTTTGATTTGGAATCCTTAAGTTCCGCGACCCGGTCTTTCTTCTCAAATTTATGTGATCGTTTTAAGTCCACATCAAGTTTTTCTGACGAAGAGTTCTTTTTCTTTAAGAATTTTTTAAAATTCTTAACAAATAATGCAAAATCATCATCGCTACATGATTCTTCATCGGAATCCCGATTTCGCTCGTCCCTACTTGATTTTAGAGCAAGAGATTTGTTTTTCCTTGACTGTGGCAAGGTGTGCTCATACGTTTGTAGGGATCCTATAAGTTCTTCGATCTTCATTTTATCAAGGTCTTTACTTTCTTCAATAGCAGTGACCTTAGGTCTAAAGCGTTCAAAAAGATATCTAAGAACTTTTCTGACAATTTTGTTCTCAGGGATTCGTTCTCCTAAATTAAACGTGGAATTGACAATATCATTCAATTTTGCATAGAACTCATCAAAGGTTTCATCATCTTACATTTTTAGTTCTTCGAATCTAGTGGTGAGCATTTACAGTTTTGAATTTTGCACTAGTTTCGTTCCTTCATGAGTGATTTCTAAAATGTCCCACGCATCTTTAGAAATCTCACACATTGAGATTCGTTTAAACTCATCGGGAGATACAGCCATAAAAATAGCATGTAACCCCTTACTATTCCAGTTGCAAGCATCAAGTTCTTCTTTTGACCACAAGGAGAGAGCTTTTAGCTCATCACCACTTTTAGGTGGAGTCCACCCAATTTGGGTACTCGGTTCACACGCTCATCCATTGATTTAAGGAAGGCTCTCATCCGGACCTTCCAATAAGCATAGTTACTCCCATCAAAGAAGGGAGGAACGGAGAGTGATCTACTCGTGTACATCTAGATCGGGGGTCGTGGATCGGGGTATGTCTCTGATACCAATTGAAAAAGGCACGTTTCGGTGCTTACGTGTTTCGACCCCGTTACAAGTATAGCGGAAGCAACAATAAATAATAAATATCTAATACACGTAAAAGATATTTATACTAGATGCATACGAGACTAACAATCATGCACAATATAATAATGACAAGCAATAGAGATCAAGCCAAGTATAAACAATAGTAAAAAGATCCGATTTTTGGTGACGAAGTGAAAACTCGATACCCATGGTATCGAGAAAAAATACTCCGAGCTTCAACGGCCAGGGAAGCAATGCACTATGAAAATCAACTTACAGCCCGGGTGGTAACGACGCACTAACCTAGCCGACTTACTCCCGACACGTGATCCCTACCAAGGAACTCCTTGGATTTGCCCGCGACAAAGGAACCGGACACCTTCCGGTCTTCAAGCCACTCTTCCCTCTCGTGCCACTTGAATTGCCAATCACGAACGGATCTCCTTCTTCACGAACCAACGTTTCCAACGCAGGTAGAAGGATGGAAGTTTGAATAGAAAAAAAAAAAAGAAGAAAAATGGTGAGAAAACTCTTTAGAGCATGGAGTACAAAGATATGTTTTGGGGTTTTCTCAAGAGAAGCTAAATCAATTGAAGCATGAAGGCTTTCTTCTCAAGTTTAATGGCTGCACTAGATTTTTAGAGAGGCTGTGGCGTGCTTAGGGTTTCAAGAAAATAAGGTATGAATTTATAGTAAAGTCAAAAACGCGTTCAAATTTTCTGCTTGTTGGGCCGCCGCTCGAGCGCGCGGCGAGCGCCCGCAGGGTTTCCCACGGCGAGCGGCCGTAGGGTTTCGTGAGAAACCCTGCGGGCGCTCGAGCCGGGATCGAGCGCGCAGTGAGCGGGCCCTATTCTGGGATTTCGGCTCGAGCGGCCTTCGAGCATGAAGCGAGCGGGGGAGGTTCTGGTTTTTAGGCTCGAGCCGCTAGCGGGCACCAGGCGAGCGGGCGGCCTTTGGGAGGGCTCGAGCGTGCGGAGGACAGACTGAACGAACTTTAACCCGACAATCCACAACCCGACATTAATACAATAATACATATGGTCACGGAATATGCCAATAAGATAAATGTCTCTAACAATAAAGAAATGGCCTAGTGGGTGGGTTGCTTAGATTCTTTGTTTATTTACTAAATAAAAAATACTCTTAAAATATAAATATATTGAAAAATATTCTTTTTTAGACAAAAATATATTCTTTCCATAGTATTTTTTTGATATTTATACCAAAAAATTATTAACTATCACATAACTTGATGAAAGATAGCATACATTTACAATGGTCAACAATGATAAAATTTTATATGGGTCACGATATTTTGTGGTTAAATTACATTTTTAACCACATTTGAATTGTCACAATATAGTAATATATCTGATTAAAGAAGGGGTTAGGTAATTGTTTGTCAATGACTAACGAGAATTCATGGATATTATTAATCGACTGCTAATAATACGAGGTGCCATGCGTAGATGCCGATGACTCTAGGGACATGATAACTCGAGACGTCGCAAGGGTAAAATTGAGATATCTTAATAATTATTGATAAAATAATATCTAATATTTTTCTGCATCTGGACAAAAACTCTTGACTTGGTATTCTTCCGAAAAAAAAAAAAAAAATCTGTGTCAGCATCTGTCATTATGACGTCATAATATAATTATATATGATAAAAAATTCGGCAATAAATCTGTATATTTATTTACCAGCCTGCGTTCATATTGAATTCTGAGTTCTGCGGCTAGGCCGTCCTTATCCTATCTTATCTCCCTTCCTTGAAAAAAATAAAAAAATAAAAAATAATAAAATAAAATTTCAGTATTTATCGAGAAATTAATTACGATGGAGATGTCGTTTTCTCGACAATGGCCGGCCTGATCCTCCCTCCTTTGAAATACGTTGCCGTTTAATTGATATATCAATTAATGGAGGCGTCACTATCTCAACGAGATTAAAAAATTATTTATTATATTATATTATATTATTTATTTTTAAATAAATAACTATAATTTAATTATTTTTAAAAAATTTAAAATAGTTAAAATTATTTTTTAAATTATAATTATCTATCAAAAAATAAATAATTTAAATTTAAAAAATAATTTTTTCAATCTCAAATAGATAAAAGTCCCCTCATCCTTTGCCAAGATAAACAATAATAATAATAATAATAATAATAATAATAATAATAATGATAACAACAATTATTGATGAGTTCAATAGTCATGAGCCTAAGAGACCAGGCCTTACAGCAAACCTACAATTTATCTCCAATCTAACAAAACTTTTTTAAAGTGAAGGCCTTACAGCAAACCTACAGTTTATCTCCAATCTAACAAAACTTTTTTAAAGTGAAGAGTCCCACAATGCTCAAGTAAGAGAAATGCATTTCCAGAATACACTATAAAACCAAACACTCTCAAATTTGAGAGGACAAGCTCTCAGAAGCTCCACAAGGCACTAGATAGCTCGGAGAAGGGTATAGCCGCTGCTACCCACTCTCCAACGAGAGCTGATTGGCGGCTAGGAGGCCCTCAACCCTTCTCCCATCCTGGAGGCCCTCAGCCCTCCTTCCGTCCGGATGTCATCAGCCTTCTATCAGCCAAAAGGCCCTTGACCCTCCTCTAATCCAAGAGGCCCTCAGCCCTCCTCCGGTCCGAAGAATATCAGTCCTTCACTAGCCAGGAGGCCTTCAGTTCTCCTCCTGTCCGGAGGCCTCTCGGCTCTCTTCTAGTCTAGGAGGCCTTCAGCCATCCTCCCATTTGGAGGTCATCAGTCATTCATCAGCCAGAAGGCCTTCAGCCCTCCAACCCTGAGCAAGGAGCCCTCCATCTCATAGCCATAAGCCGTTCAGCTCGGAGCCATGGGCCCTTCATCCGGGAGTGAGGATCCCTCCGTCCTGGAGCCATGAGCCCTTCGGATCGGAGCTATTAGCCCTTTATCCGGGAGTAGGAGCCCTTTGTCCTCGAGCCATGAGCTCTTCAGCTCGGAGCCATGAGCCCTCCGTCTGAGAGTGAGGAGCCCTTCATCCCTGGAGCATTTCGTCCCTTAGCTAGGAGCCCTATGTCTTGAAGAAAGGAGGCCTCCATCCCAGGAGCCCTTCAGAAGCTCGCTATCCAAGAGTCAACCCTTCACTTAGGTAACTAGGATGTTGACCCACTAGTGTAATTTAGTCATTCTCCTTTAAGCCGCCTCACTGTCGAGCGCAACTCTAAGCCGCCCTTTTGTCAGGCGCAACTCTAATCCACCCCTCTAGGGCATTCCACTAAGCTGCCCCTCTATGGGCATTCCACTAAACCGCCCCTCTACCGGGCACTCCTCTAAACCGCCCCTCTGCGGGTGCACCTCTAAGTCATTCCCCAATGGGCACACCTCTAAACTGCCCCTCTATGGGCGTATCGCTAAGACGCCCCTCTGCGGGCGCACTTCTAAGCCACTCCCTGTGGGCGCACCTCTAAACCGCCCCTCTACTGGGCATACCTCTAAGCTGTTCGTCTACCGGGTGCTCCTCTAAGATGCCCAACTGCCGGACGCATCCAAACACTTCATCCACGACTATATGTATCTATTCATTCATCGCACCCTCCTAACCCTCCTCCCATCCGGAGGTCATCAGTCCTCTATTAGACAGGGGGCCCTCGACCCTCTTCCAATCTCATAGGCCCTCAGTTCTCCGTCCCCGAGCCATGAAACCTCCTGCCATGAGCCATGAGCCCTCCATCCGGGAGCGAGGAACCCTCTATCCTGGAGCCATGAGCCTTTCAGCCTAGAGCCATGAACCCTCCAGGTCGGACCTATGAGCCATCTGTCTAGGAGCCAGGAGCCCTCCATCCTGAAGCTATGAGCCATCCGTTTCGAAGCCATAAGCACTCCATCCCAGGAGCTCTCCGTCCCGGAGTGAGGGACTCTTTGTCCCAAGAGCACTCTATCTCGGAGCCACAAGCCCTCCGTCTCAGACCTAAGAGCCATCCGTCTCGGAGCTAGAAGCCCTCCGTCTCAGGAGCCATCCATCCTGGAGCCACGAGCTCTCAATCTTGGAGTCAAGAGCTCACTGTCCAAGAATCAACCATCCGCTCAGGTAACTACGATGTTGACACACCAGTGTAGTTTAGTCCTGCTCTTCTAAGTTGCCCTTCTATCGAGCGCACCTCTAAGTTGCCCCTCTGTGGGCGCTCCTCAAAGTCGGCCCCTACAGGTGCACCTCGAAGTCGTCCATCTGTCGGTGCACCTGTAAACTGCCCCTCTACGGGCGTACCGCCAGACGCTCCTCTAAGCCGCTCAAATGTCGGACGCATCCAAACATTTCATCCACAGCTATATGCATTTATTCATTCATCATATCATTCTAGTATCTTTCTATTCTTTTAGAAATATTTCTTACTTGATCGTTGGAAGATATGCAGTGGGAGTAATTCTCGCCGTCTTCTGACCTCCTATTTGTAGTTGGTGGTGTGCAGGTTCTGGGTTAACAGTAATGAAGATTGAACCTGCTCCAATTTGACATGTAGTGAAAGAATGGTAGGTTTCCTAATCCGTACCACAATCCAAGAATTAGGGACACATCATTGGCGCTGTCTATGAAAACGACTAAAAAGTATTTCCATCTCACAATAATGAAGCAAACCCGATTAATACTTGTATTCCAACCAGCACATCGGCCGAAGATATCGCCTCCCATGGCAATGACCCCTCATAGGGTAGCTGTAAGGATCAGATTTTCAGGATTTAGTCTCTCAGACTTAATGAAAAAATTAGCCTAAGTAGCATTATGACCAGATTGACTTGTTGACCAGCCTTTACTGGAAAATGGCTGATGATGATATATGATAATGACCGAGGAAGATGATGCATATCATGATGATTACTTTCTCATATTTATGAAGGAATTTTATATTCAGTGCATGTGTTATGTTCTATATATAAAAGTTTGTCCCACGGTTCATGCTTGATTACTATTAGAATTTTTTCTGTTTATTAAGTTCGGTATTGTAATAAGAATTGGTAAAGTTTAAGTTATGTACACGGAAGAGTTATCTGCATGTTTGATTTTCGTCAGCAAGTATCAGTTTGTTTGCTTAACTATCTTATTCGTTTGCATATTGTTGCCTTTTATAAAAAGTAAGTATGCTCTTTAAAGAACTTCGGACATTTGCTCATTAAGAACTTTGGACATTTGCTTTTTACAGATTTCGGTCATTTGAAGGTCATGATTTGCAAGGAAAATTGGTTTTGTGACATGATGATCAAGAGTTGCAGGTCTAAAATATAGCCGTATTTGAGATATGATGGTCGAGAGCTGTAGACCTAAAATATAGCTGTATTTGATATATGATGGTCAAAAACTGCAGGCCTAAAATGTGGCCGTATTTGATATATGATGGCCGAGAGGTGCAGACCTAAAATGTAGCCGGTTTTCATCATTTGGTTTTGGATTTGCATTCGTTTCGGAATCTAGTTTCACATGAAAATGTCTTATTCCCATGTATGATATTTCTGTATGCTAAATGCTTACATTCCATTCAATACTATAATTATGCATGTTTTCTACATTGGTACACTATTAAGCTGTCGCTCACTCCTTACTGTTTTCTTACCTTCAAATGATCAAGAACTTATACTGGACGAGAAAGAATGTAGTCAGATGGTCTAATTAGGCAGAAAGACCGATCGGGATTTATGTAGCAGTGCATGACCGACCTTGATGTATTTTTGGATATTTAGAAAATTTTTGTATAATAATTCTGTTATGTAAATAAAAAAGATATTTAGATGCTTCCGATAAACCATTATGGTTTGAGTAATTTTGGTTCCTAGTGGCATCTCATACATATTTAGTTTTGTTCCCTAATCGACTGACTTTGAACCTCGGATGGTCACATTGTGATCGACCTTAATGAGGCTAACTTGATGACTGGCTATTTGCGATTCTGTGCATGTGAACGAAAAATTTAAGTCCACCTAATTATATGTCACTTGTACCGAGTTGATTATCCCGACTATAGGTATGTTTATCAAACGGAGGTCATAAGATGGGCTATGACCCATTCCGTCACAGTAGCCATGCCAATGGATGACCGACACCAAACGTACGAGCGCCTGGTCCTTAGCTGAGCACCCTTTTCCTGACCCTTTGCGACCGTCTGAAGGCGCAATACCTAGGGCGCTGTCCTTTAACTACAAGATGGTTGAAGAAGATCAATATCCCGTGTACGAGCTATTATATCAATCGGAGGTGAAGTCTCTCGTGGCAACGACCCCCCTACGGGTAGCCAAGCGTACGAACAATGGACCCCGAGCGTGCAAGCACTTGCTGTCCAGTCGGGTGCTTTGGACCTGTTGTCCCCAGACTGTTTGCACCTGTCTAAAGATGCAACATTGGGGGTTTTGCCGTTCAGCTTCCAAGCGATTAGAGAAAGTTAGTATCCTCAGAGGATCAATCAACTTGATGAACTCGGGACCCGGACCGCCCTCGGTGCCTATATCATCAGTCCGACGACTTTGGTATTAGGGAGGATTCGAGTGACAGGGCCCACTCCTGGAGGAATCCTAGGGAGCCAGGCTATAGCCTAGAAAAGCAATGCCTTGCCACTCCCAAGACGGCTGGAAACCTCTTCGGACGTGGAAAGGTCCCATGTAGAGTCAACTAACAAACTATAGCTTGGTCCTACACTCACGAGTTGCCTCGCTAGAGTGAGGAACATACCCCATGGATATAGCAGGGCCAGTCCGAAGACGCCATGCTCGGGGCTTCCCCTCTGACTCCCAGACTCTGACACACAGAGCGGCGGCAACCACCGTTGCTAGAGGAGATGCTGCTCGGAATGGAAGCTGACGAAGCCCTCTTCATTCTCCACCTTTCGATTTGTGCCACCGTGTGAAGGAAGGAAGAAGATCGTGAGCCGCGAAGAGCCACCGCTGCTGTCACCATCGCTGGAGGAGAATCAACAAATTGAGGCAAGCAAATACTTCTTTCCTCTTGGTGGATGCCGATCTTGTGTTTGCATACAGCAATCTTGTGACAATCAGTCAAAATCTCGGTGTATTACGGGACAATGTGGAGAGAGGAAGAGAAAACCCTCGATGGAGCTTGTATTGCTACCCGTGCCGTCACAAGGTGGCTATCGTCGTGACCAGTACCGTCGTCCACACTAGGACCACCCTCCACCAGCAATCCCCATTGCGATCTTCAGGTACGTCTTATTGGTCCACCAAACGCGGTTCCAGCTATCATATATGAACACATCCCACTTCGCTCCCTCGCCATCATATACGAATGCCTCTCAGGCCCAACTCGGCTGCAACTTGATTCAGCCACGATTGTGCATGACCATGACCCTATTTGGCAGCCCAGGCTCAGTCCAGTGCCCCAGATCCAATCCGGCGGCCCAGATTTGCATCCTGTGCTAAGATACGTTTCGGTGCCTCAGATCCAGTCCATCACTCCTTGCCCAGCGCCTAGAACCAGTTCGGTGCCCAAATTGGTCCGGCTTCATGCTAGCCCTGCTCTAGAATAAGTTTAGCTTTGCGGTTTACGATCCAGAGTCTTGCTAGTTCGACACAACTTCTTCTCGTCTAAGCCATGTCCCATGCCTCAGACCAGTCCGATGCTTGGGTCATGTCCACCCGAGGCTAATTCGACGCCCTGGTCTAGTCCAGCCGCAGCCCTATCCGGTAACCAGATCCATTCTGCAGTAGTCCAGTCCGGCCACGTCTTAGTCTGGTGCCCACTTTTGGACCTCTTGCGTACAAACAAAGACGTCATGCTGGGCGGTCATGAGCGATAGGGCCTAGCAACGGCCAAAAGGTCGGCCGAGCCATGAAGCGTAGATGAAGGCTCAGAGCGATACGATCCACGCCGCTCCAAGTGCCACCAGGAGGTGCTGTCTTTGAACCCTATGAGCCTGGTGAGGCGATCCTGACCTTTCAGAGAGTAGAGACCATAGATACGAGACTGATGGCTCAGACAGCCATTCCCTTGTTCATAGGCCATCCTCGAACTCGATGATTTTTCTAAGAAAGGCGCACCAATCAGCAAGCAAATCCCACTGCAACGCCTCTGATCGACCTATTGCATTGTGGCAAACCCGCAAAAGTTACGGCAATACTTGCAATGGGGGCTCAATGTGCTCAGCTCGTCACCCATCGCATCGTTGAAAACATCATCCAGCCAAGCACTGCACCAGTCTGGGTCTCCCAAGGTAGTGTCGGTCAACAATGAAACTCGAACCACTGGCCAGTAGGCCACCCAGTGCGGCAACAACACGCTGCCCAACCAATCTAAGACAAAGGATCAAATCCCACGGAGCATAGGGGCCCTAGGCCGATGCGCCTACCAAAGCGCCTTGATGATCCTCTGAAGCGGTGCACGCTAACTGTACACTTGGTATAGTGAGCTGCACACAAGAGCACCACTCACGTGCTGACAATGACTCCACGTTGAATTCAGGGGTAAGTTTTGCATGCACCATACCGCCTATTTGAATCATATTTTCGTTAATAGAATAGTAATATTATTTGCTCATATGAATGATTACATAACATTGCATAAAATCATGCGACCTAGACTGCCCCTAAGTTGGGTAAATACTCATTCACCCGTTACTGAACTTCGGTCCCACTTGAGCAGCCCAAACGCGGTTGGATTAAACCTTAGTCCCATTCCAAGTGGCCCATACGCGATCGGATTAAATCTCGATTCCATTTCGAGCAGCCGAAACGTGATCAGATAAAACCTTGGTCCTATACCAAGCGGCCTATACGCAGTCCGATTAAACTTCGGCCCCATTTCGAGCGGCCCATACGCTGTCGTATTTAAACCTCGGTTCCGTCACTGAGCTGCCCAATTGCGATCAAACTCAAAACCTTAGGGGACTTTTTAGTATGTGTGCAGCGACCTCCTCCCAAAGGAGAGAGCACCATCAATCAACGACGGTTGGCGAATTAGGACTAGACGCATGAAAGCTACGACGTTCTCTAATAGAATCGAGCGTCGATAGTACATGCGGGCAATGGCCTAGGCTAGCAAAAGCCCGACAATATTAGCCTCAAAGCTTAGCAGGCAGCCATATCTTCTTAGCACTACGACCTCCGCTTGGTAGGGGTGAGCGCGACCAACCAGACACGTTCGTTAAAACTAGGAGGCTTAGGTGCCAACTGCATTTCCTTAGGGCCACGACTTCTCTTCATAGGAACAATCGGAATCCGGTGCAAGTTATCTCCAACAGCGTTGACACTCCACTAGAAAGTAAAGAGGCATCCTCGGAGAGGGTGTTATTGAGATCGGGATCTCAGGATTGGCCGTGGTCACGGTGTTAACCTATTCGCTCCACCTGAGAGCCAAAGGATCCCTAATTCTAACAATTGAGTTTGCTAGGGGTTCCTCGCCCCCAGTCCCATTGGCTGACTCGCCGACAACAATGCACGACAAGAAGAACCCTTCTAGGGAATGCAAATTGCTTCTTACTGCTACAGCTCGAATGATTGGGTATTTTAAGGCAAGTCGCCTCCTGACCATTCAAAGCGTATCCTTCCAGCGAGGCGATTTTATCCCGAGTCTAAGATCTTCCCTCTGCATGCTCTTGGAACTCACCTAAGACTTGGACGGTGTGCGGTTGAAATTGGTGAAGGCTTCTCTTCTATTTTTGATAAATCGACCAAGTCATATCTACGCTAATCTAAATCACCCCATTTCAGAGGCATTAATAAGAAGATTCAAGGTCAGCAATATCCTTCTAGACAGCGTTGAGTCCTCTTCCGTCAACCTCTTCGAGCATAATTTCTCGAGAAGGCAGCAAGTCACCACTCGGCCTCCCAAAGCGTGTTCTCGCAGTCAAGCGATCTGATCCAGAGATTTTTGCTCTGTGAGCTCTTGAATTTTTCCTGATACTTGGACCGCTCACGGCTGACGCTAGTAGTCCATTCCAGCACCGAAGTCCACCGGGGTGCTCATCGCCCACGGTCTATCCAGGCGAGTCGCTCTTGCCCATGTCGACTGGGAAAGATTGATCATTGGTTGGCCTCCTCGATGACTCACCAACGGCCAAGGCAGACTTCAGATGCATCCTCATATTATCAACTCTGAGTGAGGAAGGGCAACTCTTGCGGATCTTGGCTTATGGTTGTGCGGACTTGTACAAGCTCCAAGTTCTCACATTACTTGGCTGGTGAAGACGATTCAAGAAATGAGGTATAGAGAGCCCATCAATTTATAACTGGGAGACGACATCAATTGACATTAAGTTAGTGGGATTGTGCATGATGATGACCCATCATGACATGCCAGGGATTAAATTTTCAAACTTCTCGGCATGGGGGACTAGTAATGGGTCCAACAGCCATGGGCCTAAGAAGTTAGGCTCCATACCAGGCCCATAATTTGTCTCTAACACAACAAAACATTTTCAAAGTGAAGAGTTTCACATAGTTCAAGCAAGAGGAGCGCGTATGTAGAATACACTATAAAACCATATACCCTCAAGCTTGAGAGGACAAGCTCTAAGAAGCTCTAAAAAGCTCCACAAGGTTCTTGATAGCTCGAAGAAGAGCGAAGTCGTTGCTAGTCACTTGCCAATCAGAGCTGACTGGCGGCTAAGAGTCCTTTGGCCCTCCTCCCATCTGGAGGCACTCAGCCCTCTTCCCATCCGGAGGTGATCAAGCCCTCTGTTGGCCAGGCGGCCCTCGGCCCTCCTCCAGTCTCAGAAGTCCTCAGCACTCCTCCCATCCGGAGGACATCAGCCTTCCGTCAGCCAGAAGGCCTACAACTCTCCTCTAGTTCAGGATGCCTTCAACCCTCCATCCTAGAGCCATAAGCCATCCATTTTGGAGTGAGGAGCCCTCCGTCCTAGGGACCACTCGTCCCGAAGCCTCGAGCCCTTCATCCCGGAGCCAAGAGCTCTCGTCCCAGGAGCCCACCCTCCTAAAATAAGGAGCCCTCTGTCCTAGGAGCCTTACATCCCAGAGCCACAAGCTCGTTGTCCAAAAGTCAACCCTCCATTCAGGTAACTAGGATATTGACCCACCAGTACAGTTTAGTCTTTATCCTCTAAGCCGCCCCTCAATGGGCGCTTCTCTAAGCCGCTCCTTTATTGGGTGCACCTTTAAGCCGCCCCTCTACGGGTGCACTTCTAAGCCGCCCCATGCGGATGCTCCTCAAAGCTGCTTCTCTTCGGGCGCACCTCTAGGACACCCCTCTGCCGAGCACTCATCTAAACTGCCTCCTGTAAGTGCACCTCTAAGCTACTCCTCAACGGGCGCACCGCTAAACTATCCCTCTATGGGCACACCACTAAGCCACCACTTTACTGGGCGCTCTTCTAAGCCGCTGTTACGCCCGTACCCGTTTCCATTTCCCGTTCCCCGTTTTATTCCATTACCCGTTTTCCGTTTCCCGTCCCCTATAATTGTAAGGTTGCAACCTAATGAGAAAGGGAGGAAAATTAGTTCGACTCTCACTCTCTCTCTTGTCTGTTCTTCTCTCTCCTTCGTCTGCTCTTCTCCCTCTCCCGATTCTCTCTCTCTCTCTCGTCTGTTCTTCTCTCTCTCTCGAATCTTCCCCTCCCCTTACTGTTCTTCGTCTACGTCCCTCGTCCCCGTAACTCCCTTCCCCTTTACTTCCACAAGAAATCGGTGCTACTGCCGGCAGAATCGTTCGTGACCGATTTGGTTGCAACAAATTGGTGCTTTCATTGAGAGGAAAATGGCGGACGACGGACGAGCTTTTTACGCGAAGAGGATAGGGCCGAATTCGTCGATCGTGGCCAAGAAAATGCTACGAATTACCGACCGATTGGACGCCCAACTGTCCACCATGGCTTCAATGCTAAACGAATTTTCCAACCCTAGATCATCAGGAAAGTCGGAGGCGTTCAAGGAGTTGGCGGTGACCGAACGACAACACACATCAGGTACGTTCCTCTACATATTTCCAAAAGCCCTCACTGAAATTGATCACACTTTGTCCCAAGACGAGAACCAACCACTCACGGCCTCTGCCACCGCTCCTCTCCATCCTCCACCTCTTCCAAAAACCACAATCGTCACCGATACGTCGCCTAAACCACAAATTTCACAATTCACAAATGAAATCCTACCCTCACTTGTGGCTTCCCCATCTGTTACTGTTCATCCTCCATCGCTGCCGCAATCGCAACCGCAAACTTCAATTTCAACCTCTCTTAGAACGTCACCAACCCCACCAGAAGCCACCACCCTTCTTCATCTTCTCACTCCTAAACCGGTACTGGCTTCCTTTGTTGCGTCCGTACAACCACAGGCCTATCATCTTAGCAACTCTACTTCCACCATATTGTCATTTCAGAAATTTCTTACTGAAATTCCTCAATCCCTACATCGAATCGAACGCAAACTCCAGTTGCCCTCCCATTTCCAAGCTTTGACCCCGGTTGATTCTCATCCTCCACTAAAATCCAAATCCGAATCCGTCTTCGTCTCCGAGCGCGTAACACGGAAGTGTTGAATCGGGTTGAGAACGCTTCCTCTGTTCGTCCGGTGGAGTCAGTGACAACTCTTGTTTCTGTAGATTTGTGGATTTATAGATTTGTGGATTTATGGGCACTGTCCAGTGGTCTGGTATTGTCAGACGATGGCCTGGGCAAAACTCTTGCCCTTGCTTCTGCTCATACGATGCCAGGATTGAACAATTTTTACAGGCGAAGAAAAGGTCATCAAATGTTTGGAGAAAGTGACCACAATCTACTTCGACACTTCCTCTGGAGTGCAGGGGCTGTTTTGAACCCCACGGCTGCCATGTTTGATGGTATAGTTGGGCAGAAAGTTGTTAAGGCTTGCGTTGAAAAGGTTTTGATTGCATCCTTGTCAAAAATTGAGTCATTCTGGCTTCATGAGGATGGAAAGTTCTTGCTGGGCAACGATCAACCGTCTATAGCTGATCTCAGCCCTCTGTCAGAGGTTATGCAATTGGAGGTTATGCTTGATCAGATTGGAAGCTATGAGTTGAAGCACATACTTGCCCATAGCCAAAGGCTAAACAGCGATGCAATCGCATCAATTGTGAAGGCCCTTTGCAAGGTTGCGATGTCAGAGTTGCAGTCTCCTATTGACCCTCGTGTGTTCAGCCTCACAACAATTGTTGAAGTTGTGCACTACAACATGAACCGGATCAGGCTAGTTTGGTCTTGCATATGGAATGTTCTTTCAGACTTCTTTGTATCAATTGGCTTGTCAAAGAACCTCTCGGTGGCAATTTTTGTGAAGGATTCATTGGCCTTTGAGACTATGGAAAAGATAGTTAGGGAGTACTTTCCCTTCACAACAGAGACAGAGCCGATGAATTTCACTGGCTGCGTTCGATGCCTAATTACTTTCACAAGCAGTCGATTTAACAGTGAAGTTAGCCTCAATGCTATTGCTTTCCTCAGGTCTTGTACTAGCAAACTTGCAGAAGTGGGATTAGTCTGCAATGAGGATAGGAAGGATACTTGTTCATACATCTTAGCCGGCACGGAGGGTGGTTTTGATGGACACGGTTTTACCACTAAAGAGCTTGGAGCTTTGAACAAGGGTGCGTTTGCTTGGACTCGGGGTAACGAGTGGAGCTTTGACAAATGCAGACGACAATGGGACCCGGGGAAATATTGCGTTGCGCTGGATCCTGATGCTTTAGAATTTTATCTTTGTGTCTAACCTTGAGGACAAGGTTCTTTTGATGGATGGGGCAATGTTACGCCCGTACCCGTTTCCATTTCCCGTTCCCCGTTTTGTTCCATTACCCGTTTTCCGTTTCCCGTCCCCTATAATTGTAAGGTTGCAACCTAATGAGAAAGGGAGGAAAATTAGTTCGACTCTCACTCTCTCTCTTGTCTGTTCTTCTCTCTCCTTCGTCTGTTCTTCTCCCTCTCTCGATTCTCTCTCTCTCTCTCTCGTCTGTTCTTCTCTCTCTCTCGAATCTTCCCCTCCCCTTACTGTTCTTCGTCTACGTCCCTCGTCCCCCAGAACTCCCCTTCCCCCTTTACTTCCACAAGAAATCGGTGCCAGCTGCCGGTAAATCGGTTCGTGACCGATTTGGTTTGCAAAACCCGCCCCCGTCGGGCGCATCTAAACGTTTCATCTACCGCTATATGCATCTATTCATTCGTCGTATCCTCCTAATATCGATCTATTATATGAGAAAGATTACTAATTTGAATATTGGAGGATATACAATGAGAGTAATTTTTACCGTTCTCTGACCTCCTACTTGTAGTTGGTAGTGTGAAGATTTCAGGCTAATAATAACGGAGATCGAATTCACTCCAATTCGACCCGTAGTGGAAGAATAGTAAGCTCCGTATTTCGTACCACAATTTGAGAATTAGGGACACATCAATTATTATTATTGAGAATAGGTGATGAATTTTTTAGGTGTTTATTACACCTTAATAAAAGTTATATTTTGTCTGTTTATTTAAAAATTTATAATTAAAATTAAATTATTTTTTAAAAATTAAATTAGTTATATTTTATTAGTTTTTATTTATGAAATAACAAAATTCTAACCATTCTTTTTAAGAAGAATTATTCAGATTGAGAAAAGTATGGGGGTGATATTAATTAATAAATTAACAAGATAAAGGAGTGTTTGTTGATAATTTTAGAAAGTTTTTTTAAGAAAAAAAATTATAATTTACGAATTGTTTAAAAATCGTTTTATGATATTTTCCAGAAAATTCAGAAAGTTTGTTAAAAAATTCAGAAAATTTAAAGGGAAATCAAGTATTTTCCAGAAAGTATTTCAAATAAATAATTTATTTATAAGTTTTGAAAATTATGTTAAAAACTATAGCAAATATGCCGAAAAATCCAGATAAGATAGCTTTAATAAAACTTGGTAAAATAAGTCTGGTTAGTATTGTGGTGCCAAAGATTGATAAAAAATCCCATTTTTATTACAAGTTTTTTTTATAATTTTATAAAAAAAAATATAACATAATATTTGTTAAATTTTCTTATTCTTTACCATTTTTTTTTATATATGAAGCTCATAAAATATATACTTGATAAGTGCGGCCAATGATGGGCCAACTTGGGAACAAAACTCACTACAGGGCAAAGGGCCCAGGAGTAGGCGGCCCACCGCACGATTTCATAAGCACGAGAGCCAAGTGGAGATGCGATCCGCCAAACATTGACCCGAAACCGTCCAACGAAAAATGGGCAATTAGGGTTGATCCACGGGGATCTCTCTTACTTATCGGCCGACTTGTGACACAACTCAGCCCACAAATAACACTTACCATAACCGCCTAGGATCGCAAATCTTTTCTGGAACGATAGTAACAGCTTAACAAATATTCCCAAAGTATCGGCCTTGATTATGTATCGTCCCAAAATGACAACTATGACTCAACTAATCCTCTTAATCAGATATTTCCATCCAACGACCCTTGCGATCACCCCAATAAATGAAGAAATATCTCCAAACAGTTATGAACACTATACTCATCCTGCACGCGATTGTTGAGACAGTTTAGCGGATCCGTTGGGAAAGTCGACAGTAAGTCTCGGTGCCCAAGTAAAGTCAAATAGGCCATAATATTATAAATACCCATTCTTTCCTATAGGAAAGAAAGAGAATCCTTGCCCTCAAGAGTCCCCAAAAGATCAAAATATTCTTTCCCTTTCTCAAGGCACTCGTTCCTTGAGTGTACCTCCACTCAAAGCAGCCCTCCACCAAGTGCCACTATTAGAGCCAAGCCCTCAACTTCCGAACTCCATCTCCTTACCCATGCATTAACATTCATCGCATCTTCTATCTTTTTCACCCTCATTGAAAGATTACTGATTTAAATGTTGAAAGAAATACCGAGGAACGAGTCTCACTAATCATCTGACTTCTTATTTATTCGTTATATTGTGCAGGACCCAACTTATCAGAGACGAAAATTGAACCCGCCTTAATTCAACCCACCGCAAAAAATCAGGTAGTTTTTTAATTCGAATAACAACCTAAATCCATGGACAGATCAGTACTATATCACAAAATCATATTTTATCCAACCCGAAATATTCTCAGTTGAATTTGAGTTATGGGCTAAAAGGAATGGATTAGATTTCAATTTTAGTCGTCCAATTCAAACCCAATCTGTAGCCATCCCTACAATGCAAGGCCCCATCTAACCAATTCTATATTTTTCTAAGAAAAAAATAATTATATATTTTAATATAAGAATTGTCTCATGTAAGGTGACACATATTTATTAATTTATTTAGATTATTAACTATTATATTTTTATATGATTTTATTATATTCTATATGAAAATTATTTTCATAATTAGTTAAATATTTAATAAAAAAATATCATTTGTATATTTCTTTTTCTTTCTCTATAAATAACAATATCATCAATTATCAAGTAAAGATATTGACTAGTAATTTTTGTGGATTATGATGGACATGTTTCATATTTGTATTTGTGAAAGTTTTTAAAATTTTGACATTTTTAAATCTGGATAGCTATCCCAAAAAAAGATTAATATTTTTTCTCTCAAAATTCTGTATCCTCTAAAAACAAAAAAGAAATAAGGACGACCGAAAAAAAAAAAATCAATTCCAAATCCTTCAAAAAAAAAAATTTTGTATATGAATTTATATATATATATATATATATATATATAATATTTATTTTTAAATTATAAATATTATAAAATAATATAATAATTTTAATGATTCGTATATGAATTTAATTATGCATGTAAAAAGCTATATATTATTTTACCGCGTGTAAATAGTTTCATTTAGTAAATTAAAGTGCGGCTTCACTGGGCAAACTCTCAAAATTTTCTTTTATCTTTTTCCTGTTTCTAAATTCCGTACTTTGTGGTTGACATTTTCAAAAAGATATGGTAATTGATTTGATTTAGATTTGAGTAATGGTTGGTCCAAATCTGTTATGCATTTAATGTATATGAAAGTGCAAGCAGTGACATTGACTTTGTGAAACAAGTCAATAAAACACATCCTTATGATTATAATTTTTGGACTGAATTAAATTCAATTTTAATTAGATTTTTTTAAAAAAATATAAGAATAGATGTAAAAATTTGCTTTTGAGTAAGTCTAATAACTTATTCAGATAGAACTCAACTTAGGAATAATTAATTGTAATGGGTAGGTGGGCATTATTTATTGACATAATTTAATATATTATTGTGTTGGGTATCACCTCAAATAAAGGCTAACTGGACCTATTTGTATAAGGGGCTTGCAAATATTTAATATACGAAGAGATTTAAATTGGGCGAATTGTTAGAGCCAAATTTGAATAATAAAGGCCAAGTATGAATTAAAAATGAATTTGATTGAGCTGCTAAAGCGAATGATCGAACTATTAAACGGTTGAATGATTGAACCGCTAAACTGTTGAGGATCCAGACTGCAAAAAATATTAAAATCTAGTGTGCTTAGTGGTCAGATGACTAATTAAATTCAATGTTTACTCATGCAAACAGTTACGTGAATTAAGAAGTAATCAGATAAATCAAATGAGCAATTAATACATTAAAAGGACAAATATTAAATTAAGAATATATAAAATAGCTGGATTATTTAAGATTCAATTAGAATAATGGCTCTAATTATGATCAATTAGCCCTCTTTATGAAATCATTACAAATTGATAGTAATGCTATAAATTAGTACACTTCTCTTAAAAAGGAGAGTAATTTGGAGAATATGTATAGAGTTTTAACATTCTTAACACTTAAAACTCCATTAATCTTAGAGCATGATCCTCTATTTCTTTAACCTTTTTGGAGTTCAGTCTTTTATTTTTCATTCACTTAGAGCCCGATCCTCCATTTTTAGCTATCCTAAATTCTCAATTTTTACCCTTTTTTTTTAATTTTGTAAAAAGGTTACTTTCTTAAATATTAGAAGATATATCATATAGTCAGCCTTGTATCTTTTGATTTTTTTACTTGACATTGTGGTATACAAGATTTGGATAAAAAAAAAAAAAAAATTCTATAGTCCAATTTAACTTTACTTGAATTATTATTTAGATTTGAGGTATGCATTCTATTGTTAAAAATATTGTGAAATATAATATTATTTATTATTTCAAAATCAAATAAAAAAAAATATTATCTCAATATATAATCCTCCGAAGTATAATGTTTCTTTCTTCTGTTTTCAAATTGGTTTGTGAATTTGGAAGTACAAAGGTTTGGGTATGGAAGCAATATCCTTGGGTTGCAGCTGTTTTGGTAAAACTATTAATTAAAAAGAAAGAAAAAAGGTTAATCACTTGAAATTGAAAATTAAAGACGAAAAATAAGATTTAAAGTGATAGACGTATGACCACCTTTAACTGTAGAATTCTAATAGGACACGGGATAATAGTATTGATATGTCTATTTAGATTTTTTATCTTAATCCTATTACAATTTATTGGCATATCTTATGCATTTGATTTCGATGATTTGGCTCAACTCTTTCTACCGCGTCACATATCTGAAAACAAAACAAGAAAAAAAAAAGGGGTTAAACATGAGAGCTTCTCAAAAGGTGATTTATTTTTTCACTCCTCTGGCCTAAGCTTATATAACTGTGAAGTTTTGATAAGATTCAGTATATTATTGATGGCACGATCTCACCTAGTCACCTATGTCTACCATCGAGATTATAGTCCCTATTAAGCAGTCATATTATTATGAATGGCCCCAATATAAATACCCAAAGTCAACTTTATTATAGAGATTTCACACATTATTATTAGGATTTTATTTTATTTTTTTTTGGTGTTGGCAAGTTTTGTGATAAATTATTATATTTTGAGTTTTAAAATTGATTTTGACTATCAATGTGGTTTGGTAATTGGATGTTTCTTGAGTAAGGTTAATATAACTACACAATTGGGCTTGTGCTGTAGATTACTTGAAAGTTTCATATGATTTCATTGAAATATTCATTTGAGCCAAAAATAGTTATATACACTACCAATATTTCTGGACTTGGTTTGATTGGTCATTTATTAAATATAAAAGGGTTTAACTTTTATAAATTATGGGGTAGATAGATAGTTCATTTTCTCTGATTAGAAAGAGTCATATGAGAGGGTTAACTCTTCGAGGCTTATTGAGAGTACTATCCTTTATAAAGTCACTAACCATTTTAGTGATTTTAATATTTTCTTCATGGGATCGTGCTTTGTAGTTTATGAAAATCTCTTACCAATTATTTTTAAATATATTTCTTAGCTTCTAATTCTACAAAGATCCAAGGACGTAATTTAAATATAAAATTAAGATTTTTTTTATTAGAATAACTAGTTTGAAAAATTTATAGTTAATGAGGAATATCTAAAAAGACCAAATTCATAATTTGAAGAGTTGATCTTAATGAGTGGATTTTTTTAAAACAGGTTATGTATTAGCAGGAGTTGGCTAGAAAGTCCTATGCATTTGTAACACATGGATCTTAAGTAGACTTTTTAATAAATTTACCCTTTTAAGCTTGATGACCCATTTGCCTTGGAGGCCTCGAGTGAGAACGTGACTAAGTTACCTTGGTGGAAGGATAGTGAAATCAAGGGTGGTATTCCCTCTATTTCTTACAATAATCCATTCTTGGTTTCTAAAAATTTGGATGAATCAATTAACTAAAGATCCAATCTTATAATTATCTAAGATACTAATAGAGCCTTAAAAGGCCAGTCGCCTAGACTTAATTAGTTAGTGTCTTCTGTTGTGGCCACCAAAGGAATTTCGGGCGTTGAAAATGGAAAAAGGGGCCACATAACGATGGAAACAAGAAGAAGATTTAGGGCCCCAACAAGTTCTAGCTCTCCTCAAAGGTGATAAAATGATGATTGAATGTACATGGTTAGTGAATTGGTATTGTCTCGGGATGAATTGATAGATTCCTTATGGAGTTCTTTTCTTATGACCTGTTTTGGTTTTATTGGTTTGATTTTGTATTTTGACTTCAGTTGTATTTTTTTGAGATTTTATATTGTATAAATTTTATTTTTTTAATACAGATAATTATTTATTAAAAATAATTAATATTAAATAACTATTTAAATCATTTAATATAAGTTTTAAAATTTATTTACCAAACTTGTAATCCTGATTATTAAATAAATGCAGTGACCTTTCTAATAGGGTGACGATGATAACACTATAAAAGAGAGAGGGTATTCATGTGGTGCGAAACATTGACTAATTCTTTATATATGAAAATACGTAGCTATCTATTAACTATCCCCACATTTACATTTTTATTAATTTTTGGCACTGATTTGGCTAGACAACTTGATATGAACAAAGACTTTTATCACTTTGGATTATCATTAAATATGTTTTGTAAAATGGGACTAGTGCAATATTTATCACCCTTTTTTGGGGGAAAATGATTTTTTTATACATAAAATGTTTAAATAGAAATAGTTATTGAAATATTTATTACTTGAAAAAAAAAAGAAGTTTAAGTATTTAATTACTATTAAATAAAAAATTTAGTTATGATACTTAACTTGAGATTTAACTGAATTTGAGAATTTTTCATACGGATTTTTGGATCTTCAAATATAGAGCATTTGCACCATAAACCCAAATGATAGTTCAAAGATTTGGGACAACCTTATCGATTCATTATTTAATGTCAATTCAGTAAATGAATCTTATAGAAAAGTTTGAGTATGCCTAATAGAAGCTGTCAAGATGATTATGGGGAGGATATATTTTGGAAAATCATCTCATAACCTTGATAAGCACATGTTTAAGTACTACGAGACATATGATTAACAAGTGAGGGAAGTGAGAGATGCACGAGATCTCAAAGATGCACAGATCAGATTATGTTTAAATCTTAAGATGATTTAGTGAATATCAGAAGATATCCTTACTATGCTAATAAGTATTATATTTCTAGAGATGTAAGGCAAGTTAATTTAAGCGGTTTGTATCTATTTTTCTAAGAAGCTGCTAGTGATTCTTCTATAATAGAGCTACTCGCTGTTCTTTTTAAGAGAAGTTGTTAGACATTTTGATTGGTTGTCGGCTTCACCGTTGAATGCAAGCATGTGATAGTGGATTTTGATGAATTACTTCAAATCATGAGACAATGGATGTTAAGTCTACCCATCGATTAGCATCAAGTGATCCACAGATTTTAAAATATGAATGATTGATCATTTAACTTGACAATTTGGCTCTTAGGTCTGCTTTTTTTAATCTAGCTTTACTGTTTTATTTTCGGTCCAACTGTATTCTAAAATTTTTAATTATTAGACACGTCGATTATCTGATTAGTTGACAGACAGTCCTCTAACCCAATAGATGGCTACATGATCCCAAGATCAAATTCTTGAAAATTTAATCTTTGACAATTTGAATCTTTTACCTTGATTTTAACTCGAGGTAGTAGGTTCGTGTTAGCTTAAATTCTCGATGGACAGATTATGCTTTTTCAGTGATGAAATGTTTAGATTGAAATAATTATTTAAATACTTATTTCTTAAAAAATAAGAATACTTAGTATTTGAGAAATATGATAACTTATTTCTTCTTATTTCTTTGAGAAGAGGGAATATATTTATTTTATTTTTAATTTTAATTTGAATATAAGTGATATTTTAATTTAATTTGTTTTTAATTCTTGGAAGCAATAATCTCGGTGTGCTGTCGTCATCCCACTAATGAATACAAATTGCTAACCCAGCAATAAATCAACGCAAATTGCAGTGAAATTAATTAAATATGAAAAGTTCTAATCAATGAGTTTATCTTTTTTTAAAATATTATTTATATATTAATTTGAATACATAATCATATTAAAATTATTACTTTTAATATAAAAAATTAAAAAATTTTAAAATAATAAAAATTTTATATTTATTTTTAATAATTTTAATATAAATAAAAATATAAATAATATTTATATCTTTTATAGCAAACTCCACACTCAGTGTAAACGCCTAGCAGAAGCCCAGCTCAATGCCCACCCAAATAAGGAGACCTGCTTAGTAATAATAATAATAATTTTCTACTAATTTTTTTAATTATTAAATTAAAATTTAATAATTATACTTTAAAAATAAAAATAATAGAGATAATTATTTTTTTATTTTTAAATAAAATTAATATATATTAAATATTAAATTTGACATAAAAGTATGAGGCAGCCCAAATAAGAGGCCAAGAGACACTTTCGTAGTGGAGAAGGTCAGATGGCCCAAGTAGTTCCCGAGGCGAGAGCCCCCAAGATATTTCGAAGTCTTAAAAGCTTGAGCGGCCGGGAAAAGCGCTCGGACTTTTTCCCAGCCAGAAGAAGCGATTCGTTCCTTTGCTCCGGCCCGCCTCCGCTTCCGCCCCGGTCTGCAGCCTTCACAAGCGGCCCTCGAGGACCTCATTTTTGACGGTGAGCGATCACTCCCACTAGCCCATTGAGGCCGGCAATCAAGCTCTGGAGTTGCAACAGAAAAGTTCGTCAAAACATGAATAGTGAAAAGCAAGAGAAGAAAGGAAGCAACAGGCTACCTTAGAAACAAGAGGGTCATCCCCTATGCCACGCTCCACGTGGGACTCGGACTCCTGCGGCTCGCTCCTAAGCCCGCAGCGCCACCTCGAGATATAGACTGTCCCCTAAAAGGCGCTGGAAAGTCCGCCTCGAAATCGACGCCCCAGAGGAACTAAGCAACCGCTCGGCCTCAACCACAACAGGGCGCTCAGAAGGATCAGAGGGCGCGAACTCGTCAACACTCAAATCCACGACCTCCACCATCTCTCGGATCATTTCAGCCGACACTCCCCTCTCAGAATCCATCACGGCACTCCCGCCTCCTATGTCCTCGGCAGGATGATCAATCCTGGCCGAGACGTCACCAGGCAAATCAACAGGAGCGCCGGGAGAAAAATCATCACAGGGGGGCTGGATGTCCGAGGACCCCGCGCTTTGAGCAAGAATCTTCGTGGGTGTAGTTGGGAGATTAGCAGTGAAGGCGAAACAGCCAGATCCCGAGGGCCCCGGATGGGGGGCTCCAATCCTCACCCTCTTGATCAGAGGAACATCATCATCATCCTCATCATCGCAGGAGGTCTGGGCCCCAAGGAGCTCTCTGATCCGCACAATAGCTCTTGAGGGCTCGGCCGAAATATTAGCAGTGGAAGTGAAGGCGAGACCCCTAGGTTTCGAGGACTCAGAAAAAGAGTCAGTCCTCGACCTCGTGAGCAGAGGAGCAGCCACGTCATCGTCGCTCATACCCTCAATATCGAAATCCTGATCATCACTCGTGGAGCGCTCAGCAGTGGGTCCCCCAATCCTCGGTCTCTCCTTGGCCGTTACGAGAGGAGCCGGAGAGCCTCATCCGCGGTCCCCATTGCCCAATTTATCAATTGAGTGGATGTTGCGCTTATTGAAATGGAAGCTCCACAGATTGGTCAGCACCAAGTCCGTATACGCCTTCACTTCCTTCCGGTCCTCCCTTGAAGGGTCAGAGCAGTACTGGCTAGCCACCTTCCCCCACGTGGTAGGAATGGCCCAGTGCTCGTAGACGCCGAAAAAGAAGAACTTGTCCTTCCACCGCCTCGTGGAATCTGGGTTGCCACCACACAGAAGAAAAATTAGGGCGGCGGGAGTCATTACTTCCAGTCAATGTTTGCATGGGCGGAACATCACCTTGACTGTAAGAGTATTCAAGAGCTTCTCATGGCACCGGAAGAAAACGCACAAGGACACCAGATACCTCATCGCATTCGGATGAAGCCTGGCGAGAGGCACGCCGAGCACCCTTATAATGTCATAGAGCTCCACCGGAATGGAAAACGGTAGCCCGCCATTGAGGTGGGCCTTATAAACGGTGATAAAGCCATCCGGAGGGAATAGCGCCCTATCATGCGGCTCCGGGATCATCATGGCCATGGACTCAGGGATCTGATACTGAGCTCCGATTTCTGTGAGCTTGTCGAGCGTCACCGTGGAAGCAATGTCTCTCACTCCAGGCGCCATGAAAACCAAAGAACAGAAGAGGAGACGAAGCTCGAATAGAGAAGAAGACGAAAAACAGACGCGAGGATGAAAAATCAGGGCAATGGGATGTTTAAATAAACCCTAGAGTACGGAAAGGCGTACTCATTACCCTTCGCGCGCGTCGACGGGCCATTCGCCTCGAAGTCCGGTGTGATCTCTCCTTCCCAGGCGCCCGAGCGCGTCACATCAGCGAGATACGCCATTTAATGCTCCAGCGGGGAAGGTGAAACGGCGACCCCGAGAAGAGGTCCGAGGACAACCTCCGTCAAGATCAACGCTCGCCACCGAGACACATGCTCTCGAGACGATCGACACCTCCAAAGGTGGCGACTTCATGCCAAAAGGGTCCTTTGGCATGGGGGCTATGTTGGGCTGATGAAGGCCCATAAAAGCACGGCCCATGAGACGCAGCCCAAATAAGAGGCCCAGAGACACTCTCGCAAGTGGAGAATGTCAGATGGTCCAAGTAAGAAGCCCAAGGGCCGAGAGCCCAAGATATTTCGCGAAGTCTTAAAACTGCCCGAGCGGCCAGGAAGAAGCGCTCGGACTTTTTCCCAGAAGGCCCCACAAGAGTTGCTTCATCTCACGAGCCCGCGAGCTCACAAGGAGTCTCACAACCAGACGAGGACCGCCCATTATGACCGGGAATGCCAGCTAGCCTACTTCGCCGGTTTCCAAGAAAGCTTGCAACTACTGCCAGTCGCCATCTCAACAGGGCACGTCTAGTCAAATCAAGGCTGATATCCAGATCCTGTACACCTGCCACGCTCAGATACTGCAGCGGCGCCGTCCGCATGCTACTCCCCACACGCAGCATTAAAGGGAGTTGGTGGACCAGCTCCTCAACCGTCGGATGGACGCCACGTGTCTACTCCCTAACGGCCCGGTTTCCACTATAAATACTCAGCAAGGCCCCTTTCAAAGGTGGGAGCATTCCTGACTCTACAACTCTCTCCGTCCCAGATTACGGCCGAACTCTCTCTCTCCAAACTCAACTCCTCAAAGAAGAGTAAAAAGGCTCCCAATGAGCGTCTTCCAGGAGAAAAACACAAAACGTGAGAGAGGGAAGTAATTAACCATCACATTTGTCTTTGTAAAATCTCTAACCCATATAGTGAAAGCCCCGAGCCTCGTGGTTTTTCCTCCCCATTCGAGAGGAGGTTTTCGCGTAAAACATCCGATCTCAATCTTCATCTCGTGTCCAACACTTCAAATATTTGTGTTGCCTGGTAACCACGGATCGGACTGGACGCACCTTTGCATCTCTCGGTCCGATCAGATCTCACGGATCCCACACCCTTCATCAAGGAGCCTGCCACAGAAGGATCCGCGGAATCAGAACGCAATAATATTAAATATTAAATTTAACATAAAAAATTAACAAAACAACTACTTAAATAATATTTCAAAATTTTAGTTAAATTATTTTAAATCAAGCGGTGGAGGCTCCCGCAGCCGTGCCCACCGTCTGGTTTGGGCTACTAAGCCGTGAAACTTTTAATTATTAGACTCTTTTAATATTTTCACAGTTAAAAATTATTTTAAAAATAATAAAATTAGACATTAAAATAATAATTCAATATAATATTAATATTTAATTACTATTAAAAAGGGTGAATAAAGTTTTTCTAACCATCTAAATGGAGCCAACTTAAACCATAAATAAATGCCAATTTATATATAATTTGATTACAATTTAATTTTTTTATCCAAATAAGATATATTTATTTTTATATATTAACTAAAATTTTTATTATATTTAAATTTATAACTCAAATTTTCATAAAAGTGATCAAATTTTATCTTTTTAAGAGTTTATTATTATTTAAAATATAATTTGGACGATATTGAAAATTTTAAAGAAATTATATCAATAGATATTTAATTTTTTGAATTATTTTTGTAATATCCTCTTTTTTTTTTCTAAAAGGAGGAATGCCTAAACGGTGGGCGGTAAACCCACGGCTGATTTGGAGGAAAGGGGAAACAAAGAAAAAGAGGACATCGGGCGAGCACGAAGGGAGGAAAAGAAAAAAATATATAATAAATATATTAATTTTTTTGATAAGTAAGTAAATTTTTATAAATAAAAAAAATATAAAAAATTAATATTCTATCTCTAAGTGTTATTTCGACTTAGATTTAAAACAAAGATACTAGGGCATACCCCGAGCAACATGAACCAAGTTACAAACCCAATATAAAGTAAATATAATATGTATTTATAAAATATATTAATTAAAATATAAAATTGGTTGATAAATTTAAAAATTTTAGCACGATTTAAATTTAATAAGTATCTTATATTACTTATTTATTTAAGTATTTAATAGAATTATACTTATTATATTTATAAAAATTAAAAATATATATAATAAATATAAAAATAAAGTAAAAAAATAATTTTTAGTTTTGATTTAAAACTGAAATTAACATAAATTTTACTATCTAAATTTAAGAAATAATATTATATTTTATTGTCTTAATAATTAATCAATAAGTGGTGCATTAGGTTGGTTCATATATTATACAAATAAAATAAAAATATATATATTAAATAAATAAAGAATAAAAAGAGAGAGATTCAAACCTTATTTATACTGATTTGGTAATATTTATATTTAATTCATAAATAAAACATTTAGGAATATTTATATCTAATAATATTTATATTTCAAACCTTACCAAATACTGATTTGGCAATATTTATATTTGGTAATACTGATTTGGTAAATAAATTTTATATTCTCTCTAAAATAAAACATTTGCTGCCGTTCTCAACTGCTTCTTCGCTGCTCTTTGATTTGGCCGCTCCGGCACCTCTTTGAAATAACAATTATTAATAATACTAACTTGTTAAAAATTACTTTTTCTAATAAATATAAACACAGTTTTAGAAAAAAAAAATTCTTAAAAATAAAAGCTGAAAAACATTTAAAGAACAAAAAAAAGAAATAAAAAAAAAGAGAAACGAATAAAAAAAGAAAAAATAATAAAAATAAAGGGTAGAGATCCGGTGCATCTGAATCACAAGGGGAGGAAGAGAAAAAGAGAGAATGACCATGGTGGCGGTGATGGCAACGGCAACTCTCTTACTCTCAGGTGACGGCGATGGCGACGGCAGATATTCAGCGTATCTGAATCACAAAGGAAGGAAGAGAGAGCGTCTATGGTGACGGCAACTCTCTCTCAGGTAACGGCGACGGCGTCGATGACAGCGACGGCTACGACAACAACAACAACAACGACGTTGCTCAGCAAAATTAAAGAGAGAAGAGCAAGAGAGGGAAAGAGAGAACCCTGAATTAATGGCGACGGATCGAAAAATAAGGAGAAGAAGACGAATAGGCAGAGGAGAGAGACAGTGAGGAAGGAAAGGGAAGTGAAACACAGCAAAGGAAAATAGGTTACCGCTAGAGATTTGGAGCGCCGGCCGAAGACGAAGAGAATGGATACGAGCGCTAGCCGCTGGAGATTTGAGCGAACCACAGGAGAACAGTATAGATCAAAACTGGAGAGGAGAGGAAAGGAGGGGAGAGGCAGAGAAAAGTCCCAAAATCCTGCAGCAGAAGAGCAGGTTTGGGAGGGAGAGAGGAAATTCAAAATTTAAAATTAGGGTTACTGTACACTCATTTTCTAGCCGTCAGATTAGACAAAACGGATGGTCAAGATCTTGTTAGACAAGATTTAATCTTAGTCATCTGATTAATTTTAAAATGGGACAACTGAGATTATATTTTACCTAATAAACGTGTGGGTTGTTCGATTTCGATCGGACGTCCCACGTTGGGACGCCCCTCAAATCCGGGAGGAAAAGAAGAAAAGAAAGAAAAGCAGTGGGAGAAAGAGAGAGGGGGAAAGCGGAGGCGGCAAAGTAAAGCGGGAAAAGAGAAGAGGGAGGGAAGAGGAGAAGGTGGCGGTGACGGCGGCGGTGCGCACATGAGGGGAGAAAGGCAGGGGTGCGCTAGGAGAGAAGAGGCAAGGCACGGTGAGGAGAGAAGAGATAGTGGTAGCACATGGAGAGGAGAGAGAGTGCGCTGAGAAGGTCGACGGCGGCCGAGAGAAGAGATAGCGGCAATGGAGGCACACGGGCGAGGCAGCATTGCGCAAGGAGGAGGCTCGCAGAGAGGAGAGAGAAGCTGCACTAGTAGAGAGAGAGGGCGCACGCATAGGAGAGAGAAATACATAATTTGGGTACCTCGGAACATCTTTTCTTTTGATCTACTTCGTATAAAGTAGAGTCAAGTATCATCTTGTTCTATCTCTAGTTTATTTTAGTATCTTATATGTTTTTCATGTATATTTTATATTAGTATGTTTATATGGAAATGAGTGGGGTTCGAGACCCGATGGGTCGATATTGGAAGTCTGATAGCCGAGAGTTGTAGGTCTAAAATGCAATTGGACTAATGGAGCTAATAAAATTTAATGATCAAGAGCTGTAAGCCAAAAATATTGTCGGGTTAATGGAGCTGATAAAATATGTAATGGCCTAGAATTGTTAGCCAAAAATGTAGCCATTATGATGTACAAATTGGATTTTGGTTTGCTACTGCTGTGGGTGTGCGATGGTTTTTGGTATAGGTGGCAAAGTCTTAGAGCATGATCTATTGCCTGTATATGTATAGTTTTGTGCCATATTATGATCCTACTTGTTGAGTTTTAGACTCACGTTTTCTATTTTCTTCCATTCAAAGTAGAAAACTTAGATCTGCTACAAAAGTTAGGTAAGGTTCGGCGCAACACTACATCATTTCGGTGAGTATTCTATCCATACGATTCAGATAGACTTGGTCGTGTCTAATTTCCTGGCTTGAGGTTTTGGTCATTTCCCCTTATAACTGTTCGTAGTGCAAGTCGTTTGTATTTGTCCAGACGGTTGTCTGATGAGATTCTATGTGGATGAGATTTTCGGGTCCTGTATCTTAAATTGGTTACACATGAATTTTTGAAATTCAGTGTTTATTATTGTAATTATTTAAGATTTTATGACTTTATGGCTAATAATTGTTGAGATCTGTGTAGCTCTGGTTAGTGACAGAAATGGTATCAGAGAAACTTGTAATGGGAAGTGTTTAGGCTAAGTTCGAAAAGGTTTTAATAAAGCCTTTTCCATGATAGGTGGATTATGGCAGACCATAGAGATCTCAGGGGTAGGAGATCATTCTCAAGTTGAGAAGATGAGATTAAGGGCAGAATGTCAGTTTCAAGTCGAGAAGATGCCAGGGACAGATGATCTGTTTCAGGGACGAAAGTACTCGGATCAAAAGGTCGGCCTCAAGCCGAGGAAGCGATTATGTTGCCATGATGGAATGTATGAGCAATGTGATGGATAGATTGATTCAGCGTCAGGGTCAGGATATGGCTACCTTGCGAAAAATAGTCGAGCAAGGCCAGTGAAGGACGTCTTTTGATCGGTTTAAGGCTGAACATGTTCCAGAGTTTTTGGGTGAATCTGATCCTATTAGTGTGAGGTTCCGGATTTAAAAACTTGATAATGATGAGGTGCTTAGTATGCTAATGATCAATACTAGACTTATGGAACGAATAAGGTTGGGTGTCGGAAGAAAAATCGAGAAAAGTCCAAATTTGTGCTGTTGAAGACTACCAGTAGGCTTGCGCCTGTTGAGTGCTTGAGCCGTGGCTCGAGCGCATTTTCCAGAACCTCCCGCGCCCGCTGTCCACTCGAGCTCCGCTCGAGCGGGAGATCCGTAAGCAGTCCCTCCCGCCGCTGGATGCCGCTCGAGCTCCGCTCGAGCAGAAAAACCAGAACCAGCCTTGCCTGCTGGCCGCTCGAGCCGCGCTTGAGCGGTGGTGCAGTATAAAAGTCGTGCCCTGCCTTCTCCTCGTCATTTTTCGCTCTATTTAGGGTTTTAGAGAGAGAGAGGGCGCCGATCCTAGTGAGAGAAAGGAGGAGATCGAGGCCGTGGAGTCCAAATTTGTCCGAGAGCTAATTATAAAGGTGAAAGTACGCGTCGAGGCAAGTGTTCTCATACTCACTTCTCGTTCTCTTTCGATGTTTTGCTTGATTTTGTTGGGTATTTTTTATCGATACCCACCGTGAATGTTAGAATCATGAAGCCCATGCCTTGAGGTCCAAGAATATGTAGTTGTTTGTCCGAATCATGTTCGATCCGCCCGGTTTGGTTTCACCGAAATCCTAACCCACAAAAATTGGGGATTTTCCCGTTTTCTTTCCGTGTATCATGAAATTGACCTCAAAATATAAATCCCCACGTCCCAATGATGTATATATGCCAGCCGCGGGTTCGATTTCTCACTTTTCGACTCGATCACGGTGTCCGAGCCCTCTAAATTGGCCCTGACACTGTTCACCCGAGACCCAAAGTGGAAATTGCATGATTTCACCTTTGTGAAATGTTGAAAGGACTCTAGATTATGAATCCCCATATCCCAAGTATATGTACATATCGACCGGATGTCGGTCTCCGCAAGATTTGACCTGTTCGTGACATCCGGGAGCCTTAAAAGTCCTCTGTTATTGTTTATCAAAAATGAATGGGAAGTTGCATGCTTCCATCATCGTGTTATGTTAAATTGAGCTCAAATATGAATCATTGTATACCAATTGTGCGTACATGTCCACCCGACGTCCGATCTCACAAGCATCGAACCGTTCATGGCGTCCGGGTGTTCCAAAATGTGTTCACCCGAAAAGAAATGAGAAATATATCTGTTATGCCTCTAATTATTATTGAAGTAACGTTTATTTGTTTAAACGTAAATGTAAGCTCCGAAATGCGTATCCATGTGCTGGAAGCAAGGGAATGAGTTCCAGAGGTTTCAAAGTGATATGTGATCATCGGAGGTAAGGAATCTAATCTCTCTCGTGAACTTGAAATGATTTGTTGTAAGTAAGGGAATTGAGTCGCACAAAAGGTTGTGAACCAAGCCAGTGAATGGAAGGGAATCCACATTGTGCTTTGTGATGATATGATTTCTGGATGGAGATGTATATGATAGAATGATCTCCCGATTGGAGATGTATGTGATGGGAATGAGATTTTCTGAGTTGTGAATGTGTATGGCAAATGTAGATTTTCCTCTCCAAGTGTTGAAACTACCTTTGAAACTAGGATCATGATTCATAGGGGTAGTATTTTTTAGCATACCATGTCCATCGCAGTGTGAACTCGAGGAATACTTGGCCACATATTCTGGCCGCTCGTGGAAGTGGGTGATGTTCATGGTACGCTTTAGGAAACTATTGTGGAAGAACGAAGATTGCCCTGGTCCCCGGGGGTGTGGGGCGTGTCGGTTGAACACTACATAGCGAGATGTAGTTGTTCGTTGATTGTTACGTGGATGCAACTAGGGGTTGAGTGCCGCCGACCTAAAATGCAGCCATGGCTTTAGAATATGTAGCAAACACATTCTGTCCTCGTTCTCTCGCATCGTTGGCTAGTACGGTCTACTAGCTCGGGTCCGCAAAGATGATGTAATAATGAAAATGAATAATGTCCAATCGACGTAACCGTGAGAACCGTGTGAATCCAGTGATTCTAGTTGTTTCATGTTCCCTCTCCTGCTTCATGGTTATGGAGAGTACCCGTATCTTTCTCCCGTTCCAGTTCTTGTATATGCCTGTGAGATGTGTTTATGATTATACTTGTTGAGCTGTAAGCTCACTCTTGCTGTTTGTTATTTTTTCTTCAAAATGAGAACACTTAGCCGGCGCCTGATAGTTAGAGTAAGGAGAGAGACTTGCTTGAAGAGATTAGCTGGACGTCAAGTGCTTTGAAGATTTGGTCCTCCGTTATAATAAAATGTAGCTGCCACTCATGGATGGATGTGACCCGTTGTTATTATTTTATGGTTTTGTTATACTTCTGTAAGTTTTGATGATTTAGTTGTATTTCCGTATTTATGTTGATGTTTTAAACTTTGTTTTATTTTAGATGGCATCTCTCTAGTTCTAATACAGTTGATAGGAGTACTGTATTAGAGCCATGGATGATATGACAGATGTTGTGATCCTGTGTGTTGTGTTGTGTTGTAGGCTTTGTGTTAAGCCTCTGATTAGATGTGTGCTTGTATAGGATGTTCTTAAACAAGTTATATTTTTTTGGTTTCGTCCAATTGCAGAGGAAATTCTGCCGAAATTTCTGTAGAATTCATAAGTATTAATTATGGATTATAGTTGTGTTACCATTGACGGAGGTTATTTATTGGAAAAAAAATCCGGTCCGTCACAATTAGAGTAGAAAATTGGTTGAAGAAGTTGGAGAGAGTATTGAAGTTATTGATTGCCCTGGGGAGGACAGGGTGAGGTTTGCTGCGTATAAACTGGATGGTGAGGCTATGAGATGGTGGGACTCTCAGCGTCGTATCTTGGGCCTGGCCAATAATGAGATAGATTGGGAAATCTTTCGGGAGGCCTTTTTGGATTGGTTCTTTCCATCGAGCATTCCAAAAATTAAGGGAGCCGAGTTCGGCCGGCTACGGCAAGGAGACGGAACGATGGTTGAGTACGACTCGCAATTCATGGAACTTTCTTGATTTGCTTCCCCTTTGGTTGCTAATGAAGCATTGAGAACCCAGAAGTTTCTACATGGGCTACAGGACTCAATTTGGAAGCAATTGGTGCCGCTCAGACTGCAGACGTATAGCGAAGTCCTAGACCGGGCCTTGTTGATCAAGTAGGAGCAGTTTTGGGACAGGCATTTCCAGCAAAAGTCAGAGCACCGAGATCAAAGCTTAAAAGGGAGAGTTTCTCATTGGATATTCAGTCTGATACTAGGGAGTTGAGACAAAGAAAAGTACGTGGAATCAAGAGCTTCCCCTCTGTGATTTCGATTTACGAAGTCTACTTGTGAGTTTTGTGGGAAGAATCACACGGGTCGATCATGCCTTTGTCAAAGTGGGGCTTGCTTTAGATGCGGTCAGATGGGCTATCTTGCAAAGGATTGTCAGTCCCGAGGTGAGGAATGCTGAGAGAAGGGGGCGGACAACTCCCAGGAGAGCATATGTGGCCACAAATCGGGATGCAAGAGCCGATCCTCCAGTTGTGAAATATTTTGAATAAAAAAGATCAAGTGTTGTGGAGGAACCACGCAGTTGAAGAAGCGGCTCGGGATTTTAGAAACGAAGTTTGGGAAAAATATCCTTATTTGTTTGAGAATAGATGTGCACAAATTTCAAGGACGAAATTTTTATAAAAAGGGGAGGATGTAATATCCATTTTTTAAAAAAACGGGGAATGCCAAAATCATGGGTGGTAAACCCATGGTTGATTTGGGGGAAGTGGAAATAAAGAAAGAGAGGGCATCGAGTGAGCACAAGGGGGAGGAAAAGAAGAAAAAAAAAGAAAAGCAAGGGGCAAAAGGGGGAGAGAGAGAGGGAAAGTGGTGGCGGCGAAGTAGAGCAGGAGAAGAGAATAGGAAGGGAAGAGGAAAAGGCGGTGGTGGCAGCGGTAGTAGCAGCATACGCACGAGGAGAGAAAGGTAGGGGCACTCGAGTAGAAAAGAGGCAGCGGCGGTGCACAGTGAGAAGAGTGAGTGTGTCGGGAATGTTAGCGGTAGCCAAGAAAAGATGCAGTGGCAGCGCATGGGCGAGGCGGCACTGCACAGGAAGGAGGCTCGAGTAGAGGAGAGAGAAGCCGCATGGGTAGAGAGAGAAAGGGCGCACGTAGAGGAGAGAGAAATACACGATTCTGGTACCTCGGAGTATCCTTTCTTTTGATCTGTTTAGTATAAAGTCGAGAAAGTATCCTTTTACCATATCTCTAGTTTATTTTAGTATCTTATATGTTTTACATGTATATTTTATATCAATATATTTGTATGAAATTGGGTAGGGTCTGAAACTCGATGGGTCGATATTGGAAATTTGATGGTCGAGGCTGCAGCCTAAAATGTAGCCAGGCTAATGAAGCCGATGATCTGATGGTCGAAAGCTATAGGCCTACAATACAGTTAGACTACTGGAGCCCACTAAATCTGTCGGTTGAGAGCTGTAGGCCTAAAATGCAGTTGAGCTAATGAAACTAATTAAATTTGTTGGTCGAGAGTTATAGACCTAAAATATAGTTGGGCTAATAGAGCCGATGAAATATGTAATGGCCTAAAGCTTCTGGCTGAAAATATTGCCGTTATGATGTACACATTAAATTTTGGTTTGGTACTATTGTGAGTATATGGTGGTTTTCGGTAAAAGTGGCAGAGTCTCAGAGCACGATCTATTGTCTGCTTTGATATTGATTCTTATTTTGATTTATATGCGTAGTTTTATGCAATATTATGATGATACTTGCTAAATTTTCGGCTCACGTTTTCTTTTTCCCCTTCAGAGTAGAAGATTTGGATTTACTGCAAGAGTTAGACAAGATTCGATGTGGCACTGCATCATTTCGATGAGTATTCTATCCAAATGATTTAGATGGAGTTGGTCGTGTCTGATTTCTTGGTTCGATATTTGTTTGGTGGTTTCCCCTTATGACGGTTCATAGGGTAGGTCGTTTGTATTTGTCTGAATGGTTGTTTGATGAGATTCTCTATGGGTGAGATTATCAGGTCTTGTATCTTAGATTAGTCACACTTGAATTTGTAGAATTCAGTGTTTATTATTGTAATTTTTTGAAATTTTTGACTTTATGAGTAATAATTACTAAGACCTGCGTAGTTTCGGGTCATGATGTTTTCTCACTTATGATGTTATTTTAAATTTTTTTATTATTTATTTTAATAATATTTGTAATAGTATGGTAGAACATATTTGAGATATTATTATTATTATTAAATTAATATAATTATTTATTATTTTAATTTTTATACGTAATATATAAATCAATCAAATAATTTTTAATCTAATGAGTTTAGTATTATAAATTACAGAATCCATTCAAACTAAAACAACTCACACATTGTTGATTTGAGATATTTGTCTCAACTAACAGTTTTGTAAAAATTCAAACCTCAATATAAAGTTTGATTTCAGATATCCTTTTACTTATCAAACCAATCCGTATTTACCATACTATTATATTTTAATAATTAAAAACTCAACTATTATAAAAATAATAAAATATAATATTTAAAAATATCATAATAAAATATGAAATTTTAAAAAATATATATTTGTGCTATATACTTATTTTTAGAAATATATGAAATTTGTTAACATTTGAATCTATGTTTATAATGAATTCGACCCGAGGCACCAGTCACCCAGCATGAATCGCTCACACGAAAAACCTTAACCAAAACTCAACATAAATATTATAAAAATAATGGCATCTATAAAACCGATAAGAAGAAAAACCATCCATCAAAAGTTAAATTTATTAAACCACAAGGTAAGTATATAATATTTAGTATATAAAATATCAAAGGATGTGACCCACATAAAGCGAAGTGTCTCTACCATATAATAAAACTAAATCTTTAAAAACTTTTAAATAACAGAACTAACTCTGAAATTATCTACTTGCAATCTTTTCAACAAAATTAGATTGCTGGTTAGCTCTACAGATCTGTAGTACTCTAGAGTCAATAAAACTTAAGGATAAATTAAAAGACCAAGAAATAATAAAATCAATAAAATAATAAATAATAAAATATCTCATAGGGCAAATCAAGATAACAAGAGAAACATTAATCTTATAAGTTAATTGCACCATATGACATATTATAGGCACGAATCATGATTACAACATGAATCAACGATCGAGAGTTATCTTGGACCCTAAATGTTATGAATGTAACCAGCATTCTTTTGAGTTTAAATTTCAATAAAATTATAAGATTTGTCGAATTCATCTCTCTAGATCTTATTTAATTAATGTAAACAAAAGGCAACGTGTTCACATCCCCGACAGTTGCGTCCATAATACGAGGTACCTGATACTAGTGAGTTTGACATGCAACAATTCCCTTTTCCTAATTTGGTTATAAGAATTACTCTATCAGATTTCTTCTACCCATTGTGGATACTGGAAATAACATCCATCTTGATAATTTCTTTTGCTCCCTCAGATTTCCTTCACCCATTTTAGATATATGAATCAATATATATTCTGACAATTCTTATTGCTAGATCTAGGGATAGGAATTGTTCACTTAGATTCCTTTCACCAATTCCGAGTATAGGAATCAACATTTATAGATGTCAACACTCGATATCTTTTGTCGTAATATCTTTCAATATCACATTATACGATTGTCATATAACTATAGGTATTCATATGAAAATAGACCTTAATTTACTAGAACATGAATTAAATGTTGGACGAACATAGACTTTATTATAGTTTCATAAGTTTTATACTCATTGATTTTGTACTATTTTTTCAATTATTCTCCTTCACTTATGAATAATCAAGACAACTGCAATGTTTAAGGATTATGAAAATAAAGACGTGACTAAGAAAGGATAAGAGAAAATTCTTGAGTATAATAAATACTCTCCATGTAGCACCCTTGTGGTTCAATTGGAATAGATAAGAGGTTCACAGGATTGACGTCGAGAAGATAAGGATTACATTAGATTAGTCATCCTATCACTTATATCAAAATTTCAGGCCAAATCAACATTCTGGACTTAGTCATTTGAATGCTGCTTTGTACATTGCTTGTATGCTGGAATGTAAATTATATCGTAAGGTCTAACCCATAGATTTTCCTAAATAGAATGGTAAAAAATGTCCTACTAGGTCTCTGACCCACAGATTTTACTAAAATTCAAATTTGTCTCAAAATGCGTTTGCATTCGAATGCTACTTCACACGCTAGTCAAACATCGTCTCTTTGCTTTACAAAAAGGCACCATTTTTTTCACAGGATTTAATATATAAGTCCTATAACTCATTCGAAATATATCCACCGAATATATCCTCAAGAACAGATGATTAGGCTTGTAAATCTCCCGACCTACCTCGGGTATACCCTTAGTGTTCGAATACAGTATTGCTCTCTTCATGTTCTAAATTATATATATATATATATATATTTGATAAATATTGCTCATTATTTCTTTTAAAGCATTAAAATAAACATCAATTTTAAAATATCTATTGCACAATATGGATAATTTTTTATTCCAGAGAGAACAAATTAGTATGAAATGCTGATTCAATTAGCATAAAATTTTATATAATTTGATCAAAACTATTAACATAAATAGATATTATTAAAAATTAGGTTCAACTTTTTAGACCAGGTATAATCAAGATAAAAAATGGGCTATTCGACTCAACTTGAATTATAAATTTTTTAAACATATATTTTTTATTTTAATTAAATATTAAAATTTAAAAATATACGGATAAATGATATTTTATATAATTGAAATTGTTGCGTTCGAGGACTTTGATTATTGTACGAACAGAGAAATTTTGAGATTTGTCCGTCGGGTATTAATGTATGCTCAGTCTCCATACGTCTTTAATATGAATCCTGTGCAATCACAAAATAGTGGTCAAAAGATTGGCGGGACTTGTTCCCTAGTATATCCTCCAACGCTCAAGTCATTATCTTTTTTAAATGAGAAAAAAGATAGAAAATATAAAATGTATATTTTTGTCCGAGTGCTTGCGCTCTTATAGTAGCGTTTTAAATAGTGAGAGTGCGTTTTTGGCATCTTTTTATTGTCTGTTTTCTCCGCCTGAAAAAGTATAAGATGATTAATTGATCCCCTTTTCCGTTGGAGAGAACGGGCTTTTATAAAAGTTGGGCGACGGTTAATTCTTCTTATTAATCGTTAGGAAAACTGACGGACGGATAAGTTTTATCCAATTGGCGATTTTAACCAACATCCAAGGTCGTTAGAAGATGAGAGTAAGAAAACCGTCATAGCAGTCAAATTAGTCTCGGCCTAATCACGAAACTGGACTGTTCAAGGGTGTCGGCTAAATTCGCTAAAAGGGGCCGTACAGATGGCTTGGGCCCACAATCTTGTCCTTTCGCTTAAAATCATTTTGGGCCGATTTCTTTTGGGCCGTTGGATACAACACCCACCACTTATGACTTAGCCTTCTAGCATTAAGTCCAAAGACATATTCTGTCCAAGGCTGAAGTGTAATCTGACGAGCTTTATTAGCTCATCGGACAAAAACTTTCAGTCCGAAAGCAATCACCATACGAGGACAATTAGTTCAACGGTCTTTATTCTCGCCGTCAATTGATACATTAAATGCATGTCTTTTCAGATGCTAGACGGCTCATTGGAAACGCGCAAATCATTATTATTGACTTTGGATGATTTGACATGCGGTAGAGCAAATCAATGGTTGACACGTATCAGTATCATTGTGAGGCGCGTCTTTTGAATTTCAAATTCAACGGTGTCGTTTCATGCCTTCTCCTTCCATGAATAGTCTTTCGTGACTTTGTCAAATACATTCGACTCCTTTGTCTGTTGCCGTTTCATCCTCTCCTTTGAAATTTTCCGTCATTTTTTTGTTTGTTGCTGGAGTTTACTCATTCCAGGGGCTCCTAGTATTGAAGATATTCAGTCTATCCTGACTTCTGCTAATGTAGATTACTTTGAGTTCGGAACGAAATTTCAAGTTCTTTGATATATCTCTTGCCTGGAGTAAGTGGACAAGCTTCTTATCCACCAAAGGATTACATTACTGTTTATGAGATCCATATAAAAGGTGGCATCTGATTTCTAATGGTTCGAGAGTTGTATAAAATAATGGTGGAGCTTCATATTCCAATAGCGAGGCTCCAACCAAATGGCATGAGGTATCTTATTTTCTTGTGTATTTTTACCTGAATTCACGGTCTAGCATTCATTGCCACGATCGTGAAAGTTATATTTCATTTTCAACACGGTCAAAATTGGATTACGATCTCTCTGAGGCCAGAGTTTGCTTTGAGTGGAGGAAACCCTAATTCCACAAAGAGGTGAAAAGACCGATTTTTTTATTTGGTGGTTTCCCCTCTATGGGAACTTCAGAGTGAGTGGGGTCGAGTTTCTACTTCTTTTCAAACCGACGTTTTTTTATTATGAGAAGGAGGCGGCTCGAGCTTTGACAGACCTTATTGAGGAAAAGGCTACAACATTTAACAAAAATAAGAAGAACCGATAGCTGTTGGTCGAATCCCTTACTCAGGCAAATTGGAGGCCTGTTGTTGAGGGGTCGAAGGCTCTTCCGGAATTGTCGGTTCGTAGAAAAAAGTATAAGAGAAAGGTTAAGGTCCTCAAAATAAAGGAGTCCTCGGCCAGAGTGTTTGAGGACAAGGAGGCCTCTAAGGCGAAGGCCATTCAAATAAAGGAGCCATTGGCCGTAGCGTCTAAAAATAAAGAGGCCTTGGTTGAGTCTACTTCTGAGGATGAGGCCACCATTGATCAGCTAATAAAGTGAAAGAGCCCGTTTGTCAGATTGGACTCTGCTTCCACGTCTCCTTTGGTCCAAGTTCCTAGGGCTGTCGAACCGGCTAAAGGCAGTGAGCCTTCAGAGTTTGTTGTTGAGGAGGTGGCGGAAATCATGCCGATCCTCACCCCAACTCTTGCCTCATACGGGGTTTCGGCCATTCTACCTTCACTGCCTGAGGAGTCCTTGCCTGAAATTCCCACCACTTTTACTGAGGACACATCTTGGATCAACGAAACTCATTCTGGTGAGGCTGAGGAATGCCGCTACTTGAGTTCCAGGTGACCAGCATGGCTGAAGTGGTCACCTCAGAACTTCATGCAGAAGTTGTAGAGGTGCAGAAGTTGTAGAGGTGCATTCTCCTGAGCCTCGAGAGCTCGAGATCCAACTTGAAGGTGAGATCGAGGGTCAAATCGTTGAGGCAAACGCGCTGCTTCTAGAGAATCCCACGCCCAAGGTTGAGACCGAAGTAGCGCTAGAACCTGTTGTTGGAACATTTGGTTCCGATGCTCAGGTGCCTGTGTTTAAGGGGGATATTATTCCTAAAGGAGTTAATGAGGCGGCAGAGGTAGCTGGTTCAGAGTCTCTAGAGCCGAAGGTCCAAGTGGTTTTGAAGATCCCACAGGTGATGCAACTCTTGGGCATCTCCATCTCTGAGGTATTGTCTGAACTCTTCTTTAACATTCACATTGTTTTCTTTGTACTCGTTAATTTGTCCTGTTTTCTTCGCAGTTTCAGGAAATAGCCAATCGTTTTGCTGGCACTGCCAACCATTTGGCTCATAGCTACGTAAAGAGAGAGAAGCTTTTGTCTGTTGAGGAACGTATTGATCAATTTGAACGTGAGATGGATGACATGAAGCGGAAATATGTCCTTCTTAGAGACCAGAACTTCAAGATTGAGAGTGAACTTTGGACTTCTATTCATCCGGATGATATCACGAAAATGTTGGAGTGCACTATTGGGAAGGTATCAACTTGTGCCCACACATTGCTTAAATGGTGTTCCCTGGTGTTCGTACTTCTATCTTTCATCCGAGGAATGCCAGTGCTCGCCATATGTCTGACGTGTTATGCCTTCCCAGGGACGATGTGGACTCTTGGGAGCCTCTGCTAGAAACTTCTTGGCCTCGTCCTCCTTCACAATAATTGCTTGTATTTTTTTTTTTACTTGTAATCATTTCTCAATATATAAACGAAGATTCTTTCTTCAAATGCACACACTCTCTCTTAGTGTATTTGTTAGTTGGACATTTTATATGTCTGTTTTTAAACCTTACTTATGTTTTTCTTAACTCATGGCTCCTATTCCTCCGATTGACTAGAGGTTGTTAAAGCTTTCGTGCATTGAACTTAAATTTTTTTGGACCATGTTTAGCTGACGATACTTTCTTGAAGGTCTTTACATGCGTACTTCTAAGGAAGCCCTCAAGATTTTAGTCCACGGTCACGTATGGGCCGCTTGATATCATGACCAAGTTTTAATTATCGACCTCGTCCGGATCGCTCAGTTACGTGATTGAATTTTACCGACCACCAAGTATGGTTTACTGTATAGGTGAATGAATTTCACCTGACTTAGAGGCAGTCTAGGTTATACAATTTGGTGAAAAACATGCAAGCACATGGATAAATAAATAATTATAATTTTATTAACAAAATGTTACAAAAATTACAAGCACTCATGATGTAAATCTTACTTGGTCATACATTTAATCATTGATAACAATTTTTGAAGTGAGATGCATTCCAAGTCTGCAGAACTAATTTACCATTCTGGGTAGATAACTTGTATGCCCTAGTCTTAAAAATGGCCGAGACTAGGAATAACCATTCCCAATTAGGCCAAAGCTTATTCTGATCAACATTTTTGCCAGTGGCTTCAATACTCTATATCATTAAGTCTCCCACATTAAACTGTCGTGCCTTTACCTTTTTGTTATTGTATCTAGCAATCTTTTGTTGATAAGTTGCCGTTCGCAACCGCGCTTTATCTCGGATTTCTTCGAGTAAATCAAGATTTTCCCAAAGTCTTTATGAATTATTACTCGAATCGAAGGATTCGACTCGCAAGCTAGGGAGTCCAACCTCTATTGGAATAACGGCCTCAGTCCCGTAGGATACATATAAAGGAGTCTCACGCGTTGGCTCTTTGGGCATTGTTCTATATGACCAAAGGACGGATGAGAGCTCATCCGCGCAGGAGCCCCTAGTCTTTTGAAGTTTCGTATTTAAATCGTGTAGTACTGTGCGGTTGATAACTTTGACTTGTCCATTACATAATGGATAAGCAATGGAAGCATGAACCAATTTCATCTTTAAACTAGCACAGTACTTCGTGAAATGTTTGTTGGTAAATTGGGTCCCGTTATCGATTATAATAATTTCGGGCATACCAAACCTACATATAATATTTTGTCGGACGAACTCAGTCGTGTTCTATTCTGTAATTCTAGCGAGTGGGACTGCTTTGATCAATTTTGTGAAATAATCTATCTCAACAATTATGAACTTTCTTTATCCGGATGCAATGGGAAGTGGTCTGAGAATGTCAAGCCCTCATTGTGCGAATGGCTATGACAACTATAGAGCTCGGAGTTTCGTATGCAGCCGATGGGTAAGGTTCCCATACATTTGATAATTCTCACATTTTTGGATGAAATCCGTAGTATTGTACTTCATGGTAGGCTAATGATTTCCTTACCTTATAAGTTTGAAAGTAAGGTTCTTACCTCCAATATGGGATCTGCAAATGTCGAGGTGTACTTCTCCGATGGTATAGTCAACTTCTTCTGGCACGTGACACCATAGGTATGGGATGTAGTATCCATGTCGGTACAATTTTTTATCCATAATGGTGGACCAGCTTGCTATCTTTTCCAAGCGCTTGGTTTCATCTGAGTTCTTTGGTAATATGCCGTCGAACAAATACTTCACATAAGGAGTCATCCAGTTATCGGCATCGGCTATCTGCATGATTTCTTGGTCGGGGTCATTAATGCTAGGAACTCTAAGAACCTCACGCATTTCTCGTGTGTCTTGTTCTGCGTCCCTGGTCGATGCAGCTCTTACTAGTCAGTCAGCTTTCCCATTTTCTTTTGTTAGAATGTAGATCATCTCCATATTGTAAAATGCTGAATTAGACTTTGGACCTTAGAAAGATATTGGAAAAGTTGTGGATTATTGGCTTCAAAATTCCCTCAGACCTGATTAATAGCCAAATTTGAGTCACTATAGACGGTAAAGTTTATGGCCGAACATTCGGCTAGCAAGTAATGCCTCGTACTTAGCAACATTATTTGTTGTTGAAAATTTGATGGTCATTAAATACTGTATTTCTGACCTATCGGATGTTCTTAGTACCACTCCAATTCCACAACCAACTTGCATCGAAGAGCCGTCTACGTGCAAAGTCCATGTTGGAGTATTTTAGTGACCATCGGGCTTAGTAGGATTAAAAGTTTCCAGACCTGGGGTTGTTTCAATAATGAAGTCTGTGAGGGCCTGACATTTTAAGGACGGCCTCGGTCGAAACTCTATGTCAAACTCTCATAGCTCGATGGCCCACTTGACCAATTGTCCTGATATATCTGACTTTTATAGAATTCTTTTCAGTGGTTGGTCAGTGAGAACGATAATTTTATGAGCCTGAAAATATGGTCTGAGTTTTCTGGCAGAGTATACAAGTGCCAAAGCTATCTTCTTGGCACGAGAATATTGAGTTTCAGGATCGGCCAAGATTTTAATGACATAATATGCAGGGCATTATCGATCTACTGTTGTCTAATTAGGACCGAACTCAAAGTGACTTCAGACACAACCAAATATAAATATAGCTCCTCGCCCTATTGAGGAGAAGTCAATAGCAGTGGTTTCGAGAGATATTCCTTGAGTTCTCGGAATGTAACGTCACATTCGGTAGTCTACTGAAAGCCTGCGACCTTTGTTCTCCACAGAGTCTTAAAAAAGGACAAGTATTCTCAACCGATTCGGCTAAGAAGCAGAGTGCTGCTAGCCTCCTAGTTCATTTTTTGACTTCTTTCACTATTTGAGGTGGATTAATATCAAGGATTGCCTTAATCTTTTCAGGATTTGTTTCTATTTCTCAATGTGAAATAATGAAGCCTATACATTTTTTTGATGTAACTCTGAACGTACACTTAGTTGGATTAAGTTTTATCTGGTGTGCTCGAAGGAACTGAACGCCTCATCCAGATCACAAATATGGTCCACATATACTTCCATATTTTATCCGATCTGTACTTCGAATATTTTGTTGACGAGTCGTTAATAAGTTATTTTGACATTCTTTAAACCAAAGGGCATAAATTTATAATAGTATGATCCTTGGTTGGTAATAAACGTCGTGTGCTTCTCGTCTTCTAGGCTCATTTAAATTTGGTTGTAACCCGAGTACGCATCTATGAAACTTGATAGTCCATATCCAGATATTGAATCTATAAGTAAATGAATCATTAGTAATGGGAAGCTGTCATCCAGACAAACTTTATTGACGTCAGTAAAATCAACACACATTTTTCACTTTTTATTCCTTTTTTTCACCATGACCATTTTTGACAATCAATTTAGGTATTAAACTTTTCTAATGAATCCAACATCTAGTAGCCTCTTTACTTTCATACAAATAATAATCAATTTTTCAACTGAATAATTCCTTCGTTTCTGTTAGACGGTGTCCCTAGCATGTCGCTAGGTGTCCAGGCCAAGACGTTGAATTCTGTCGAATAAAATTGATAATTTGACCTCCGAGGGGTTCGGATAAAGTATTTCCAATCTGTATGCATTTTTCTAGATCATTGAGATTCAAAGGAATTTGATCTGTTGACTTTCTAGATTGGGCTTGCAACAACGTGGTCTCATCACGAAAGTTAAAGTCTTCGATCGGTTGACTTGTGGGCATTTGAGTAACTTGAAATAGGTAACATATCCACCTGATTATCTGATCACCTAAGACTTCTTCAATGCCAAATGGGGTCAAAAATTTTATCTTTAGATAAGGGATTGAGGTCATTGCTCCAAATGCTATTAAACAGGGATGTCCGAAGATGGTATTGTAGACCGATGGATGGTCCACAACCAAGAAGGAAAGCATCTTGGTGGCCATCCTTGGATAGTTACCTAGTGTGACTTCTAGTTGAACGACCCCTTGTACGGGTGTTGGTTCGTTATCCAGTTCGTATAAGGATCCCTCCGAGACCTTCAATTGGCTTCTTTTTAATCCGAATTTAAAGTACGCAACAAGATAAAGCAAATTCTTAAAACTTTTATTATCAATAAATACTTATTTCAATTGGTAGTCTATATTACCATCAGAAACAAGTGCATTTACAGCCAATGGGTCGGAATGTGCAGATATTATATGAGTTAAGTCTTTATCACTAAAACTAATAATATCATTTTTATTTTCTACCCTTAGTTTTTTGTGGCCGAGGGCCATTCTCAAGTTTTTTGAAATATCATCCCGAGCGAGACGCGTAGTAATCATACTTACAACGTCAGCTGCCACTTTGCTCCTTGGATGCTCGGTCTCATCTCCATCTGCTTCGTCGGAAGCCTGTCCGAGTATTTGCAGAAATCAATTGAGGTGTCCCTTTTAGATTAGCTCATCAATTTCCTTCTGCAGTGTCCTATAGTCTTCAGCATTCTGGCCTCCACACTGTTAGTAGTGACAATATTTCGACTGGTCACCTTCATCAGGATTTCTTTAATGCCTTTGGTCATTTGAAGAATTTTTTATTCTGAATTTGTATTAGGATGTTGTTGCGAAAGTCATTTAGGAGAATCAGATCTTGATGTCTAAACTCCCTTCTAGGTGCTGGCTTGGACTTTTATTATTTCCTTGATCCTCAGGGACCCATATTATCCTTGTTTTTCTTCTTCCCCTCTACCATTTTTTGGTGAGGCTAGTCCCTTCGTTCTGGCCATTTTACTTCATTGGTTTCTTCAGCTGCTATATAGACTGAGTAATGACTTCAACCTCTCTGAAGGTCTGTGGGTTCTTGAGAGCCAAATACCTAAAAAAGTCGTTAGGCTTCAATGTGGATATAATTGCGCTAAGCTTCACATCTTTTGTGAGTTTTGGATTTTTTTTTTCTAGCCTCAGTCGTGAACCTGGCCAGGAACTGTTTCAAACTTTCATTTGGCCCTTACTTAATTTGGGCCAAATACCATGACTGCTTCTCCTCCCTTCTACTAGAGGCAAATTGGGATAGGAAACCAATGACCATATTTGGAAAGTTCTAATGGAGTTCAGTTGAAGCCGATAGAACCATGCTCGAATGTCCCCTTTTAGGGTCAGGAGGAAGTAAAGACACGTCGTTGCCTCATCTAATCCTTGAAAGCTCAAAAGAGTATAGTAATGATCCAAATGATCCATATGATCAGAACTTCTATCGCATGGATCCAGAGCCGATATCTTGAACTTATGTGGGAGTAAGTGCGTATGGATCTCCATGTAAATGGAGATCTCTGCAAATCAACAGCTCTTCCTCCTGTGTCTTCTCCAAAGACACGTTAACAAATCCTTTCAACTTTTTTTTTCTATATGTGGAGGAGCTGTCATTAAAGAAATTTATCAATTTAGAGGGGTTTTGCGCAGACTAAGAAACTGGGTAGCTCATAGCCCTTGGAGGACTTTCACTATGAGAAGGTCTTTCCTAATATGTAGGCTCCTTGTTGTCACAAGAGTGATTGAGGCTTTCGCCTCTCAGTGCTATCATCTCAAACTCTAAAGCTTAGGTGACCTTCAAGTCACGAAGGGACTTTATTACTTGAGGCTACTTGAATCCCGAGGTCTTCCTATTGGCAAATCTTCTTAGAAGAGTATTTTCTTCATCTATTCTTTCTCTTAGACGTAGCGGTTTGGGAGGCTGAGGACGGAACCCCTTTTGGCCGCTTGTCCAGTCGCATGCAAATGGTTTGGACGGCCTTAGAAATGTCGTCTATTTTTTTCGCAAGCGCATGCACACAAGATTCAGGATGGTCATTCATTCGATCACCCACGGGAGGACAGTTGCCACATGAAGTGGTGTCTCTGATGGGTACACTAACTTATACTCTAGTGTTTACTATATTGTTATTAAGATTGTGGTTATCAGACTTTTAGTCACATTCCTACAGACGATGCCAATTTTACATTTGAGAATTTTGATTGTTGTACGGATAATGAGATTTTGAGATTTGTCTGTCGGGTGTTAAGGCGTGCTCGGTCTCCATACGTTTTTAATATGAATCTTATGCAATCACGAAATAAAGGTCAAAGGATTGACGAAACTTATTCCCTAATATATCCTCCGACGCTCAAATTAGTATCTTTTTTAAATGAGAAAAAAGATAGAGGATGTAAAATGTATGTTTTTATCCGAGAGTTTGCGCTCTTATAGTGGTGTTTTATATAAAGAGAGTGTGCGCTCTTGGCGTCTTTTTTATTATTTGTTTTCTTTGCGTGAAAAAAGTGTAAGATGATTAATCGATCCCATTTTTGGCCGGAGACGATGGGCTTTTATAAAAATTAGGTAACGGTTAATTTTTTTTTGTTGAACGTTAGGAAAACTAACGAACAGATTAGTTTTATCCTGATGACGATTTTAAGCAACGTTCGAGGTTGTTAGAAGATGAAAATAAGGAAACCGTCATGGCAGTTAAATTAGTCTCAGCCTAATCACAAAACTGGACTGCTCATGGGTATTGGCCAAATTTGATAAAATGGGCCGTGCAGATGGTTTGAGCCGTTGAATTTTGTCCTCTGGCTTAAAATCATTTTGGGCCGATTTCTTTTGGGCTGTCGGGTACAACACCTATCAGAAATATTTTATATAAAAAATTTTATTTAAAGACACATAAACAATAAGTTAATCTAAATTTTATACATTTAATTTATATTTCTAATATTTTTATACTTTCTAATATTAATATATAGTGATTCCTTTTAGCTCATGTACTTGCGTCATCCTCCCACGGCCGACGAGAACCCCCGGCCCCGCTTAGGTACCCGCAGCTGCTACCATTTGCCACCAACCGCCGACGTTGGGCACTCATTGGCTCTGCAGACCGCCAAGACTGACACTGTGCCAGCCACCGACCCACAATCCTTCGCCGCCGACGGCACCGGTGGCAATCACTTGCCCAGACCTGTCGCCATCTCCACTGCAACCAGCATCCCACTATCGGTCACCACTTGGTTATAAAGTCCATATCAAAGTCCATATCTATCATTATCTCATTTGTTAAATATCAAAAATTTAATGGATAAAATTTAAAATTTTAAAAAATTACTTAAAAAATTATTTTTAAAAAAATTTTCCTTGAGGTTAAATATTTAAGCAACGTCAATACTTTAAAATATATATAAAAATTATTATATTAAAATTTTATTCTAATACGTCATGGATCTAAGTCTTTAACGGATTTGGACTCAACTAGTCATCGGGTTAGTACTTATGTGAGACCCAGTCTCCATGTTTTGTGGCTTGGATCATGTATGCCACAATAAAAGATGAAGAGTCAGAGAAAAATGACGAGACTCGCTCCCTAATTTATCCTCCAAAACTTAAATAAAAAATCTTTCTTCCGAAATTAAGAATGTAAAAACGGAACCTACTAGAAATGATGCAAGGAAGAAAATTTTTGAGTTTAACTTGGAGGTACACTCGGCGTGGAATGACTTTTTGTTACAATGCGCTCGTGGAGAGCGACTTTTTTGACCAATAGGTTTGCAAAGAACGAGCAGTAGAAAAGGGAATGATGCTTGATTGGTTCGAAAATGGTATTGCTTGTGTATATTTGAGCACCTGAGAGAACGTCCCTATGGAATGTGTCCCTAGGATCTTTTATAGTCACCTGACCTCGCCACCCTTCCTTAGGCGGTTAAGCTGGCTGCCAACTGCCTAGGAGGATCCTTTTCATCTGTTAGAAGATGTCGGCACCATTTAGGACAATGACGATTGGAAGGAATGATTCCTTCCTTCCCTACGGAGAGGCCTCACATCGTGAATACTAAGGCTTCCATTGTGAGGCATACGCTAATTTGGAATTTTCACTTCTGAGGAGGTTGTCATCTGGGGAAATACTTTGCATTGTGATTAATTAGGACGACTAATCTGTTGCGCTCGGGAAAGGGTTCATGGGCGGCATTCGGTTTGGGCTGCATTCGGTTTGAGCCGTATTCGGTTGTCTAAAAGCCATCTTCGATCAATTGGAGAGTTGACCATTCTCTCGACCAGCGAGCCACACTTTTCCTGGGCTGATCGCCTTTTTTTAACTCGCTCATTTCAACCGTTCCCATCACATTCAATGGTAAATATAGAATATATCAAGTATATATCTTCAAATAGATGCATGCCCCCTAAATCTTTTGGAATTATAATTCTCACATGGACCTTATATTTTTTTATTAGAATGAAATAAAATAAAAATTAAATAAATTATTTTTAAAAAGTAAAAAAAGATTAAATTAAAAATTAATTTTTTAGTATTTAATATATAATAATATTTTAAAAAATAACAAATAAATTCATATAAAATAATTTTTTCACCTTTACCTAAAAAAAAAATATTTCAACAAATATTAGAATGCTTGGATTAAATTTGATAAAAATTAGATCACCTAATTGGCTTGATTCTACCGACACTAAAATTTTTTAGATTTAATTAATATATATTGTTGCGTTCTGGATCCGCCGGGTCCAGTCGGATCCGTGGTTTCCTGGCAACACAAATATGTAAGGTGTTGGACACGAGAGGAAGATTGAGACCGGATCTTTTACGTGAAAAATCTCCTCTGGAATGGGGAGGAAAAACCACGAGGCTAGGGCCTTGAAAATGCTTCACTATTTGGGTTGAAGTATTTACAAAGTACAAGTGTCGGGGTTAATCCCTTCCTTGTCTGTTGTTTTGTATCTCTTTCTTAGGGGGTACCGCTCGGTGGAAGGCTCTATCACTCTTTCACATTCATTTCGGGCAGGAAGAGAGAGATTCGAAATTTGAAAGAAAGTGGGCCTTTTGCCTTTCTTCTGGAGCCAATTTTGGGGAAAGAGAATCCGGTCTCTTTGGGAGGGACTTTACTGGGTATTTATAGGGAAGACCAGGCTGTTGGGAAGGAGACACGTGGCAGCCATCGGATGGCCCAAATACTGTGCAGTGTCCCACTGGCCTCATTAATGCTGCTGACGTGCGCAGGAAGGCATGCGGCTCGCGCCGCTGGTAGGCCTAGGTGTGTCAGTCAAGCAGGGCCTAGGCGTCAGTCTTGATTTGATCAGGCGTGCTCTGTCTAGATGGAGACTGGCAGCGGTTGCAGGTTTCCTTGGGAACCGGCGAAATCGCTTAGCTGGCATCCTTGGCCGAGCATAGGATAGTCCTCTTTCATGGGTGGAGCTCCTCATGAGTTCGCGGACTCGTAAGAGGAGGCTGTTCTTGGAGGATCTTCTGAAAAAAGTCCAGGAGCCTCTTCTTGACCTCTCGGGCGATCCTGAGACTCAGTAGGGCTTTTAGGGTTCTCGGTCCTTTCCGTGTCTGTGCACTTGGGTGTCGCTGGCATTGTCCTCGAGCTTCTTGATGAGCGGACGGGACCTCTTGGGCTTCTACCGTGGTCTTGGTCTTTGGGCCAGTGGCCTCTCGGTTGGGCTTTTCTTCTGGGCCGTGTTTTTATGGGCCTTTATATTGGGCCCAACATAGCCCCCCATGCCAAAGGACCCGAGGTTTTCGGTCGTTTGGCATGATGTCGCTGGTCTTCTAGAGGGCTTGGCGGCTTTTTGCTTGATTGTGGCTGTGCGCGTACTCATGACTCGACACGGACGTTTCCGAGTAGGTTAGAGTACGACAGTCTATGTTCCGGATCGGACCCTCTATGATGATCGTCCGAGCACGTGCGCCCTTGTGAACAGTACAGTGTTGAGCTCGATGGGAGGCGGTTCCAAGGCTTCTTCTGGGTCCGAGGCCTTTTCACCACCACCGTTTCGCTTCCCTGTGGAGCATTAAATGTGGCATTCGGTTGATGTGACGCGCTGACAGGCGCCTTAGGAAGGAAAGGCCATCGTCCTTCTAAAACGAATGGCCAGTCGACGCGTGGCAAGGGTAATGAGTGCGCCTTTTGCACTCTAGGGCTTATTTAAACGCCTCCTTGCTCCGATTTTTCATCTTCGTGCCTGCTTTTTGCCTTCTCCTCTGAGTGTTGAGGCCTTCCTTTTGTCCTTCATTCGAGTTTCTTCTTCACTTTTGTTTTCGGGCGTTCATGGCGCCTGGGGTGAGAGAGATTGCCTCCACGGTGACGCTTGACAAACTCACGGAGATTCGAGCTCGATATCGAATCCCTGAGTCCACAGCCATGATGATTCCGGAGTCGCACGATAGGGCATTGTACCCTCAGGATGGCTTCATTACCGTTTACGATGTCCACCTCAAAGGTAGGCTACGGTTTCCCATCGCGGAGGAGCTCTACGATATTATGAGGGCACTCGGGGTGCCTCTCGCCAGGCTTCAGCCAAATGCAGTGAGGTATCTGGTGTCCTTGTGCGTTTTCTTCCGGTGTCACGAGAAGCTCTTGAATGCTCTTACGGTTAAGGTGATGTTCCGCTTTTTACAGAACCTTGACTGGATTGTAATGACTCCCCGCCCAGAATTTTCCTTGATGTGCGGAGGTAACCCGGACTCCATGAAGCGGTGGAAGGATAAGTTTTTCTTCCTTGGCATCCACGAGCACTGGGCCATCCCTTTTAAGTGGGGGAAGGTGGCTTGCCAGTACAGCTCTGACCCTTCGAAGGAGGACAGGGAGAATGCGAAGGTGTACACGGACTTGGTGCTGGCCAATCTGTGGACCTTTCACTTGAACAAGCGCAACATTTGGCTGTCCCCTGAGAAATTCGTGGAAGCCAAGTGGGTACCGCGGGCTGAGGCTCCTGGCACGACTTCTTCCGAGAAGTCCAAGGAGGGACTGAGGAGGAGAGCTGGGACACTGAGGATCGGGGGTTCCATTGCTGAGCCCTCCTCCAGTGTTGATGATGATTTTGACATCGATGACTTTAGTGACGATGACGTGGCTGCTCCTCTGCTTAAGAGGTCGGGGACTGGTTTTTTGCCTGAGTCCTCGGGTCTGGAGGCCTCGGCTTCACTTCCACTGCTAATATTTTGGCCGAGTCCTCAGGAGCCATTGTACAAATCGCAAAGCTTCCGGACGTCCAGCCCTTCTATGATGACGACGATGATGATGTTCCTCTGATTAAGAGGCCGAGGACTGGAGTCTCTCTTCCGGGGTCCTCGGGATCTGAAGGTCTTGTCTTCACTTCCACTGCTAATCCTCTCGCTGCATCCGTGGGGGTGCTTGTTCAGACTGCGGAGCTTTCGGTCGTCCAACCCCCCGGCGATGATCTCGTCTTCGGAGCTCCTGCTGATTTGCCTGGTGACGTCTCGGACAGGATTGATCACCCTTCCGAGGACATAGGAGGCGGGAGTGTCGCGGTGGACTCTGAGAGGGGGATGATGGCTGAAACGGTCCGAGAGGTGGTGGAAGTCGAGGACCTAAGTGTCAATGAGCTCATGCCCCTCGATCCTTCTGAGCACCCGACTAGGGTCGAGGTTGAGCGGTCGTCCGAGCTTCTTGGGGACGTTGATTTTGAGGCAGGCTCTCCGGTGCCTTTTATAGCCGCTGAGTTCGTATCTGAGGTGGCGCCTGCGGGGCCTAGGAGCGGTCTTCAGGAGTCCGAGACCCATGGGGAGCGTGGCACAGGGGACGATCCTCTCGTTTCTAAGGTAATCCATTGTTTCCCTTTCTGCCTTGCTTCCATCTGTCCGTATTTTGACGGACATTTCTCCTGCAGCTCCAGGGCCTGATCAAGGGCCTCAGTGAACTGGTGGGAGTGATTGCCCAATCTCGTCTGAAAATGGGGTCTTCGAGGGCCGCTCATGAGGCTGCGCAACGAGCGGAAACGGAGCTGGCTGAAGCTAAGGAGAAGATTGTTTCTTTGGAGGACACTGTCAAGCTACTGCAGTTTTGGTAGGGCCTTCTTCAGGATCGAATCCTTCGCCAGGAGGAGAGGTTGAGGACGTCCGTGCAGATTGCCGAGATGGCCCCAGTGTTGGACGGCAAGTTCTGGGACGGCATCCGCATGTGCCGCCAGATGGCACGACTGGTCCGTCCGCGATTTCCTGTAGCCGTCCTTGATCCTAGGAACGCCAGTGCCTTGAGCGTAGAAGACTTATACGGCGTTGTTAATAGGCCTTTCCATGGACCTCCTTGGGCAGGGCCTGATGGTGAACCTCTTACGCCCGAGGAACCAGTTCCGACGGACCAGGCGGAATCTTCAGGAGCCCAAGAGGCTCAAGGAGGGAGCTGAGGGGCGCTCCCTTGATACGTTGTTTCTTTTCTCATTTTGCTACACTTGTACACAAATTCATTTTTATGAATGAGACTTGTCCTATTTGCATCAGAGCTTCGGACGTTTCTTTTGTCTCGTTTGTATGGGCGTGTCTCTTTTTTCTCTTTCCTTTTGCACCGCGATGTACGGCACCTAACTCTTTAGCTTTGAGTGTGTGACCTCTTTAAGGTGCTCGACCCTTTAACTTCTTGGGTTTGGGTGTGCGATACTTTTTGGGACTTCTAGCTTTAAACCCTTTGGCTTTATTTTTGTTGCCCGGCCTCTGAGACCGCTCGGTCACAGCCGAGTTTTTGAGTTTTGACCTCTGGGGCCCGGCCTCTGGGACCGCTCGGTCACTGACCCGAGTTTTGTTGCACGACCCTTCCGGGGTTCGACCCGGCAGGGCCGCTCGGATTGGCGGCCGAGTTTTTTTGAGTTTTGACCTCTGGGGCCCGGCCTCTGGGACCGCTCGGTCACAGCCAAGTTTTTGTTGCCTGACCTCTGGGGTCCGACCGCTCGGACCGCTCGGCTTGGCGGCCAAGTGTTTGTTGCCTGACCTCTGGGGTCCGACCCTTTGGCCGCTCGGCTTGGCGGCCGAGTTTTTGTTGCCTGACCTCTGGGGCCCGGCCTCTGGGACCGCTCGGTCCAGCCCGAGTTTTTGTTACTTGACTTCTGGGGTCCGACCGCTAGGGCCACTCGGCTTGGCGGCCGAGTTTTTGTTCGCGCTGCGAGTTGCTTCATCGTTGGTGAGGGAGCATGAGAATGCTTCAGAATAGGCATAATGAAAGGACATTTTCATTGATGTACAGGTTTTACATTGAGTGGCCTCCAGGGCCTTTTCTCTCTTTTTTTTTTTACATCAGTCCGCGCGCTTGGGCCTTCATACTCCTCTTTTGTCGTCTCCTTGGTCATTGCGACAGCTACGTTTGGCGTTGGCCTCGCCGGTATTGGCGCCCCCAGCGGGTGGTCAGGCGTGCTCTCCGCCCATTATGGCCTTTCCCTTTGAGCGGCGCGACCGGGTGCGTCCTGCTGTTCCGGGGCCACGCCCAGGTCATGGCAGGAAGCGGTCGAGATAGCCCTCCATTGCGAGCCGCTCAATTGCAGCCTGGAGCTTCTGGCAGTCCTCGGTGTCATGGCCACGGTTGCAGTGGTAGTGGCAATACTCCGACTGGTCGCCTCCCTCTGGGTTTTTCAGCGCCTTGGGCCATCTTAAGAACTCCTCGTCCCTGATCTGCCTCAGGATGTTGATGAGGGAGTCGGTGAGAGCAAGTGGGCCTGAGGGCCCGTCACCTCCAAGGACCATCCGCTCGAGCTCTTCTTGCCCGGACGGCCCTTGGGTCTTCCGCTGGCCGCTTGCCTTTCTTTTTCCTTCCCCAGTCCACGGGGGCAGGGGGTCTTCTCGTCCTCCCGGCTGACTAGTTTCGCCAGTTTTGGGCCCGAAGACTGTCTTCCAGAGCCTTCTGAGCCCTTTCTTCGTCGGGGCTTGGCTCATGGACTATTTTTTGTTGAGGTAGTCCCTCAACTCGCCAAGAGTCCGCGTCGAGTGTTGCCTCTGGGGCGCTGCTGGACGCGGGCTTTCGGGGCGCGGGCCCCTAGATTGCTCGTCCACCTTCTCTCGGAGAGTGCGGACGGCTCTTGTGAGGCTGTCCACCTTCTGCACTAGCTTGCGTACGCTAGTGCCAAGGCCGCCACTCACTCTGCCACCCGTTGGGAGGCACCTGTCGTAGCGCTCCTCTTCTCGGGTGGACGTACTGTCTTGTCTGCTAATCATCTTCAGGGCGATGGTTGTTCTGCGAGGGGGGAAGCTTGTGAGCTTTTTGTCGATTTTCATTCCCACAGATGGCGCCAATGTTGCGTTCTGGATTCGCGGGGTCCAGTCGGATCCGTGGTTTCCAGGCAACACAAATATGTAAGGTGTTGGACAAGAGAGGAAGATTGAGACCGTATCTTTTACGTGGAAAACCTTCTCTGGAATGGGGAGGAAAAACCACGAGGCTCAGGGCCTTGAAAATGCTTCACTATTTGGGTTGAAGTCTTTACAAAGTACAAGTGTCGGGGTTAATCCCTTCCTTGTCTGTTGTTTTGTATCTCTTTCTTAGGGGGTACCGATTGGTGGAAGGCTCTATCACTCTTTCTGTTATGTTTCGCAGGGAAGAGAGAGATTCAGGGCCGAAAGGAAGTGGGCCTTTTGCCTTTCTTCTGGAGCCAAATTTGGGGAAAGAGAATCCGGTCCCTTTGGGAGGGACTTTACTGGGTATTTATAGGGAAGACCAGGCCGTTGGGGAGGAGACACGTGGCAGCCATCAGATGGCCCAAATACTGTGCAGTGTCCCACTGGCCTCATTAATGCTGCTGACATGCGCGGGAAGGCATGCGGCTCGCGCCGTTGGTAGGCCTAGGTGTGTCAGTCAAGTAGGGTCTAGGCGTCAGTCTTGATTTGACCAGGCGTGCTCTGTCTAGATGGAGACTAGAAGCGGTTGCAGGTTTCCTTGGGAACCGGCGAAATCGCTTAGCTGGCATCCTTGGCCGAGTATAGGGTAGTTCTCGTTCGTGGGTGGAGCTCCTCGTGAGTTCGCGGACTCGTAAGAGGATGCTGTTCTTGAAGGATCTTCTATGGAAAGTCCGGGAGCCTCTTGTTGACCTCTCGGGTGATTCTGAGACTCAGCAGGGCTTCTAGGGTTCTCGGTCCTTTCCGTGTCTGTGCACTTGGGTGTCGCTGGCATTGTCCTCGAGCTTCTTCATGAGCGGACGGGACCTCTTGGGCTTCTATCGTGGTCTTGGTCTTTGGGCCATTGGCCTCTCGTTTGGGCTTTTCTTCTGGGCCGTATTTTTATGGGCCGTGTTTTTATGGGCCTTTATACTGGGGCCTAATATATATTAATATTATAAACAAACACAAAAAAAATACACCTAATTAATTTTTAAATTGATAACAATCACAGGTAAAAGTGATTAATTCAAGTTGATCTAGCACGGATCAAAAATTTTTTTAAATATACATTTTTTTATTTCATGAAAATAAAATATTTAAAATACATTTTACCTAATTATATTTTTATATAATTAATAATTTTTATATTAATTTTGTATTTAAATATATAGTTAACTAGTATTTTGATTTATATATATTATAATTTTAAAAATATTTTATATTTTTAAATATTTTTTATATAATTATGATTTAAAAAATACTCTAAAATAAAAAACATGCCAATATCTCAACCCGTGTTGGCCCAATTTGAATTATTGACTTAGCCTAGATGATCAAGCTGCATCTGGCTTGGCCTTCACAATCTTTTTTATCTAAACTCGGCCAATGTCAGATCCAAGTCTAATTTTGATCAGGTTTAATTTAGAGCAAAAATAAATAATAAAAAAAATCTTGTTATAGTTTTTTAACTATGCAAGAACAAAAATAAAGTAGGAAAATACTGATTTTTTTGGTTCTTTGTTTAAATTTCTATCACCAAAATAATCAAATAGTTAAATAGTAAGTTTATTGAAAATAAGGTAACAATGTCAATTTTCTATTCTATCCTAAAATATAATGTAAAAATTTTAATTTTTTTCTTATTGGAATAGCTATTTTCCCCCATAAACCAAGCAACATAATATTTATTTCATATCATTCGGAATAATCCTTATTCTTAAGTTAAAATCTATTTAATTTTTACTTTATTTTAATCTATCAACCAAATATATGATATAGTAGGTTATAGGTGTGGCAAACCAGCTCATTGTTAGGGATGCAAAAATAAAAATAAAAACCCGAATTAACCGGGTTTTACCCGTTTTGGCTAGGTTTGAATTCGAACAAAACTCGAAATCTATCTATTTGGGTATACCACACCCGAATCCAACCCAAATACATTATATAGATATAACTAGAGAAAAATCATATTCTTACTATCAACTTATATACCGAAATTGTCATGTGAATGGAGGGATCACCGTAATAGACGACAGAGTAAGGAAGGGCTTTGCAAAAAAATATAAGTTATGTAAAGTGACATAACAACAATACACTTCTAAATCTATTAGGTGTGTTGCTTATATGAATCTGATTTTTTTGTTATTCTACTCTGTTTAGTTTCAATATCATATGATAATATAAGTAATTTTAAATCATTTTTATCGCTCAACTCTAAGTTTTATTATGTCTAACTTTTCTTTTCTTTACTCCAATCATAAAGAATTTTTATTCCTCACAAGTGTTCTATTTGGCATACACTTTAATATTCAACAAATATGGAGTAAATATGAGCATTGAAACACAGGTTAGGGTAACTTAAAATGATAAATGATAGGCAAGACCATCAATTCGATGCCGGAAGATATCGGGTCTTTCACCGTCACAAGTTTTGGGGTGGGTGTATTTTCATATTGGAAATTGTGATCATGGTTATTATATAGATTACCATAACATATGGTGATTATTACCGAAACATTTTTTAATACAAATATTTAATATTTTTCTCCGAATTATTAAATTAATCAGGGGTTTATTAGAATAACAAATAACAAGTTAATTTTTATCTGAACAAGATCCAAGAAATTAATATTTATAGACCACATTAACCCAGAGAGAGTGACATTATCCCTTTATAAGAATAATGTCCAGAAAAGGAAGTGCACATTTCTCTGCATGCCACATTACAGTAATAAAATATTGCCATGTTATCGAAAAATATCCATATTAGGAAGCCTGATGTTGACACATATTGGCTACTATTTTGTGATATATCGTCGATATAGAAACGTTTTATAATATTATCACGGTATCATAAAATATTAATATCTAAAGAGCTTGATAACAATATATATCGATCGATTTAAAATATCATTAATATTTTTATTCATGCAATAGAGGAATCATAAATTAGCTAAGAAAGATACTCTATGAATTAATAGCATGTATGATCTTATAACCTCCACCTCTGATAGTAAACAGTGTGTCCACCCAAAAGACAGTATTTAAAATCACATCTCCATTCTTGTACTGCCCTACAAACACCTATCTCTATTGAAACAGTCAATAATCTGGAAAAAGTACTGCGATCATAAGCAAGGAGTGTCACCTCAGTTAGGAATACACAAGCTGATTTTGCAATGGATGAAAGTTGGAACTCTCTCAAGAAACCAGGAACTCAATATATTTGACTTGCAACAGAACTGGTCAATTCTCAAATCTCAATATTAATGTGGAAAGCACAGAAATGAGCTCAAGGATCATGATGCATCCATGAATTACACATACGGTGAGCTTTGAAAGAAAAAAAAAAATCCTATGATACTTGATCCTTTGAAATTCCAATGCAATAAGGAACGAACATTTCACATGTTTCCTAAGACCAAAGACGCGAACAAACTAAAACAACTCGACCATAGAACTTAAAAAATGAAAACAACAGATTTGAAATAGCTCGCAAATGTTTTAATGACTGCTAGAGAACGTGAAATATGCTTGTACAAGAAACAGATCAAAATTCTCAACATGGCAGACTAAATAATCCACCTATCAATTATATAAAAAACCAGAATTCTTACATGCAAGGATAACTGGGAGTGCACTTTCATGAAGACCATGACTTCAAAAGGGCAATGCTCAGCAATTCGTGAACTTGAAATAGGAAAAGAAAAGATACTCACGAGCAAGATTTTCCGTTTCTTCATCTAGCTTCCTAGTATTCAAAGAGCTGCTGCTGGAGGCAGCTCTATTTGTGCCACCAGTTGCTGCCATAGAAAATTACAGTCTCAAACTGAGCACTAAAAACGCCAGAGCACCTGTGTAACCGCAGTTTCAAAAAAATCCAAGAAAATGTGTCACAGGAGAGGCAAGTAGGAGAAGAAGAAATGATAGAGCAAAACACAGAGACCAACGTGCTGCACCTGCTGTAAATTAAGTACGAATAAAATTAATTGAGGTTTTAATAACTTGAAAGACATGGATTGGGAATCCAATGAAGAAAATGGTACATGGATCAATAAACAGAATTACCAAGGCTGATACAAAACTGATGCAAATTTTGAGAAAAAGCAAGAATGGAACCATTCAAACTAGATAAGTCTTGCCTATAAAACTCCATGGAAGACGAGAAATTTTCAAGCTATAATAAAATATATTTCCACCAAATAAAATTACTATATCGCAACAGCATAAAAATCATTGTGTTACCCGAACAGGTATGTAATCTTTTACAATCATAGACCTAACTCCAAGTTAAATGAAGACGATCATAGACCTAACTTCAAGTTGAATGAAGCAATTGTACAAGGACCAACTACTGCTATCTAATTCATCTGGAATGCAGGTTGCATGTTTCAAGTGAAACCAAAGAAAAAACCCTTCAAATCAAACATAAGCAGAAAAGTGAATCATAGGAATCAATAAACCTGATCAAGGCATCAGATCAAAAAGAAGATTTTTTGAGATTTTGGTGTTAGAAATATGTCCCACATGATTATGAATTATTAATTTATTAAATTGATTAAATAATCCTAATAGTTTATATATATAATAAAGAAAAATTTTCTAAAAGACACGCCCGTTCAAGACGTATCCTTTGATGGAAATGATATGTTATTTCCCAATAGATATGTCCTTTAGTGAATGAATATATCTCTTTGAGACATACCCGTTGAGCGAATAGATATCACTTCTCAACGATTATAACTGTTCATAACGCATCTCTTGGACAAAAGGAGGGGTATTTTGGTAATTTTGGAATGGGCCATCTCTCCATCTATAAAGGTAGGTTCTTGGCCATCATTTTAGGGACACACACAACATTTGTTAAAATTCTACAAATCATAAAGAGAAGAGAGAGAAACCATCTCCCGGTTCTTTGAGACAAGAACAATTACGGTATTTCATAAGGATTAACGCTAATGGATTGGTACGTTAAATTTATCTATCATTGATTAATAAATGAAGAAATATGATAATGAAGATTCTGTGAATTAAAGTTATATTTCACTAAAGTTTTCTTACACGTGGTATTAGAAAATTAGTTCTAATTATCGTAATTTCTTCCGATATTTAAAGTTAATTCAAAATTTATGCGTTTTGTTTTCTGTATTAAAGAATTGGATTACAGTGGCGGCGAAAAGCAAAGACCCCGAACCATTATTGGCATCAGTTGTCTGCCGCTGTCTCCCAACTTTTTATGCAGTTCATCTTTTCATCTGCTACATTAAAAAAAAAAAAAAATTCACGGAGGACAAATGAAATTTGGAAAACGGTAGCAGCATAATGACACCAAACATTACACAGTTTCATAATGGATTCAAATGTTTGCTGCCGTTTACGACCACAGTTTGACGCCACTATGATTTCTTTCCACTAAATCCGATGTCGGCCGCTGTAATTCAGTCATTAGTTTCGGCCGACGTGAACAGTTAATGGATTTGGAACCAAAACAGAACGTCGTAACATCACCGGTTTTCGACGATTGAAATCGATTAATGTTATCGGTTGACTGCGGCAGTGGGAGCGGGACCGTTTGTTGCCGTTATTGCCGCCGCAGGGAATAGAAATCTGTGCAGCGACGTTATGGAGAAGAAGGAGATAAACAGTAATGCTGTAAATGTCTCCAGAAGGAAAAAGAAATATATGAAATTATATAATATTTATTTTATATTAAAGGTAAAATAAAAATGAAATAATATATATATTTGTTTTGTATTATTGTAAAACAGAGTTAATATGATATATTAAAATAATATATATATATTTGTTTAAAATAATTGTTTGTTTAATATCTATAATTTAGTTATTTATATGTATGATGTGAAATTTTAATTTGTCATATTATTATGATTAAATGCTATAGATTTATGCAGATATAATTTGTGATATTGTATAAAATAATTATGATTGAATATTTATGTAATAAAATAGTTTGGTAGCCGTTAAAGTGGCCCGACTAAATGATTTTGTAGATGTTAAATTATTAAATGAAAAATTAATATAGTTATCCCATATATTAATTTAATTACTTTGTAAATTTAAAGTGTTATAATTTTTCGATCGGTAGATATTATGGTAGGCCCAAAGGTGCACCAACTTCTACGTGATTGATTAATTGAATATGATAATTAATGAGTATTCATAATTTCAAATAGAATATTGGATACTCAAAGGTAACAAACTTATTTAAATTTTAAAATATTATTAATTATTTCTGTAAGTGATTGAGAATCACTATAATAGTTAAATAATATGTTATAATTACACCCAAAGATGGATTATAATGACGCTGTTTATGTTTTATATTTCTCCTAATTTTATTACTTCAAAGTATTAAGTATGTTAATTTATTACAATATCTGTTCCAATTTTACTACATTCTCACGTTTCTTCTATTTCAATATTCAATGGAATTAATTTTTTCGATTGGCTCGAGCAAGTCCAGTTTTATCTTGATGTGCTGGATCTTGATATTTTATTGCAATCAGATAAGCCTACTACTATTATTACTGATTTAAGCAGTGATAAGAAAAAAAATCTTATTTTAGAGTATGGAAAAAATCAAACAGAATAAATATAATATTTATGAAAATGACTATGAGGAATTATAGTGAGTCTACACTTTTTGAAACTGAAAACGTTAAGGACTTACTGAAAACTATTGAAAATCGTTTTCGATCTGTGGATAAGTTTCTTGCTGGAACACTGATGGCAAATCTTACTACCATGAAATTTGATGGTACTCAAGGAATACATGAACACATTCTTGAGATGACTAATTTGGCTGCCAAATTCAAAACCCTTGATATAGATGTGAATGAATCATTCCTTATTAAGTTTATAATGAATTATCTTCCTCATCAGTACGGATCTTTCCAAATTTATTATAATACTAGTAAAGATAAATGGAATGTCAAGAAATTGGGAAGCATGTTGGTTCAAGAGGATGCAAGACTCAAATAATAATAATTCATTCAATTAATTTAATGGGTTATGGTGGTAAAGGAAAGAAGAAGAGAAAAAGAGAGAGTATTAAGACTGGATCATCAAAGAAAAGGAGCCTCATTCTGGTATAGGGATTCAAAATAAGAGAAGTAATGTAAAGTGTCACTTTTGTAAAAAAATGTAAGACACTTTAAGAATGATTACTATAAAAGAAAGACTTGGTTCGAAAAGAAAGGTGAACCTCTGACTTATATTTATTTTGAATTAAACCTAATTGAAATACCTTCTAATACTTGGTGGTACGATTCAGGCTCTAACATTCATGTTTCTAAATCGATGCAGGGATTCCTTACAACCCAGATACTAAATAAAAATGAAAATTTTATTGTCGTGGAAAATGGTATCAAAGTTCCTGTTTCTACTGTTGAAACCTTTCGTTTATTTCTTAATATTGGAATGTATTTAGATTTACTAAAAACACTTTATGTAACTTCTATTTCTAGAAATCTTATTTTTATTTCCAAACTTGATATCCAAGGCTACTCTTTAAAGTTTAAAAATAAAAGAGTAAATATATACAAAAATAAAACCTTCTTCGGATCCAAAATTCTTTCTGATGGTCTCTACAAAATAAACCTTGGCCAAAATTTTGCTGAAACTCGTCTGTCCACCGAAATCATGACGTTTTGGTCCCTCTCAGCGCCTTGAAAAAGAGAAGATATTTCTCTGCGGACTTCGCCAGAAATTATAATAAGGTTGTCAGGTGCCTTGTGAGTTTCTGTACTTGACCCTGCATCATAATGTTGGAACAAAATGTAAATATATGAATAAAAACTCTTCTTTCTTATGGTATAAAAGATTGTGTCATATATCTAAAGATCGTATGAAAAGGTTTGTAAATAAAGGAATCTTACTTAACATTGATTTTTCTAATTTTGATGTATGTGTAGATTGTATTAAAGGAAAAGAAACCAAACATACAAAGAAGGGTGCCACAAGAAGTTCAGAATTTTTAGAAATTATCCATACGATATTTGTGGACCTTTTGATTCTCCGTCTTTAGGAGGAGAAAAATATTTTATCACATTTATCGATAATTTTTCACGTTATTGTTATATTTATTTATTGTATGAAAAATCTCAGGCTGTAAATATTTTGGAGATATATATTACTGAGGTTGAAAGACAATTAAATAAAAATGTAAAAATCATTCAATCTGATAGAGGTGGTAAATATTATGGTAAATATAATGAATCAAGACAATATCCTGACCCTTTTGCTAAGCTGTTATAAAAATATGGTATACGTTCACAATATACTATGTAAGGTATGTCACAGCAAGAATGGTTTGTTAAGTGGTGTAATAATACATTAATGGATATGGTAAGGAGTATGTTGAGTTATTCCTCATTATCCAAATTTTTGTGGATGGAAGCCTTTAAGACTGTTGTTTATATTCTTAATCGGGTTCCTAGTAAAGTAATTCCAAAAACTCCTTTCGAGTTATGGATTGGAAGAAAACCTAGTATTCAACACCTACATATTTGGGGGTGTCCAACAAAGGTTAGAATGTATAATCCATAAGAAAATAAATTCAATTTCAAAACTCTTAGTGAATACTTTATTGGTTATCCAGAGAAATCTAAATGGTATAGATTTTACTGTCCTAACCATAGTACAAGAATAATAGAAACCGATAATGTCAGATTCTTCGAGCATGGTGAAATCAGTGGGAGTGATATTTTATAAAATGTGGAGATTAAAAAAATTAGGGTACAGGTCCCTATACCCATAATTTCTAAACAAATTGTTGCTCTGACTATTATTGAATAACAGATTGATAATTCTATCCTCCATAATAAAAATGTCACCATTGAACATAATGTAAAAAAGTCACAAGAAGTAGCATTAAGAAGATCTCATAATGAAAGGAGATCTACTATTTCAAATGACTATTTAGTTTATCTACAAAAATCTGAGTATGATATGGGAATATATGATAATCCGATTTCTTTCCAACAAGCCATAGAAAGAAATTATTCTTCTAAATGGATTGATGCCATGAAAGATGAGCTAGAATCAATGGTACATAATGAAGTTTGGCATTTTGTTGAATTCCCGAGGTTTTGCAAAACAGTTGGTTGTAAATGGGTGTTTAAAATCAAACGTGACTCTAAAGGCAATATTAAACAATATAAGGTTAGACTTGTTGTTAAAGGTTATACTCAAAAGGATGGCATTGATTATAATGAGATATTTTTCTAATTTTCAAAAAGGACTCCTTAAGAATTATAATGGCATTGGTAACATATTTTGACTTAGAGTTGTATCAAATGGATGTAAAAAACTACTTTTCTAAATGAAAACTTAGATAAAGAAGTTTACATGAAATAACCTGAAAGATTCTCTATCAAAGGACAAGAGAACTTATTTTACAAATTAAAAAAAATAATATATAAATTTAAACAAGTCTCATGACAATAGTACCTTAAGTTTCATGATACCATTTTATCCTTCGATTTTACAGAAAATATTATTGATCGGTGTATATACCTGAAGGTCAGTAGGAGTAAGTTTATATTTTTGATTCTATATATTGATGATATATTACTTGCAAGCAGTAATCTTAGGTTGTTACATGAGACTAAGGGATATCTCTCTAAAGATTTTGATATGAAAGATATGGGTGAGGCAACTTATATGATAGGAATAAAAATATTTTGAAATAGATCATATGAATTATTGTGATTGTCTCATAAAGGATATATCAAAAAAATTAGAGAGATTTGGGATGGAGAACTATGCAGCCAGTATTGCTCCAATCCAAAAAGGTGATAAATTCAGTTTAATACAATGTCCACAAAATGAATGGGAACGAAATCAAATGAAAGATATTCCTTATGCGTCTGTTGTAGGAAGTTTGATGTATGCACAGACTTGCACAAGACCAGATATAAGTTTTGTGGTTGGTATACTTGGACAATACTAAAGTAATCCTGGTATGGATCAATGGAAAGTTGCAAAGAAAGTGATGAGATACTTACAAGGAACTAAAGACTACATGCTTACCTATAAGAAGTCCGATCATTTAGAGGTGATAAAATATTCAGATTCAGACTAGCTGGATGTTCAGATACCAGAAAGTCCACATCTGGATATATATATTTTTGGTTGGAAGAGCTATTTCATGGAAAAGTGTAAAGTAATCTGTAATTGCTGTGTTCACGATGGAAGCAGAGTTTGTGACATGCTTTGAAGCCACTATGCATGCATTATGGCTACGAAATTTTATTTCAGGACTTGGAATTATTGACAGTATAGTCAGGCCGCTGAAAATTTATTATGATCATTCCGTAGCAGTTTTCTTCTCAAAGAACGACAAGTATTCAAATGGTGCAAAACATATAAAAATTGAATATCTTGCCGTTAAAAGTGAAATTTAGAAACGAAAGGTGTCTATAAAACATATTAGCACCAAACTTATGATTACAGATCCATTAACTAAAGGTCCATCTCCAAAAGTATTTGTGGATCATGTTGATAGTATGGGTCTTTGTCGTTACACATAATGTAACAAAAATTGCTCTGATATTTGATATCTTATATAATATATTTCTGATATCTCCTATTTATTCCATATTGTTCAAACTTAAAGTTTTGGATTAATGATAATAGGAACTGTCTCTCACTAAGACATTATTATTGGATCGTATGAAACTTCTCATTTAAGATTTGATCATGTAATTTACAGGTGTTGTGATATATGGAAGAAACTATGTCGCATAATGATATGGAACCGCCAAGACTCGCATTTGTCAATTACTTGATTATAATATTATGATATATAAACTATTAATGGATTATAATATTACATACTTAAAGTTTATTTTTGATTAATTTAAATAAATATTATTGTTATATGGGCGAAGTGGAAGAATATTAGAAATATGCTCTACATGACATATGAATTATTGATTTATTGAATTGATTAAATAATCCTGATGGTTTATAATATAATAAAGAAACAATTTCTAAAAGATACGTCCGTTCAAGACGTATCTTTTGATGAAAATGATATATTATTTCCCAATAGATATATCCTTTAGTGAATAAATATGTCTCTTTGAGACATACCCGTTGAAGGAATGAATATTACTTCTCAACGATTATGACTGTTCACGACGCATCTCTTGGGCGAAAGGAGAGACATTTTGGTAATTTAAAAATGGTCCTCTTTTCCTCTATAAAAGGATGTCTTTGGCCATCATTTTAGGGACACACACAAGATATGTTAAAATTCTACAAATCATAAAGAAAAGAGAGAGAAGGGCTAACCGAAGGTGGATCGAAGGTCAGCTAAGTGGCGTATGATGGGTACCTAAAGGACTCGTGCATAGTTTTCTAGAAAGGTTGAGCCCGGAAGGCATTCGTGTGTCGTTTGTCCAGAGAGGTCAACTGGTGCATGCCCAATCGGTGCTCATGCGCAGACACTTATATGAAGTTCTGCCTGACACGATTTTAGGGTATCTAAAATTATTTTCTCATATAAGAAATACCACACCAAGAAGGAGAAGAGAGAAAGAGAGAAGAGAAAGAGGTTCAGTATTCGATTGAGGTCTAATTTAAATTTTTTCTTCACCAAGGTTAGGTTTATTATTCTAATATTATTTTTTAGGACATATTATCATTTGATAACTCTTATTTTTCGATATCTTTTATATTGTGGATTACTAGGTGTATTGAATGAATTAGTATTCAACAATTCTTCACTCAATTTTAGGTGCAAGGATTTTAAAGTAGGTTTTTTTATAACCAATATTATTTTATAATGAATTTATTTAAAATTTATCCTATAATTTTTTCTTATTTGAGAAAGATTTTTCATGTTAAAAATTATTGTACGTTGTTTATTTCTTATACTTATGAGTTCGATGATCAACATTTGATGGGGTTTGAATTTGTAATACTGTGCCGAGTGTGCATATTTTGATCGAATTTCAACAAGTGGTATCAAAGGTAGATTTTCAGGATATTGAGAAGCTCATTATTCTGTGTTAAGTAATTTAATAGATGAAATAGTTTCATTTTATAGTAAGAAATATTTTAACCTTAGAAAAAAATGGTAAAAGCACTTCGTCGTAAGGAGGATAAGTTAGAGAAAATGAAGGATGAGGAGTGGCAAGATGTAAGGGATCATACTAATTGTACGATCAAGTTATATTTTACGAATAATACTATTCAAAAAATCATAAACTTGCTAGATCCAGCGGAGGTTTGGATGAAATTTGAATGTTGGTACAAGTCCAATTCTTTGATAATAAAGTTGCATGTGAAAAAAAAGTTTTATAACTTTCGGTTGTCGAAAAGAAGAAGCTTTGAAAAACACTTCAATGAGTTTAATAGGATTTTAAAATAGATATCGGCAATTAATGAGAGGATCAAGGAGGAAGACAAGGAATTGGTATTGCCTACTTTTTTGCCAATCTCGTATAATCATATTGTTATGATGTTACAGTTTGGAAAAGATACTACTGTTTGGAAAGGACACACTTAGCCTTGATGAGATCATCACTTCATTACCTATGAATAAGTTTAGGCAAAAAGGAAGTGTCAAGATTCCAAGGGAGTCAAATCTTATGGTATCTACTAGTGGTCGGAGGCATGAGAGATCGAGCGACTATGGCGGCAAGTTAAGGATAGTAACAACTTGTCCAAGTTTCAGATTATTAAGTGCTTTTATTATGATAAGAATGGTTATATGGAAACAAGATTGCTTCAAAAGAAAACGAGAGAAGAAGAATGATAGCAAGTATCAAGAGAGGAGGGATCATAACGGAAATGATTGAGCCTCTGTCATTATCTGCGGAGACCTCCTAGCTGTACAAGCCAATAGACGAATTGAGTGATAGATAGTAGTTCCTCACACCATATGACATCGAGAAAATTTTCTTTTACCGCTTATACGCTTGGGTACTACGAGATATTAAAGGTCAGTAATGATGTCTTGTTGAGGGCAATTGTTATCGAAAATGTTAGCTTGTGGAAAAGTAACGAGATAAAACTTGTATTGACGAGCGTGCAATGTAACCTAGATATACAGTTGAATGTGATTTCAATCGAGAAGTTCAATAAAGAAAGCTTCCCCATGGCATTTGAAAAAGGTCGATGGAAACTCATTAAAAGTACCTCAGTTGTGGAAAGGAGAAGCAAGTGTTCAAGCTGGTACTTGATGGAGGCTTCAATTGCCAAGGGTGATGCCAAAGTGATCAATAGGTGGATTAGTCAAGGTTGCAGAAAGAGAAAGCTGAGGATGAGTGTATTGTTATATTTTATATACTTATAAGTTTGATGATCGACATTTGACGGGGTTTGAATTTGTTATACTGTGTCGAGTGTGCATATTTTGATCAAATTTCAACATGTGGTATCAAAGGTAGATTTTTCAGGATATTGAGAAGGTCATCATTTTGCATTAAGTAATTTAATAGGTGAAATAGTTTCATTTTTTAGTAAGAAATATTTTAACCTAAGAAAAAAATGGTAAAAGTACTTTAGAGTAAGGAGGATAAGTCAGAGAAAATGAAGGATAAGGAGTGGCAAGATATAAGGGATTATACTAAGTGTACAATCAAGTCATATTTTATAAATAATACTATTCAAAAAATCATGAACTTGTTAGATCCAGAAGAGGTTTGGATGAAATTTGAATGTTGGTATAAGTCCAATTCTTTGACAAGAAAGTTGCATGTGAAAAAAAAGTTTTATAAATTTCGGTTGTCAAAAAGAAGAAGCTTTGAAAAACATTTCAACGAGTTTAACAGGATTTTAAAGTAGATATCGGCAATTGATGATAGGATCAAGGAGGAAGACAAGGAATTGTTATTGGCAACTTTTCTGCTGATCACATATAATTATATTATTACGACGCTAAAGTTCAGAAAAAAATGCTACTGTTTGGAAAGGACACACTTAGCCTTGATGAGAACATCGCTTCACTACCTATGAATAAGTTTAGGCAAAATGGATGTGTCAAGATTCCAAGGGAGTCGAGTCTTATGGTATCCACTAGTGGTCGGAGGCATGGGAGATTGAGTGACCAAGGCAGCAAGTCAAGGATAGAAATAACTTGTCCAAGTTTCAAAATATTAAGTGCTTTCATTGTGATAAGAAGGGTTATATGAAATAGGATTATTTCAAAAGATAACATGAGAAGAAAGATGATAGCGAGTGTCAAGAGAGGAGGAATCATGACAAATGATCAGGCCTCTATTATTATCTGCAGAGACCTCCTAGTTGTATAAGCCAATAGATGAGTTGAGTTATGGATAGTAGTTCCTCACACCAAATGACATCGAAAAATTTTCCTTTATCGCTTATACGCTTGGGTACTACGAGGTATGAAGGGTTAGTAATGATGTCTCGTTGAGGGCAATTGTTATCGAAAATGTTAGCTTGTTGAAAAGTAACGAGATAAAACTTGTATTGACAAGCGTGCAACATAACCTGGATATACAGTTGAATGTCATTTCAATCGAGAAGTTCAATAAAGAAAGCTTTTACATGGCATTTGAAAAAAGTCAATGGAAACTCATTAAATGTACCTCAATTGTGGAAAGGAGAAGCAAGTGTCCAAGCTGATACTTGATGAAGGCTTCAATTGCCAAGAGTGATGTCAAAGTGATTAATAAGCCGAGGAGGAGTGCAAGGGGAGCAAGTCTTTCATGGAGAAGAAGCTGAAGGAAAGTGGGAATACTCCAAGTTCGGTGAACTGGAAGAGGGTATCGTTCAAGTTTGTGAAGGCCAACTCTGGGATTCTTATGGAAGGAAGTTGCTGAAAGGCAAGAGACGATAGTCATCGATAAAGACAAAGGGTTCACCATAAGGTCGTGAAGGAAAAATTATTGGGTTTTGAGCCACTCTTTTATGAGTACCACAATAAACAGAAAATTATTAAGAGGAAGCATGATATTTATGCATGAAACGCTTAGATAAAGATCTCAAGCAAGGATTGCACGATATTCGTGTCAGGTCGGCCAATAGTCGGTCGAGGATCTACTAAACGACAAAGGAAGTTGAAGGGTCGTGGACATTTATGCAAGAATCGAACGATAGTTGGTCAAAGATCAGTTAAGTGGCGCATGATAGATAGCTAAGAGACGCATGTGCATAATTTTTCTAGAAAGACAGCCTGAGAGGTGATTGTGCAACTTTTATCCAGAGAAGTTGTGCTTGATTGATGCTTGTGCACTACCATTGATATAAAGTTGCACTTGATGCAATTTTAGAATGTTCAAAATCATTTTCTCACACAAAAAGTACCGTATGGAGAAAGAGAAGAGAGAAAGAGATAAGGTAAAGAGATTTGACATCTAATTGAGATTCGATTTGAATTCTAATCTTTACTAATATTGATTATTGTTCTAATATTATTTTTTTAAAACGTATTACCATTTGATTGCTCTTATTTCTCAGTATATTTTCTTTTGTGGGTTGGCAGGTGTGTTATGTAAGTTGGTATTCAACCATTTTTCATTCAGGTTGTATTGAAGGGGAGGGAGTTATTTTACAACTAATACTATTTTATACTGAATTTATTTAGAGTTTGCCCCATAATTTTTTCTTTAATTGAGAAATATTTATATATTAAAAATCATCATATATTATTATATTTTTTATACTCACAAATTTAACAGGAGGCTCAAGTTTATTCTGTCACGCCGGATGTACGTGTTTTTGTTGAATCCCAACAGAAAAAGTGTTTATAAGATTTTGAGTTTTTGATCCGCATAAATTAAATCTCATTTAATCTGAAGAATCGGTGCCTTGATCTTTAACTACTAAAGGGAAAAGGAGAACCTAAAAAGAAAACATGAACTTGTCCAAATTAATCTCGAAAGATAATTCTCTAATTCCCTCGAGGTGAAACCAAATATCAGAGAAATATAGCAGCCGTTCACAATCATTCAAGTCAATAAAATTTTCAAAAAGAGAAAATGTTAGAAATAGAAAATTCCAAGTATGGGAGAAGAGGGATGATATACCTTTTCGAATGGTTTCGATTCGGTGCCAGCTCGACTAGCGGCGTCGACGACCCTGTCGTCTTTCTTGGCAGCGGCGGTCGGAGCCTTCCTGCGGACAACCACCAGCTCCAGGTCCCGAGTGATCGCTCCTATTCCTGCCATCTCCGCTTAACCATCGAGGGATTGTGGCCCTGCTCATAAAATAACACAGATACTAATACCGAAGGAAAAAGTTCAACAACCAAATATTTCTTAAAAAAATATTCAAAGTTTCCCAGTTTATAAGAGAAAAAACTTCAAGTCGAATTTTTGATTTTGTTGTTGCGTTTTCGGATCCTGTTTGTTGCACGGACGGAGATCCAAACGTGCCCTCAAACCTTTCCACCGTATAGACGAATCCGAATCCGTGCAATACAAAGTACTCGGATGGTTCTCTTTGGTTAAAGGAAGTGTTTTTAAGGACACAAGTATGAAACTTAGAAAGAGAAAAAGAAGGCAGTAGCACGTAGTATTTTTATGTAGAAAATTTTCTCTTAAATGAAAGGGAAAAACTTACGGAACCCTTGGTCTATAAATGATTTCACTATAGTGATTTTGACTACAAATAACTCAAGTTTGTAGTGCATGCAAGAAGAGAAGCAAAAGCAGGACGCAGAGAGCAAAAGTTGTAATTTAAGAGCTTAAAATATATTATATAATTTCATTTTGCTTATACTTTTGAATTAATATTCAATACAAATAGTTAAATTATTAATCATTTAAGAGTTTTCTATTATCTAAATTATAAATTTTTTTCATTTGTTCTCAATGGTGCCCATATTTTAAGCAAATTTTTATAATATTTAAAAAACTTTACATAATAGTATAAAGTTTAAAGAAATTATATCATATAATATTTTTCTCCTAAATAATATATTTTAATATTTTATTTTTATTTTTTAATTAAATAGTATTTTATAAATATTTTTCCATCGAAATACAATAAATCAAGTTTAAATTTGGCTTTGGAGTTTTTCTTAATCAATGAATGCTTTTTCTCTCATAATATTACTTTGTTATATATTTTTATTGTATTCATTAAGTTATTTTGAAAAATATTTGAGATATTATTATTATTATGTTAATATTATTGTTTATTTATTTTAATTTTTTGATATCATATATAAAATTGAACAACTAAATTTTAAAATAATAATTTTAATACTACAAATAATCTAAACTGTATAAACCAAATTAACCAATAGATTGACAATTTGGGTAGTTTGTATTAACTGACGGTTTGATTTGTTTTCGTAAAAATTTAAAATATAATATCTGTTCTGGTTGTGGATTACCTTTTAATCCGCATCCAAACAAACCATGTTTACTTTTTTTTTACAACTTAAATAATATAAATGTACTAATTTATGGTCGACATAATTCCAACTAATGACTACTACTGAAAAATTTATCAAATTTATTTTTAATAATAAAACCAGACACCTTTTAACCTTCCTATAGACATTGCTTTATTGCTCTATGAGTCTTTAATACTATGGAAATTTTGATATCCACCCCATTCACAGAACTCTGAAAACTTTCTTATTAGAGCAAGTATTGAAGTGGTCGTATAGGTTTTGAAAATGATAAAACCTAAACATTTGAATTACACAAACAAATATAATTATCTCTTTTAATAATATATTCTTTCTTAATATCTCCCACTCTTTGGCTCAAACAACTTGGAGGGGCGGCTAGGCTAAGAGAAAAATAGAGATTATACCAAAATAGAGAAAAAAAAGAAGTTCAAAACGTGAAAAATGCATCCCCAGGTGATTGGCTGATATGCACTAGTAATGCACACATCCAATGCCATACTACTTTATGAGTGTCATTCATCTGTGTATTAAGTGCTAATTTGTATCATTTCTAAGCATTTGATTCTTTAATGTTTATATTGGCCATTGGCTTTTATCTATTCTGTACATATATACTTTTTATATTCATATTAAGTGCATCAATTTATTCTATTTAAATCCTATTATAGGACTAATTAATAAAGAAAAAATTCAAATATAATTAGATTAAATTACCATTTTATCGTAAAAATTGGCCAATAAAATAGAACTAACAAAAATTGTATCCAATACTAAAAAAATAACAAGTTCTATAAATAACCACATCTAAATCTTCCACAAAGATTCAGACCAAACTAAACTTCTATAAAATTGAACAACATTTGACTAACAAATACAAAAGGCTCTCAACTATAAAGGGGTGTTCGTGCGTGATTTGGGTTCGTTCTCTTGGATTTGTTGTAGCATGGGTTTGTTGGTATGAATACAAAAATAAGACATTATCTTACTCAAAGGTGCAGAATCTGTCAAATTCCACCAAAAAAAGCTTACGGAGATCAATAATCACTGGTTTGAAAGCATATATTATCTAATTATCTAATAGCTTAATTTTTTGTGTTAATGGGTGCTCAGGACATAAAGGTTACCATGACATGCATTTGCAATTCACCAAGAACCCAAAAGCAGATGTTTCAATTGGGCACAGGTATGGATGAATTCTTAGCAAATGATGTGGCTTAAACAACTACGAAAGCGGAATAAAGAATCGAGTTTATATCTCCCGCCATTTGCATGCTCTGTTTTCGGGACGTGAGATCTGGAACTGCTTTGAGCTTCTGGACACTCCTTCCTCCTTTAGATGGTGTAATGCTTGAGTTGGGTGCCAATGACAAAGTTAGAACGCTCAATTTATAGGCAAAACCATTATCCGCCTCAACCATGCGTTTCGAACTCAAACCGGCCGAGAATTGATTTGTTAATCAATTGAAGAGTTATCAACACTAAATGGACTACTAATACTTCATTAATTAACTGAGTTAAATGGTAGATGGAGTTAAACGCATCGAGGAAGACGAAGCGAAATCGAAACTGTCTGCGGCTCAAAAACGGCTTCGACTCGGCTTGATGAAGCCGGCTCTCGGCTCAGCTTGGCGGCTTGCTCGACGGCTAATTGGCTGAAGCCTATATTCTCCCACTTAGTCCATGTTTTACTTGATGTGATAACCAAACTCATCAATTCTCAAATTTAAGAAATAAATATACGAATCATGGCGATAAATCCTCTAATAATGAGTAATATCTTCCATGTATTACAATATATTACATTTCTCAAGTTATTTTGGTATCCGGTAACTTTACTTTATGAATAAACCATATATTTATTCTTTATCCAACAATTAATAATATTCTCAAAGCAATCAATGTGTACACAATTTTGAGAAATATCACAACAATTAAATAGGAATTTTCAACATCATTGTCCATACAATGAAAATTATAAAATGGAACTCAATCCCATTTCAGTTACAAGATCCTTGAACCTCAATGATGGCATGCCTTTCGTCAAAGGATCAACGATTATCAATTCAGTGCTAATATGCTCAATAGCAATTTTCTTTCCTTTAATGCGCTCTTTTATGGCTAAAAATTGAATGTCGATGTGTTTACTTCGACTAATACTTTTATTATTTTTAGCCGAAAAAATAGCAGCTGAATTATCGTAAAATATCTTTAATGACCTTAAGATGGAATCAACCACTCTAAGCATAGACATGAAATTTCTCATCCATACACCATACTTTGTAGTCTCGAAACAAGCAACTAACTCGACCTCCATAGTGAAAGTAGCAATTAAAGTTTGCTTTGCACTCCGCCAAGATACAGCTCCACCGATAAACAAAAATATGTAACCGGATATTGATTTACGTGAATCAACACATCCAGCAAAGTCTGAATCGGAGTACCCCAATAAGCATGTAGTATTTGGTACCTTGAAGATACCTCATGACTTTCTTGCCAGCTTTCCAATATTCGATACCTGGATTACTCTGAAATCTTTCCAACATTCCAACTGTAAATGCTATGTCAGGTCTTGTACATACCTGAGCATACATCAAACTTCCAACAACGGAAGCATACAGAATGTTTTTGATCTGTTCCCGTTTCAAATCATTTTTCGGACATTGGCTCAAATTGAGCCTATCACCCTTCACAATAGGTGCTACACTTGGTGAATAATCTTTCATCTGAAATCTCTATAAAACTTTATTGATATAGGTTTCTTGAGATAAACCTAGAACACAACGTGGTCTGTCTCGATGTATCTTGATGCCAATGACACAAGATACATCACCCATATCTTTCATTTTAAATTTATCAGAGAGAAATTGTTTATTCAATACAACAATAGATTAAATTATTTAAAATATCATCCACATATAAGATAAGAAAATAAATATTACTCCCACTGACCTTCTGGTATATACATTAATCCAAAATATTCTCTTCAAAATTGAATGAAGAGATAATTTTATCAAATTTTAAATACCATTGATGGGATGCTTGTTTTAATCCATATATAGACTTCTTTAGTTTGCACACCAATTGCTTACCATCACTAGAGCAGAATCCTTCTGGTTATTTCATGTAAACCTCTTCCTCTAGATCAACATATAAAAATACTATTTTTACATCCATTTGTTGTAATTTCATATCAAAATGAGCAACCAATGTCAAAATTATGCGAAGAGAGTCCTTTTTAGATACAGGAAAAAAATCTCCTTGTAATCAATTCCTTCTTTTTGAGTATATCACTTAGTAACGAGTCTTACTTTATATCTTTCGATATTGCCTAATGAGTCTTTCTTTGTTTTAAAAATCTATTTACACCCTATGACTTTCGCCCCTTTAGGCAATTCAACAAGATCCCAGACTCCATTACAACTCATGGAACTCATCTCTTCTTGCATAGCACTGTACCATAATTGTGATTCATTACAACTCATAACTTATAAAAGTATTTTAGGATCATTTTCAACTCCTACATTATAGTCTGACTCTTCCAGATATACAATATAATCACCAGCGATTGCTAATTTTATCATTCTAGAAGACTTTCTCAATGTTGTGTCATCATCCCTCATGTGAGTATGTTGTATAACTATGCAAATCCCGAATTTGTTTGGAATAGGATCAATATTTTATGGAATGACATTGATTGGTTATTTAACACCAGATTGATCTTGAGGGGTGTTGTGTACAACAATCAATCTATTATTTGAAGTGGATGGTTGAGAAACCAAATGATCATTTTTTGATCGTTTTCTCCCACTCATTAAGTCATTCTCAAGAAATTTTATATTTCTTGATTTTATTTAGTGCTTGAGATGGACAAGAAAATGATCCCTTGGACCGCTCAAAGATATCCAATAAAATGCCCACTAATAATCTTTGGATCAAACTTCTTTTCATATGGGTTATAAACTCTTACTTCGGATAGGCATCCCCATACGCATACATATTGCAAACTCGGTTTCCAACCTTTCCATAACTCAAAATGAATTTTTGGAACAGTTTTTGTTGGGACCCGATTTAATATATACACCGCTGTTTTAAGAGCTTCACTCCACAAGGATTTTAAAAGTTCGGAGTTACTAAGCATACTCCACACCATGTCCAATAATGTTCGATTTTTTCTTTCTGCTACACCATTTTGGTCCGAAGAATCAAGCATAGTATATTGGGTAACAATCTCATATTCTTGAAAAAACTTTACAAATGGATCATACATTTGTCCATCTTCAGTATATCTACCATAATATTCTCCACCTCTATCTGATCTCACAATTTTGATATGTTTTCTAGATTGTTTTTCTACTGCTACTTTAAATAATTTAAAAGTATCCAAGGCTTCATTCTTATTATGAAGCAAGAAGAGATACATATATCGTGAGAAATCATCAATAAAGATGATGAAATATTTTGGCCCATATGAGTCAATATCAGGACTATAAATATCAGTATGTGTGAACTCTAATATGTCTGAACTCCTCTTGACATTTTTCTTAGTCTTGTTAGTCTGCTTTCCTTTAATACAGTCCACACAAGTCTCAAAGTCAGTAAAATCTAGAGTACTAAGTACTCTATTATTTACCAATCTTTTAATTCTTTCAATAGAGATATGACCTAATCTCCTATATCACAATATAGATGAACATTCATTCATAACACATCGTTTAATTCCAGTATTAGTATGCACAGTATTGAAAGAGGTATTATTTTATAAATTTTAGCAATAAAGACTATCAAACAGTGTACTATTTTCAACAATATCAGACTTATAATATAAACTAAAAATGAGTCTGAAAATGTAATGGAATATCCATAAGGCACAAGTCTCGAAACAGAAATCAAATTTCTATAAAAATTTAGAATGTAAAAGGTCTTTTAAAGTGTCAAAATAAAACCACAACTCAAAACTAAACTGCATGTGCCAATGGCCTCCACATGTGAATGCATCTTGTTTTCAAAAAAGATACATTGTTCGTTGCCCACTGGTTTTCTTAGGTTTTGCAAACCCTGTAAGGAATTTAAAATATGGATTGTAAAACCAGAGTCAATCTACCATGTGTTATGTATAACATTAACCATATTAAATTCATAACATACAAAAGAGAATGGATTACCTTTATTTTTAAGCCAATTCTGATACTTGAAACAGTCCTTTTTTGCATGTCCCTTCTTTTTACAGAAGAAGCACTTAGACTCCTTGATATCAGATTGGGGAGATACTTTACCTTTCATCTTCGGTTTGGCTTGCGTCTTGAACCTTCCTTCCTTGAGCATGTAAACGCTCTAACTTTGTTCCATCATGAGCTTTCCTTCCTCTTGAACACACATGGTCATGAGTTCATTAATTGACCATTTATCTTTATGTGTATTGTAAGAGATTTTAAAAGGTCAATATTAAGGTGGAAGCGAATTTAAAATATAGTGCACAATGAAAGGTTCAGACATTTCCACCTCTAGATTTTTCAGCTGAGTTGCAACATCCATCATTTGCATTTTGTACTCACGCACACTCTTAACAATGGTGAGCCTTAAAGATGAAAACTTCATTATTAGGGTGCTAGCAAGTACTTTATTTGAAGTTACTGCTCATCAATAGCCGGTAAATCCCGCACTTTAGTATGAGTGTCATTCGAATCTGTGAAATTTTAGTCTTTATGAACATTAAATTGAGGCGATTAGATTGCTGCCAGTGTTCATAAAGAATTACATATTCTGGAGTGCTGGTAAGGGTAAGAGTAGGTGGTTTGTCTTTTCGGATAGCATAATCTATATCCATCCACCCTAAGTGAAAAAGAATTCTCTCCTTCCACACTTTATGGTTATCACATTTTAGTTCGGGAATTTCACATCTAATGTCGAAAAGATTAACAGATTGAATAACTGTATAAAAATAAATACATGCTTAATATCCAACAAATGAGGCTAACAAATTACAGAATTATATTTTACCAATGTAAAGCATACATCATGAATCAATTGACCAAAAAATTACATGTGGGTTAAATTTTAATTTAAGTAGATTTATATCCAATTTTATAATAAAACTATCAAATTATATTCCATTCTTAATCCCTGTGGGCAAATTAAGAAAAATAATTTTACATTTTATCCTGATTAATTAATTTAATATAATAAAATTTTCTATTGGATAAATTTTATTATATCAAAAATAATTATCCACAATTAATGTCTTTATACCACACGTGATAATAAAAAAATAATTTTATTAATAAGGGTGTTGTGACTAATCCCCAATTAATTAAATTATTTTAATTACTAGACATTATATATACATATACAATTATATTATGGATATTATATTTTATTCTTTATATATAATAATATAATTATATATATATATATATAAATATACACGTATATATATAATATATATATAAACAGTATAAATGTATAAAATGCATTTAAGTGTGGAAAAGAACATAGACGCACTCGGCAGTGCAGCTGCAGAAGCCGCTTTTCTTTCCACCGCGTCCCAAGTTCAAATCCTATCCGCAGCGTTCGATTTTTATTTCCCATACTGCTACAGTAACGGGCCTAAAGTCAACTGGGCCGCTTTCGAACAAATTTGAGCAGTGAACATAATCGGCCCATAACCGATATATTATTATTATTATTATTATTATTTTATTTATTAAAAACTATAAACGTCGTTAAAAACCGGTGCGTTCCTTTGAAACGACATCGTTCAGGAAACTCAAAACCGAAGCCAAAACGACGACGTTTAAATCTATAGAAACAGAAAATGACGTCGTTCAAGTCGTATTCTTTTGTTGTAAAATGATCGATTTGACGAATAATGTAATTGATTGAAACAAAGACTATATGAATACCATAAATAATGGAAAATATATGAAAATTTTAGAAATTTAATTTCTCATCGATTTTCGGTGCTCGTTTGAACCGAATCTTAAAAAAATGAAGACTTTATGTTTTTTAAATTTCAAAAAAATCCAAAAATACACAGAACAGCAAAGGCAGAGGCGATGCCACTCTCTGATACCAAATGTTAGCAAATGATGTGGTTTAAACAACCATGAAAGCGGAATAAAGAATCAAGTTTATACCTCCCGCAATTTGCATACTCTGTTTTTGGGACGTGAGATCTGGAACGGCTTTGAACTTCTGGACACTCCTTTTTTCTTTAGATGGTGTAATGCTTGAGTTAGGTGCCAGGGACAAAGCCAGATACTCAATTTATAGGCAAAATCATCATTCGCCTCAACCGTACGTTTCGAATTCAAACCGGCTGAGAATTGATATGTCAATCAATTGGAGAGTTATCAACACTAAATGGACCACTAATACTTCAGCAATTAGCTGATTTAAACGGTAGATGGAGTTAAATGCATCGAGGAAGATGAAGCAAAATCGAAACTGTCTACAGCTCGAAAATGGCTTCGAAACGGCTTGACGAAGCCGACTCTCAGCTTGGCTTGGTGGCTTGCTCGACGGCTAATTGGCTGAAGCCTATATGAATCTCGCCGATGGTTCAATATCATAGATGAAGCTCAATGATAAGTAATAGTAGTGGCTCATCATGATCTAATAACTTATATTATCTTATGGTCATTTGTTTATACTTTTAATTTAAATATGATTTTCAGCACAAATTTATGCATACCCTCCGAAGTGGCACTGTATCACTTTCCATGGCTGTCAAGTATGGTAATTGGCAATGTAGAAACGGAGATCGACATCAAAAAGTCATGTTATCACATTCTTCACCCTATTTAAGAATTTTAAGAATTTTCCTGTGGAGCTTTTTCCTCATGGAGTGACCTTTAACAAATAATTTATAAACAATATGTAGAGGTTAAGTATCTAAATTCTAAAATTTTGAATTTTCTTTTTCTTTTAATTTAAAAATGTTTTTTTCTTGAAGAAGTTAAATCTTGATGCATCATTAGATCCGAATTATCAAACGAACTAGAGTGCCACTTAATCTTCATTAGAGTCGAACTGAAATGGGTCTGATCCTCATTACTTCAAGCCTGAGTCCTGCACAACATAACTGACAAACGAGATGTCAAAGGATAACAGAACTCGCTCTCTAATATATCTTTCGGCATTTAAATTATAAATCTTTTTCAGATTGATAGAAAGATAGGAGGATACATAAAAAATGATGCGTAGATGTATATATTTGGGGGATTGAGTGTATACGAAGGATTGAGTTTTAACAGTGCACTCAATTAGGGAGCAGTTTTGAGAAGGAGGATTGAGCTCCGAAAGTACGTTTAATTGGGGAGCGGTTTTAATATGGAGAATTGAGTTCCGGTAATTCACTTAACTGGGGAGCGACTTTGAGGTAAAGGACTAAACTCTAGCGATGTGTTTAACTAGGGAGTGGCTTTGAGATAGAAGGTTGAGTTTTAACGGTATGTTTGATTAAGGAGCAGTTTTGCAGGTACACCCAGACCGAAGTGTGGCTTAGAGAAAGGAATGCCTACTTTGGAGAATAGCTTTGGGACTGGGAGTCGCATCCTGTGGTCATTCCTTCCTTTTGAATTTTTTGATTTCTAAAAAAGCCCCCTTCTCCTGATGAAGGGGAAAATCCCCCTTCTTCTGAGGAGAAAGGGCGGTATTTGTAGAGTGAGAGAACACATGCTCGCTCGTCACTGTTGGGAAGATACAGTTGTTGCGGTGAGTGGCTGACAGCTCAACTCTACCACCCTGCATTGTACCAGACAATTAGAAGTGTGGCCACATAGGATTGCCAGCTGAGATGGGGCTGTTGAGGCGCATGCCACTAAGCTACGTTTGACGGGCGATTATGAGGGTCTACATCTCGTTGGGTAGATCTAGGTCACGCAGTCTGGGCCTTTTGGCCGCAAGGAACTTCTCCTAAGCTATGACTTTTTGGGTGCTCCTCTGCAAGCCTCATTGCGAGTTGGTCCATGGATTGCCGGGCCCATAACTTGATCCCCATACTGGGAGGTTTAAAATTTTAACTCCGTACATGTTTATGATAGACGGCTGCCTATAGGTCCGTGCACTTTCCTTTCCCAGGCCATTCTTCTAACTTTTGCCTTGCTTGGCAAGATTTTGTTCCGATTTGATTTTTTCTGGTTGGCCATCCTCTGCCAATGGCAATCTTCAGGAGTCAGCACAATCTCCTTAATTTAATGCTGAACAATCTCCTCCTCCGACTATAAGTAGAGGGGCTCCCAACATCTTGCATCACGAACCGTATTCACCAGCTAAGTGGTGTAACAATTCAGAGTTGGTATGGAGCCTACACGACCACAAGCCAGGATCGGTGGAGATTCTTCACCATTGTTCAAAGTTGGAGCTGAGGATGCAGCTTCAAGTCCGTCTTGGTTCCCTCTTTTAGGCTCAACCTGAGCCTATTACACTGAACGAGGTTCAGATTTTAGGGGTTAGCTTTTGCTCTTCTTAGATGAATTTGGATGGTCTTTGCTGGGTCAGCCTTTAAGGAGTGGCAACTCAGCCCTTCTAACAGGACGGACCCTAGGCTACCCACTAGGCGACGGATCTCGAGACTATTGGATGAGGAACTTCCTTGAGTCCATGTCGAACCTTAGACTGTCGTCACCGCGTTGGGTCTAGTGTAAGCTGCAAAGACTCACGAACTGTGCGGCTACTGTTGGTTTTGGTGGATGATTCTTGATGGTTGCCTCCCCGGGTTTGAACTAGTGCTTTATGCCTCGTTCTAGCAAGGAGGGCTTCTGCATGCTTTCCTGCTATGGGTCGAATGATGCAGCGGCCAGCCATGGTGTTTTTCTCTTGTAACTATCTTCCCTGAAGGCTGGTCGAACAAAATATAGTTGAGTTTCTACTCCATATATTTTTTATTTCCTTCTGAATAGCACGTTTGCTATTGCAAGCTTATACTTTGTAAAAGAAATTAATGAATGGAACTATTAAACGTTATTTGCTTTCATATTGTATGGCTCTAATACTTTTGCATGGTATGAATAGTTGAAGTGCTTGAATGCTATTTTGCGTTACTTGATGTTTGACAATCTGAAGGTCCAGGTGGCTGGCGACTCGATCTTCTGGCAATCCATCCTACGGTTGGTTGTCCTGGATACTTGGTTTGGACACGAGTCAAGTGGATTAGCCTCAAGCCCGCCATGGTTACGCATTGTCGGTTTGCAGTCCTGAGAAAGTGGGGCATTAGGCCATCATTACCTATGCTGCTGACTTGCTGATCTAAGTGTTGAGGCAGCAAGATGTCAACTCACTGCACAAAGAGGCGTCGTGCCAATCATCATGATGAGGCCAGTGAACAAATGCACTGCAGCACTCTACAGTGAGGGCATGTGTCGCAACCATCACAGAGACACACCTTTTCGATACATTGAAACGACATCGTCGTTGATGTTACGAACCCAAACCAAATAGGTCAATTTAAACAATTAATTATAATTTCTAAAATTTAAAATTTTAAATAAATTGAACAAATAATACTAAATCTCAAAATTTGAATGTAACAAACCAAATACATAGGACTTCATCAAACAACCATTCAGATAAAATAAATATGACTTGCTCTACAGTCGTCGTAAGAGAGAAAACAATTTAACCAAAAATCACAATCAAACATATCATAATATCCGAACTATTTCAAATATATAACTATAAGCCTATACCCGACCAATTCCATAATTTAATCACATCAAATATTAATTTAAACCATAACAAAACTAAAACTCACCAAATTTGACAAATAGCTGACAGATGATATTCTAACTCTTGTAATGCGTCTGAACCTTATGCTCTGAAGGATAAAATAGAAAATGTGAGCCAAACGCTCAACAAATATCATATTTAAATAAAAGGAGTCTAATGAATTAAAGGAAATGTCAAATGGATAAAAAAATTCATTTAAATGACAGAATAAATCCAAATTACCGATAAAATAAATCCAATACAAATCCAAGATTCAAAATTTAATGGTAGTCCTGTACTCAAATTAAATATTCAAATTTAAAATAAATGCCTAAATTATAAAATAATCCTCATCGGGATGTGTATATCTATATAAATATATATATAAATAAAATAGAAGTGATCCGAACTAATTTTAATAGGCAAATAGTCAATTCCAAAGTCTAATCCAAGTACAAATTGGAGTTCGAGTCCAAATCCAAGGTTCGATCAACTTGTGATTTGGGACAAAATCTGATAGTCGGATGATCCAATAGTGTGTGCAGAAGTCGAAGCAATATCATAACAAATATTCCAAAGATCCGAATCAAAATATATAAATCAAAATTATTTATATGAGACATACTAAGGCCTAGATGTGGGCAAAATCGGCGAATCTAAATCCCGAGTCTAAAATCCATATCCAAATCAAAATCCAAAACCAATCGATGTAGAAATAGAAATCATACATCTAATTTGAGTTTCGATTATTTAAAGACAAGTTTGAAGAAGGGTTACTCATAATTTTGGTAAATGGCTTCCCATATATTCGGTACTCATGGATAAGGTCGCTCACTATATTTGCTACGCACGACTTTCGGTCTAATCCTCAAACTTGTCAGATATATTAGAACGTCCAAATATATTATAAGGTCGAATCAAAACATGCAATTGAGAATGATCACTACTCCAAGTCATTCGTACCAGCGAAAAAGGATTTTTAAATAACAAATATCTCCTCATTGGGAGCTGACCAAAATATCCAATGCCTAAATCCAAATATAGTGACCACGACCTGGCACATGCATGCGACTGCACAACCTATACAAAGTTTTATACTTTTTTTTTATATAAACATACTGATATAAAATATACAGCATTCAATAAATTATTCAAACTTTTAAAAAAATAGTAAATCTTTTAAAATCATAAAACCCAGTTTAGAAATATCCAAATCAGCCAATGAACCATACGTGCGTGTCTAGATTAAATAGATCGGGTATATAAAAATACATACATATTAGTAAAAATTTTAAATAGTATCCAAAATATATAAGATATTAAATCAAATTAAAGAAGGGGTTTACAGATACCTATCTTAACCTCATACTTTACAGATATAAAGAAAGAATACCCCAAAATGCTCGAATCGCGCGTTCCCTCCCACTACTGCGCTTGCTGCCGCATCTCAACCCATGTTCTCTCTCTCTTCGTAGCTTCTTCCACACGCTGCTACTCACCTACGGCCATCTCTGGTCACCTGCGAGTCACCACTAGCCGTTACCGACCACTGTTGCGGCACCTCCGCGTGTCGCTGCCGATAGCGTTGCCGACAACCACCGTCAACCTCTTCGATGGCCTCTCCCCGCGAATCACAGCCGTCGGCCAAACTTTCAGCCGCTGACAACCACCGTCACAGCGCCGTCCTCGCCGCACAATGCCATCGCTACCTATCTCTTTCCTTCTTCCTCGCGCGGCTTCTCTCTTTCTTCTCTTCTTCCTCTTTCTCTTCCGTCGAAACCCTTCTGCTTTCATTGTTTTCTTTTTTTTTTATTTTTCTTTATACACACACACACACATATATATATACACACACACACACACACATATATATATATATTATTATTATTATTATTATTATTATTATTATTATTTTATATTTTAATTTTTCTTTTATTCTAAAATTCAAACCGATATATGAGCGACAGTACGGTGTCAGCACGAGTGATCTAAATATCCTTCCAAATTTTATAATATTTAACTAATTTTGTCACGCCCAATTTAACCAAAATCACAATTAATATTAAATTAATCCAAACAGAGATCCGAGATATTGCATTCTCTCCTCTTTATAAAAATTTCATCCTCAAAATTTATGCATTTCATACATTATCTCAATTAGCATACATTGAGAACATTCTTCTGAACTTCATTTTCGAGCTTCTCAATAATTTTCTTTGATCAAATAGTTTCTCTAAATTTGATCATCAATAAAAAGGGATATTCTCCTGTACTCGTCCTCAGGATTTCTAATACTTCTTCAATTGGAAGATTCCTCAGAAAGCCTAATGGCTAAAGGAAATATCTTATTCCTTTGCACAAGATCCTTCCAATCCCAAAAATCAAAACCACAGCGTTATCTTAGAAAATTTCTCGTCAATCAAAATGATTCCAATCCGAGCACATGCGAAGGATCATTCATATAAAACATATCGTATACATTCATCAAATTCAGAAATAAGGTCAATATGAAGGCCACGTCTCTAATCTGTTGAAAACTTCAAATGTTTAATAAACCTCTACTTTAAGTTGTCGTTTAACTCCGAAACTCGAAATTCTTCTCTTCAAAATACTTCCAAAAAGATCTGACTATTCTTTTCAAATCTCTAATCGGGTTACAGATTTGATCTCCTACTTTAAACCTCAAATCAAATTTTAAAATCGATAGCCGTGAGTCCACACGCTTCGGCTGCACTATTCTGATCGATCATCAACTTCAAATCCAATTAAAAACCTCAAAGCAAGAATACCTTACAATCTTCTTATCCCAATAATATGTCAACGGCCAATCTCGAGAATAACATCCTGATAGACAAGTGACAACCAACTTCATCAGTACATCCATCATCAACTAGCTCATTCTCATCCAAATGGCCGCCAAAATCATTTCCTGTTTGAGGTAGACCCGAAACAAAATCTTGAACGATTCCTCCTCTTAGCTTCTACCTTAGGGCATGGATACACCTTGCCACAGCTAGACGAAGAGTTTTTAACATTTCCGTTCGACAACTCAATCTCAATCACAACTGTAAATGACCTCATTTGCTCCCGAGTTTTTATTCAATCAGCTTTCGAGCTTTCATCGAATCATCCGAGGCTCCAATGAGAAAATTCTTGAAAACATGCCTCCTCTCGAACGTGTAATGAAAAATGCAGTTGTACAGAATATTTGAGATTGCTTACTCGATCGCTTTTAACTTCATTACAGCTCGTCTAAAAAGGACATCACATCTAATGTTCATAAAAACTTCTCCCATAAATAGAACTCTCATTCAGAATCCAATCCTGATGGCAAAGAGAAAAAATCAGTTTAGCCCAATCTTCATACTAGCGCTCTCGCCATAACACCTTCATGTCAAATCCTCCAAACTGTGTCACATCCTGAACTTTTCTTGGATAATGCGCCCTACTATGCAAAATCCAAACATGTCTAGATCTTCCTTAGAAGTACTACTGAACACTACCAATCTTTCTAATCCATCAGAGAACGACAAAGTCGATGCTGACAACAATCTATTCTTCAATTACTGAAAACTTCTCTTACAAGTATCACTTCAAATAAATATAGATCACTTCTAATCCCAAGGCGCCAATGACACTACAATCCTCAAGAACTTTTAACAAATCTCCAATCATGACCAATTAGATCGAAGAAATTTTGCACTCTTGTGACCTTAGTCGGTCTTTTCCAAATTGCCACTGCCTTCATTGTGAGGTTCCGGATTTGTGAACCCGACAATTATGAGGTGATTAGTATGTTAATGATCAATACTAATCTTATGGGATGATTAAGGTTTGGTATCGGAAGAAAAATCGGGAAATTATTCGGGTCCGGCCGCTGAGCTCCTCGAGCTTGCTTCTCGGGCGCCGAGCGAGGCTCAGCTGGAACCGACCGTGGTGGGCTCGGCTGCCGTGGCCGCTTTCGGCGCTCGAGGGGCGCCGAGCCGTTCGCCGAAAGCGGATATAAGATAAACGCGCCGCGCGATTCGTTCTCCTCATTTTCGATCGGGTGAGGGTTTTGAGGAGAGAGAGAGGGGCGCGACTAGAGAGAGAAGGAAGGAGATCGAGCCCGGGAGTCCGATTCCGTCCGAAAGCCAGTGTATAAAGGTGAAAGCACGCGTCGAGGCAAGTGTTCTCATACCCACTTCTCGTTCTCTTTCGATGTTTTGTGTATTTTCGATTTTGGGTATTTTGTGTCGATACCCACGGGAATGTTAGGACATTGAAAACCCATGCCTTGAGGTCCATGAAAATATGGTTAGTTGTCCGATTCAGGTCCGATTCGCCCGGGTGGGTTTTACCAAACCCTAACCTACGGGAATTTGGGGTTTCCCGTTTCTCGGCCTCGTATCATGAAATTGACCCCAAAATTGGAATCCCCACGTCCCAATTGTGTATATATATCGGCTGTGGGTCCGATCTCGCGTTTGGACCCGTTCGCGGCGTCCGAGCCCATTAAAGGGCGTCGGCTATTCGCTCACCTGAGCCCGGAGGTGGATTTTGCGCGTTGTCACCTTCGTGGAATGATGAAAGAACCTTAGAATATGAATACCCATATCCCAATTGTATGTATACATCGACCGGATGCCGAATCTCGCAAGATTTGACCCGTTCGTGGCATCCGGGAGCCTTGATAGTTTCCCGTTGTGGATAATCCGGAAATGAATGGGAAGTTGCATACTTCCACCCTCGTGTTAAGGTAAATCGAACCCAAATGTGAAATATCGTGTAAGAATTGTGCATACAAATCCACCGGATCGATTTCAAGTATCGGCACGGGGCGTCCGGGTGTCCAAAGAGAAATCGATAATGTTCACCCAAAACGAAATGAGAAATGTAAAGTGATATGTGATCATAATCAATGAAAGTAACGTTTAACTAGATTAAACGTAAAAGTAAGAACCCGAATATGAATCCGTGTCTTTGGAGGCAAGGGAATGAGTCCGGAGGTTCCAAAATGACATGTGATCATCTCGAGGTATGAAATCTAGTCTCTCTTGTGGATTTGGAACGATTGGTTGTGGATTAAGGGAATTGAGTCCTACGGATTGTGATTAAGGGAATTGAGTCCCATTGGATATTGTGAACCGTGATGTGATTGGAAGGAGTCCACATTATGCTTGTGATGATATGATCTCACGGATGGAGATGTGTTGATGATGTAATCTCGGTTGGAGATGATTGTGATGGGATTGAGGATTCCCAAGATGTGATTATGTGGCAAATGTGGATTTCCCTCTCCAAGTGTCGAACCTAACCCTGAAACTAGGACCCTGAGTCATATGGGTAGTATTCTTTAGTGTACCATGTCCATCGTGGTGGGAACCCGAGGGATACTTGGCCACGATTCCGGCCGCTCGTGTGAGCGGGTGATGTCGTGGTACGCTTTAGGAAACTCTTTGTGGAAGAACGAGATTGCCTGGACCCCGGGGTGTGGGGTGTGTCGACGCTACATATTGAGATGTAGTCGTCGAGATGATTGTTGCATGGATGCAACCGAGGGTCGTGTGCTACCGACCTAAAATAGTAGCCGTGGCTTTAGAATGTGTAGCGAACACACATGTCCTCGTTCTTCGCATCGTTGGTTGATCTTGATCTACTAGCGGGGTCCGCAAAGATGATATAATAATGAAAATGAATAATGTCCAATCGATGAACCCGTGAATCAAGTGATTCAAACAGAACCATGAACTGTAATGAGAATCTTGTGAATCCAAATGATGAACCGAATGAAACCAAGTAATTCAAGATGAAACCGTGAGAACCGTAGGAATCGAGTGATTCCAGCTTGCTTCTTATTCTCGACTGTTCCTTGATTGGAGAGTGCTTGTATTCCCTCGTTCCGTTCTTGTACATGTCTTGGAGGGGTGTTTATGATTATACTTGCTGAGCCGTTGGCTCACTCTTGCCGTTGTTGTCTCTTTTCGGATGAGAACACTTAGTCGGCGCATGTAGATAGAGCAAGGAGAGAGACTTGCTCGATGAGATTGGCTGGCGGCAAGTGCGCAAAATGGACTTAGAGTTGGATCGGATTGTGGACGGTCACTCGGGGTTGAGCGTGGCTCATTATTGTTATTTTATGGTTTTATTATGCTTCCGCAGATGTATGATGATTTAGTTATGCTTCCGCGTCTGTATATTTATGTTTGGAGTTTTGTTTAATTAGATGGCATCTCTCTAGATCCAGTACTGTAGGTTGTGTACTGTGTTGGAGCCATGGATGATATGGCTGTGTTGTTGATCCTGTGTGGCGTGTTGTAGGCTTTGAGTTAAGCCTCTGGATTAGATGTGTGCTTGTATAGAATGATATTTAAGCAGGTTGTATTTCGGTTTTCGTCCAGTTGTAGAGGAAACTCTGCCGAATTTTCTATAGAATCCATAGCATTAATTATGGGCTCTAGGGTGTGTTTAGGCATTGACGGAGGTTATTCAATGGAGAATAATCCGTTCCGTCACAGTTGGTATCAGAGAATAAGAGAGATGCCTAGGTTTGATCTGAAGCATATGCGGAAGCTTAGGATTGATTAAGATTGATGGTTTTCGTGAATGAAGGCCTGTGAGAACTGAGTTAGTCCGGGTAATTTTGGTTACCCCAGTCCTAGAGCCTAGGCTAGCGTTAAGATGTAAGCGGTAATTTCATTCGGATGGCTAGCCTACACGTCCTAGCTTGTGTTCTAGGAGTGGCTTGATCTGAATTGCGTCGGTTTTAAGAAAATATTAGTAGCGGCTCCTAATGGGGACTACTAGTATTAGGTTGCCGACTGTAGGTCGAGAGAAGGATGGTGTGTCGAGACACCTTAGTGTTTGAATTTGATCGGTGTTGATTGGGTCCTTAGGCGGATCAGTGTTGCTTCGAGGCCTAAGTTAATTAATCTCGGTTTGAGGTTTAAGTTTGATCGGTTCTCGGTTGAGGTCCTTGGATCGGTACTTTGCTTCGAAGGGTTGCCAGGACAACCTAGAGAGCGTGATGAATTGGGTAGAGTTAAGATCGAGCATATGAAGCTCTAGGTTGAAAATTCATGAAGCGTGCGGGGACGGCCTGACATCCAGATCCTTTTGGAGATTGAGATGTGGATTTTGAGGTTTAAGATATCGTTGCGGTGACCCATGTCGATAGAAGACATGGCGTGCTGCCCGTGATGGGTAAGGAAGTTGACCTCAATTCGTTGACGTGAGAAAGATCTTGGGTCTCGAGGATTAAGAAATATGGTCCCATGTATTGTGGAAGCTTCTTGAATCGATTTCATGTCGATGAGACTCTTGGGAGCGTGTCTCAATGGTGGACAGTCCGATCGCGAGATCTCAGGATGCCTTTAGTCACGGACAGGCAGTGAGAAGGGTCAGTGTTTATATCAGGTTCCTATGATATGAACCCAAGTGTTAATGTCGCCTTTCATGGCAGGAGGAGAGCTTCTGGGGTTTAGTATTGTGACCTGATATTGTTTTGAGAATTCCGAACCCATGTTGGGATTGTGGTTGAGATTGTGTAATTGGGAGGATCTAGGCTTGGCGGTAATGTCAAGAGCGACCTAGTATTTAGAAAGGCGAAAGGAAATATGGCAGCAGCTATTCGCGGATGAATCTTGGACGAATACCTTTCTGAAGAGATTTTGGAAACTAGGATCTAAGTTATAGATAGCACGGGTGTTGGATTGAGAATGGTTGTATCCTCTGATCTTGGAATGAGGAAATCCAGCACCGTAGGATCAGAGTTCGGCGATGATGGTGCATGCGGAAATATGTGGATTGCCGAGATTGGAAATGAAATTTCTCAAGCGTGATGTCACAACACTTACGTCTTGAAGACCTCGATGATGTTTATGGTTTTGTGATTCCAGGGATTAAGGGTCCAAGTTCGATATAAGTGGTATCGCGGTTGTGATATTTTTGGAGTTCGTGGATACGATTTGTTGGGTAAACTTGAATCGTCCTGTGGTGCAAGCTCGTGGTGACGTTTAAAGGTGTCGGTCAGTAAGTTATCGGGTCGCTTGCCGAGTAATTGGATTATACGATTTTGGGTATGAACTCGAGATAGTTAAAAGTGTTAAGTCTCTCAAGTTAATAGTTGTTCGGGGCAAGCTGCCGGTGCTTATATGGTCGGATTGGTGAAAGATAACATCCGACAATCGGGTTGTGGGATTTGAAGCACGAGTTTAAATTGATCGAGGTATCAAGAAATTGATATCGTCTTTCTTGTAGACCATTGGACCGAGGGGCGTCATCAAAAGGAAGATTAGGTTGAGGTATCCGTTGGTCAAGAATTTGATGTTATGTCAAAATTGACGCCAATTGTTGAGGATTCCATGCAGAGCTGAGGAGATATCAGTTTTGCATCGTGTGAAGTGCTCCAGAGCATTCGAGGTAATAAGATGGGCCGATCAGGTTGTTCGTGAATTTTGGAATGGGATTGCCTAGGAGATTGATGGTTTGTTAGTCAGACCTTGTGAATGGATAGGTGTAGTTCCTGAGCCGTTGTGAAGGCTTGATGAATTATGAAATTGATTTGGGTCCATAGCGTGATATTGTTGTGGATCTATGGAAATTGTAGCCCCGACGGTATCCAGGTCAAGGATACGGTCACTGTAAGTCCCGAAAACGCCGTTTGGGTCTTGTAGGATCGATGGCGTTTCATGAAGTTTTATGAGAGGCGATCTTTCGACCAATCGGGTCGATGTTGAAGTAGCTTCATGTGATAATCGGGGAATTTCAAGGATATCGATGGTGTGTGCAATTATTGAATTTTAAATGGATAGTTGATAATTCGCGGGTCCCATTGAGAGAGGAATAATTTAGTCGAGATAATGCCTTCCTAAGCTCGTGGCTCTATGATCGCATGATTTTGAGGACTTAGGATTTTGAGCGTGGCTGGTTGAGGAGGCTGATTTGTGTTGTGGAACTGTGCAGTCATCTTGAATCTAACCGGATAGGGTGACTGGCGTTCGTGACCTTTGGGTTGACCCCTAACGGGTCCCGTGAGTTCTCGAGGAATGTAATACCCTTGAGATAAGTGGGGGAGGAGTTCAGGATTAGTGTTACCCCCACGTGTATGTCGGAAATTGGCCATTGAGGTTTTCTTTTGAAAACTCAAGAATATTGTCTTCGGAGATAGGAAGATGATCATATGGCCTTGCATGTGGTCAGATTTGTTTAAAGGTTGAGAAAGCGAACATCGGTGTCTTCCTTGCGAAGGCGGGCATCAATGTTGTTACCCCCACGTGTATGTCGGAAATTGGCCATTGAGGTTTTCTTTTGAAAACTCAAGAATATTGTCTTCGGAGATAGGAAGATGATCATATGGCCTTGCATGTGGTCAGATTTGTTTAAAGGTTGAGAAAGCGAACATCGGTGTCTTCCTTGCGAAGGCGGGCATCAATGTTGGAAATTGATGCTGCGAGTTTTGGACATGTATGTCTTGGGAGTTCATAGGTAATGTGAAAGCTAAATCGCGAGTAAATCCAAATGACTGGGTTTGGAATGTCGTGATCTTGCTGGAAGTTAGAATCGTGTTCTTGTTCGGTCAGTTGGCTTGTTGATATGCCAACAGGATCTTGAGGTTATTAAGTAACCGGAATTTTGAGAATTTTGGGTAAGGATTGAAGTCCTCTAACTCGTCATGACTAGAATTTTGATTGTGACGTAATTTAATGGTTTGAGGAATGATCGGAGTGCGCGGGGTAAGCGTTGTGGGCCCGTGGCCTAGAGATTTCTAAATAAGGTTGAGGTCCCGATGACCAATTTCTTCGAGGCTTGGAATGGCGAAGGAAAAGTCCATTGGCCCGTTCGAAGTGTCGGTTTGGGTTGGGAGATGTTTGGCATGATTTAGGTCACTTTTGGAATTTGGAGGATCGTTATGAGGTCTTCCTTGTATCGATGGATGAGAGAATTGATAAGTGACGGATTGGGTAAATTTGAAAGGCTAAGGATTTGTTTTATGACGAGAACTAGGACGATTCCAATGCTTGAGGTTCTAAAATAGGCATTGTCAGGAATAATTTGATCTTTGAGAAGTTCAAGTTGGGAGTTTGAGGCTCGTTAAACGAAGAAATTTTTATAAGTGGGGGAGAGTTGTGAGGTTCGGATTTGTGAACCCGACAATTATGAGGTGATTAGTATGTTAATGATCAATACTAATCTTATGGGATGATTAAGGTTTGGTATCGGAAGAAAAATCGAAAAATTATTCGGGTAGTGGAGCCTGCCCGTGACTTGCGCTTGGCGCTCGGCCGAGACTCGAGCGGTGAAAGCCGAAATATTCGCCCTCGGCCGCTCGGCCGCTTCGAGCGGTGGCCGCCGTTCAGCCGCGAGCCACGGCCGTAGAATAAAAACGCGCCGCGCGTGATCGTTCTCCCTCATTTTCGATCGGGCTGAGGGTTTTGAGGAGAGAGGCGCGACTAGAGAGAGAAGGAAGGGAGATCGAGCCCAGGAGTCGATTCCGTCCGAAAGCGGGTATAAAGGTGAAAGCACGCGTCGAGGCAAGTGTTCTCATACCCACTTTCGTTCTCTTTCGATGTTTTGTGTATTTTCGTTGGGTATTTTTATGTCGATACCCGGGGAATGTTAGGACATTGAAAACCCATGCCTTGAGGTCCATGAAAATATGGTTAGTTGTCGATTCGTGTCCGATTCGCCGGGTGGGTTTTGAAACCTAACCTACGGGAATTTGGGGTTTCCGTTTCCCGGCCTCGTATCATGAAATTGACCCCAAAATTGGAATCCCCACGTCCCAATTATGTATATATATCGGCTGTGGGTCCGATCTCGCGCAGCGTTTGGACCCGTTCGCGGCGTCCGAGGCCCATTAAAGGGCGCTGTTACTGTTCACCTGAGCCCGGAGGTGGATTTTGCGCGTTGTCACCTTCGTGGAATGATGAAAGAACCTTAGAATATGAATACCCATATCCCAATTGTATGTATACATCGACCGGGATGCCGAATCTCCAAGATTTGACCCGTTCGTGGCATCCAAGCAGCCTTGATAGTTTCCCGTTGTGGATAATCCGGAAATGAATGGGAAGTTGCATACTTCCACCCTCGTGTTAAGGTAAATCGAACCCAAATGTGAAATATCGTGTAAGAATTGTGCATACAAATCCACCGGACGGCCGATTTCCAAGTATCGAACCGTGTACGGCGTCCGGGTGTCCAAAGAGAAATCTGATAATGTTCACCCAAAACGAAATGAGAAATGTAAAGTGATATGTGATCATAATCGTAATGAAAGTCGTTTAGCAGATTAAACGTAAAAGTAAGAACCGAATATGAATCATCGGAGGCAGGGAATGAGTCCGGAGGTTCCAAAATGACATGTGATCATCGAGGTATGAAATCTAGTCTCTCTTGTGGATTTGGAGCGATTGGTTGTGGATTAAGGGAATTGAGTCCCACGGATTGTGATTTATTGAGTCCCATTGGATATTGAACCGTAGTGATGTGATTGGAAGGAGTCCACATTATGCTTGTGATGATATGATCTCTGGATGGAGATGTGTTGATGATGTAATCTCGGTTGGAGATGATTGTGATGGGAATGAGGATTCCCAAGATGTGATTATGTGGCAAATGTGGATTTCCCTCTCCAGTGTCGAACCTAACCTGAAACTAGGACCACACGAGTCATATGGGTAGTATTCTTTAGTGTACCATGTCCATCGTGGTGGAAACCCGAGGGGATACTTGGCCACGTGTTTCACGCTCGTGTGGCGGGTGATGCGTGTGTACGCTTTGGAAATTTCTTTGTGGAAGACGAGGATTGCCACGGACCGGGGGGTGTGGGGTGTGTCGGCCTTACATATTGAGATGTAGTAAATGCGAGATGATTGTTGCATGGAAAGGGTCGTGTGCTACCGACCTAAAAAATTAGCCGTGGCTTTAAATGTGTAGCGAACACATTCCGCCCTCGTTCTCTCGCATCGTTGGTTAGTACGATCTACTGGCGGGTCCCAAAGATGATATAATAATGAAAATGAATAATGTCCAATCGATGAACCCGTGAATCAAGTGATTCGAAGAACCATGAACCTGTAATGAGAATCTTGTGAATCCAAATGATGAACCGAATGAAACCGGTAATTCAAGATGAAATCGTGAGAATAAAATCGAGTGATTCCGTTGCTTCTTATTCACGACTGTTCCTTGATTGGAGAGTGCTTGTATTCCCTCCGGTTTCCGTTCTTGTACATGTCTTGGAGGGTGTTTATGATTATACTTCCGAGCCGTTGGCTCACTCTTTTTGTTGTTGTCTCTTTTTTCAGATGAGAACACTTAGCTGACGCATGTAGATAGAGCAAGAGAGACTTGCTCGATGAGATTATGGCGGCAAGTCAGCTCCGGACTTAGAGTTGGATCGGATTGTGGACGGTCACTCGGGGAGCGTGGCTCATTATTGTTATTTTATGGTTTTATTATGCTTCCATGAGATGTATGATGATTTAGTTATGCTTAATGTCTGTATATTTATGTTTGGAGTTTTGTTTAATTAGATGGCATCTCAGATAGATCCGATTGTAGGTTGTGTCTTGTGTTGGAGCTATGGATGATATGTTTGTGTTGTTGATCTGTGTGGCGTGTTGTAGGCTTTGAGTTAAGCCTCGGATTAGATGTGTGCTTGTATAGAATGATATTTCGCGGGTTGTATTTCGGTTTTCGTAGTTGGAGAAACAATTTCTGTAGAATCCATAGCATTAATTATGGGCTCTAGGGTGTGTTTAGGCATTGACGGAGGTTATTCAATGGAGAATAATCCGTTCCGTCACATTCATCTTCTTCGAATTCTCAAATACCAACTTTGAAACACAACCCAAAATGAAGCCTTCTTGAGCTACATTTCATACTCTTCGAAATTCTTCAAATAAATTAGAGCATCATTAATAAAACTGTCACAACTAACCCGAATACAATCAAAGATCTGATCAATAAGATTCATAAAAGATACTAAAATAGTGGACAATCTAAAGGCACCATCAAGATTTCACAATGGTTACACCTTGACCTAAGAGTTGTCCTATATATATCCTCCCACTTAATTCTCAACCAATAGTACCTCGAACATAACTCGATCTTAGAGAAAATCCAAACTTCTCAGAATGGGTCAAACTAATCATCGATCATTGGGAGGTGATACATATTCGATTCCCAAATAATCCAAATATAAACCCACCCATTGATCCATCTTTCTTCACTAGATAGCACTAAAGCACCTCACACCAAGTCACTTTGCCGAATAAAACTCTTCTCAACAGATTCTGTAATTGCTGTTATAATTTTTTTTATCTCAAATAATGCTACCCCACATGGAGCCTTCGAAATAGGCACAAATCTAAGCACAATATCAAAAATAAATTTGATCTCCTGATTCGAGAACAATGCAGACTGAACCTCCGAAAAAACATCTGAGAGTTATTTTGTGACCATATAAGAAAGATGAACTCGACACCCATCTATTAGCAGATGACTTGCACGCAATGCCGAAATCAACTCTTAAACCTTCTTACTAATTCTTCCTTAGAATTCCGAGGACTCATATCATGAAATGTAGAATAAAACAGTATTATCAAAATAGTCTTCCACGAATGAAGATCCAACTTTAATTTCATGAGCTGTATCTGCAAATGCTTCGCCTGGAACCATTCATCTCATATCTGGATGTCTGGAATCCGGACGCCTAGCATTCGAACGATCTTTTGACAAATGGCTTATCTAGCCACAATTTAAAATAGACTCCATTTCTGAGAAAGCAAACTCATCTCGCGTACTTTCTCCTACTAAACTTGCAAGCTGACCTTGCAAACTTGAATTTCGGGGAGGAAGACCTTACTTCATCCGACTATCCTTTTACTTGACCTTTGGAGGATAAACGAGTCAATCCTTCGAGTTCTGGTTCCGATACTCTAATTTCTTCTAGAAATACTTCTCTCGAAGCTACTCCTGTTCGATCAATAAAGTATGATCCAACTCCCCGCCATAAGTCTAGCGTCGAAATGACACCAACTGCTTCCAGATTGAATCTTGAAGTCCTTAGCTACTATCCTGCTTTAACGAATCTTTCAGATTCTTCAACTTCTTCATGAGCATTGCTTTTGGAGAACGAACTACGAGCTCTTTGTTCTTCGATACTTCAACAATGAAAGATTTGCGGGGATGATTATCCACCTGATCACAGCAATGAGTGGGAATGGACAACCTTGAGTCTTCCTCTCAATCTAGCCGTAGTTTCAAATCTCTAAATGATCAGTATTATTGCTGCCAACAAAATTAAACTTGCACTTTATTGTCCTATCTTCTGGTAGAGGTTGTCCACCAAGTCTTCAAAACTTCTCTTATGAAGAGAAACGAGTTGACTTGACATGACCTTTTTCATCTTTATCTATGACTTTCAATCTTGAAGAATTTTTATTTTCTTAATCGAACACAACGATCACTGCTTACTTTACTCACGCCCATCATTGCAAAGAACCATGCCAATCTTCCCCGTATCATTCCAATTTTATTGGGTATCTCCGAAGAGACATTCCAATCATGTCTCTAAAGAGACATTCCAAGCGATCTCCTCATTCTTCTAACCTAAGATAACGCGTTGCCATTGGCTTGCCTGCACGTACTCAACCATCCTTATCACATATCGACCCACCCGAGTTTCAAACCACCACGGTCTTGCACAAATATTTTTAGTCTTTACCTTCATCATCCCAAAGCCATTGTTTACCTTTCTGCCGATAAAAATCTCCTTCTACCCCACGAGATTTCGAACCAACCAGTTTCATCACCTACCTCTCTGCTGACCAAACTCTCCTTCTACTCCGCGAGATTTCAGATCGACGAGTCCCATCACCTACCTTTCTGCCGACCAAAACCTCCTTCTACTCCGCGAGATTTTAGACCAGCACCACCCAGGGCCGCTACTCTTCCAAAATTACAAAATTCAACAAAATCTCCACATATTTGCAGAAAACAAATAAAATTTTAATTCAACTGGTATATCAAACCATACATTATATTGCTTGCACGACTCATCATAATCAGATGATCATCCTTTAAATCTAAATACAAACCTCTATGACACAACCATTTGATTCAAACCCAAACCTCAACAACCCAAATTTTCTACCATATGTCGAAGACAGTACTTATCAACTCTAAATATTCAAATATTCACTAAAAATGACCCAAAATACCTCTCATTACGACTTTTCTCTAATACCACTTCTGTCATGAATTCGAATCGAACAGGTCAATTTAAATAATTAATTATAATTTATAAAATTTTAAATCTTAAATAAATTAAAAAATTGATACTAAATCCCAAAATCTGGGTGTGACAAACCAAATACATAGGACCTTATCAGACAATTGTCCGGATAAAATAAATATGACCTGTTCTACAATCGTTGTAAGTAAAATAACAATTTAACCAAAAATCATAATCAAATATATCATAATATTCGAACTATTTCAGAAATATAACCATGAGTCTATACCCGGTCAATTTTATAATTCAATCATATCAAATACCAGTTTAAACTATAACAAAATTAAAACTCACCAAATTGGACAAATAGCTGACAGATCACATCCTAACTCTTGCAATGTATCCGAACCTTCTACTCTGAATGGATAAAATAGAAAATGCGAACTAAGTGCTCAACAAGTATCATATTTAAACAAAAGAAATCGAATGAATTAGAAGGAATGTCAAATGGATAAAAATCCATTCAAATGATAGAATAAATCTAAATTACTGATAAAATAAGTTCAATAGAAATTCAAGATCTAAAATCCAAAATCCGATATCTAATAGTAGTCTTGTACTTAAATCAAATATTCGAATCTTAAATAAATATCGAAATCATAAAATAGTCATCATCGGGACGTATATATATAAAAATATATATAAATAAAATAAAAGTGATCCAGACCAATTTCAAAAAGAAAATAGCCAATTTCAAAGTCCAATCCAAGTCCAAATCCAAATATAAATCAAAGGCCCGATCAACTTGTTATTTGGGATAGAATCCGATAGTCGGATAATCTAATAGTGTGCACAGAAATCAAAGCAGTATTGTAATAAATATTTCAAAGATTCGGATCAAAACATATAGTCAAAATCATTTGTACAAGACATACTAATACCTAAATGTGGACAAAATCTGCGAATTTGAAATTTAAGTCCAAAATCCATACCCAAATCAAAGTCCAACACCAATCGTTACAAAAATATAAATCATGCATCCAATTTGAGTTTCGATTATTCAAAGATTAGTTTGATGAAGATTACACATAATTTCGATAATTTTAGGTTAAATCAAATGCAAATTAAATCAATATGAATGGCCATCAATGTAGTCGGTATCCATGGATAATGTAACGACCTAAACTCGAGTCACTCGATTCAGTTCAAACCGACCACGAGAAAACTCAAAATTTTAATTATCATCATAAATTCAATATCATAATTATAATTCCCATAATAAATTTCTTCTAGATAATAAATATATACAATATTATTATCCTAGGAATACAATCCCAATAATATATCCAAATAAAATCTCGATCGATGAACTGTCTCTAAAACTTCTTCTCACGAGCCTCTATCTCTACTATCTTCTCTATCTCGAGTTTTTGTAGCCAAAGTAGGATCCCTCAACCCGCACTGCGCAATGAACTAAATTTAGAGCCAATAAAATATAAGAGTAAGTTAAATACCTAACAAGTGATACCAAATGTGAAATAATATGAAATGATAATAAACAATTCATACAAACAATACATAATGTATGCCAAGAATCTTGAATAATAATACAATATCAAAAGATCAATATATCCAAAGATCAATAAATCCAAAGAAATGTATTTCATCGCATCTACAATTCAAATATATAAGAAAAACATATCACTCTAACTCTGATATGACAAAGATCATAAGATTTTACCAATAAAAGATGAAGATCCTTCAGAATCTGATCTCATAAGAAATTAAAAGGGATCCCCTGATCCGAATATTAGCGTGAACGACCTGAAAACAGAATAGTGATAAACAATATGGATTTTACTGAATCCGGATAACGTAAAATTCGATACATGGATTCTACCAAATACAACTCATGGATTCAGCCGAATCCCAAACTCATGAGTTATCAACAATGACGAAATATCACAATGTATCTCCTTGGACATTATTCTGCCATCGTGAACCAAATGCCCCATATTTACGCCCCCAATAGTTGAGTAAGTATAACGAGGTTATCCATGGTATTCTCACTACCCCTACAATCTTTTCAGAGATTGTACCCATAGCATGCCCATACCATCCGTGATACTCATCACCAAATGATATCTCTAATATCATCTCTTACGATTGTCACATAGTTATAAGTACCTCTCCACAATAAAAAAAATATATCACATTATCATCATGATATAAAAATCAGTATCGGATAAGTATCAACCACATTAATGTGTCGTAATCTCCCATTCGACTAGATATCTTAGTATTTTCATACGCTTTCCTTAATCTTTACCGTAGGAAACCAATATTGAACTACTCATACAATCAAGTATAACACAAAGAAGACTTTACAATTTTAATGAAAAATTATTGTTTGGTACTGATAAAAACCATACACACATCATTTAAAGATGACGCAAATAATATTATTATTGAAAGGAAAGTAACGGTACCAAAGATAGTTTGAATATTCGATCGAATGCCTTAATATTATCATTTCTAACTCATTCGGGATCTTAATATTATCTCTAAGGCCATACTTGGTTGCTAGAATAAGGTGAGAATAGAATTTCTATTTCCAAGGAATAGATATTCTTCCGTTTGGTTACAAATTCAATTGGAAATAAATATTTCCGGAGAATATTTATTCCCACATTTGTGGGAATATCTATTCCCACTATTATTATTATTATTATTATTATTATTATTATTATTATTATTATTATTATTATTATTATTATTATTATTATTATTATTATTATTATTTGTAATTATTATTATTTATATTTATAATAATAATTATTATTATTTTATATTATTATTATTTATAATAATTATTATTATTATGTTTATTATTATTATTATTATTATATTATTATTATTGTTATTACTATTACTATTCTTATTATCATTATTATTATTATCCTTTATTCCCATCTTATTATTACTTACAAATCAAATAAAAGAATATTAATTTAAATTCTCAATCCAACTATTCTATTCTCAAATAAAAGAATAATAATTCCAATTATATTTAATTATTCCTTGGAATAATTATTCTATTCCGACCTTATTTCATTCCAATAACTAAACATACCGTAAGGGTTCAAAATATCATCAATTTTGTCGTTATCGAATTAACCCACAATTCTCATCTTATTTTACTATCCCAATAAATTTCACAACAATTCTACCGAAATAATAATTACAGATAATCGTTCTCCTCAATTAATTAACCATTTCAATATATATATATATATATATATAATTTATATTTATACATATACATACACCTCAATACACATAGACATATAATTTATATATATATATTGTAGGTATAAATATAAGTATATTGAAATGGTTAATTAATTGAGGAGAACGATTATCGGTAACACAAAAACATTTGCATAATCCTCATCCACATACCCATACCTACCATCAAATTTCCTTCCAAATTTACTTATAGGTATAAATATATATTGTAGGTATATATATATATATATATATGTATATTATTTATTTATATTTATACATATACACACACCTCAACACACACAAAAACATTTGCATAATCCTCATCCACGTACCCATACCTACCATCAAATTTCCTCATACTACCTTTCCAAATTTACTTATATTTATACCTACAATATACATACATATATATATATACACACTCATACACGGCTGCAGCCTATAAAGGTAGCACGTCCACACTGCTTTCACCAATATGCTGCTATACATACGCACACGTACATGCTATACATACACATATACGCTGTATACTCACATACACGCCCCTCACTACACAGCAATTTTGTATACACAGCACAGCCACTATTCAGCTCTATTTTTTGGATACAGCGCGCATGATTTCCTCACCATTCACCAATTTCTCACCAAATTAAACTAACCAATACACAATTCAAGGATTAAATACCGTCATTGTATTAAAAGTTCAAGCTTTAAACCCTAATTTTTAATGGTTAGTCCAAATCGTATCTTCACTGAGCCAAAGGCTCAGTTTTTTTTATCCCAAATTTTCACTTAATAAAATTTTCCAAATCAAATTACGAAAATGAAATTTAAACTCATAAGATTTAATCAGTTTATTTGTAAATTTCACACACTAATTATTTTGGTCCAGAATCACCTTGATTCTTTAGAAATCCACGGCATTGACCAAATGCCCTGTTTTTTCGATTTCTTCATCAACGGACCAGTTTAATTGAAATCTTCCAAAATTTACCCATATACAACTAAATCACACACAATTTCATCGCACAAATAGAGAATCCACATTAATCGGAACAAGAAATGTCATGGATTTATTTCAAAGAACTCGAATCAACTTGCCTAGTTCGTAGTGATACTATAGCAACGGTATGGATTAACGACGGCGGTGGCTTTGAGCACTCACGACAACCTTCTCCGACATCAATTCTGGCGGCGACGGTAAGCACCAGCGGCAGGCTTCCAGCTCTCATTTTCACTCTCCCCTCTCTCTGATTTCGCCAGCGACCCCCAAGGAAAAGACGAAGGTAATGATTGAAACGGAAATAGGAGAAACTGAAATTAGAAAAATGGGCTAGTGACCCAGAGGAAGAAGGGAGTGTAGCTGATCGGCAGGAGGAGGAGTCGGCGCTGCACGAATTGACCGGCAGTTTCTTCTTTCCCTCTCCTTCTTCGTTCTTCTCCCTCTCTATCAAAATAAATTACTCCTCGTTGGGAGCTGACCAAAATATCCAATGTCCAAATAAAAAATGTAGTGATCACAACCCGACACATGCATTCGACTGCACGATCTATGTAAAGTTTTATACTCATTTTCATACAAATATACTGATATAAAATATATAATATCTAATAAATTATTCAGACTTTTAGAAAAATAGTAAATTCTCCAAAATCATAAAACCCAGTTTAGAAATATCTAAGTCAGCCAATGAACTATACATGCATGTCCAGATTAAACAGATTAAGTATATAAAAATACATGCATGTTAGTAAAGATTTTAAATAGTATCCAAAATATATCAGATATTACATCAGACTAAAGAATGATTTATAGATACTTGTATTGACATCATACTTTACAGATCTGAAGAAAGGATATCCCAAAATGCCGAAATTGTGCGTTCTCTCCCATTACTGCGCGCACTGCCGCATCTCAACTGGTGTTCTCTCTCACTTTGCAGCTTCTGCCACACGCCACTGCTCACCCACTGCTGTCGCCGGTCACCGACTAGTCACCACTAGCCGTCACCAACCACTGTTGCGCCACCTCCGCATGCCGCTGCCGATAACGTTGCCAACAACAACTGTCGACCTCCTCGATGGACTTTGCTCGTGAATTAGTACCACCGGCAAAACTTTTAGCTGTCGACAACCATCGTCACTGTGTCGACCACGCCACACGACGCCGTCGCCGGCCATCTCTTTCCTTCCTGCTTGCACGACTTCTCTCTCTCTTCTCTTCTCCTTCCTACTCTCTCCCCGAAACCCCACTGCTTTCACTGTTTTTCTTTTATTTTTTTATTTTTCTTTTATTTTTTGTTATATATTATTATTATTATTATTTTCTATTTTAGTTTTTATTTTATTTTAAAATCTAAATCGATATTCGGACGATAATACGGGCGCACCTTGGGCGCCAACCTAACTGATCCAAATATCCTTTCAAATTTTATAATATTTAATTAATTTGGTCATAGCCAATTTATCCAAAATCATTATTAATATTAAATTAATTCGAATGAAGATTCGAAATATTACAATTGAACCAAGACGCCGGCTCTTTATGCCGTGGTGCATTGCCGCTCTTGCGCCTCTTTGCTTCTCAGAACATCTTGGCCTTAGGTCTCCACTTCCATTCCTGACTCACACGGTTTTTAAATGGCTTCCCAAGGCGTCATTGATATTCTCAACCCTGTATGGCAGGGATATATAACTTTTGCACAGCAAGCATCACATTTCAAGCTTCATCTCGAACACTCAGCCCAACACAGAGGAGGTGGCTTGCTCCACTCCTCCAGGTTTCATAACCGTTTATGAGCAGTATTTGCGGGTTGGTGTCCGCATCCTACTTGTGAGGGAGCTGCATGAGATTTTGGGGGCCCAAGAGATCCCTTGACCCGCCTCTATCTAGATATCGTCCGATATCTGATGACTCTATGCAATTTTTTCTGTCCTAGGAGGCTTACTCTCGATGCCTGGGCTTTGAAAGCGCTTCACTGAATCTGCTAACAGGATAACTGGGTTTCCTTCACCCCTCGCGCAAGGTTTGAGATAAGTGAGGGAAACCCAAGCTTGACAGAAGGCTGGAGGTCACGCTTCTTCTTCTTGGTAGTCACCGTCGATTGAAGGGTGCCGAATAACTGGGGCAAGGTCAACAGCACTTACGCCAGTGACATCGTGCCTGATGAGTAGTAGATGATGAGTCCTCAGACAGTACCGATGGAGGAACACGCAAGCGCCTTGCACCATGTTGAAGATTAGGTCTCCCAATGGGCTCTAGAGGGAAAGCCAGGGGAGGCTTTGCAGGAGGAAGGCGACACCTCTGCCACGTGGGATCGTTGTCCCAAGAGAAAGTTTGAGGCGCTGCTTTTTTAGGACTCTTCCACGTAGGTCTCTGATGAGATGGCTCCTCTGCCATGAACCTTGTCTGAGGAATGTCGGAGTATTGATGTGGCCAGCGTGAGAGCATCACCTCTTGCTACTGGTGGGCCTTTTAGGGGGCCAAGCTTGGACTAGGCTTCTCCAGATGATCTAGGCCTCGATGGCTTGTTTGATGAATCCAAGGGCGAGGAGTCCTCAATTGGCTCTACTGACGAAGCGGGGGTCCCTTTGGCTAGTGGACTAGGCGAACTAGTCGACACCATGATTGTGCTAGGAGGGAGAAACCCGATTTTGGTGATTTCTTCTCCAGAAGCGTCTATGCCTACTTCGCCCACCGTTCTTATTATGGAAGGCACTGGAATGGTGTGAGCGGATGAAGAGACAACTAGGGATGACCCGGAGGCTGAGGTGGTTGTAGAGGGAGTATCTTGTCTTGAAAAGTTGATGTGCAAGCCGCTGATATCTTGAACAAGCTCGGCTCTCTTCCATACTTCAAGGCGCCTCTTCCCCAGGATGTCCGACCCATGCACTCTTTGCCGACCCCTGCTGGAATTGGAATTGAGAAACCTCCCAACCCGTCATGCTGCGGAGAGACTTCTTATTATGAGGTACTATGCCACGGGCTTCTTTACTTTGATATCATCGTGCTTTCCCATTACTGCTCTTTAATTGACCATTGTCTGTCATCTAGCAGGTCTAGGAAGCACTTCGGGTGGTGGATAGGGCACTGCGCTGGAGCGTTGGAGGCATGCACAAACCCTGCTACACTAGAGGATGTGGAGCGTTGGATGAATGCTGTTGTTGCCGAGGCTTTGTGAAGGGAAGAGTGGGTAGCCTATCTCAATCAGAAGTTGTCCATGTCTGAGGCAAGATCCCAATAGCTCCCAAAGGTAAACTCTTAAGCACTGGATCAGAGACAAGTTTTGTGAGACACGGTAGCAACTCGCTACTCTAGTCGAGGACAAGTGTCCGGCGGCCCCCGACCCTAGGATAGTCATCTTAGCGATTGACATAGGCAGCTCTTTATATTTTTGTAGGGATTCAGATGCTCCAACTGTACATTTTGGATCTTTAATAAACCAATTTGATTATTTTAATAGTTGTCGCTGATATCTTTGATTGTACACTAATTCGCCTTTTTCAACTAAATGTTATCGCTATCATTGTTAGGTTTGAACAGACGCATTTGTCCAGATGCACTTTTTCCCGGGAGAAGGTCATGGCACTAAGAAATTCTTTGTCGACTAGGCGCTGTTGCCATCATTGCCGGGCTTAATCGGATGCGCTCGTCCGTTTGTGCTCTCTCCTGTATGGAGGTCATGGCATGGATATAAGTGAGCCCCATGTGGGTTGATTGGGTTTCATGGCCGTAGTCGTCGGACACGGGTGAAGTCTAGATCGTCGCCCGCATGTAACCATTGGCAAAGTCTAGGTTTTCAAATTTGATGCATGTACACAAGCAATCGAATGATTGGCATAACAAATAGAACAAATAATGAATAATATTCAAGCACTCCGTATGGATACATTTGACTTACCTGTGCCTGGCGGGAAATCATCCGCTGCTCCTCTTGGGTTGGAAGCACTTTGGGCTCGTGGGACCATCCTTCTTATAAGGATTCATAGCTCGTATGCCTATCATGGAGGATCATTGAGGTTAGGAACAGTACCCTCCAAGAGTGGGACTGACTGTCCCTGTTAGAGGACTTACTCTCGTAGTCCCTATGGCGGACTAATCGACAAGCGCCTACACTTCAAGGGCGAAGCATTCATCCTCGTGACTACCTGCCGAGGGGTTGTGGCCACGAGAGTTAATGTCTATACCAGGTGTGCTGGCTTGCTCCTTGGCACTGGCCATATCTGTTCTCATTGGAGTAGTCAGACTTTTTAATCGTTTTTCACAAGTATAGCCAATAATATATCTCTAGATCTGGATTATCGAACGAATTAGGGTGTCACTTGATCTTCCCTGAGGGTCAAGGTGAAGTAAGTCCATTCCTCGTTATTTCAAACCTAGATCCTGCGCAATATAACTAACAAATGAGATGAGGATGTGTAAAATATGATGGATATCCTCGATCCTCGGTATATTCTCTAACGTTCAAATCAGAAATTTTTTTCAGGCGGATAAAAAAATAGGATGATGTATAAAAATGATGCGTAGATGCATGCATTTGGGGGATTGAGTGTATGTGGAGGACTGAGCTCCAGCAGTGTATTCGGTTGATGAATAACTTTGAGAGAAAAGATTGAGATCCGACAATGCATTTGGTTTAGGAGCGATTTTGAGATGGAAGACTAAACTCTAATGATGTGCTCAGTTGGAGAGCGATTTTGCCGTGCAACCCAGACGGGAAGATAGTTTAGAGAAAGGAATGACTGCTTTAGAGAGTGGCTCTAGGACCAAGAGTCACATCTTGTCGCTGGTTTCTTCCTTTCAAATTTTTGATTTTTAGAAAAGCCCCCTTCTCCTGAGGAGGGGGAAAAGCCCCCTTGTCCTAAGGAGGAAGGAAGATATTTGTGGTGAATGGCCGACAACTCGACTCTGCTAACACGTTACACCGTATTAGACAATCAAGGACGTGACCACACGAAATATCTTGTTGAGTTGTGGCTACTGAGGCGCGTGCCACTAAGTTGCATTCGACAAACAACTTTAAGAACCCACATCTCGCTAGGGGGATTTGGGTCACATAGTCTGGGCATTGGGCCACGAGGGACTTCTCCTAGATTGCAACTTTTTGCCCGTTCCTACTCTATAGGCCTCATTTCGGGTCAGCACATAAGCTGTCAAATCCATCAAATCTATTCTTTTTAATATGGATTATAATGCATAAATCTATTATGTTTTCAAAGAATTAAAATTATATATATTTTTATATTTTCCTTTTAAGAAATAATCTTAGAAATGGCTATATTCTCCCTCGAAAATGATGGAATCGAAGTCCCTTTCACATGGTAGGAAAAGACTAATTTTTTTTTTTTTAAAGTTATTATAATATCAATTCTTTCACCAAAGAATGCGTATGTTAAGAAATAACCTCTCTAATTCAAACTTTAAGTATATAAAATTCTAATATACGATCAAACTATATATATATATATATATATAGAATAATTTTTACACAATTGATTCATGTAAGGACTTACTTTATATTTTAAAACCTATTTTCATGAAGTATATATGCTGCAAAAGTATCTCCAAGCATACAAATAAAATGTTTAGAATATCAGATAGAATTCTCATTTCCCCATTCACTTATGAAGATGAAATCACTGAAGAGCTGGATAATCCCTTAATTTAGAAATACGTCAAGAAGTTTTTTAAAGGGGGAAAAAAAGACTTTTCAATTTTATTATGATTATTTTAAATATTAATTTTTTATATTTTATTATTGATTAAGTTCAATTATTTCAAAAATAATAAACCGTACAGATTAAAAAAGTCTTAAATATATATTTTTAATTTTAAATGTACATATTATAAGGATAAATTTGAACTATTAAGAGAATAAAAAAGTCTAATATATGAATTAAATATGATAAAATTGATCTAGTTTGAGTGCTTTTGATCTTCTTTCAATCAATTATGCCAAGGGCATATTTTAGAATGTCTCAGCATCTAAATTAAGTTCAAAGCGTGCACGTAGTTATAAATCATCACTCACCAATGAAATGCTATTTTTACCACAATTTGACTTTTTTTTTTTAATTTTAATTTTAGTTTTAATTTTAATTTTATGAATTATTTGGCAAAATATTTTTGGTTTTTTTTTCTTCTAACAATCAATATATAAAGGGGTTTTATTTTTTTTGTTTTTCTTCCTTCTAATAATCAATATATAAGAAGTGCAAATAAATAAATAAATAAATGGAGAAATAAATACCATAGGCACACATCATCTAAAAGAGAGGGACAAGGAGTTTGGGCCCTACTTGTTTTTTTTTTTTTTCAAAAAAAAAAAAATCAAGACCCTATTTTTTATTTTGATTATTGGACTAATATTAAATAGCTAATATTTAAAAATAAAAAATATTAAATATATTTATATATATTTTAAATTTTTTATAATATTAATGTGTGTAAAATATTAAATTCAATATAAAATTTATTTAAAAATAATTATTTAATATTTACATTTTAACAATTTGATTTTTCTAATCCAATGGATAAAACAAGAGTGGTAACGTTTTTTTAATCCTTATAATATTTAGTATTGGAATTTTTGATCCTAATTGTTATTGATGATTGAATTGGGAAAGTTTTATCTCTCATAGAGATTAAGATCCTCATAATCTTAATCGTCTGTTTTAAAGTAAATAATTATAATTTAATTATATTTGTAAAAACTAAAAATTAATTTAAATTAAATATTTTTAAATAATTAAATTATAATTATTTATTTAAAAATAAACGATCAATATAGATTGAATAAACTCATCTATTTTTTTTTTTAACAGATAGAATCCTCCATGATCCAATTGATAGGTGAAACCTTGAAAGCGAGAGAAATTTCATTTTAGAAAAAATGGCTGATTTTTTTGCTTATCAATTAAAATTAGCATCCACCGTTTGTCTTATAAAAGGTAATCTAGGGCCCTACTTCGCTGCAGGAAGAAGGATAATGCCCCGCTGTAACTCATAACCGTTGGATGATATAAATACATTACGAGACTAAAAAAACCTTAAAATTAAATTAATCTTAACGATAACTATTTAATTAAAAATATGCAACTGTTTATTAAAAATTGATAAATACGATTTAACTATATAAAAAAATTAAAAATTAATATTTTAATTATTATTAAATTATAATTATTTATTTTTAAATGTACCATTAATATCTAGAGATGTTATCCATCCTCAGTGAGTGGAAAACTATCGTGAAAATGACTGAAAATACTCTTTAACTTGCCTTTTCTAAGCAATATTGAGACACATAAGGTTGCTCCATAAACTTTATTTCAAGTACATAATAATAATATTTTTTTCAAAAATACAAACTTAACATAAGTACAACCAAATGGGGTTCGGAAACCCTATCCCTTTAATTATGAATTATTTTTTAATCACAATCGTCCATTCAGTATTGGGTGGCCGAGATCTTAAATAAACAACTAAGAAGTTTATTTTTTTATAAATTAATATAATTATTTAATTAATATTAGATGATTGTGATTAAAAAGAGTTAAATAAATTTATCTTATAAAGGGATAAGATTTCCGAAGGCACACCCTACAAACCCTTAAAATGCGACTAATTAATGCCCGACGCCGGGGCTTGGAACTGACTGCAATATCCGAACAGATTTGCCGGTTTGACGAGCAGAGAATCCGACCTTTGCATGGCTGCCTTCACCACGTAGGGCTGGTGGAGGGATAACAGTGCCCTTATGGTCACTCCTAGAGGCATATGTCCCCTCCAGCAGAGAAGACATAATCCCCTTCTCTTCAGCCAGAGCCCTTCTTCCTTCAGTGGCAAGGCAGGAAGAGAAAACCAGCACCATTGTTATGAGAATAACTGCGGTCGAGCGAGCCATGAAGCCTGAAGATCAACTGTGGGAAGACAGAGAAGACTTGAAGAGCAAGTAATTCTCTCTTGACTTGTAAGCTACCCTTGCATGGGACGAAGGGCTGTGTATGGGGTGGTTTATATAGTTAACTAATTGAGAATTTATTTATTATTTATTTATTTTTTCTGGAGCGTGTGAGGCTGAGAGAGGCGTAAGGGTCAAGTTAATGACTTTTTGAGCAAAAATTCAGATAGCGTCATGCATGATTTGGTTAGCATAGATCGTTTGTAGATGAGCTATTGTTATTAACAGTAAACATAAAAACAGAAATAATAATTTTTATTGAAAATCAAACGATCTTTTAGCCGTCAAAAAAACCATTAATCAAAAGCAATTCATAAGGCTCAACAAAACAAGCCCACAGTCTACGATCATGATAAGAATTTAGTGTTATCAAATTCGGTGATAAAGCATTATGGTAGTTTCCTACAAAAAAGTGGGCCTCACCGCCGCCGCCACTATCGTTGCCGCTGCCACCAGGGCCACCACCGGCGGTTTTCAATCTTCTTAATGAATATGACGCTCGTATATTTTATGAAAGCCTTGAAGAAGGAAACATAATAAGAAGTTAGGTAGGTGTCAATGTAGTTAAGCCGCCGGCCCATTGTTTCATTATTCTCTTTCTTTCCATTAATGAGGTGATGTTTTCTTATTTTTTTCCTTTTTCTGGCTTCATTTCTCTTAACCCCAAGAAGCAAGGAATCGATCGAGCAACCCACTCGCCCGAATGCATGGATGAAAGAGCCATGCATGCACCAGAGTTGGCGGCGTAGCTGTCATGAACAGCCGTCTCTGTTCATCAACAGTTTCTAGAAACTCCGACATCCACTACAATTGCGTTTTAGGCTTGCCAAAATATCGAATCTTAGTGCGTTATCATTGTTACGTACTAATAATGTGTTTTAAACTGACTAATTGTTTTCTCACTTTTGATGTTCATTAACCTTGTTAGAATTAATACGGCAAATAAGGACAATTTAATGTGTTATAGTCGCTATTCCCACATCAAGAAGGAAGTCAATATCATATCATCTGTTTAAATACGCTCCCAAGTAGAGGGCCAAGGAAGTTTAAATTGATTTAACTTTTTTTTTTTCAAATTTGATATTCATTAGCACTCATCAAGATTAACACAGTTGTTAAAAACTATTTAATACATTATAGTCAATATTTTTGCACCAAGGAAGAGCCAACACCTTATTGCCTGTTCAAATACGAACAATCGTAAAGCTCCCCCAAATAAAGTGCCAAGGTTCGGGACCTTGGCAATGCAAAAGAACCGATAAAAAACCTCAGCCTAACAAAATTCTTGACTTTTCTAAACTTTTTGAATGTATGTAAGTTTGTTTACCTATGGGATTTACTCATATGTGCTCAACACTCTCTAAGCTCAAAAGCCATGGCTATTGGGTCATGGTCTCATGCACATTTATATGTCATTGCAGCTTTTTCTTAAGTTTCGATGGTAAAAACTTACTAAACTCAACTCATACATGTTGCCAACATGATTTACTTCTGAGTTGGAAATGGCAATTTGGGGCCGCATCATAGTTAGGTTATATGATAATGTTTATGATTTCTACTTTTATATATTAATTGTTGCGCAAGAACATAAGTTAAATCATCAAAGAAAGAGTCAATTTAACATCACATGTTTAAATATAAATGGCTACAAGGTTCATAATTAAATAACAGAATTCTAAGACTCATGTCAAATTTAGAAGAACCTATATCATCTTGAGCCCTTGGCCTTCTAAACTTTTCAAACACATATAGGTACAAGCATTTATGGGGCTTATTTGTATATATTGAAAACTACTTAAACCTAAAAGTCTAAAATATTAGATCATTGACTCACATATTTATAAGATATATACGTTTTTTAGTCTTAAACGTGAGGCACCTAGTAAATTGAATTCATATATGTTTCCAATAGAATATATATACATATTTATATCATCTTTATAGGCCATGTCATACATTTATAAATTGATACAATCATATAAATTTCAAAGAACGATTCTTTGTTACTGCAAAAATAATGAAGTTTTTGAGATGTGCCAACTCTTTGCTATGTTCAATCTCACTTTGTTTGTTTTGCAACATCATAGACAAATCCAAAGAACCATGCCGTGTCAAATTGGTCCGTGACCATACCGTGTTGGTTCAAGTTCAAGTAATGTGACTTGAACTACAAAAGAATATACACTATCTTCACCTGACTCTACGATTATTTGATATAACTCAAATGGTTATGGAGCCTTTAAAAAAAAATTGTTTCTTTTTTTAACATTTCATTTGGGACATTAAATTTATATTTAAAAACCTGTGTAGTTAGGCGCAATCACTGCACCCCATCAGTGAAATGTGGCCACCCAGTCATTCGACAAATGGGTTCAAAGGTCATAATTTTCAACCTAGGTAACGGTGAAGCTCACATTATTACTCAAGGAGTAATAATATTTGACACTGAGTCAATATATATATATATATATATATATTGTTGCGTCTCGGGTCTGCGGTTGTCGTATGGATTAGGGAGCCTTCGGATTCTCAAGCACGCGATGACGTCAGACAAAGGGTCCGGTCTCCGTAACTCTGAACCTGGACCTATACAATACAAACAACAAACAAGATGTCAGAGGTCCGGTGGGATTTCTCCCACCACAGCCACTCTGACGCTCAAGTCAGCAAGTTCCCGCAATAAATGGAAATGGCTCACACTATGAGCGGTGCGCGGATGGATGCTGATGAAACGTGAGTGATGCGTATGCTTTAGTGTAGAAGATGCAATAAGCAGGTTATGGAAGGCCTGATTTCTTTAATGCACCGCGCTGGGTGGCTGACTTTCCATTGCCTGAGGAGACTCGGGGATGGCGATCGTGAGAGAAGTGGGCTCGCTCGTGCCAAAAGGAAGTGAGTCAGATCTCAGTTCCAGCTCTTTCTCTCTTGTGATCTTGTTCAGAGAAGGAAGGATCAGAATTCAAATCGAAAATCTCTCTCTCTGCGGGGAGTGGGAGCTCTTATAGGTTCATTCCCATTGGACTCTAGGCTTCAGGATGCCCGTTGCAAGGGCTTCCTTGCCTCTGGTCGCTGTCGTTGACCGCCGATCATGTCGGCTGTCGTTTTGTCGTGACGGGCAGGCTCCTGAGCTCTGCCGGCCACGCCTGATTTTTTCCTAAGCAGGGATTGGTTGGCTGCCTGTAGGCGGCTGCATGAGCCGTTTGGCGCTGTGCCAGCCGCCTCTCCATTGGCTGGCTTTTCCTCCTTTCTGTCGATTTTTCGGCAGCCCATTAATGCTCTGCAGGGCGCTCGTCGTCTTCTACCAACGGGGTGCCACGTATGTCTCCTGCGCAGTTGGACTGAGCTCGTCATCCTTTGTGGGCTCTAACACCCTTTGTGGGCCTCGATATCTTTTCGTCGGCCTTGGCATGGGACCCAACACTAGCCCCCCATGCTTGGGCCGGTTAGTGGTTCGGCCTGGCATGTTCCTTGGTTCCAATCTGCAGCTTCACAGCCTTTCTCGTGCCGCGCCACCGTTTATCATTTTTCGGACTCGCGCCTTCCCCAGGAAACTACGCAGGCTTTTCTGACGCTGCCGTGACTCGTCACCCCGATTGGTAAGATTCGCACGTCCTGGGTTGCGTCTGATTAGGGGTCTTTCCTGTTCCGTGAAAGACATCTGCTAGTAGACGTGCTGCGCTGTGCAAGAGAATGACTCCCATCTCGTCCATAAATAGAAGGGGCACCCAAACAAGTGGAGCACATCCCTTGGCAAGCTTTGGAGAAGCAATGAAAAGATTCTGGCTCACCTCACCCTCAGCGGGGGTCTGAGAAGGAGTTGGATGGACTAGCCGGATGCTCGAAGTCCTTTATGAAGATTGTTCTAATTCCCGTGTTGCAGTTCTCTCCTCATGCTAACAAGAGTGGTTCGGCCATTCTGCTGTCGTCGTGCACCCTCTCTTCGGGCTGTGGCTCGCCTGACGTGGGGCAGAGCCATGGCGGAACCTCCGCGGTGATGTTTCTCGCTGGCGGAGGATGCCACTCATGCTCTCCACCTCGCTGAGCTCGAGCGTAGACCACGGAGAGGTAGAGGCCGGAAATCCAGCGAGGGAGTCGCGGGGTACTTCCCCTGAGTGCTTTCCGGCCTCGGTGCTGATCCCACCCCGATGGATAGCATTTCGGTGGCTTCCATCTCGAGGGGGTGCTCCTCATGACTGCCTCCGTTCGCTTGGTGAACTACCGGCGGCTCCTGGTCGTGGGGATCTCATGTAGATCACGTTCTCCAAGCTCATTTGGGGTCATCACAAGGGCCCCCGGTGCCTCGTACCATCGTCTTCCTTCGTCTTTCTCGTAGTATTATAGCCATAGATCTTGTACTTCATAAGAAAGTATCAATTAATAAAAGAAGTAGCCATTTTGCCTTCATTTTCTTCTTTTCCTTGTGCGTGCTTTTTTTCTTTGTTGGGCATTTTCCCCTGGCGATCTGCATTCTACTCCGTGGAATCAGAGGGGCCACTGTTGGTGGTCACGTCCCCTAGTGTGATTGCGCATTTAATGCTTGCGTGGTCAGGAGGCGTTGCGTCGTGAAGTCTTGCCTGGGAAACGCGCGAGGCTTCAGAGACTCTCCACGTGGAGGGCACCCGTTGGTCAAGCTCTGGCGCCCTTTGTCTTCTTAACGCCGCCGCTTTCGAGGGACGAATCTACCTATTTAAACGCGCCATTTTGTTCTGGAACCTTGCATTTCCTTGCAGCTGTGTGCTTATCAGTTGCTTGCTTTCTCCGTGTACATTTTTTCACTGCGAAATTGATGGAGGATTCCTCTTACAAATCAGAGCGTTCTTCTAACGAGTCTGAGTTTGGTTCTCACGCTTCCTGGGCTTCAGGAGCAGACACTCTAGGAGGGGCTCGCTCCAAAGCCACAGTCGTGGGTCCTACTCAGTTTCTACGTGTGCCTCTGGGTTTCGAGAGGGTTGAGGCGCGCGCGGGGGCGACAGCAGTTGAGGTGGAGCAGCTGAGGGCTCGCGTGGCACATTTGGAGGGTGTATGGGCTGAGTCGGAGGCCAGGGCTTCACACCTCGTCGGTGCCAATGTGGTGGCTCAGGCCCACATACTGGCCCTTGAAGGGGAGATCGAGCAGTTGCGGCAACAACATAGGGCTAATGTTGCGAGGCTGCGGACAGAGCTGAGGACAAGGCTCCTGTGGGAGTATGTAAATCCTGCTCTGGAGAGGAGTTACCGTGGTGCTATCAGGCTTAGCCGGAGGCTGGCCTTACTAGAGGATCCAAACTTCCGAGTCAAGTGTTTGGACTTTCACAACTTTCACGCCCGAACACGTGAGCAGCTGGTGGATTATCATGCCCCAAGCTCCTCCACGGGCCGTTTGGATCGCTAACAGATAACCACCATTGTCGTTGTATCTCTTCTTTTTTTTTACTGCCATTGTAATAAGATTCGCCGCTACAATGAAATTCGTTATTTTATCACACTGCTTCGTCTTCTGTACTCCTCGTTTCTGGATTTTTGTCTTTCGTTTTGCATTCTCGTGCGCTCCTTCATGGGCTTCACTATCGTGAGCCCTCATTTAATACGGAGGCGCCAGCGTGGACCTTTGTCAGGCGGCTAAAGCAACGCACTTGTCAGTCTAGCACTTGGCCATGATTGCGGGTGACTTCGGGCCCTGCGATGCACTACGAAGCTGGCACGTGTCTCAGTCACCTGCGGTGGGCGTCGCTTAGGTTTCCCGCCTACTGGCCTTCCGTTGCTTATTTAAACCAGTCAGGATGGCTTACTCCTCCTGCTGAGATTTTTCCTGTAGCAAACCTGCGTCGATAGAGAGAGAGGCATGGTGAAAAAGAGAGAGAGTTCTTCTTCTTCCCAGGCTTCTAGGACGAGCCGCCATGGTGTTCATAATAAAAAATCCGTCCTAACTGCGAGTGCTGTTGCCGCCCTTATGGTCGATTACGGCCTTCCCAGGGATTGGGTGTACCGTGCTCTCGGTGCCTTGGATAGAGCTGGCGCCCCCCCAGCGGGCTTCATCACAGTGTATGAGCACCACCTAAAGGGGGGCTTCGTTATCCTATGCTGTGCACGCTGTATGCACTGGTAGATGGCTGGGTGTCCCCGTGACAAAGCTCCATCCCAACTCTTTACGTTACTTGGTGTCCCTGTGCATCTTTGCCCAACTCCACGTTGGCTCTTTCGACTCCAAGGTAGCAAGGCTGATTTTTCGATTTACAGAGTCGGAGGATTGGGTGTCGTTGTCACCGAAGACGGGTTTTCATTTTCGTGGAACCAACCCCGATTCAGTAAAGGGCTGGAAGGATCGATTCTTCTTTTCGGTAGGAGCCCTCGATTCTGAGCTTTCGTGCGTGTGGGGCCCGATTTCAGGGTTCTTCTTGGAAAAGCCTTCGGCAGAGGTTGCTGTGGGGGTGGCGGAGTTGATCACCGCTATTCAATCCGAGGAGGCGAAGTTCTCCATCCAGGGTTACTTCTTGATGTCTATCACATTCGAGGCCTCCAAGTGGGGGCCTCCGTCGGGATGGAGAGTCGCCGGTCCTGGCAAGAGAGAACCTGGGGGCGCAGCTGCTCCCCGATCGTCCGGAGGAGACGAGGAGGAGAGATGCTCGCTGTTGGAGTCGTCTTCAGACGACGAAGAGGTTGAGGCCTCCCTAAAGAGGTTGAGAGATGCCGGAGGGACTTCAACATGGAGGTCCTAAAGACAGGTTGCCAGCTCTTCAGTCGAGGTTCGAAGTCCGGCATTGAAGGCAGCTCCGAGTGCCGGCCACCAGGGGGAGACCGCTGGGTCATCGTCGACTTCGGCCGCGGGGCTAGCCGTGCTTGAAGTCTGCGAGGCAGAGTCTCAACCCGCTGGGGGGCCTCCTGCTCGTCCCGTTGCTGAGGTATTCGTGGACGTCGCTCCGGGAGCGGTGGATGACGTTTTGGACCTTGATGACCCGTAGGGGCCATATTCTACTGCGCCCGCGCCGACACCGGAGACAAGGGGGCCTGTGGAGTCGACTGTTATTTTTGTGGAGCCCATTTTGGAGGGAGGGATCCTCGAGGACGTAGCTTCACCGTCTGAGGAAGGAGTCGCACTGGTCGCCGATCCGGTGGGAGCCAGCGAGGGGGCAGTCAGGACGTCCTCGGGGTTGGAGCCCCCGAGCGCTCCTACAACTGCCACCCTTCCATCTAGCTCACCTCTGGCAGGCGAAGGAGAGGAGCCTTAGGAAGGGGCTTTGCCAGGTGATCTTGCATGCTCTCCGAGCGCTGCTCCTACTCAGGTACAATTTCTCTGATCTAGCTTTTCCCTACTGTTGCATGTTTTGGGAATTCTCCTAACGTCGTTTCCTTTGCAGGCTTTCAGAGATGCCGATCCTTTTGACGAGCTGTCAGTCCTCCTCCACGGGGGCTTGCAGCAGGCCATCCATCGCGCAAGGGCTCGGGTCGCTTCCCTTCGAGAGGATAGCGAACAGGTGCAAGAGGAGAACATGCGCTTACAACGAAAAGTGGAGCAACTGGAAGCCCTGCTCGTTGCTATGGAGGACGACAACGCACGTATGGCCCAAAGCATGGTTGGTCGGCTTTCTCCGTCGGAATCGCAGCTCGTGATGGAGACCCGGTATTGGGACGGTATTCGCTTGTGCCGTAAGATCGCTTCCCTGGTGGCTCCTCAAGTACCGGAAGGAGTCTTTCGTCCGGGGAACGTCGGGATCCAGGAGGCTCTCGCCTGAGGAACTTCCACGAGGAGGCCGCTCCGTCCTGCCCAACCGAGTAGTCTCTATCTGTATAGGTTGTTAGGCTATCCTTTGTCTTTATCCCTTACTTCTGTATCTTACTTGTTCTTGGCAAATGAGTAAAAAGTGGCTCTTTCTTCTTTCGCACTTCTTTTCTTCTGATGTGGTATGCTGCTCACAAGTTTCGTTTAATATGATCCATAGGGTCACGCCCCGTATTTGAACGCTAAGCTCGCTGAGCTATTTTCGCCAAGGCCCTATCCAGACGCCTTCTTGCGCTGTGCTCGTCCTTCATCAGAGGATTTCATCGCAACTCACGCGTTTGATGGGAAGCTCGATCCGGTAGAGCGGATGTTGTCGCAAATCCCGTGGAGCCACAGCAAGGGTCGGCCGGGTTTTCAGGCCACGGCAACCGAACTCCAGGGTCTAGGCCTTGGTCGCGTATGTTCGCAAGAGGTGTGTGGCCCCTGCTCAAGGCGTTATAATCACCAAGTTTAAGGTCCTAGTCCACGACCATTGTAGACTGAGGGTGCTCTCTTTTGCAAAAGAAGGTCGCTGCACGCCTGTGATACTTGCCTCATAAGGTTTTGCTGGCCGTAGATTGGGGACTTCAAAAGCCCCCAAGCCTAATGTTTTGACCGCCTGGGTCAGTTGGCGTAGAGCCATAATAGATGAATGTCCTTTCGGACTTGCCCGGCCGCACGGCGAGGTTCTTTGTGGCCGCTCTCGCGCCGCTTGGCGAACGGCCAAGGGATTGCTTTACGGACGGACGATTGTCCTGCTGACTTGCCACTCATAGCGTGCGCCATTTCCGTTTATTGTTGGAACTTGTTGACTTGAGCGTCGGAGTGGCCGTGGTGGGAAAAATCCCGCCGGACCTCTGACCTCTTATTTGTTGTTTATGTTATGCAAGTCCAGGATCAGAGTTACGGCGATCGGATCCTTTGCCTGACGCCACTGCGTGCTTGAAAATCCGAAAGCTTCCTAATCCGTACGGCAACCACAGACCCGGGACGCAACATATATATATATATATATTTATTTATTTAGATTTTAGCATGCTTCCACACATTTTTTGTTATATTTAATATTTTTAAATATTTATTTATTTATTTATTTAGATTTTAGCATGCTTCCACACATTTTTTGTTATATTTAATATTTTTAAATATTTATTTATTTATTTATTTAGATTTTAGCATGCTTCCACACATTTTTTGTTATATTTAATATTTTTAACAGCTACTAAGTGTAATATAATAAAAGTCTATGATGAAGCTATTTATTAGAATTTTAAAAAATAAAATAAGATATTTAATTTTATCTTAATTTATTAAATCAACTATTTATCTTTTCGCCATATTTTCTCTTATTGTGATATTTTATTTGACTACTTAAAGTAGGTTATTGGTATAACGAAATGGTGTAAGCATATTAAAAATAATATCAACGACATTTTCCAGGTTTACGTCAATTATATGCCATCCTTATTACATCATAAATCTTCTTTGTTAGCTTACTAACATATTATTTTATTTTCCATGATCCCCTTTTTTTTTGATAAAAATATATATATATATATATATATATATATATATATATTAATAATTTATTATTCTATAAATAAAATATAAATTTTAATTAATGTATTCTTATCATGATATTACTTATTGAAAAAAAAAACTTTGCCAAATATTTCGCCAACCTATAACTCATTTAAATTTCTTCCTCTGTGTATAATCCCATTGGAATTTCAAAAGTAAAATAAAATAAAATAGGCACTTCACATTAATATTGATTTACTTCTCATTTAAAAAAGAGCTTTACTAGATACCCTTAACTTACAACTCATCTCCCACCCTTCATTTATACATAGGACCTATTGAAATTACAAGAAATAAAATAGACATTGCACATAGATATCAATCTATAACTCAGATGATCAAATCCCCATCATGTTATCATCTTGTTTTAAAAATGAATTCTTCTGGATATTTTACAGTTCTATAATTTATCTACAAATCATTCACTACATGTAAGTTTCATTGAAATTTCAAAAATTAAGATACGCACTATATATAAATATCTACTGACATTATGTGTTATCGCAATCCCATCAAGCTATCTTCTTGTTCAAAAAAAAGGGTTTTTCCTTAATGTTCTTCTAATATATAACTTATATACAACCGTTTATCTATATCTAGTCTATGAAATCTTGAAAAAAATCAAAATAGGCACTACACATAAACACTAGCATCCATCTCATGTTATCGCAACTGGATTATCCCGTCTTTTCATCTTTTTAAAGATAAAGATGAATCTTTTTAGATATCACACCAACCCATAGCTCATCTCCAACCCTCATTCTCTATGCCGATCCTATTGAAACTTTAAAAAAAATTAAAAATATCAAAATAGGCACTACACTTGGAAAGTGGTCGTAAGGAAAGTTATTATGGTCTTTCTTGTGGGGAGGCTCATATGTTTTTTAACGGTTAGAATTTGAAACTGATTAGTAAATTGTTGAATCATCTGATATAATTTTTATCGTTTATTTATTTAATTTTTAATCCTATAGTGAATATAAAAGTCTTCTTATTAAAAAATTATAAAAATACTCAGTTACAAATTAATAGGTAATATTTTTATTAAAAAAATACACTATTTTGTCGAGTCGTGTTTATGCTTCTTAATTTCCAATCCATTTAGTGGTTTACACGATGATCATTAGAGCTAAGATCAACCCACCCAATCTGTCTGCATCCATTACCTTAACACACCAACACATGTACAATGTAACAAGGCCATTTCCTTGAGGGTGGCGTGTATGACTCTTTTGTCAGCCAATTGTTACGAGTTGACAACCTCTTCCCTTAAAAGTCCTTTCACAAATGACTTAGTCAGAAATTAAACATGGCCAAAAAGTCATGGAAGGTGACATATTTGGAGATAAGTGATATTAAGATAACACCCTTTAAATACTTTTTTAATATTTATAAATAATGTGATGTATTATTTATTTATTAATATTATATAAATAGATAAATATATTCTCTAAATATATATAAAAATACCTCTAGAATATTTTTACCTCAAGATTAGACAGCACTAAGATCATACAAATGCATTTGAAAGTTACATATGAGTTAGTGTCAATACCAAGATGCATGTAATCTCTCATCTATCTCATGTCGATATGGACAAAAAGATAATAATTACAAAACTACAAAATTCACATATTGTCAACTCTGACAACCATCAACATTAAAAATAGTGCAGTTGGTAAAAAAGCAGCTTAATTATGAGTTGGCTTTATGATGAAGAGTTTTCTTAGGTAATGTAGAATCTTCCCCTCTACTCTATAGGCTTGGCCAAACCTGCTAGCCTATGATTTTAATAGTAAAAAAATAAGTATTAGATAAGTTTAAACACACAACAATAAAGCCAAAACTTGTGATTAAATATTCAATTACAATACATCTTATCGTATTATTAATTATATTGACTATTTATATCTTATGATCATGAATTTGATTCTTTCTACTAAGTATTTCGAACTGTTTAATAAATAATATTTACAAGTAAGATCATATATTGAGAATTCATTTCAAATATTAACTCTAAGCATTATAAATTTAAATAGATATATTATATATAATCTTATTTATAAAGTATAAAAATATTATTTTTATAATTTAAATTTATAATTAGTAAGATACAATAAAATATTATAATAAGTGGATAAAAGTTGACTTATAATTGTTGCTCATTGGCAAGATGATCAAGGAAAATTAGGCAAATAGCCTCAAATAAAGCAACATATGCCAAAAAGAAAGAAAAAAGGGGGAAAAAAAAACAAACAAACAACGCTTTCCAAAAATCACAAAAAGATATGATTTAATAACATTATTGGCATTGGACGTTTTAAGAAAATATCTGGTTATACATAATTTATTTCTATTGTTAGTAGGAAAATATCTTATTAAAAATATATTTTATATTTTTTTTAGTATTTTCTGTTTATAAAAAATATATTTTTATATTTTTTAATGTGTAATATATATAGAAAATTAAATTAATAAAAAATAGTTTTCTAATTAAAGAGAAATTTAAGCATAAATTTTGTAAAAGATTTCACCTTTTTAAAAAGTTAATCGCTTTTTTGAGCTCAACTACTATCCAGTAATAACTATTAACACTTATTAATAAAGATTTTTACTAGAATGATGATATCATTACAACCCATGATATCTTAACATATTAGCCACAAGCCGTAATATCTCTGGCAACCGATACTAGTCGTCGGATGACATCCTGACCCTGGTTAATAACTAACAGGCATGTGATGCCTCTAACTATTGCTATTGGTTGCGGTCGTTGATCTCATTGGCATTGCTGCTAATCATCTTACGATAATGTCTCTGGCTACCACTATAATTTGCCGACTAACACACTTTGATTCAAGCATACTAACGCCTTGACCATTGCCGACTAACTACCACTTTAATTGTGAAATATCTTCATCATTTAGAAAATATCACCATAGTCAATGCCGCTAATGCCTACTATCGTTGAACGATTTATATGATATTCAATAATTTTTTATATACACTAGACGTTGAAAAATATTTTGATAATAAGTTATTTTTAAAAATATTATTATAAAAATATAAAAATATATTTTTCTGGAAGATATCTTTTGTATTACTATCTTCAATTTGAAAAGTATACCTTGATAAACAAATGGAGCCTAAGGCCCTACTTTGTTATATTGCTAGAGTATTTTTGTCATCGGATTTTCTCGAAGTTCAATTTCTTATCAATTTTTTTAAAAATATTGTTGTTATTAAAAAAATAACAAGATAAAAGCTTTCCTGAGAGCTCAAAATATGAGTTTTCCTCAATTGTTGAAATAGTAGCGTAATGACACAATATTATCTCATTTTTATTTTTCTTTTTTTGAATTTTATTTTTCTTTTTTTCCCTCTCTTTTATTATTTTTTTTCTTTTTGGACTGAGAACCAAGTAATCCACCGTAATCTTAATTTTCATTTTATGAAAAAAAAAAGAAAGAATACTCCTTTGAGAATTTTTTATTTCCGTAATCATGGAACTTAGTTATGTTGCTGGCTAGAATATATAATAAAATAGTATTTTTAATTTGATGCTTTTTTCTTAAGTATATTTATTTGGTCATTTTACCATTTTTATTTTGTACCCATTTTTAAAAAGATATTAAAAATAAATAAATATAACAAATAAAATAAAAATATTCTTATTATTCATTTAATACTTCAACAATAACAGTAAATTACATTCCAAAGAAATATTATGTTTATATTAAAAAATCAATAATACCATTAAACAACCATAACAGTGATAACTTAGTAAAAATGCAACATATGTGTAACACCCAGGTAGCCCCATGAACATAAATTGATCGTTAATTGAGACAATAACTGTACATATGATATTTTTTAAAGTAGATAATTAAATTTTGTATCAGATTTGACATTTTGATGGGCTTGGACTTGACAATTTGGAGATGATTGCTCGAGGAAATTTTAATAAAATTTCTTCTTAGTAGGCTTTTGATTAGATTAAGTACTTATTGGTCAGAATTATTATGGTTGCTAATTATTCAAAATTAGTGAAGTAAAATTGTAAATTTATTGGAGGGCTAGATGGAAAATCAGAACCCTAAACTCTCTGAGAAACCCTAGTTTCTTAGAAAATCCTGAACCTAGTTCTAGAAGCCTAGGCCTCTTTTTTTTTTTTAAGAAAATCCTAGCCACCACTTGTTTAATATATATATATATATATATATATATATATATATATATATATTGAATCGGTTTAAATTGATGAGTTTGCTATTGACTAAATAGGAGAAATCAGCTGCTAGAATAGGAAGAAAATAAATTAAGGAGCCTTCTAACAAACCCTAGTTTTCTCTAGAAACCCTAGCAGTCTCTTGCAATCTATGAACAGTATCTTTTTTTGAAGCTCTTATTTCATTAGCCTTTCTCTCAATTTGAAATTTAAGAAGGAAGGAAACCAAACCCTAAAGATAGCTCCAAACTATTGAACTCCCACCCGCCTGGCACTGTGTTTGGAAACCCTAGTTTCTACTTATGATAGCTAATTTAGAGGAAAGAAATTGACATCTTAGGGAGGGATTAAGGAGGTTATTTAGTTTCAATTTTCAAATTAAAAATACGGGCAGAAAAATATTTCAGCTAAACCCTAACTCCGTGCTTTGTAATTTACTAGCCATCTTTCCTGATTTCTAATCTTGAATTTTTTAAGTTCCTCGTAGCTCTTTGTAACGTCCTAAAATTTTCTAAAAAACAATTACATTATGATAAACGTAAATTCGCATATAAATTTAGGTGACTAATTAATATATTATGAGTTATGAATTGAAAAAAATTATTATAAAAATAAAAAGTTAATTAAACTGATAAATTTATAAGATTAATTAATATTTTATGTTAAAAATTAAATTTTTAATTGAAATAAATTAGGTCGAATAATATTTGATCTATACTTGACCGGCACAAGAGGAAATTTTAGGCAGAATGTTGATGCCTAAAGTATGCCTGAGTGGTGCATATACAAATTTAGGATAGAATTGGTATCTAATCACTACAATAATTTTCATTGTTAGTGACAAAATATATTGTCACTATAAATTATAAATTTATTACTAAAAGATTTAGTGACAAAATATAAATTTTTCATAAAATTATCACTAAATTTTTAGTGACGAATTTTTATTTTGTCACAAAAAAAATTATTTATTGATAAAAAATAATTTATCACTAAATAATATTATTTAGTGAGAAAATAATTTTGTCACTAACTTGTATTTTTAATTTGTCACTAAATAATATATTTAATGGTAAATAATTGTGTCACAAAAAGTATATGATTTTATCTCTAAATTATATACTTTAATGGATAAAATTTTAATAAAAATATAAAATTTATATTAATTAAAAATACACAAATAATATTTATATAATAGAATAAAATTATCTTATAATATTTTTTAAAAAAAAAAATTTAATATATTCTGACAAATTTATAAACAATTCTATGCAATATTATTCTCCTAAACTTTAGAATGCACCGAGCTTTATTCATCTGTATTACTTTGTTTATTTAAGTAACCTAAAAAATCTTTAAAAAATAATATTAACATAAATATTTTTTATAATTTAATAAAATATACTTGAATTTATAATTTATAGTCTAAATTTGACCTTGCAAGTATGTCTCCTTTGAATGTTAAGATCATCTGATTTGATTTTTTATTTTTCTGGGTGTTCGGTAGTCATGAGTAATAAGTTACTTTACAAAAAACTCTGATATAATTTTAAATATCTCAATATAATTTAATTATATTTAAAAATAAACTAAAGAAATATAGAAAATAATATTGTTGACATCCCCTCCAATACTCAAACTCAAGATAAATTACAGACACCAAGTTTAAAATTAATTTACAATACTAACAAGCAAAGGTACAGTGATGCAAAGATTTATTATCCACAGTCTCTTTTCTTAGGAGAATACCAAAATCATTCTTCACAGTCTTTTCTCTTTGGAGGACACCAAAATTATCTCTAAACAAAAATTAAAACTCAACTGAGTATTACACCGGAACGGAGCAAACAAAAAGAATACTAATAACAGTTTGCAAATAGAAAATAGAGCCAACACTATTAAACATGTGCAAATACTGGCATGTACAATTTTCTACCGCTATTAAACAAAGCACAAATATTGGTGCATGCACTGCACATCTGAGAACATCCAAACAGTGAAAAAATAGTGTAAAATAATTTTGTTAGGAGGAGAATTTTGTTACACGGTTTCTGGAAAACTGTCTCCAACTTGAGAATAATTTTGTTAGGAGAAAATGTCCCATGGGGGATAAACTCCAAACCTTAGAATGTTGCTATAGTGCACCCAAATTTGTATCTTTTGGTGAATGTTGATGAGTGTCAAACCTTAGAATCTTTGTATTTATAGATGATCCAGAAGGTGGTTTTTCTACCCTCTTCGTATGGTCTCTCTTTGAGTGGCTTCATTCCTGGTTAAGTAACAACTTAGTTTCTGTAACCTCCTAGAGTTGGTTTTCCAAGTAGCATGCAGTTTCTGTATTTTTTTTTTTCAACTGATTTCGGATAAACCTCTCCACAATTTTAGCAAATTGGCATGTCCCAAGAACTCCTTGGGGTTAAGTGTGTCATTTCCCCATAGTCCTGTGTCATTATTCCAAAATTTTCAAAACAAGTATAAGTAAGTTCTACCTTCTTATTACAATCAGTTAATTTTTTTGAGGTAGAAATTTCTATGAAGGTTCCAAAAGGAAGGCCAACCTTTTTTCAAGCCCAAGCCATTTTTTCTTCAGCCTACATTATAAACAGACAATCAATACATTTGTGATTATTAAATATTTAGAATAAGTATAAGGAACTATATTATATAGAATCTTTTCTGAATCGAAGACATTTTTTTGATATCACTTCTTTACTTAGTAAATATAAAGCTCTACCTTGGAAACTTATGAATGTGCCAGTAATATGCTTTCTTATATACTCATTGGGATTAAATTTCTAAAAAGTCTCTCTATAATTATTTTTTTCTGAAATAGTTTCTTTGAAATACATCAAAGTTGGCACATTTTTATACTTGATACTATCAAAAGTATTGCTATCTACGGTTAAAATCCTCATATAAATTTTAGATTTCTCAGTACCTGTAACATTTAATTTAGGTGCCTAGAAGAAAATAAAAATGTGTAACCAAATGTCAAAAGAAGTTTAGTGCTGAGTCTACTTTGAAGATAGTGAAATTTGTGCTAGCTTTGATTGGGGGGAGATGCCGGTGAATTAAGGGTGTTGGATGGATAATCATTAGTAATGCTCTTAGTTAGAAAATTCTGATAGTCAAATAAAGTGAAATGGTTCTGGGTTGGATCCAAGCAATGGACTATGGAGTTAAAGTGCTACTAATTGCTGCCATGTAAAACCCATTTAGCTAACCTTTTTGAATTTCTCCACATAGTAACTATCATTAATACTGTATGCTACCAAATACTGATTGTGTGACAATATCTTGGCAATGGACTTTCTATCGTCCCCGAATTTCGTTTCCATCTCACCCTCTTTTGTTCTCCATCTCTTAACTTTTTCTAGCAGAGAGTTTATAATATCTCGGATTCTATTTGAGTTATTTAATATTAATTATAATTTTTGATAAATTGAACACAGTAAAAATTAATTAAATATTATAAAATTTAGACGAATATTTGGATCAGTTGGGTCGGTGCCTGAGATGTGCTCGTGCCATCACCTGAAAATCGATTTAAATTTTAAAATAAAAAAAAGTAAAATAAAAAATAATAACAATATAATAATAATAATAATAATAATAATAATAATAATAACAAAAAAAAAGAAAGAATAGATAAAGATCAAGAGAAATCGGGAAAAAAGAAGGGGGAGAAGAGGGGAGAAGAGAGGAGAGAGAGGAGGCCGGCACGAGAGGCAGTGGTCGACCGTCAGTTGGAGATTCGACGCTGGGAAGGCCGGCGAGGTGCGGTGAGGAGATAGTGGCTCATGGGTGGCACAGTGGTGGTTGGTGTGGGCGGTGGCTGATAGCGCTCGGTGAGGTCATCATGGTTGTTGGCAACGTCAATGGCGGTGTGTAGTGGTGACGTGATCGTGGTCGGCGACGGCCAGTGGTAACACGCTGGTGACAGTCGTGGATGAGCAGCGGCGGCAGAGAAGACGCGTAAAGAGAGAGGGCAAGGTGAGGCGCGGGCGGCAGTGAGCAGCATCGCGTGATTCGAGTGTTTCGGAATATCATTTCTTCAGATATGTAAAATATGAGGTCAAGATAAATTTCTCTAAACCCCGTCCTTAATTGATTCAATATTTAATATATTTTGAATACTGTTTAAAATTTATACTAACATGCATGTATTTTTATATACCCGAATTGTGACGGATCGAGTTATTTTTATTAAATAACCTCTATCAAAATCCACAATAAAGTCCCTAATTAATATTATAAGTTTCTGCCAAAAATCCGATAGAGTTTCCTTTACAATTGGATAAAAATCATAATACAATCTATTTAGAATAAACCTGTACAGGTACACAATTATCCAAATTCAATATTTTTATCCTACAACATAATACATAGGACCACAATTGCCATATCATCTTTGGCTTCAACACAACACACCTAAATTACCATGTTGGATCTAAAAGATGCCACAAAGTACCTATTACAAATCCATATATAACCCGCGGAAACATAAATAAACCCAACATAGCAGAAACTAATCTATCTAATCATTAGTCATTTTGTTCGGTATACATCACTCTTTCAAACAGAAGAATATAAATATACATATATAATTTTATTCAAACGTAAATTAAACTACAAGTTCTAAATATTTAGTGCCATATTCTAAATCCAATGCTTAGTCCACTTCTAGCTTCTATTCTAACCCGTCGGGTATATCAAACCTGTGCTAAATTGGAGACAAAAAGAAATAAGAGTGAGCTAAAAAGCCCCACAAGTATATCATAACCAAACGATAGTCAACATGGACAAAATAAGCAAGAAAAGGCATGAACATAAAGGAGATACATTTAAATGGGATATGATCGGGTATACTTTGATACACAGTTTATTTTTCCTTTTTGGATTATAATTTATACATAATTATTTGTCTTTGCGGATCAGGGCCAATAAGTTGTACTGGCTAATGATGTGAGAGAACGAGAAAAGAAATGTGTTCGCTACACATTCTAAAGCACATAGTTACATTTTAAGCTTGCAGCACTCGACCAACGGCTACATTTTAGGCCTACAGTACTCGGTCATAACAATTCGTCCCATATCCACTGAGAACCAAGGTAATCATCGTTCTTCTACAGTAGTATCTTAAAGCGTACCACGAATATCACCCGCCCTCATGAGCGGCCAGAGTATTCCTTGGGTTCCCACCGTAATGTACGTGGCAAGCCAGAGGGTACCACCCAATAAACATAAGTCCATGATCTTAGTTTCAAAATTAATCCTTCCTTTGAAGTCCACCATGTCCATTTTGATTCACATTTTCTCCACTCAGGAGAATCATATTTCTGTATGACATATCATATTGTAGACTTCCTACCGATCACGCACACGACTATTATCTTTCTTTCAGATTTAAATCTTCTCATGACTTAAATTATATATACAAATTTCATAAACATAGGAAAGAGTAAAATTGCTTATCACCGAATGGCAATTATGACTTTAGGAACGTTTGGGTCACAATTCCTTTACAATTAGTTAACGAACGTATTTTTCAGAGTAACAATTAAACATATACAAATATATATACAACTTGATTAACAATTATACAATGCAAAATTTTGTAAAATTCATCATAGGGCCTCGGGTGAATACTACCTGCGATATAAACAGTACCCGGCACACAGATCAATTAATTCTCAGAATTTCAAACATTCAACAGGTAATTTATTGAACTCAAGGTATGGGTAACTAAAATTCCAAGTCAATTTATACATTTAATCCCAAATCGAAACTTAAACGGTGTCTGGGAGTGAGTTAAGGGCTTCACGAGTGAAATTGCACCAAATTTCACAAATTTGGATACCCAATCAATAAATTAACTTACCCAAGTCATGTATAATAATATTCTAGACCTAAATAAATCAAAAACCTCAAAAATTGAAGCCCGAAACCACCAGAGCGCGAGGTTAGGGTTTCACAAACGGGAATTGATATAATCCCACTAAATCGGGTATTCAATCAGCAAATTAACTTGCCTAGGGTGTAGGTAATGGTATTTTAGTTTCAATTTATGTAAAAGTCCCAAAAATCGGGGGCCGGAATCCATCCAATCATGCATGAACAATACACGTGCATGGGTGAGGGTTTCAAACATGCAAAACGGTGCGAAAATAATGAATCGGACAATGAATTTCATATATATTCATAATCAGACTATGGGCATCACAATGATATACATGGGGTCTGGTATCGGGATAAAATACCCGAAAGGAATCGAACAAAAATAAATAAAAATGAAAAAAAATGGTATAGATATACTTGCCTCGATGTGCTCTACGACTTCTCCAACTAGCTCAAAATCGGAATTCCCCCCGAGGGCCTCCGATCGGCTGCTTCTCTCTCTTCTCCCTCCTCTCTTTCTCTACCTGAATGTTCTTCCTTCGTCACCCAAAAAAACACGTTCAGCATTTTAAAAGAGGAAACCGCACACGGCTTTTACACGGACTCGTGCTCGAGCGTGGCTGGTGGTGCGCGGTGAGCGTGCCTACTCGGGAAACCGGCGCTCACTGGGCCCTCGAGCGCCCTACACCGCCACCCAATTTTTGACCCGAATGCATCCCTCCACATACCTCGAGCCTAATTGAGGTTAAATTAATTTAATACCCCAAGATTATCGTCATTAAAAATCCAAATTATATTTTCAAACTAATATTTCGAGATTATAATTAAGGTTTTTAATTCCACCGATTCTGAGACTTTGGTCTTAAAATTTGATTCCGCCCGAGTCCTGCGACCTCAATTCACTTATTCCAACTTATTACTTGAATAGACAATGTTTTGAAAATCGATACCTTACACAAACTATTTAATTTGTACATGCATGTATGGTTCATTGGCAGATTTGGATATTTTTAGATTCGGTTTTATGATTTTAGAGGGTTTACTATTTTTCTAAAAGTCTAAATAATTTATTAAATATTATATATTTTATATCGGTATATTTGTATAAAAATGAGCATAAAAACTTTGTATAATTCCTGTAGTTACATGCATGTGTCGGGTTGTGGTCACTACATTTAGATTTGGACATTAGATATTTTGGCTAACTTCCGATGGAGAGATATTTATTATTTAAAAATCTATTTTCGCCGACAAGAAAGGTTTGGAGTAGTTATTCTTTCTATTTGGATGATTTCATTCGAGTTTATAATATATTCGGACATCCTAATATATCTGAGAAGTTTAAAAATTACACCCAAAGTTACAAGTGACAAATAATAGTGAGCCATTACCCATGGGTATAGACTACATGGATGGCCATTCATGATAGCTTATTTTGTATTTGATTTGGTTTAAGGTTATTAAGATTATGTATAACCCTTCCTGTAACTAGTCTTTAAATAGTCAGAACTCCAATTTGATGCATGATTTGTATTAGACTTTGATTTGACTTTGATTTTAGATTTGGATTTACAATTCGTCAATTTTACCCACAGCTTGACCTTGGTATGTCTTGTACAAATGATTTGACTATATGTTTTCATCCGAACTCTTGAACTATCTATCGTGGTACTGTTTCGGCTTCTACGCACACTATTGAATCATTCGACTATCGAATTATATCCAAAATCACAAGTTGATCAGGCCTTGGAGTTGGACTCGAACTTGGACTTGGATTGGACTTTGAAATTGGCTATTTGCCTATTGAAATTGATTCGAATCACTTCTATTATATATATATATATATTTATATATATATATACACGTCGCGATGAGGACTGTTTTCTGATTTGGATATTTGTTTTGAATTTGGATATTTGTTTTGAGTACGAGGCTACTATTAGATTTCAGATTTTAGATTTTTATTGGATTCATTTTATCGACAATTAGAATTTATTCTGTCATTTGAACGGATTTTATCCATTTAATCTTCTCTCTCATTTATTGAACTCTATTTGTTTAAATATGATACTTGTTGAGTATTAGGCTCACTTATTATATTTTATCCCTTCAGAGTAGAAGATTCGGATATATTGTAGGAATATGCTAGTGATGTATCAGTCATTCATATGATTTGGTGAGTTTTGGTTCTATTATGGTTTAAATTGATATTTGATATAATTGTATTAATGAATTGACCGGGTATAGACCCATGGTTATATTTTAAGAATAGTTTGGATATTATGTTGTGTTTGGTTATGATTTTTGGTTAAATTATTGTAATATTTCGGATCCCGATTGAATTATTTTAATATTAATTGTGATTTTGGGTATTTCAAACGTGGTGAAAGTAAATTAAAATATTCTAAAATTTTGGAGAATGATCGGAATTTTGGGGCGGCGCCCGAGGTGTGCCTGTGCTGTTGTTCGGAATTTGATTTAAAATTTAAAATTTAAGATAATAATAATAATAAAGTAAAAAAGAAAAAAAGAGGGGAGATTGGAGTCGGGGAGAGAGGGAGAAGAGGAGAGAGAGGGAGAAAGGGGGGCGGCTAGGGTCTCATGTGGTTCGAAGAAGAAGGAAGCGGAAGGGAGAAGGGAGAAGGAGGAAGAGGGCAACAGCGGCGGCGGCGGCGCAGGTGAACGGCGGTCCATGGTGATTGTGGGTGTGACCGCGATTGTTGCAGTAGTTGTGGTTGAGGCGGCGGCTGCGATGGGTGAGGAAATCGTTGCCAGAAGAGTCGACGGCGGCCGTTCAGGGTGGTAGCGGCGACATTGGTGGTCACGGTGGTGAGCGGAGGTTGTGGCATGCGGTAGTAGTGCGAGCGGTGCGAGGGGAGAGAGAGCGACGACGAAGTCACGCGAGGAGAGAGAAGAGGCGGCAGCGCAACGATTTCGACGCCGGCGTCGGCTGGGTGGTGCCGAAGAGGCCGGCAACAGCCACGTGAGGCGGTGCGGTGGTCGATCGGCGGCAGCGGAGTGGTCGGCAGCAGCTGGCAGAGGCTGCGCGGAGGAGAGAGAGTGGACGCGACAGAGGAGAGAGAGGCACAAATCGGGTACTTCGGGACATCCTTTCTTCAGATCTGTAAAGTATAATATTAAGGCAAGTTTCCTCTAACTCTATTCTTGGTCTGATTTAATTTCTGATATATTTTGACTACCGTGGGAGATTTTACTAACATGCATATATTTTTATATTCCCTCAATTTATCAATTGTGTACATGCATGTATATTTTATCGGTTGTGCGGTGGTTTTGTACTGATATTTATAATTTGGAGGGATTTTGGACACCCGGACGATCTATATGTATGTTTGTGTATCCGTGTATTGTGGAACCATGAACCAGGCCTTGCACTAATCATGCATGTTGTCGGGGGTGGGATCACTATGGAACCATGGCAGTCCAAGACCCTAGGGGTCGATTTGTGATATGAGGCATAAGCTATTTGTGGCGCCGCTCCCGATGGGGACGTATATGATAGGCTACTTCCGCTAGAAGGAAGGTTGAGATATTTGTAACTGACCTGCCCCACTGTGTATTTAATTGAGAACCATCGTAAGAAATTGACGGAAAACTAATATATTCTGACGTCCTAATATATAATTAAAACTTGAGGTTGCACCCAAAGTCGCGGGTGGTAAAATATAGTGAGCAAGTTCCTAATTTATGGGAGACAGAGTACATGGATGGCCTTGAGCTACTGGCCTAAACTGTAGTCGAGCCTTGAGCTGCTGGGTTAAATCGCAGCCGATATAGCCGTGGTTACTGGATGAGGGTAACCCTTCCTCAAGTTGGTATTATTAATATTTAGTTCTTCAATTTTGTGCATGCTTTATATTTCTGCAAATTAAAAATAAGGGAGGTTATTTAGTTTCAATTTTCAAATTAAAAATAAGGGAGGGAAAACATTTCAGCTAAACCCTAACTCCGTGCTTTGTAATTTATTAGCCATCTTTGCTAATTTCTAATCTTGAATTTTTTAAGTTTCTTGTAGCTATTTGTAACGTCCTAAATTTTTTTTTAAAAAAATTACATTATGATAAACGTAAATTCGCATATAAATTTAGGTGACTAATTAATATATTATGAGTTATGAATTGAAAAAAATTATTATAAAAATAAAAAGTTAATTAAACTGATAAATTTATAAGATTAATTAATATTTTATGTTAAAAATTAAATTTTTAATTGAAATAAATTAGGTCGAATGATATTTGATCTATACTTGACCGGCACAAGAGGAAATTTTAGGCAGAATGTTGATGCCTAAAGTATGCCTGAGTGGTGCATATACAAATTTAGGATAGAATTGGTATCTAATCACTACAATAATTTTCATTGTTAGTGACAAAATATATTGTCACTATAAATTATAAATTTATTACTAAAAGATTTAGTGACAAAATATAAATTTTTCATAAAATTATCACTAAATTTTTAGTGACGAATTTTTATTTTGTCACAAAAAAATTATTTATTGATAAAAAATAATTTATCACTAAATAATATTATTTAGTGAGAAAATAATTTTGTCACTAACTTGTATTTTTAATTTGTCACTAAATAATATATTTAATGGTAAATAATTGTGTCACAAAAAGTACATGATTTTATCTCTAAATTATATACTTTAATGGATAAAATTTTAATAAAAATATAAAATTTATATTAATTAAAAATACACAAATAATATTTATATAATAGAATAAAATTATCTTATAATATTTTTTAAAAAAAAATTTAATATATTCTGACAAATTTATAAACAATTCTATGCAATATTATTCTCCTAAACTTTAGAATGCACCGAGCTTTATTCATCTGTATTACTTTGTTTATTTAAGTAACCTAAAAAATCTTTAAAAAATAATATTAACATAAATATTTTTTATAATTTAATAAAATATACTTGAATTTATAATTTATAGTCTAAATTTGACCTTGCAAGTATGTCTCCTTTGAATGTTAAGATCATCTGATTTGATTTTTTATTTTTCTGGGTGTTCGGTAGTCATGAGTAATAAGTTACTTTACAAAAAACTCTGATATAATTTTAAATATCTCAATATAATTTAATTATATTTAAAAATAAACTAAAGAAATATAGAAAATAATATTGTTGACATCCCCTCCAATACTCAAACTCAAGATAAATTACAGACACCAAGTTTAAAATTAATTTACAATACTAACAAGCAAAGGTACAGTGATGCAAAGATTTATTATCCACAGTCTCTTTTCTTAGGAGAATACCAAAATCATTCTTCACAGTCTTTTCTCTTTGGAGGACACCAAAATTATCTCTAAACAAAAATTAAAACTCAACTGAGTATTACACCGGAACGGAGCAAACAAAAAGAATACTAATAACAGTTTGCAAATAGAAAATAGAGCCAACACTATTAAACATGTGCAAATACTGGCATGTACAATTTTCTACCGCTATTAAACAAAGCACAAATATTGGTGCATGCACTGCACATCCGAGAACATCCAAACAAAGGTGAAAAATAGTGTAAAATAATTTTGTTAGGAGGAGAATTTTTTGTTACACGGTTTCTGGAAAACTGTCTCCAACTTGAGAATAATTTTGTTAGGAGAAAATGTCCCATGGGGGATAAACTCCAAACCTTAGAATGTTGCTATAGTGCACCCAAATTTGTATCTTTTGGTGAATGTTGATGAGTGTCAAACCTTAGAATCTTTGTATTTATAGATGATCCAGAAGGTGGTTTTTCTACCCTCTTCGTATGGTCTCTCTTTGAGTGGCTTCATTCCTGGTTAAGTAACAACTTAGTTTCTGTAACCTCCTAGAGTTGGTTTTCCAAGTAGCATGCAGTTTCTGTATTTCTTTTTTCAACTGATTTCGGATAAACCTCTCCACAATTTTAGCAAATTGGCATGTCCCAAGAACTCCTTGGGGTTAAGTGTGTCATTTCCCCATAGTCCTGTGTCATTATTCCAAAATTTTCAAAACAAGTATAAGTAAGTTCTACATTCTTATTACAGTCAGTTAATTTTTTTGAGGTAGAAATTTCTATGAAGGTTCCAAAAGGAAGGCCAACCTTTTTTCAAGCCCAAGCCATTTTTTCTTCAACCTACATTATAAACAGACAATCAATACATTTGTGATTATTAAATATTTAGAATAAGTATAAGGAACTATATTATATAGAATCTTTTCTGAATCGAAGACATTTTTTTGATATCACTTCTTTACTTAGTAAATATAAAGCTCTACCTTGGAAACTTATGAATGTGCCAGTAATATGCTTTCTTATATACTCATTGGGATTAAATTTCTAAAAAGTCTCTCTATAATTATTTTTTTCTGAAATAGTTTCTTTGAAATACATCAAAGTTGGCACATTTTTATACTTGATATTATCAAAAGCATTGCTATCTACAGTTAAAATCCTGATATAAATTTTAGATTTCTCAGTACCTGCAACATTTAATTTAGGTGCCTAGAAGAAAATAAAAATGTGTAACCAAATGTCAAAAGAAGTTTGGTGCTGAGTCTACTTCGAAGATAGTGAAATTTGTGCTAGCTTTGATTGGGGGGATATGCTGGTGATTTAAGGGTGTTGGATGGATATCTTTAGTAATGCACTTAGTTAGAAGATTCTGATAGTCAAATAAAGTGAAATGGTTCTGGGTTGGATCCAAACAATGGACGATGGAGTTAAAGTGCTACTAATTGCTGCCATGTAAAACCCATTTAGCTAACCTATTTGAATTTCTCCACATAGTAACTATCATTAATACTATATGCTACCAAACACTGATTGTGTGACAATAGCTTGGCGATGGACTTTCTATTGTCCCCGAATTCTGTTTCCATCTCACCCTCTTTTGTTCTCCATCTCTGAACGTTTTCTAGCAAAGAGTTTGTTATATCTCGGATTCCATTTAGATTATTTAATATTAATTATAATTTTTGATAAATTGGACATGATAAAAATTAATTAAATATTATAAAATTTGGACGAATATTTGGATAGTTGGGCCGGTGCCTGAAATATGCTCGTGCCATCACCCGAAGATCTATTTAAATTTTGAAATATAAAAAAGTAAAATAGAAAATAATAACAATATAATAATAATAATAATAATAATACGAAAAAAAGAAAGAATAGATAAGGATCAAGAGAAATCGGGAAAAGATAAGGGGGAGAAGAGGGGTGAAGAGAGGAGAGTGAGGAGGCCGGCATGGGAGGCAGCGGCTGACCGTCGGCAAGAGATTTGATGTCGGGAAGGCCGGCAAGGTGCTGTGAGGAGACAGCGGCTCATGGGTGGCACAGTGGTGGTTGGTGTGGGCGGTGGCTGACAATGCTCGGTGAGGTCATCATGGTTGTCGGCAGCGTTAGTGGCGGCGTGTAGTGGTGAGCGACGGTGGTTGGCAACGGCCAGTGGTAACACGCTGGCGACTGGCAACAGCCGTGGATGAGCAGCAGCTGCGGCAGAGAAGACGTGTAAAGAGAGAGGGCAAGGTGAGGCACGGGCAGCGTGCGGCAATGAGGAGTATCGCGTGATTCGGGTGTTTTGGGATATCTTTTCTTCAGATCTGTAAAATATGAGGTCAAGGTAAATTTCTGAAAATCCCGTTTTTGATCTGATTTAATATTTGATATATTTTGAATACTGTTTAAAATTTTTACTAGTATGCATGTATTTTTATATACCCAAACTGTGATAGATCGGGTTATTTTTCTTTAAATAACCTCCGTCAAAATCCACAATAAAGTCCCTAATTAATATTATAAGTTTCTGCTAAAAATCCTGCAGAGTTTCTTTTACAATTGGATAAAAATCATAATACAATCTGTTTAGAATAAACTTGTACAAGCACACAATTATTTAAATTCAATAATTTTATCCTACAACACAATACATAGGACCACAATTGTCATATCATACATGGCTCCAACACAGCACACCTAAACTACCATGTTGGATCTAAGAGATGCCACAAAGTACCTATTATAAATCCATATATAACCTGCGGAAACATAAATAAACCCAACACAGCAGAAACTAATCTGTCCAATCATCAGTCATTTTGTTCGGTATATATCACTCTTTCCAACAGAGGAATATAAATATACATATACAATTTTATCCAAACGTAAATTAAACTACAAGTTCTTCTAAATCCAATGCTTAGTCCACTTCTAGCTTCTATTCCAATCCGTCGAATATATCAAACCTGTGCTAAATTGGAGACAAAAAGAAGTAATAGTGAGCTAAAAAGCTCCGCAAGTACATCATAACCAAACGATAATCAACATGGAAAAAATAAGCAAGAAAAGGCATGAACATAAAGGAGATACATTTAAAAGGGATATAATAGGGTATACTTTGGTATACAGTTTATTTTTCCTTTTTGGATTATAATTTATATATAATTATTTATTTTTGCAGATTAGGGCCAGTAAATCGTATGGCCAACGATGCGAGAGAATGAGAAAAGAAATGTGTTCGCTACACATTCTAATGCACACGATTACATTTTAAGCTTACAGCACTTGACTAGCAGCTATATTTTCGGCCTGCAGCACTCGATCATAACAATTCCTCCCATATCCCTTGAGAACCAGGGCAATCCTCGTTCTTCTACAGTAGTATCTTAAGGCGTACCATGAATATCGCCTGCCCCCATGACAGGCCAGAGTATTCCTTGGGTTCCCACTGTAATGTATGTGGCAAGCCAGAGGGTACCACCCAATAAACATAAGTCCATGATTCTAGTTTCAAAATTAATCTTTCCTTTGAGGAGAAGTCTACCATGCCCATTTCAATTCACATTTTCTCCACTCAGGAGAATCACGTTTCCATATCACATATCACATTATGGACTTCCTGCCGATCACGCTCACGACTATTATCTTTCTTCGATTCAAGTCTTCTCATGATTTAAATTATATATACGAATTTCATAAATATAGAAAAAAGTAAAGATGCTTATCATTGAATGGCAATTATAACTTTAGGAATTTCCAGGTCACAATTCCTTCACAATTAGTTAACAAACATAATTTTCGGAGTAACAATTAAACATATACAAATATATATACAACTTGATTAACAATTATACAATGCAAAATTTTGCAAAATTCATCATAGAGTCTTGGGTGAATAGTACCCGTGGCATGAACAGTACCGTAAACAATACCCAGCACACATATCGATTAATTTTTAAAATTTCAGACATTCGACAGGTAATTTATCAAACCTAAGGCGTGGGTAACTAAAATTCTAGGTGGGAGTTAAGGGCTTCACGAACGAAATTGTACTGAATTCCACAAATTCGGATACCCAATCGATGAATTAACTTACCCAAAACATGCATAATCATATTCTAGTCCCAAATAAATCAAAAACCTCAAAAATCGGAGCCCAAAACCACGAGAGCGCAAGGTTAGGGTTTCGCGAACGGGAATTCACATAATTCTACCAAATCGGCTATTCAATCAGCAAATTAACTTGCCTAGGGTGTAGGTAATGGTATTAGAGTTTCAACTTATGTAAAAGTCCCAAAAATCAAGGGCCGGAATCCACCCGATTGTGCATGAACAGTACACGTGCGTGGGTGAGGGTTTCAAACATGCAAAATGGAGCGAAAATAATGAATCGAGCTATGAATTTCACATATATGCATAATTAGACTATGGGTATCACAATGATATATATGGGGTCGAGTATTAGAAGAAAATACCAGAAAGGGATCGAACAAAAATCAATGAAAACGGAAGAAAAATGGTATAGATATACTTGCCTCAATGTGCTTTATGACTTCTCCAACTAGTTTAAAACTGAAATTTGCCCCAAGGGCCTCCGATCGGCTGCTTCTCTCTCTTCTCCCTCCTCTCTCTCTCTACCTGAACATTCTTCCTTCATCACCCAAAAAAACGCGTTCAGCGTTTTAAAAGAGGAAGCTGCACGGGCTTTTACGCGGACTCGCACTCGAGCGCAGCCCGTAGTGTGCAGCGACCGCGCCTACTCGGGAAATTGGCGCTCACCGGACGCTTGAGCGCCTTACAACACTACCCAATTTTTGACCCAAAATGCATCCCTCCGCATACCTCGAGCCTAATTGAGGTTAAATTAATTTAATACCCCAAGATTATCGTCATTAAAAATCCAAATTATATTTTCGAAGTAATATTTCGAGATTATAATTAAGGTTTTTAATTCTATTGATTTCAAGTCTTTGGTCTTAAAATCTGATTCCTCCCGAGTCCTACGACCTCAATTCACTTATTCCAACTTATTACTTGAGTATACCATGTTTCAAAAATTGATACCTTATATGAACAATTTAATTTGTACATGCATGTATGATTCATTGGCAGACTTGGATATTTCTAGATTGGGTTTTATGACTTTAGAGGGTTTACTATTTTTCTAAAAGTTTAAATAATTTATTAAACATTGTATATTTTACATCAGCATATTTGTATAAAAATAAGCATAAAAACTTTGTATAATCCATGCAGTCGCATGCATGTGTCAGGTTGTGATCACTATATTTAGATTTGGACATTAGATATTTTGTCCAACTCCCAACGGAAAGATATTTGTTATTTTAAAATCCATTTTTGCCAACAAAAAAGGTTTGGAGTAATTACCCTTTCCATTTGGATGATTTTATTCGAGTTTATAATATATTCGGATATCCTAATATATCTGAAAAGTTTATTGCACCCAAAGTCACGAGTAACAAATAATAGTGAGCCACTTACCCATGGGTATAGACTACTTGGATAGCCATTCATGCTAGCTTAATTTGCATTTGATTTGGTTTAAGGTTACTAAGATTATGTATAACCCTTCCTCAAATTAGTCTTTAAATATTCGGAACTCAAATTTGATGCATAATTAGTATCTCTACATTGATTTGTATTAGACTTTGATTTGGACTTAGATTTTAGATTTGAATTTAAAATTCGCCGATTTCATCCACAGTTCGACCTTGATATGTCTTGTACAAATGATTTGACTATATATTTTGATCTGATCCCTTAAACTATCTATCATGGCACTATTTCGGCTTCTACGCACTCTATTAGATCATTCGGCTATCAGATTCTGCCCAAAATCACAAGTTGATCGGACCTTGAAATTGGACTCGAACTTGGACTTAGACTGGACTTCAGAATTAGCTATTTGCCTATTGAAATTGATTCGAATCACTTTTATTTTATTTATATATATATTTATAGATATATATACACGTCGCGATGAGGACTGTTTTCTTATTTGGATATTTATTTTGGATTTGGATATTTGATTTGAGTATGAGACTACTATTAGATTTTAAATTTTGAATTTTTATTGGATTCATTTTATCGACAATTAGAATTTATTCTGTCATTTGAACGGATTTTACCCATTTAATCTTCTCTCTAATTTATTGGACTCCTTTTGTTTAAATATGATATTTGCTGAGTATTAGGCTCACTTTTCATATTTTATCCCTTCAGAATAGAAAATTCGGATGTATTGTAGGAGTATGGTAGTGATCTGTCAGCTACTCATCTGATTTGGTGAGTTTTGGTTCTATTATGGTTTAAATTGGTATTTGATGTAATTGGATTATAGAATTGACTGGCTATAGACCCATGGTTATATTTCAAGAACAGTTTAGAAATTATGTTGTGTTTGGTTATGATTTTTGGTTAAATTATTACATCCATTACGATGATTGTAGAGCATGTCGTATTTATTTTTTTCGGATGGCTGTTCGATGAAATCCTGTGTGGATTTAATTTTATTAAGTTATATTTTTTGTGGTCACACCCGGATTTTAGGATTTTATGTTATTTATTTAATTTATTTAAAATTTTAGATTTTAGAAATTATAATTAATTATTTAAATTGATCTGCTTTGTCCAAATTCGTGACAGAAGTGGTATCAGAGAGAAGTCATAAAAAGAAGTACTTTGGGTCATTTTAGATAAATAATGGACTGAACTTTTGGACGTGATAAGTACTGTCTTTGACAGATGGTAGAATATTTTGGTTGTAAAGGTTTGGATTTGAATCGGAAGGGCGAGTTGTGAAGGTTTTTGTTTAGATTGGAAGGATGATCAATTGATCATGATGAGTCACGCGAGCGATATAATGTATGGTTTGATATAGCTATTGAATTAGAATTTCATTGGGTTTCTTCATATATATGTAGGTTTTGTTGGGCTTTTCAAATTTGGAAGAGAAGTAGCGACCTTGGGTGGTCTCGGTCCGAAATCTTGTAGAGTAGAAGGTGATTTTGGTCGACAGAGGTGTAGGTAATAAAGTTGGTAGTTCAAAATCTCGCAGAATAGAAGAAGAGTTTTGGCTGGCAGGAAGGAAAGCAGTGGAAGTGGAGATGAATGAAGACTTGTCGAGATTAGATGTCACAAATAAAGATGAAAAAGCTCAAGTAAAGTCAACTTATTTCTCTTCGCAAGAAAAGCTGTGGAATTTCGATGGATAACCTCTACCAGAAAATAGTATAATAATGTGCAAGTCTGATTTTGTTGACAGTGAAGATGCTGATCGTGTAGAGATTTAAAGTAACGGTTGGGATGAGAGGAAGACACATGGATTGCCCATTTCCTCTTATCGCTCTTATCAGGGGATAATCGTCCCCACAATATTTTATCATTGAAGAATTGATGGATGAAAAGCTCGAGATTTTGCCTCTGAAGCAATACTCAAGAAAAGGTTTAAGAATTTAAAAGATTTGTTAAAATATGATCATAGTTGTGAAATTCAATATTCAATTTGGAAACAGTTAGTGCCGTTCCAACTCTGGATTATTGTGAGAAGCTGGAACAAGCCTTGTTGACCAAGTAAGAGTAATTTTGGGAGAAGTCTTTCTAGAAAAAATTAAAGTATTGAAGTTAAAGTTATAAGGATGGACTTGCTTATCCTCCAAAGGACAAGTTAATGAAAGTCAGATGAAGAAACGACTTCTTCCTTGAAATTCAAGTTTGCAATGTCAGCCTGCAAGTTTAGCGGGAAGGTGTACACGAGACGAGTTTGTTTCGTCAGAAATAATGTCTGCTTCAAATAGCGGCCAAATATGTCATTTGTCAAGGGATTGTTTGAATTCCAAGCGTCCGAATTTTAGACATTCAGATAGGAGTCAGACAGTCCTAGCAGAGCATTTTGTATATACAATATGTGAAATTAGAGTCGGATCCTCCATCGTGGAAGACTGTTTCGTTAAGATCGTTTCATTCTATATTTCAAGTTACGAGTCCTCGGAGTTTTAAGGAAGAATTAGTAAGAAGACTTAAAGGTTAATTTTCGGTGTTGCAAGTAGGCCATCTATTGAGAGATGGGAGCTGAGTTCATCTGGCATTTATAGTCACATCTGGGAGTTATTATATAACCATTGAATGCATTTTGGTCATCTGCGAGTTTGAAGATGTTTTTAGAGGATTCAACTGGATTGTTCCTGGATCAAGAGATCAAACTTATTTTCGATTTTGTGTTTGGATCTGTGTCTATTTCGAGACTCCGTATGGGGTAGTCTTATCTGAATTGAAGAAAATAAAACAACAATTGCAGAATCTATTGAAAAGATTTCGTTTGGCGAGGTGTCTTGGCGTGGAGTACTTCAATATTATCTAACGAATAAAGTTAGATTGATGGATCTATATTTGAATTGTTTGAGAATTGGATATATATATCAGCTCTCAAAGATCAAGGATTTGTTAGATCCATTTGAAGAAATTTTAGTTTTTTCTAAGATTGATATGTACCTGAGATATCCTTAATTAAGGATTTAGTGGGAGGATGTGCATAGGACAGCTTTCAGGTCAAGGTATGACCATTGTGAATTCTAATGGTGCTTTTGGGTTGTCCAATATTTTAGCGCCTTGTATGTGCATAGGTATGACCTTGTACGAGATCCGATTGAAAAGTCTATTGCAGATTTTGAGAGTGTGTCATTTTGGTTCATATGGTTGTTAATGTGACATTTAAAAATTCGAAGAAGATGGAAGTTGTGGTGAATTTAAAAAGACCGGTTGAGGTCTTGAAAGTGTGGACTTTCTTGGAACTGGTTGGTTATGATAGGAGTTTCAATGAATACTTCTCGAGGATTGCAATACCGGTGGTTCTTTTGGAATAGAGGCAATCGGTATTTAATTAAAGTGATACTTGTGAGGAAAGTTTTCAGTAATTGAAGAGTAGAGTGTCATTGGTGTCAGTTTTGTCGATTCCTGATGGATCAGATTGATTGGTAGCGCTCAGTGATGCTTCTATGAAAGATTTAAATATGTTTGAATTCTACGTATTGGGTGCCTTATCTAAGACAAGTTTGGGATGCGGTGTAATCTGAAAGATTTTGCGTGAAGATGCTATGGTGAGGATGCCAGAATGAAGATTGGGCCAGAGAAATTTTCTCTTTTAACTGTCAGGATTAGATTTTGAATGAAGTTTCTATTTGTATGAGAAGCTTTTATGAAGATCAGTGATGATATTCCTTTTTGGACGAGCCGTCTTGAAGTTGAAACCGATTGAGTAGGCAATCTCGAATATTATGCAAAGTGCTTTTCATTGCACGTTTAAGAGGAGGCATATTTTCAAGAATTCTCTCTTTTGAGTTTCAACTGATTGGATGAAAGTTTGGAAGTTGATTGGTAGAAACTCGAGAATAAATGAGGTCGTCAGCAGTTATGGCTAAGTTGGAGTGATCCAAATTCAATGGAAACGTCGAAGACTATCCACCTAGTGGAGTGGAGAGAGTTTGGTAGCGACTTGATCTCGAGTCAAAGCCAACAGGCAGAATATGAAGCACGACATCGCGGCTTATGTGGCATAATTTATCTCGTGCCTAGAGGAAGAAGCTAAGAAGAAAAAACTTTTAAAATTTTATTTCGAGTCTGCCTCAAACAATAAAGGATTTGGTGGCCTTTTGGACGAGAATGAGCTAGCAGATGATGGATGAGCTGATAAAGTCGGCTTATCACTTGCTTATTAGAAAAGTCATTCTCGAGATTAGCCGTTGACATATTGTCGAGTTGTAGAGATTGTAAGGTATTTCTTCTTCGAGGCTTTTGATTTGATTTGAATGTTGATGATTGATCAGAGTGGCGCAGCGGAAGCGTGTGGACTAATGGTTATTGATCACAATATTTGATTGGAGGCTTGAAGTAGGAGATCCGTTTTGCAAATTGATTGAAAGCTCAAGAATAGTGGTTAGATATTTCTAGAAGTATCTTGAAGAGAAGAAATTCCAATTTTAAAGTTGAAAGGTAGTATGAGGTGAAGGTTCATTGGGATATTCAAAATTTTCAGCAGATTAGGAAAGTTGCTTTTAGATTGACCTTATTTCTGAATTTGATAGATGGATACAATATGTTTTATATGAATGATCCTTCATATCTAATTGGATTGGAGTCATTTTGATCGATGAAAAGTATTTTAGGTTAAGGTTATCACTTTTTTTTTGGGGATGGGAATGATCTAGTGCAGAGGAATAAGATATTTCCATCGGTCTTTATACTTTCGAGGAATCTTCTAGTCAAAGAAGTATTAAGAGATCTCGATGACGAGTTCAGGAGAATATCCCTATTTGTTGAGGATCGAATTTAGATAAATCATTTGATCAAGGATGTATATTGAGAAGTGCACAGACGAAGTTTGGAAAAATATCCTCATTGTTGGATAATTGAGGTTAAGATCGAGAGGTATAAATTTTGAGGCTGAAAATTTTATAAAGAGTGGAGAATGTAATATCCCGAATTTCATTTAGATTATTTAATATTAATTGTGATTTTTGATAAATTGATTGTGATAAAAATTAATTAAATATTATGAAATTTGAATGGATATTTGGATTAGTCGGCTGGTGCCCAAGGTGCACCCATGTCATCGCTCGAAGATCGAATTGAATTTTAAAATAAAAGAAAAGTAAAATAGAAAATAATAATAATAATAATAATAATAATAATATAATAATAATAATAATAATAATAATAAATAACATAACAGAAAAGGGTTAAGAGAAATCAGGGAGAGAGAAGGGGGAGAAGAGGGGAGAAGAGAGGAGAGAGAGGAGGCTAGCATGGGAGGCAGCGGATGACAGTCGGCCAGAGATTCAACGCCGGAAAGGCCGACAAGGTGCGGTTAGGAGACGGCAGCTCATAGGTGGCGCAGTGGTGGTCGGTGTGGGTGGTGGCTGACAGCTCTCTGTGAGGTCATCATGGTTGTCTGCAACGTCAACAGCGACGGCGTGCAGTCGTGACGCGACGGTGGTCGGCGGCAGCCAATGGTGATACGCCGGTGACCGACAACGGCAGTGGATGAGCAGTGGAAGCGGCAAAGAGACTCGCAGAGAGAGAGGGCGAGGTGAGGCACGAGCAGCGCACGGCAGTGAAGAGCATCGCGTGATTCAGATGTTTCGGGACATCCTTTCTTCAGATCTACAAAGTATGAGGTCAAGGCAAGTATTTGTAAACCCCCTCTTTAGTCTGATTTAATATCTGATATATTTTGGATACTGTTTAAATTTTTTACTAATATACATGTATTTTTATATACCTGAACTGTTTAATCTGAACATGCATATATGGTTCATTAGCTGACTTGGATATTTCTGGACTGGTTTTATGATTTTGAAGGGTTTACTATTTTTCTAAAAGTTTGAATAATTTATTAGATATTGTATATTTTATATCAGTATCTTTGTATGAAAATGAGTATAAAAACTTTGTATAGACCGTGCAATCGCATGCATGTGTCGGATTGTGGTCAATACATTTGGATTTGGATATTGGATATTCTGATCAACTCCTAACAGAAAAATATTTGTTATTTGGATATTCTTACCCATTGGTATAGACTATATTAGTGGCCATTCATACTGGCCTAATTTACATTTGATTTGGCTTAAGATTATCAGAATTATATATAATCCTTTATCAAACTAATCTTTAAATAATCAGAATTCAAATTTAATGCGTGATTTGTATCTCTATATTGATTTGTATTAGATTTTGATTTAGATTTTGATTTTAGATTCATCGATTTTGTCCATAGTTGGTCTTGGTATATCTTATACAAATGATTTGACTATATATTTTAACCCAAACTCTTGGACTATTTGTCATTGTGCTACTTCAATTTCTGTGCACGCAATTAGATCATTCGACTATTGGATGATCCGACTATCATATTCCAATCGAAATCACAAGCTGATCGGGCCTTCGATTTGGACTCGGACTTAGACTTGGATTGTACTTTAAAATTGGCTATTTGTCTAGTGGAATTGGTTTTAATTACTTCTATTTTGTTTATATATATATATACATGCCCCTATAAGAATTGTTTTCTGATTTGGATATTTATTTTGAATTTGGATATTTGATTTGAGTACGAGATTACCATTAGATTTTAAATTTCTATTGGATTCATTTTATCGATGATTAGAATTTATTCTGTCATTTGAACGAATTTTACCCATTTAATCTTTTTTCTGATTTATTAGACTCTTTTTATTTAAATATGATACTTGCTAAGTATTACACTTACTTTTCCTATTGTATCCCTTCAAAGTAGAAGATTCGGATGCATTGCAAGATTATAGTCATGATCTATCAGTCATTCGTCTGATGGTAAGCTTTGATTCTATTATAGTTTAAATTGGTATTTTATATAATTGGGTTATGGAATTAGTTGGATATATGCCATGGTTATTTTTTAGGAATAGTTTAGATATTATGTTGCTTTGTTTGTAATTTTTGGTTAAATTATTACCTCCCTAATGATGATTGTAGAGTATGTCATATTTATTTTGTTCGGATGATTGTCTGATGATATTCTGTATGGATTTAATTTTATTAAGTTGTATTTTTTGTGGTCACACCAAAATTTTGGGACTTTGTGTTATTATTTAATTTATTTAGAATTTTAGATTTTTAAAAATTATAATTAATTATTTAAATTGACATACTTTGTCTGAATTTGTGACAGAAGTGGTATCCGAAAGAAATCATAAGGAAAGGTATTTTGGATCATTTTGGATAAATAATGAATTGAACTTTTGAACGTGATAAGTATTATCTTTGACAGATGGTAAAATATTTTGGTTGTTGGGCTTGAATTTGAATCGGAATGGCAAGTTGTGGAGGTTTGGGTTTAGATTGGAAGGATGATCAGCTGATCATGATGAGTCACGCGAGCGACATAATGTATGGTTTGATATAGCCGTTGAATTAGAATTTTATTGGGTTTTTTCTTATATGTGAAGGTTTTGTTGGGCTTTGCAATTTTGGAAAAGAAGTAGCGGCCTTGGATGGTACCGGTCCAAAATCTCGTGGAGGAGAAGGTGATTTTAGTCGGCAGAGGTATAGGTGATAAAATTGGTTGGTTCGAGATCTCGTAGGATAGATGGAGATTTTTGACTGGCAAGAAAGTAAGTGGTGAAAGTGAAAATGAATGAAGACTCGTTAAGATTGGATGCTACAGATAAAGATGAAGAAACTCAAGTCAAGTCAACTTGTTTCTCTTTGCAAGAGAAACTGTGAAATTTTGATGGACAACATCTACCAGAAGATAGGACCACGATGTACAAATCTGATTTTATTGGCAGTGAAGATGCTGATCGTGTAGACATTTAAAGCTACGGTTGTATGAGAGGAAGACTGAAGGATTGCTCATTCCCTCTTATCGCTGTGATCAGGGGATAATCGTCCCCTCAATATCTCATCATTGTAGAATCGATGAACGAATAGCTCGAGATTCGGCCTCTGAGGCAATGCTCAGGAAGTGGTTGAAGAATTTGAAAGATTTGTTGAAGCATTATAGTAGCTGTGGAATTCAATATTCAATATGAAAACAGTTAGTGTCGTTCCAACTTTGGATTTTTGCGAGAAACTAGAAAAGTCTTTGTTGATCGAGTAGGAGTAGTTCTGGGAGAAGTCTTTCTAGAAGAAATTAAAATATTATAATCAAAACTCAAAGGATGGACTTGCTTATCCTATAGAGGACCAGCTAAAGGAAGTCAAATGAAGCAAAGACTTCTTCCTCGAAGGTTGAGTTTACAAGGTCAGCCTATAAGTTTAGCGGGAAGGTGTACACAAGACAAGTTTACTTTGTCAGAAATAAAATTTGCTTCAAAATGCGGCCAAATATGTCATTTGTCAAGGGATTGTTCAAATTTCAGGGATCTGAATTCCAGCTATCCAGATAAGAGTCAGATCGTTCCAACAAAGCATTTTGCATATACAGTCTGTAAAGTTGGAGCCGGATCTTTTATCATGGAAGACTATTTCGTTAAGACCGTTTCATTTTGTGTTTTGGGATACGAGTCCTCGAATTTCCAAGGAAGAATCAGTAAGAAGGCTTAATGGTTGATTTTCAGTGTTGCAAGCGAGTCATCTTTTGAGAGATGGGTGCTGAGTTCATCTGGTATATATAGTCACATTTGGGAGTTATTCTTTGACCATTGAAGGCATTTTGATCATCTGCAAGTTTGAAGTTATTTTTCAGATGATGCAACTGGATTGCTCTTAGATCAGGAGATCAAATTTATTTTCGATGTTATGTTTGGATCTGCGCCTATTTCGAGGCTCCGTATGGAGTAGTCTTGCTTGAACTAAAGAAATTAAAATAAAAATTGTAGAATTTGTTGAGAAGGTTTCGTTTGGCCAAGTGTCTTGGCGTGGAGTACTTCAATGTTCTTTGGTGATTAAAGTTAGATTGATGGATCTATGTTTGGATTAGTTGGGCATTGGATATATATATATCAGCTCTCAAAGATCGAGGATTTGTTGGATCTATTTGAAAAAATTTCGATTTTCTCTAAGATCGATCTGTGCTCGAGGTATCCTTAATTAAGGATTTAGTGGAAGAATATGCATATGACAGCTTTTAGGTCAATGTGTGAACATTACGAACTCTAATGGTACTTTTGGGTTGTCCAATATTTTAGCACCTTATATGAATAATATCGATTGAAATTTTTGACTGTGTTTAGGTTAGTTATGATGGCTTTGTCAATGATATTCTAATTTATTTGAAGAATATTGAGAAATATGAGATCCGATTGAAAAGTCTGTTGTAGATTTAAAGAAGGTGTCATTTTGGTTCATATGGTTGTTAATGTGACATTTAAAAATTTGAAGAATATAGAAGTTGAGGCAAATTTGAAAAGACCGGATGAGGTCTTGAGAGTGCGGAATTTCTTAGATCTGGTTAGTTATGACATGAGTTTTGTTGAATGCTTCTCGAGCATTGCAGTGCCGATGGCGCTTTTGGAAAAGAGACAATCAGTATTTAATTAAAGTGATACTTGTGAAGAAAGTTTTTGGTAATTGATGAATAGAGTGCCATCGGCGTCAGTTTTGTCGATTCCTAAAGGATCAGAAAGATTGGTAGTGCTAAATGATACTTTTATGAAAGATTTAAATTTGTTTGGATTCGGTGGATCGGGTGCCTTATCTAAGACAAGTTTGGAATGCGGCACAATTTGGAGGATTTTGCGTGAAGATGCTAGGACGAGGATGCTAGAATGAAGATTGGGCTAGAGGGATTTCCTCTTTTGGCTGTCAGGATTGGATTTTGACTGAAGTTTTTATTTGTCGAAGAAAGTTTTATAAAGATCAGTGGTGATATCCTTTTTTGGACGAGCCGTCTTAAAGTTGGAACCGACCGAGTAGGCAATCTCGAACATTCTGCAAAGTTCTTTTCATTGCACGTTCGAGAGGGGGCATGTTTTCAAGAATTCTCTCTTTTGAGTTTTGGCTGATTGGATGAAAGCATGAAAAGCTGATTGGATAGAAGTACGGAAACAAATGAGGTCGTTAGCAGTTATGGTTGAGTTGGAGTGATTCAAGTTCGATAGGAACGTCGAAGACTCTCCACCTACTATAGTGGAGAGAGTTTGATAGCGATTTGATCTCGAGTCAAAACTGACAGGTAGAATATAAAGCACGATATCGTGGCTCATGTGGCATGATTTATCTCGTGTCTAAAGGAAGAAGCTGAGAAGAAAAAACCTTCGAGATTTTGTTTTGAGTCTGCCTCAAATGGCAAAGGATTTGATGGCTAGTTGGACGAAAATGAGCTAACAGATGATGGATAAGTTGATAAAGTTGGCTTATCGCTTGCTTATTAAGAAAGTCATTCTCGAGATTGGTTGTTGGCAAATTTTCGAGGTGTGGAGATGAAATTGGCTGGATATAGACCCATAGTTATATTTCAAAAACAGATCGGATGTTATATTATATTTGATTATGATTTTTAGTTAAATTGTTACCTCCCTTACAATAATTGTAAAGTAGGTCGTATTTATTTTGTTTGGACGATTGTATGATAAAGTCCTATGTGGATTTAATTTTGTTAAGTTATTTTTTTGTGGTCACACTAGGATTTTTAAATTTTATATTATTTATTTAATTTATTTAGGATTTTAGATTTTAAAATTTATATTTAATTATTTAAATTGACCTATTTAATCCAAATTCATGACAAGGTCTATCTTATTTATAATTTTGATGAGTTGAATATGGAACTCTCTCAAATTTTTGATGTTTGATTTCCGGTCACAATTGACAAACAGGCAGCCATGTTAGAAAATTTGTGGCTTATGCTTTGTACCAATGGGAATTGTGGAGGGATTAGTATCTGTACTATTCTCTCTCCCGTGCATTCCATTTCTCTAGAAGATAGCTGAAAACTATAACAGTAATGACATATTCGAAGAATGTGAAAACATACAATGCTCTTCAATCTTATCAGTCAAAAGAAATGTACACAAGTACAAAAAAAAACTATAATCACATACCACATATTTCAATTTAGCATAATTAGAGTATTAATATCATTTTTTAATATAAACACTTAAAAATATAATAAAAAAAGATAGTTATAAACTTGTAATTTTTGAAGTTCACATTATAAATAATTTTTCTTTAATCAAATATCATTTATCAGAATATAGATCAACTATTAACTCGATAAGCAATTTTGCACAAAGTTTGACTTCTTTTTTATTTAGCAAATTTGCTAACTATCGTTGCACTCCAACCTCAATCCAAGCATTAATACCTTTTCTAGGCACATGGGTATCTCACTACAAAGGTTTTCTAAATAGTTATGGTCATTTTTGGTTGGTCAAGGACCTTCTCCAATCCCTCTTATGTATATAGATTTACATTCAATAACAATTGAGAAATCAACTTCTATCGTCAAGTTATCGGCACCATTTTGTTCAACTTGAGTTTCATGTAATTCTAAAGGCTTCTGATAAATATCTTCCGACTCATTATCAACTCAATTTCTATTTTTTTATTTTTCGTACAAACAATTTCAAGTATTCCATTGGCTCTATCGATTCTTTGATATGTGAATGTGGAGCGCTTTGCTATTTGCAAATTTTCAAGTATTAGCTAATAATAAAATATGTCATATATTTGTGGCCTATAAGTAGATTTATATTTAAAATGGATATTACTAATTCATGCAAAGTTCATGCAGTAGATTTTGTGCTAACATAGCCCATTAATCTTTATTTACTTTTATTCTTTGAATTATTTTCACTCATATTATACTTTTAAATAATAAATAATATTAGTTATCGGATAATTAACATCTTAACATTTATGAAAATAGAAAAATTGACAAAAAAGTAACTGTTTTGCTAAATTGGTTGACAAAATAATAAAGTGCTATTTAATAATGTAGCAAGTTAAGGCTAGAGTACAAATATAAATGCGAGGGCAGTTTTCAAATGGAGCAGATATGTACTTATTAAAAACTTTTGACTTTTTCAATATTCGAGTACCAACCACTTTCATTGTTCAATATCTACATTAGGAGGGCAGTTTTTAATCTGGCACTTGTTAGTTTTATATTTCTTGTAGTAATCTCTTCTTAAACTAAAATGCCAAATACATAATCATTTCATCAATTCTTCTTAAATTTCCATGTTTACATAATTTTCATTTGGGAATATGTATTTTTCTACAACAACCAGGCATGGGCAGTACATCATGCATACCAAATAATACAAAAAAATACTACCAAATCTATTGATATGTCATTATATAATTTATTGAATTTAACTTTACTTTTTGCATCAATTTGATTTTGATATGATAATCTATTTTCTTCAAATTCTCAACATTAATTGGGCAATACTATTTAACAAGATAACTTATTTCTATGATAAATTGTTATGTATTTTCTCCAACGATGTGTCACAAAGATGATGGTAGATCAATCTTCATAAGTTCTGGATTATCATCACTCTTTTTTTTTCATTTAACACAATGAGATTTTTCACGCATTGGTTGAACTATTATGAAACACAATATATATGTCATTAGATATAAAACATATTTATTGTAAGGTTTTTCTTTTATTTCTGGATCTTCTTGTTCTCGTTGATTCAAACCTTCGACCACTACTTGAATCTGATATTCATTATCCAATAAAGTTATAAATATTGATAGACCTTGAGTTAAATTTAATAATTTTAATATATAAAGTTTATTTCTTTTATTTTAAAAAAATCATGCCTTGAAATAAGTATAAAAAAATAAATATACCAATTTTTTGGCGAGGGTTGGGCAAGGGGAGTAAGTAAAGATCAGCTGTATCAGTAGTAACAAATAATTTATTATAAGCAGATCGGTCATAATTCAGTAGTACTCCAACATTAGCAGTATACAACCTGATTATTATAGCATTAGTAAAGTTTCTCTCATATTCTTTTATCATAATAATAGTAGCAAATTTTATTTTGTTCCATTATACTTTAACTTTATCGAATGACAGTAAATCAATTCAAGTGATGCTTATAATTGGCTACACACATAAGGTAAGAATCGATTCTACCAAACTTTTATAATTGCAACTACTATACAAGTAATTGATATCATATTTCAATCCTAAACTATATCCAACTAATTATATTTTTGAAGTATAAAAAAAAAGTATAAAGTAGTAAAGTAGGTGTTGTCAAATAACTAAACATGATACTGACAATATTGACAAGGAAACAAAACATGTAGTTCTGTCAAACTTCTTTTTGTCAATATCTATACCAATTATTTGTGAAGCATCAGCAGCTTTAATACCCTTTCCAACCGGTCAATATATAGCCAATTAATTTGTAATTATCTAGTATTATAATCACGAAAAATAAAATAGTAGCACATAACAAACACATATCGCAAAGCCTATAGTGCCCAAGCAAAAAATAGCAACATTGGATCTATACAATGAAGCTCTTCTTTGCTACTAAGTTTGTATATGATCGATCGAATGCAGGAGACTGGAAGCTGAATTTGTGTGCCTGTTCAACAATGAGATCAAAAAGTTTAATGCCTTCTTAGACAGCCCTAGACTTTAGCAATTATATTAGACAGCCTTGCACATCCATCACATTTAGAGAGAGAAGAAAAGAAATTGTTTTAGCAAATTAGCAAAGTTATAAGGATATATCATATGGAATCAAAGAAGTAATTGTATAACCCCCCGACCACCCATCCCACCTCTAAAAGGAGAAATAGTGGTAATCTATAGAAGTCACCGTTCTGAATTAATAGGACAGAATTCATAAGGGCTGCATTATTGTAAAAATCAACAGTTGTAATCTACCATAAATGTCCCCATAGCCAGAACAATCGACCTGAACTCAGTTTCTTCTCTTTTTTTCTTGCCCCCTGTCCTCATGTCACTTGGATCAGCAATTTCTCTAGACACCTAAAGCAGTAGGATATGCTTAGTTATTAAAATGCTTAGTACAAAAACAAGTATAAAGCCACAAAATATTCAGACAAAATTGTTCTGGGCAAGGCAGCATAGCTACTCATAAGAATATATCCTCAAAAAGTGACTATATCAAACAAGATGATTGTAAAATTCCAAATTTTTATTCGGATTAATTTAATATTAACTGTGATTTTAGGTAAATTGGGTATGATGAAATTAATTAAATATTAAAAAATTTTGGATGACATTTGGATCAGTCGGGTTGGTGCCCGAGGTGCGTCCACATTATCGCCTGAATATCTGTTTGGATTTTGGAATAAAAAAAATAAAAATATAATATATATATATATATATATATATATATATGAAAAATGAAAATGAACACGGAAATAATAAAAAAAAAAGAGAAATGAGATAAGGATGGGAAACAGTGCAGTAGTGGCGGATCAGGGAGAGAGAGAGAGGCTCAAGGAAGGAGAGGGTTTTGAGCGCCATTGTTCACGGCATGCGGCGGAGGAGAGAAGAGGAAGTGGGTTGTCGACGGCGGCGACACACGAAGGCCGTGCAGTGGTGGTCGGTGACAGCGCACGCAACGAGAGTTCGCATGAGAGAGAGAGAGAACAGCGCAGAGAGAGAGATGTCGAATAACGGTGGTGACGGCGCCGACTGGGTGATGCTAGGAAGGCCGGCAGTGGCCGTACACGGCAGCGGCAGGTCGGTGCAGCGGCGTGTGGCGGCAGCGCGACGGTTGCATGGAGGAGAGAGATCGACGACGAAGCCGCGCAAGGAGAGCCATGGCGGCAGCGCAGCAACGCCAGCGCCGGTGAGGTGACGCCAGGGAGGGTCGGCGACGGCCGTGGTGGCAGCAGCTTGCTGAAGAAGCCGCGCAGAGAGGAGAGGGTGCGGCTGAGGCGCGGGCAACGCGCACGGAGGAAAGAGAAAGGGTGCCATTCGGGCACTTCGGGACATCCTTTCTTCAGATCTATAAATTATGAAGTCCAAGTAAGTATCTATAAACCCCCTCTTTGGTTTGATTTAATTTTTGATTTATTTTAGACATCGTTTGAAATTTTTATTAATATGCATGTATTTTGTACACCTGTTTTATTTATTCTGGACATGAATGTGTAGTTCATTGGATTATTTTGGGGGCTTTGAATATGGGTTTTATGATTTTTAAAAATTTATTATTTTTTTGAAAGCCCGAAAAATTTACTGGACTCGGTGTATATTTATATCAGTATGTGTAATAAAAATATACACGAAACTTGCATTGGCCGTACATTTTCATATGCACGTGTTGGATTGTCGTCACTATATTTGAATTTGGATTATTGGATTCTGGCCAACTCCCGACGAAGAGATTATTTTATTATTTGAAAATCCCTTTTCGTCGGTAAGAAAGGCTTAAAGTAGTGATCATTCCCATTTGGATAATTTGACATGATCTTAAAATATATTTGGACGTCCTAATATATTTAACAAGCTTGATGAATGCACCCAAAATTACGGATGAAAAAATATAGTGAGCAACCTTATCTATTGATACACAGTACACGGATTTTAGCCTAAGGTTATCGGGATTATGTGTAACCCTTCCTCAAACTAGTCTTTAAATAATTAGAATCCAAATTTGGTGCATAATTTATTTTTTTGCATTGATTGATATGGGATTTTGATTTGGATATGGATTTTTGGATTTAGATTTGAGATTCGTCGATTTTGCCAATAATTGGGCTTGTTATATCTCGCACAAACGATTTTGATTATATGTTTTTATCCAAACCTTTGGAATGTCTGTCGTAATATGTTTTAACTTTCTGCATACTATTGGATCATCCGACAATCGGATTCTACCCTAAATCACAAGCTGATTAGGCCTTGGAATTGGACTTGAACTTAGACTCACACTCGTACTCGGATTGGACATCGACTTTTGGAATTGGCCCGGATCACCTCTGTTTTGGTTATATATATATATTTATATATATGTATGTCATGACGATAACTATTTTCAAGATTTGGACATTTGCTTGGATTTGGATATTTGATTTGAGTACAAAACTGCTATTGGATTTTAAAATTTAGATTTTGAATTTTGATTGGATTTGTTATATTGACAAATTGGATTTATTACGTAATTTGATTGGATTTTCACCCATTTGTCCTTCCCTTTGATTTATTGGACTCATTTTTTCTAAAATATGATACTTACTGGGTATTTGGCTCACATTTTCTATTTTGTCCATTCAGAATAGAAGGCTTGGACGCATTGCAAGAATTAGGATGTGATCTTTAGCTATTCGTCCGATTTGGTGAGTTTAGTTTGTTGTGATTTAAATTTAGCATTTGATACAATTGGATCATAGAATTGGTCGGATATATACCCTTAGTGTATTTTGAGAATAGTTCAGATGTTATGTTATACTTGGTTATAATTTTTTATTGGATTATTACCTTCCTTACGATATTTATAGAGCAGGTCGTATTTATTTATATCCGAACGGTTGTCCGATGTGGTCCTGTGTTGATTTTAGTTTGTCGGGTTCTATTTATTTGGATTGCCACACCCGAATTTTTTAGAATTTAGAATTATTGTTTAAATTTATTTAAGATTTTAAATTTTAAAAATTATAATTAATTATTTTAAATTAACCTATTTAGTCCGGATCCGTGATAATGATTACACAATAGACATGCATAAAATGTTTGTTTTGTTTGATAGGGTGTCGATGCAATAAATGTAAAGTATGTTTGCATGAGTTTTGAGGGTGAGGGTGGGCCTTGGCACATTTGACTCTCCTCAAATTCATGATGTAGAAGCTTATTGAACTAGGCTCTTCAATGAATATATTGATATTGGTTGTATTAAATGTAAAATTTTCTCATGAAACAAGACAAAATGAATTAGAAAAAATATTGGTTGACAAATTATTATTTTGTTGTGATATCATAATTCCCCCTCCCCCCCAGCACAATTAGATATGACCAATGTTTTACATGTCACGTGATATTTTATTCCACGTGATATTTTATTCCATTATTGCGTAACCTTATTTAAAAGGTTACACATTCCAAAGATCAAATATCACCTTGAGCATCAAAATGTTACAGGGAAAATGCTCTTCCCCTATAGGTCATCTACATCCTTATGAACCGACCCCATCAACGATGGACTAGAAATTAATTAAAAGTCAACCAAATCTACTAGGTCAACTTAACCATATTTTTATACCAGCAATAGAAAAAGTTACAGCTTAGGAGCGTAAGCAATTTATACCTTATACAATTGTGATTCTGAACAATCTTCACATCAATGACCAGTCTTCTTTACTATTAGGCCTATACGCTTCTTTGGATTCACCAGCATACTTCATATCTATAATCTCTAATTTAATATTAGTCCTAACGAAAGGCACCATCATATCACTTAACTTTGCCACATTGTTACGAATTTGGACCAAACAGGTCAATTTAAATAATTAATTATAATTTTTAAAATTTAAAATTTTAAATAATTTTAAACAAATAATATTAAGTCTCAAAATCAATGTGTGACAAACTAAATAAATAGGGCCCGGCACAAATCATCACACAGGACCTCATCAGGCAACCGTTTAGACAAAAATAAATATGACTTGCTCTATAATTATCGCAATGGAGGTAACAAATTCAACTAAAATCATAAATCATACATAATATAACATCCCAACTGTTTTCAAAATATTTCTATCGGCCTATATTCAATAAATTCTATAATACAATCAAATTAATTGCCAGATTAAATCATAATGAGAATAGAATTCACCAAATCGAACGAATGACTAACAGTTCACGATCATACTCTTACAATGTATACGAATCTTCTACTCTGAAGAGATAAAATAGAAAATGTGAGTCTAATACTCAACAAGTATCATATTTAAATAAAATGAGTCCAATAAATTAGAAAAAAGATTAAATAGATAAAATCCGTTTAAATGATAGAATAAATTTAAATCGCCGATAAGATGAATCCAATAAAAATCTAAGATCCAAAATCTAATGGTAGTCTCATACTCAAATCAAATATATAAATTTAAAATAAATATCCAAATCAGAAAACATTCATAATCAGAACATGTATATATATATATATTAAACAGAGTGATTCAGACCAATTTTAATAGGCAAATAGTCAATTTTAAGCCTAATCCAAGTTCAAATCCAAGTTTGAGTCCAAGTCTAACTCAAAAGTCCGATCAGTTTGTGGTTTGAGGCAAAATTCGATAATTGGATGATCCAATAGCGTGTGCAGAAATTAAAACAATCTAACAATAAATATTTCAAATGTTCGGATCAAAACATATAATCAAAATCGTTTGTACGAGATATACCAAGGCCCAACTGTGGGAAAAATCGACAAATCTCAAATCCAAATTCAAAATCTAAATACAAATCAAAGTTTAATACAAATTAATATAAAGATACAAATCATGTATCAAATTGAGTTTCAATTATTTAAAAACTAATTTAAAAAAGGATTACACATAATCTTGATAATTTTAGGCCAAATCAATTGTAAATTAGCCTAGCAAGAATGGCCACCCGCGACTTTGAGTGCAATCTACAATCTTGTCAAATATATTACGACGTCCAAATATATTATATAGTCGAATCAAATCATCCAAATGAAAAGAGTCATTATTCCAAACTTTTTCTGCTGGCGGAAAGGAATTTCCAAATAACAAATATCTTTATATCGGAAACTAGCCAAAATATTCAATATCTAAATCCAAATACAGTGATCGTAACCTGGCACGTACATGTGACTGTACGGCATATGCAAAATTTTATATTTATTTTCATACACATATACTGATATAAAAATATATAATGTCCAATAAATTTTTTGGGCTTTCAGAAAAATATTAAACTCTCTAAAATAATAAAACCCATATCAAAAACCCCTAAATCATCCAATGGATTACATATACATGTCCATAATAAATAAATCAAGTGTATAAAAATACATATATATTAGTAAAAATTTTAAACAGTATTTAAAATATATCAGATATTAAATTAGACCAAAGAGGGGATTTACAGATATTTACCTGAATTTCATACTTTACAAATCTGAAGAAATGATGTTTTGAAATACCCAAATCGTGCCTCTTTCTCACTGTTGGCGCGTTCTCTCTCCACCAACGCGGTCTCTCTCTCTCTCTCCCGCATGGGCTTGCTACCGAGCGCCACTGCCGCTCCTCCCATGGCCGCCGCCAACCACCGACCTACAATCTCCACTACACGGTGCCGCCAATACCTCTAACGGCAGCTACAGACATCCATGACGACTTCCTCACCAAGCGCCGTTAGCCACCGTCGACGCCGACTACCACTGCGCTCCCTACCTGCACCGCTTCCTCTCTTCTTCTCTCTTTCTCTCCTTCCTCCTCCTCCTGGAAACCATACCCACGTTCTCCTGTCTCTCCTTACTTTTTCCTTTTTTTTCTTCTCTCTCCCTGATTCTCCTTTCTCTGTTTTCTCTTTTTTTTTATTTTTTCCTTATATATATATATATATATATATATACATATGTATTTTGTTTTTATTCCAAGTCCAAATTGAGATTCAGGCAAAATCACGGCGCAATTCGGGCGCTATCCCAATAAATTGTCAATAATATCATTAATCCAAAGCACCCAATTAATCCAACAATAATAATAATTTTATCAATAACAAATTAGAAGAAAATTCAGGATATTACACACATAATCCACATTTGTTTCTACACTTGGCTTATTACTATCTACATAAGTTCTATAGAGATCATTCATCTCTTCACCAATAGGAATATGTAAATTATGACGAATTAAAACTTTATTTCAATAAGACAATTCGAAAAAAAAAAATACTTTTTTTCCTATTATATTTGAGAGTATGTTCAAGTTGTTTTTATTTGGTATCGACCTTTCCAAATATTACATTATCACATCCATTAAGTTGATCAAGGACATCATCGCCTAAAAATAGTTTGCGAGCATGTCACATTTCTATAGTGCCGTCAAAAGATTTTTTATTGAATCTCCATTTATGATTGGCATCTAAGAATCTAAGATGATACCTATAACACAATTTATGACCACGTGATAATCTATAAGAGGAAATATTAACATTACAACTAGGACAAGCAAATTTTTCTTTCATATTCTAACCTGATAAGTTTGAGTAAGCTGAAAAATCCTTGATAGTCCACAATAATGATGCATGTAATTTAAAATTGTTTTAATTAAAGGCGTCATAGTTTCAACCCCAACATATCATAATTCCATAAGCTCATCTATTAATATTCTAAGAATACATCAATATCATTTTCAGAAGCTTTTGGACGAGGAGTTAATAATGATAGTATAAAGTATTTATTTTTCATGCACATCTATGGTAGGAGATTATATGAAACTACTATTATTGGCTATATATTATAAGATTTACTTAAATTGCTAAAAGAATTAAATCCATCAGAAGCTAAACCAAACCTCACATTTTGGAGATGTAGTACAAAGTTTAGGTACATTTCATCAAAAGATTTTTGAGCTTTTGAGTTAGCTGAATGTCTCAAAATTCCATCATAAGGGCGTTTCTCCTTATGCCACCATATATGATATGCTATTTTAGAAGACATGTAAAACATTTGAAATCTAGATATTAGTAAAAAATGACAAAGAATTTCACATGAAACTTTTTTGTAAAGCCCGCATTAAATGATATCATTGCTATCTCTTTCTCTCATATTTTCTTTATCTATATTCCTTGATATTTCACTTTAAATCACTAAGGAATAAAATTGGCAGATTATTTCTAACTTGATTATTTCTTTTCAACATAAGAAAAGGTTGTACAAAATTCTTTCAGGATGCTGCTATGAGGCAAATTAAATCCAATGGACCGGTTAAGGGACTTGAATGGCAACCGAATTGATTTCAAAGAATTGGAGGATAATTAGCCATCAAAATTAATCCGATTAGCAATCAAATTAAAACCTGGTTGCGGACAAAGGACCCAAGAAACAATGTGACTACATTCAGTCGTAAGGGCAGTGAAAATTCTACCAAGAGGGAATCATGTAATCTGAATTTTCTAGCCTCAGCTCACCACGGCATCAGCATGAGCAACCCGGCAGCAGCTACAACATTTAATTGAGGACTTTTTCCACCAAGTATCACACGGGTTAGCAAGTCACCAACACTTAGCAAATTTAGGGAAAATAAGGAAGCAGCTTATGGCTGCATACATCGGCAATTCGGGCAGCAGCAGCCATTCATATTAAGGAAGGAACCAGGCAGCAATAAATTAGCAAGAGAAGGGGTAACATAAAAATTCAGTTGAGGATATTTGAGGGCACGAGCAGCTATGTAAATGAGAAAATTAGAAAATAAACTAGTAATCAGCTTGGCAGCCTCCTCAACGACATGATAATTCATCCACTTAGCTAAATAAGTAAAAGGAAAATAGAAGGAAGCAGCCGGGAGCTGCTGAAATGGAGCCAGCTGCAAGCTGCTGAGGAGGCAGCAGCCACAGCCAATTTTGACCCCAGCACAGTCAAAATTCAAGGGGGAAAAAGGGTGACACAGGCAGCACAATATCAGCCATTTTCAACCAATTAACAAGCAACACAAGGAAGCACAATTAGAGGCCAAAACAAGTGATGATTTAGCAGGTATTAAGCCACTCGGCTGGAGTGCAAAAGGGGAAATTATAAGGTGTTAACTGGGCTAATAACACAGCACCTCATTTCCAATTAATATAAGGGATGTGTGAGAAAGAGAGGATAGGAATAAGGAAAGAAAATCGTGAGGAAACGAAACGAAGAGAAAACAGAAGAGAAATAGAAGAAAAATAGAGGAAAATCGAGAGGAGGTGAGGAAATAGAACAAAAAATCAGTAGGAGCAAGAAGTGTAGCTGAATATTTTGACGAGTGTACTTAAATCCATTCTTTTTTAGTGCTAATTATTGATTATTGTTTTAAGTAATATTATTCTAATATTTGCCTTGTATTATATTTTTCCTCATATTATCATATTGATATAGGTTATACTCGGCTGCATTTTGGATGTAGAATTTAGAGGTAAAACAACCTCCGTAATTCGGCTTAACCGGTCACCAAATGGTCTCCAAACTGGCCCAAATTTTTTGTTCAATAATTTTAATATCTTATCTATGTCGTGATCAAATGGCTCATGAAAATGAGATAAACCGGTCACTGAACCGGTTCACATATCCGTAACAGACCCAGCTTCAGCAGTTATACCGATATCTGAATTTGTAGCTGACAAACTGGCCCCAAATGAACTAAATCGGCAGCCATAGTGACTTAAATGTCTTGTGGTGATGTTGAAGCATCACCCTGTAAAATTTGACCCTAAACCGGTCATGAACTAGTCACACAAATAGAAACCAGAATCGGCTACATTAGGAGATGCTGATGCATAATCTTTATCTATAAAATATGACCTGAACCGGTTGAAAAATCTGCTTGAACTGGCCAAGAACCAAACACAGTCTTAAACATGAGCCTCTTAGCTATAATAAGACTCCTTGGACCAGCCCAGTATTGGACTAGAATTGGCCACAAAATCGGTAATAATAGAACTAGTCCCTAAGCATCCCTCCTGATGCTGAATTGGCAGGTTGAAAAAAATGGACTCTATCGAACCAAATTCGGTTGAACTGGCAGCCAGCCCAGCCAACGTATAATCTATTGAGGCTAAACTATTTACCAATAAATCAGCTACCTCAAACTCCATGAAATGAGCACTGAACCGGCCTCCTAAATTGGACCAAACCGGTCTTAGCATCTTTGATTCTGAATCTGGTAGCTTGAAGAAATTAACCAAACCTGCCCGGAACTGGTTAAACCAGCACCTGACTTGGCCAAATTAACAAATATTAAGGTTGGATTGTCAACCTATAAAATTGTGGCCAAAAATACCTTCGAAATAATGCTGCATCAGACTCTAGAAATTGCCAATCAACTTTCTAGTACATGCTGGAATCAAGGCCACTGAACCAGTTCAATTCCTATGTTCAAACCAGATAAACCTGCACCAAAAAATTTATTAGGATAAAATAAGAAAATATTAAAATATTAAATCGAAACCCGTCCCTAAACCAGGCCCTGAACCATCCGAATGAACTAGCTGGCATGCTGAATTTCAGCTCATAGATGGCGAACCGGTTCATCAAGCAAGCTTATAAGTGTAGAAAATTCAAATTGGATGGACCCACGAACCAACCATTAACTCAATCTTGAATTGAAAATCGAGTTCTTAGGAAATTGTACTAAAAATTAACTAAAGAAATTAACCGAGACAACCTAGAGTCAAATATCGAGCCGTCAACCGAATTAGCCGAGTATAACATATGTTAAATCTGAATTTTTAACACATGTAAAAAGATTAAGAATAAAGCAACAAAATCAAAAAAAAATATTGTTTTCTATTATAATTTACGATTTGTTAATAATTACTGTAATTTATGATTGTATGTTCGATATTATGGAAAAATATATGAAAACTTTGTAAATTCCATTTGAATAAGTATTTTCATCCAGAATGGAGAAAATTATGGAAAAAGAATTATGAATAATGTGAAAGCTTCCATATGAAGTTTTTGGCATGAGATAAGAAATTAAACAAAGGAATCATTTTTAACGGATAATATTTTCTGACATAGCTTAAAATATTACACTAAAAACTCGAGGAGTTTTCCTTGACCGAGGGGTACTTTTGGCGGCATATTTATTATTTAGCCCCGTATACTAGGTTAAAAGTATGCCGCTTATCACAAAGTGTTAAATTACGTGGGTTTGTACATTAAATTATGTGAAAGCATACCAATCCTTTCTGCGATTGACTACTTTGTTAGTTGGTAAGGTCTATTAGCCCTAATTCCTAAAGACAAATGATAATTAAAAACTCATAAACTAAAAGTACAATGTTTATACATGTTTTTTATGGATTATATTCCTCTGATATCTTTATATGTCTATTTTAAGTATAAACATATATATTTTTATTTATTTGTACCTTATTGAGTATTTGATTCATTCGCTTGCTATTTTCTAACTCCTTAGATAACGATCAGGAGTTTATACTAGATGAGTAGGAGTAAAGAACAGAGTGTTAGGCTGATCTATTTACTGTATTTGAATAGAATGTAGTAAATGTATGGGAGCATATAATGGATTTTGTAATGCAATGAACATGACTTTATGCTCCCGTAAATTGTTATTATGGTTATTAGTTATACTTCCATAAATATTATGATAATGATTTTTGGTTTCTAATAAGTATATCTAAAAGTTCAACACTATACTTTATACATATAGCGTTGGCACCACCTATAAACGTAGCAATAGTATGAATCCTGTGTATAATATATATATTATCTATATTTGTATGTATAATCTTGCATAAGTATTCACGGATGTAGTGGTGGGAGGGTGATCTGTGACATTTTTTCCCATCATCACTATCAGTTTTTCACCATGAACACCCACAAATTGGACAATTTTGATATTTTTATATACATTTTGATAAATGATACATTCTTACAATCATTAATCTTAACATAATCCAAATCTAAATTTCTTGAATATTTCTTTATTTCACAAGAGTTACTTGAAAAATTGCTATAAAGGAAAAATACTAGTTTCAATAAATTCAGTAGTATTGAGAAAGATTTATCACTTCAGCCATTATTGCACTTCTAATAGAGAAGACGTAAAATAAGTTCCAATTTAGAAAAACGATTACAACTCGAAAATAATTCTTGTTCAGTATTTTTCATAAGTCTATAAAAATTTTCTAGCACTACATCATTTTGATCAGTTTCGTCACCTATATCGTTGACATATTCAAGAAATAGTGTCATCATATCGAAACTTATTTTTTTCATTTTGTTTCCCATCATCATCAAGTCTCTCATCACTAGTAGAATCATTTTCTTATTCTCCATAAAAAATTCATTATATGTAATCCCTTAATATTCTATATATTATTAAGTTGTTAAAAATCATTTTTCTATCTTAATAAAAAAGATTGTTATAATTATTATATGGATAATGTATTTTATCTCTATTTCAACTTTTAAAAATACAAAATTAAAAAATTTGACTGCTCTTTTTCTATACTTTGACTTTCGTTTATCATTAACAGTATCATAATTTATCAAATTCTTGTCCATCCTATAATACAAATAAGAAGAAAAGTTAGTGTTAATAAATCAATTATAGGTGAATCATATTACAAAAAGGTAAGTAAATAAATAAATAATGAAAATTACTCAAATAATCAAATTAGCATAATTACAATCAAGTAACTAAATGTATCAAACATTTTAGGATAGAAATCATTGTTTAAGCAATATTGCTTCTAACTTAAATATATTCAACTTTAATAGAATCCAAGTTCGTAGAGTAGGACTAATTTTTAGGAAACTAATACAAAATGAACTAATTTACACTACCGGTTGAAATAGTTGAACATATGAAGGCATGAATATTGCAAAAATGTTAGGCCTTCATTCTTTTTAATTGAGCATGATTTTATTTATAGGAATTATTCCTTGCTTTCATATTCAATAACTTGTTTTTCATATTCTATGTAGGTCATGAATATGTGTAAAAATTTGTCAAAATATATAACTGAAGTTCGTTGGAAAGAGTTCTTCTCTCAAAAAGGAGAAGTCACTGATATCAAGCTTATGCATACAATGTGATTTTACATACTAATTGCTCTCATTTTGAAGTTTTTATTTGTTTTATCTAATTTTTATTGGTTGATACTTTTATTTTTATAACAAAGATGTGAGAGCAAAAAATTTGGCTTTATAAGGTATTGAACCATGCGAGAAGCTAAAGAAACTATTAAGTACTCGAACAAATCTTATATAAATACAAGACTTTATGAGGTTTGTCGCTTAGTTGTACAATTTTATATTATATTTTATTTAGCTGTTGTTTTGAGTTTGAAATACTTACTAGCATTTGGTGATGATGATGAGAATATAGTGTCATTGAGAAGAACTAGTTAAAAATACAAATTCATATGAGCAGTGAATGATTGATATAATAAACTTCTTTAAGTATGGGATAACTATGAATGTACAAACAATTCATGCACTAGATGGATGAAAATATGAAAATGTAGTAAAAATGGAGGATGAGAAAATTTCCTATCAAATATAGGCACAGATACGGAAATCATCAGTATAAATCCTCAACCGTCATAAAACAACTAACATAGTTTAAAATCGACACCATACCTCAAATAAAGAATAGAGAATAACGGCAACTCCGATTCGAATTTTAGTTATGAATTTTCATCGACTAGACACTTGAAGAACATATTTAAAACAAGATATGAGAAAAAATAAAAAAATAATAAGTTGAACGGAAGAAAACGATGACGAAGAAGACACCGTATGATCTTTTCTATAAAATTGAAACAAAATATGTTTATAATTAATATTAAAATATCGATTCAAAATGAACCAGGGAAGTGGAGAGGAACAGGAGGTACATAAGGCAAAACTCTATGAGATAGTAAGTATCGATTTAGTGAGTGATTTGTCGTCTACATAGTTAAACGGCTGATTGCATGTGAGAGAAGCGAGAGAAATTTGTTGATTGCGAAGAGTATGAAAGAGAAGTGCGAAGTTTGCAAGCTTGGGCTATGGAGGAAGAAGCGTGAGAGAGAGAGACACGAGGTGCCTCCAAGTTTTGTAAATATTTAATTTATAAATGTTTAATAAATTATTTATAATTGATTAAAAGAGATAAGTTTTTGAAATAATAATTTAATAAATAATTTATAAATTTTTTTAAAAAATTTAGGTCTTAAGATGTATTTTTTATAATTAGGGGCAATGTATTTTGTCACCCTTATTTTTATTATTTATTATTCATTATTTTATTTTTTATGAACTAGTGTTTGTTTAATTTTAGTGACAAAATTATATATTTGACACTAAATTGTATATTCTAATTATCAATAGTGATTAAAATATATTTATAACTAATTTTTTATCACAAAATATTATTTTTTTATAGTGAATGCGTGTCTATGAAATGCTTGTACATGATACAAATATTATATCAACGCATAATATATAAAAGAAAATGAAAGAGGAAATAGGGGTTTTGGAGAGAGAAAAAGAAGGAGGAAAAATAAAGGGAGGGGAGAAAAGAGGAGAGAAAGGGAGATTGATGCGGCCGCTGCCGCCGTCATCACCATAGGTGCCGAGGCTAGGAAGGGAAGCCGGCGAAGCCTTTTCCGTGATATTATCTTCCATTTTGTGCTCTGATGTATGTAGATGAAGAAATCTCGAATCAAAGTAAAGCGGCCACTGTTCGTTTGCCACTGTTGTCGGAGAAAATTAGTGAAATCAAAGCAAGTAAATCCTTCTATTCTCCTTATAGATACTTATTTTGGGGTTCCATGTGTCAAATTTGGAAGTAATCGGTTGAATCATGGGAAAATGGGTGAAAGAGACGTGGTGGAGAGAGAAGTCACTGACGAGCTGCATGCACCGTCGTCCGTCACCATCGCCGTCCCTAGGTGCTGCCGCCGTGGCCACCTGCAATCGCCTGTGCCGGAGGTGTGTCGGCAAAGGAGGAGAATGAAGAGAAAGGCAGAGGTGCATGCGAAGCAAGAGAAAGAAATGGAGGAGCGAGAAAGGGGCGCGTGCCGGCATGAGAGAGAATTGCCCGATTCAGGTACTTTGAAGTATCCTGTTGGCAAATTTGCTTGAAATAAAGTTAAGATAAATATTCTCTAACCCTATCCTTGGTCTGATTTCGTATCTGATAATATTTGACTACTGTTTGAAATTTTTACTAACATACATATTATTTTTATACAGCCAATCTATTTATTCTATGCATGCATGTATGTTTTACTGGTTGTTTGGTGGTTTATACTAGTATTCATAATTTGGAGGGTTTTTGGACACCCAGATGATATATATGTATATCTATGTATTCATATGTTATAGAACCATGAATCAAGTCGTGCATCGGTCTACATGCATGTTGTCGAGGGCGGGTTACTACGGCACCATGGCGGTCTGAGACCCAAGGGGTAGTTATATGTGATCCGAGGCATAAGATATTTGGTACTGCTCCCGACAAGGACGTATGTGATATGTAATCTCTCTTCCACCAGCAGGAAGGTGAGCTTTATTGTAGTTGACTTGCCTCACTGTGTATTTAAATGAGAATTATCGTAAGAAATTGACCGAATAATATATTCAGACATTCTAATATATATAACTAAACTTGATATTCCACCCAAAATTGATGGCCTTGAGCTGCTGGCCTAAACCGAAGTTGGGCCTTGAGCTGCTGGCTTAAATCGTAACCGATATAATCGTGGTTACTCAATAAGGGTAACCCTTCCTCAAGTTGGAAATATTAATCTTTGGTTCTCCGATTTTATACATGTTTTGTATTTCTATATACATCTACGTAGATTATAATTTGAGATACGTGGTTTGACCCACGGATGGGTGGTAGGAATGTCTTGTATATATTAATATGTTAAACCCCTGGAATATGTTTTATACTTAAATATTTTAGTTCTAGTGTTTCCTTTAATTTCAGTATATGAGATATGAGATTTGAATCCGGATGATAGTATGTGTTCCATACGAATGTGGTGATAGTTGTGATTTTGGAATGTGACCTTGAATCATATGATATAATATGATATCATTTATGAGATTTGATCGGATTATTATTTATTATGATTATATCCCAAATGGACTATTTTATACGGACGATGATTTAGTACGAGACATTTCTTCGATTTTCAAGGATTTTATGAACATTGTGTTTTATTTTACGTGGTTGTTATATGATATCCCTCTCATCTGATTTATGTGCACTATTTTATATATATCTAAATCTAATAATACTTGCTGAACCCTCGACTTATATTTTCATATTTTATCCCTTCAAACTAATGGCATGGATATACTTGTAGAAGTTTGAATGTGATTTGACGCAACATGTCTATATCAGTGAGTGAAGATATTTATACTGGGTATATTTCTGATCTCGAGGGTGTATTAAGGTTATTATTTATGGCAAGATGAGAGCCCTGATCCTAGTATAGGATATATTGGAGTTACTTCTTCATGTTGATGAGTTGGTGTTATATTTGGATACCTCATTTGCGATGTTTGGATAGTAGGTTATATATTTTATTGTCCGAATTTATATCTGATAAGGTCTTGTACGGGTTTTATTATATTAGGTCCTATATATGTTCGGATTGTCACGCTCGAGTTAAATTTTTATGGTCAATTGAATATATTATTATAGATTTTATTTTTGACCTACGTATATTATATTCTTAGGTCGTGATAATTCTCGTATGTCTTTAACTTCTATATAAATATCTTTGCATGTTTATAATTGTATGAAATTGTTGAAATTATATAAACTATGTTATAATCTAGAAATTCTCTGCATTAATAGTTTTGCATGTTATAAGCTTTACACTATTGCTCTTGCAATGTCACATATTTAAAGAAAAATAAAGAAAACTCTATATTAGTTTTGATAAAAGGAATAATTTTCTCCAATATGTGAAAAATAAAGATGTATTCGTATTTGAGTGGAGTTTTTAATTCAATTGATAAAAGTCATTATAAAAATTAACGAAATATATTCATATATATATTATTATATTATTAGTAAATTAAATATTATACCGATCATTCTCGAGTCAAAAAAGTGATTAGGATATATCTTAATCAATCCATCCACGGGTCGTGAATAGTGGTATGCGATTTTTAATTATATAAAAATATTTATAACCCAAATTTTAATATTCGTCATTTACTGATGAAATTATCGTTGGTCTTTACTCTTTTATATGTTAGTATAATTTTTAACATGATTTATGTATTTATATAGTTTTGGCATGTCTGATCATGAATATACGCAATTGACATGATTTTTGTGTTGGTTTGAAAAAAAGGGAGCAATATCAACCCTCGTGATAAAATAAGAAATTGGTTATTGCTTCTTTTTTTTCTATAATAAAAAATAGAATATAAAATTTTATTACTTACATAACTTTTTATTTCTTTGCTTCAAAAAAATAAGATTCAAATGTAAAAAAAAAAAAAGAGAGAGAGAGAGAGAGAGAGAAAAGTTTGAATTTATTTTCTATAAGGTCTGACCAACTTGCAATCTCAAAAATGCTAAGAAATTCATCAATAGTGAATGTGAAAACTGGATCATTTGCAAGTAAATATTAGAGAGGTGGATGTAACCAAGTGGATCATGGCAGTGGAACGTGAATCCGCCATTTGCAAGTTCAATTCTCGCTATTCGTCCATACGATTCTTTATGTAAATAGGCAAATGCTCTATTTCATTATGGATAGCTATAATATGGCCAATCATTCTATGTATAATGGCAGATACTTGAGATTAAATTACTATTATTTTTTTTTCGCCTTTGTGTTGAATTTATCAAGTTTTCTTGGAATCTTTGGCTGTAAGTGGCACCCTTTTGAAACAACTTTCTTTCTTTTCAACCTTTTTCTTTACGTTGACGTCGGCGGCTTGAGGACCTCCACCTTATGAGTCTGATCTTCAATTTTATCACATAAGGATTCGATATCTTCAACATATCTTATATTTGGGTAGCTAAAACCATGGTATTTGGATTGCCGGTGAGTAAGCACTCTCATGACTACCTTCTTCTAGCATAGTGCCGCGAGATGGAACATCTTTGAGTGGTTGGTTTGATTGTGCATGTACTCTTGTGTTCACTATAACTTTTTAAATTTGTTGAAGAAAATAGAGGTTTTTGAGCAAGTGTGATGTTAATCATATGGGAACAAATGGCTTGATTATATTTTCACAGACAATACCAAGACACATGCCTCTAATTTGGATAGTAATTTGAAAAATGTCAGGCTGGACTGTTGAATTTTTTATTTAAATTTTAAACACCATAATATCAAATAAGAAATCAAAGAATATTCAACTCACTTTCTAATATATTTTCTGATATTTAAATCAATAACTTTTTTGAGAAATTAAAAAAGTGGTAAGGAAAATGAGAATGCGAAAAAGTGATTAATCTCATTAAAAACTGAATAGCTCAATTATTTAATATGTTTTGAATGTAACACTTATCCCTAGAGAGCATTAGCTATTTACTTGATTTAACCGACCAATAAAGATAACCTTTTAGCTTCTTTAACTGTTTGGCAAGATTGACTGTCCGATTTAATTTACCGTCTAGCCACTCGAAACCTCCACTTTTAATATACTTAGTGGTCCGATCACTCAATTACTTGGTAGTTCAATTATTCCACTGTTCGGCGGTTCAATCAAATTTATTTCTAATCCATGCTTAACTTTTGTCATTCTAATTTGATTTTAATAATTTGGTTGATTCAAATTCTTTATAAATTTACTATTTATGGACCCTCTCTATCAATAATTCAAGTTGACCTTATTCTAAAGAATATCTAACAATGTCTGAAAACCTTACATTTAGTATGTTCTTTAATTTATCTAATTATTCTCAAAAGCTCTTAATTTTTCCAACAAATCTCTATACAAATTTTATTCTAATTCCAAAATAGTGTTTCTTTAGTTGTTAGCACCTTAGAAATTTCAATAGCGTTGTAATTTTCTATGGATTAAATTTGGAGATTGAAAACGACAGCGTAAGTTAAGCAGAAACTCAAATACCATAACCATGGCAGAACCATTAATCTTACTTATCATATTTATTTATAATTTATTTATAATATATTACTCAGATATCTTAAATATCACCTAAAATAAAGCTGATTGACCCATTATAAAGGGCCCATAAGTAGTACATTTATGGAGTGGTTTGAATTTGCCGAATTGTTAAAACCAATTCCAGATAACAAAAATCAAGCATGGATTAGAAATAAATTTGACTGAACTATCAAGCTACAGAATAACCAGATTGGTCAGTATGATAAAGATTGAAATTTCACATAATTAGATGACTAATTAAACCAGATTGCCAATCCTACCAAACGATTAAAGAAAATGAAGGATTATCTTAACTAGTTAGTTAAATTAAGTAAGTAGTTAATACACTTTGTGGATAAGAGTTATATTTATAAACATTACATTCAAAATATATCAAATGGTTGAACCATTCAATTCTTAATAAAAGTAATCATTTAGATGATAATTAGTCATTCGTATTTAAGGAACCGTTATTAATTTGTAATAAGGATATAAATACACTCACTTTTTCTAAAAAAAAAAAAAAAAGAATCCAAAAAACAAGTACAAAACTCTTATCCACAATTTACGGAGTCAATTTCTCTATCAGCCACTCTCTTATATCCTCATTTTCTCTGGCTACTTTTTTCATTTTTTAGGAAAGATTACCATTTAAATGTCAAAGGATATTCTCGGGAATTAGTTTCGTATCCTTTTGATCTTTTATTTGATATTATAATGTGCATGACTCGGGTAAATAAACTCGACTGGTTGTCTCGACTTAAATCAAATTATTATCCAGATTCAACAAATATATCAATATATAACACCCATTAAAATTAAAAATGATAATAATAAATTGACTGATAATAAATTTGTGAAATAAATATCACTTCTAAACCAAAATAGAGAGAAAAAATAATAATAAAAAGAGAACAGAATGCCAGACTATAAATGGAGGAGGAAAAAAAATCTAAAAATTTAAATATATTCCATCTTATCAATAAATTATAAAAAGATTTTCACAACTCAAACACATTATTATATTTTTATTTTTTTTATTTTTTTATTGTCATATTTACCAATAAATAGGCATATTATTTATCAGTTTTGATATACAATAACCCACATCATTAAGCCAAGTATTCTGAAATATTTGTTAGAGAATAGTTTCTTAATATGAAACAATTCTAATTATACTAGAGTTAAGGTTTGATTTTTTCAGTTAAAATAATAAATAAGATTTTATTCAATTTTCGAGACCATTCATACAAACTTAGTTATTTTTATTTGAGGCAAATATTAATTTTTGTAACATTCAAATTTTAATAAGAAAAAAAATTAATTACCTAATTATACGCTTATTTATATCAAAATTACTATTTTAATTTAATAATAGCGACGAAAGAGTAAAAACTAAAATATAATAAAACCCACAATTTTAATAATTTTGATACAGCTCGATAAATAAGTAGAAGTATAAAGAATATTTTTTTATACTAAAATAACCTTATTATTAAAATCAAAATAAAATAACTTTAGATAACATGAAACAAAGAGCCATGTTTGAAAAAGGGATTTGAATATAAAATAACTAATTTTGATCATTATAAAAATTATATAATTTTAATTTATACATCTTTATTACTTACCAAAATCATATTTTATAGAGCAGATATTTCTACGGTGATTAATATTATATGTCCATCTAATATTATTTTATCTCTTAAAATTAAACTTATATTCATCTAATTTAATAAATTTAGAATAAAATGTAAAATTATAGCAAAATTATATTTATCAACCTTAGAATTAAGGTTGAAAAACCCATTTACGAATATTTTTTAGAGGAATTTAAATTCATTTAAAAAAAATAAAATTAGCTAAAAATTAGATAATTTAGTTACAGTTCCCATACCAGTCCATGCGGGTTAACATTGGTTCAGTTGCGGGTCCACAAATACCTGACTATCCATTAGCAGTCGGATCGGATCCGACCGAACGGCATCAACGCTTGGCTCGAGCCTTTCAGGGTCTGGAGAGGTAAACCTGGCACTGTATCACCGCCTTGCCGATCATGAACCCGGGAACCACCGTGAAAGCCACGGTTGGTTCGGTGTCCGGGCTTTTGTCATTGTTTTGCATGAACGCTTCGTCGGCCAAGCTTTCCATGTAGACTTCAGAGAACCGGCAGCCTTTCTTCGCTTGAAAGATCGAGGCTGCAGGCTCGAATGATAATGCCAAGCAACGCAGCAGCCACATGCGCTTTGCCATCTCGGAAAACGTCGTGAAGAAGGAAGTTTCCGGGAACTCACCGGATTCGATGAGGCGTCTCTGGTTCAAGTTCCCAAAGAAGGATGACTCCATCTTCGCATGGACGAGCCTCAGGTACTTTTCCCGGCAAAACTTTCCGAACGTTGACTTCGGCTTCTCGGAAAGATAATCCTTCGCTTTGAAGGACTTCATTTTGACGAACCTATCGAAGAACATTGATTGTTGTTTCTTCTTCTCGGGTGCAGAACATTCCGGGGAGTGGAAACTATCGAACATTTCCCGGCAAACAAATGACTCGATCGCGAAGCATTGATGTTCCCGCCTCCAGTATATCACGCCCGGGTGAATCGCGTTAACAGCTGCGTCCAGATCCCACGCTGCAGACTGCATCTCGCTGATCATCAGCTTGACAAAGCTTCGAATCGAACGGATTGCGTGCCACAAGACAGGGATGAAATGTGTCGGATTCAAGCCCGACAAATGAAGATTGCCGGGAACAGATAATTGCCCGCTCGAATTCAATCTTTTCTCCAGCAACCTGTTCTCTCTCTTGATTTCCTCTAACTTCTCCTTATAAAATGTGATTTCAGACTCCTTGAGTTTCATCTGAGACTCCAATTTCTTCCCCGTGATTTCATAGATTTTCAGTAAACTCCTCAGCTCCTGAATTTCTGCTGATATTAACGCCTTCTCAGAATGAGGATGGGGCTGCTTAGTCAAGTAAAGTCGCTTTAATTCAGATAAATTCTTCAGCTCCGAGACCACTATCTGATCCGAAGATTGAATGCCATCAGCATCATAAGGAGATTGAGCGAGTTGAAGCTGAGAATACGCAGCCTTGATAGATGAAATGCTGGCAAAAATTTTCGCCAAAAGAGCATCCACGACGAGTTCATCCCGATGCTGTTCTTTGGGATTTTCGACGGATGACTTGCTCCTATGACCGTTAGTTTGATGATCAACCTTGAGCTTTTCCTCTGTCTTGAATTCCCTAGTATTTTCGTGCGACTTCAGTTTCTGAAACCCATCGTCGGGGGCAATGCCGGTGGCCGCACGGACGTGCAGAACCTTAGCAAATGTTCGAGCTAACCTACTCTTTGATGGGGTAATCGCTGACCGTGGAACTGAATCCATCTGAAAAAGGAGGCAACGGCTACAGCTTCTCAAAAAATAAAGCAGGAATTGAGCTTTATAGATTGCTGGTAATAAAACAAATGCCAGTGCCCCCAAAAAAAGGGGGAGTAATGATGATGATAACAGTAGTATATCAGAAAAGAAAAGGGAAGTAAGATGCTTTAATGCTTTACATAAAGGCCAACAATAGGACTTATTTTGCCTACATAAAAGGAAGAACTTCAACAGTAGTGTATGAAAAGATGAACAGTAAGATAAAATGGGAAAAAAAAGGGTGTGCAGGAAAATTTGAAGAATTAGTAACAGTAAAATAATTAACAATTGGATGAAAAATTACCAAATTTATGCAAAAAAAAATTCCCAAAATTCAAAAAATCATGAGCAAATGATAAGATTTCTCTATTTTTGAAATTAGAGTCGCAAAAGCTTAATGGCTTTGTTTTCTAAAATCTGAAGTCAAATCCTAGAGTAAACGAGATACACAGAGAAAAAAGTGATGGGCCAAAAATAACATAACTAATCTCCATTAAAAATTCACACAAGTCGCATAATAAACTTTTGGATCGGGTTTTCAAACATCACACAAAATGAATTTGGGTCAAGCTTAACAATAAGAGGAATAGAAAGATGTATTTCGGTTGGAAATTCCAAGTAATTTTTTGATGAAAAAACATCACTGTATTGGATGAATGAGAGGCTATTGCGTGGATATTTTAAAAATCAGGTAAAGACCAAGCTAAAGGTAGAACTAGAGAAATCATATCAACATAAGGAGCATTGTCACAGCATATCAACATAAGAAGTATTGTTCTCTGACATATATTGCTCATACTCTCTACATACTTTAATTTTGTACTAAAAATATGACGTGAATATTACCACATCAGCCAATCAACCAAAAAAAAAAAGAAAAAATTGGCAAAAATAACTATTTTTCTTCATTTCACAAAGTGGGAGTAATGAGAGTACGAGTATTATTTTCCTTGTTCTTTTTCTTTTTAACACGCTCATGGCTCTTGTGAGATATGGCAAGGTCTTGGGTCGATATAGTACCAGTTCAGAGGAAGTATGACTGATCTATTTAGATTTACATTAGTAGAACACCCCCCCCCCAAAAAAAAAAAAAAAGAAGTTTTTTTGCAGGTTTTATCTAACCATACCAACACCCAAATCAACTATATATGGAGTTGCAGTGAGATACCAAGGCAATTTAAATTATATTTAAATTGCATGGAGAATTATAATTAAAAAATAGAATATAAAATGCGTGAAAAAATAATTATATTATACAAGATATGATTTTCCTTCTATATCCGGCAGCAAATCAAGAAAAAATCAAAGAAAAATTCATTACTTCTTTTCTTCTATGTGATTTTTCTTAATATCTAAATAAAGAAAAAGAAAATATATTTTTCTCGTAACTGTTTTTCTTTTATTTTTCATATCTTTTTAGAACCAAATAGACCATAGGGGTTTAGGATCAAAGAAAACGATAGAATTTACGAAGACTGCTAATCAAAGAATTGATAGTAATCAAGAAGACTGCTAATTTGAGGTCGTCATTGTAGGGTAAAATGGATGGACTAACCAAAGAAGGCAACCAACTCCCATCAGCCAATTTGCCTGTCCCTTGGAGTATCCATTCATCACCACAGTAAGCATCCCCCATCTTTCAACAATACTCGTGTTTATGTAGTTTTCCCTAAAAACCAAATGTTTATCAGGCTCAAGTCCAGCTTCCGGGCCTAAATGAAGACTAGGGATCCTTATTAGGTCAGTGCCCACCAGGGCCAACTAAGCAAACAAAATAGTGCAATTTTTACAGACCGACCAACAGGAATACCCTACACTTCTGGGTATGCAACAATGGGCCCGCAATATTTGAAGCATGCTATGGCCACATTGTCTTATCCATAAACTGGTCAAACCGGTTCAGTAATGGTTTTTTTTTTTTTTTTTTTAAGAAATTCGATAGAGGAGGTTATCAACTAACAATTGAGATACGGTGACTTTAGGGCACCATTATAATATACAATAATTGTATAAACTTCAAGTTCAAAATAATAATTTCACATCTGATAACATAAACTTACACCTAACAAACAAAAAATGAATACAAAGGACTCGAATTAAATATAAAATTATATGTTTGAAGTGAGCTTGATGCAGCCAGATAATATTATTTTAACAACACATTTTCAAATTTACAAAAATACATATATTATCATATATTGCCCGAGCCAGGTAAGGGCAGAATTAAAAAAATGCCAATACAAAACTGAATCTGAAAATGTAGAGGAATTATAATATCCTAGCCCTAAACAATTATGGTCGGTTTTAATTATCCAATTTTTCAAACCAATTTTTAAAGTGTGGTTCAGGTTGGCCATGTCTTATCCCTTACTAATTCAGACAACACATACCAACTTAAAGATAACATATGATTTTAATCATACAGTGAATCGCAAATGGGTGGTGACGACCCCCTTCCCTCCCCCAAATCAACAGTTAGAATCTTCCTATTGAAAGGGTTCTCGTATTCACCCAATTGTTAGAATTAGAAATTTAGTAAATAAATTATATAAATTAAATAGTTAATCAGATTATTTAATTTAATATTTATTATTTATTTATTTATTTTTTAATCATAATAGGAAGGCTATATGTCCCCCTAACCTATAAAATTAAATGTTGATTTAACTTTTAATTTTATCCGTTAAATTTAAAAACACCCAAAGAACCAAACCGTGATTTCCCCCAACGGTCTATTTCCCCGTGAAGTCCTGAGCCACTGAAATTTGAAACAACAAACACGAACGGTCGAAAAAGGGGTACGCGTCCAAAACAGGCTCAGCTTTTCCGAGCCGTGGGGCCACCAATAAAGGACTGTGGATCCCCACGCTCCAGGGATTCCCTGACTCTCTGACCATCAGAGTTCTCACACTATGCAGAGAAATCACGTGATCCCTATTTGAATGCTCAGCCATGATTTATTTACCGATTTTTACTATGCATGATGAATAAATGTCAACAAAATATTTCCTCTAATACTTTCTTTTGGGGGACCCTTTGGGAAGGGGGTGGGGTACCAATGAGAGGTGTGAAACGCCTCATTCGCATGCTCCGATGGATGCCTTGAATTTTTTTAAAATTTTAGCCTTTTTTTCTAGAATTTTATTTAAAAAAAGACTTCTACACAGTGGGATTAATTCAACGGCCCTGGGACATGAGGAGAAGGCGCTACAACAACCAACCCCAAATAAATGTTGGGACATCTTTAAATCACATCACATATATATATATATATCCCAAATAAATGTTGGGACATCTTTAAATCACATCACATTTATATATATATATATATATATATTTCCCAAATAAATGTTGGGACATCTTTAAATCACATCGCATTTAAAGATATATATATATATATATCTGTGTTGTGTGAGATTATTAAATAAAAATGTTAAATATATTGTGTCGCTTAGTGACACGACACAGCGTAACCTGTCATGAGCCCTGTTAAGTACGGCCCGTAAATTTCCTTCTTCACCCACGCGGTTGTATGAGCGTTTGGAGAGAGGGCGGGTCGGAGGAGGAGGAGGAAAGGACATTGCCCCCTAATTAATTTTTTTAAAAAATTAAATATTAAAATATTAAAAACATATACATTTACTTTCCCACACAACACAAATAACAATCCATTTTTCTACTCTACTCTACTTTTAACTTTTTAGGCTTTTATTATTATATTTATATTAATTTTATTAATTTTTATTTATAATTTATATTATTTTATAAATTAATTATTAATTATAAAATATAATTTTTTATTTTAATAGTGAGAGAATGTAAAAAAATTATTCTAATACTATTATATTATTTATATCATATACACATACGGATAATAATTCTGAAATATCATAATCACATCTTAATTTTGACAAAGACGCTACTACTACTCCCAATTCTAGCCACACCTTAAAAATATTCCTTTAATATATATGATAATTTTTTAAGATTAAATTAGTTGACAGTTGAAAAATAATAATTTATAAAAAAATATACATAAAAAAATTATATATGTGAACATTTAAAAATTACAAGATACTTGAAAAGATATATAAAAAAATATAACAAATAATAAATATCATTAACTCAAATTAAACTAACTTTTTTAGGTAGTGCAAGGCCAGAAGACTTTCAGCACAATCAGCGGCTAAATTGAAAGAGATTGACGGACCATACAGTTCAATCGAAGAGCCAATATTTGATGATGGAAGATTACAAATTTGAATGGCACACACAGAAGCATTTGCAACCCATGTATCTAAAAATCTTAAAACAAATTATTAAAGTTAATGCTATTTATCTTTTTTTTATAATTCAAATAAGAATTATTTTTTAAATTAATATATATATATAATCTAATATTTCTTTAACCAATAATATATTACCATTACAAAATAATTTATTTTATATCTATGTTACATCACATTAAAATTTTAAAAATTAAAAATTATTTTTTAAAAAATTATTGAATTTAAAATTTTTAAACACCCATATACTACTTCTGTAATTTTCAAAACAATTAATACTATTATGAATAAATTTAGAACATTTAATAAAATTTTTTCTATTACTTTTAACAATATTTTAAATAATAATTATAATATATCTTTATTCAAATCATAATTTTTCTAAAATTTTGAATATTTAATTATTCCATGCAAAAATGTAGATTTCATATTATTAACCTTTATATCAAGGATATTTTATAATTCTTTTCTCCTTACGTGGAAAAGATAAATAATACTATTCTATTTATTATTATATCTTCTTTTCAAGGTAATAATTCTAGATTTATAGACAAAATAAGCTGAGTTATTAACCTTTATAATAAGAATATTTTATAATTTATTTCTCTTTATATGGAGAAAATAAATAATGCTATTCTAGTTATTAGAAGATCTTTTTTTCAAGAGTAACAATTCAATATATTATATAGACAAAATAAACTAAGTCATGAAAAGATAAAGATAAACTGCTCAATAAGATGAAACTCAACATGTCAATGTTAGATACTACATATCATTTTCATTCTATTGTAACAATTTTTCACAATAAAAAAATCTATGACCAAACTGATTATAAATATTTATTGAAAGATAATTAAAATAATTAAATATTTTTTTGATGATATTTTATTTTATTATTAACAGACTTGAAAATATCCATTACATCATCTAAAATCTACTATTAAGTCAATTACTGATATTTATTTACATCATTTGCTTTTTCAAGACGATCATAATTTTCACCAAATAATACTAATGATATGAGTAATATATTATATAAAATTTAAATAAATAATTTTAAGTGTAAATATTAAAATTATTAATAATGATATATTTATTAATATTATATTTAACTATATTTTTAAAAAAATTTTAAAATATTAAAGAAAATTTTCAATGCTAACCTACCTAACTACAATTATTGGCTACTAAATGAATTTAGATGGGATATACATATGCCTTGAAAATTCTACAACTTGAGATGACCGATAACACAGAAAAATCAAGGCCAATGTCTATCAATACTTATAAGCACTACAATTAATACCAAAGTAGTCCACTCTAACAGTAGAAGCAAACAGTCGTAGAGGTGGCTGACAAAATTTACTTTCATTGGTACAAACTTGATGTGAAAGACATCCAATTAGTAAAAATATAACATTGGTTAATCTTCATTACTACTTATAATCGGACCATGTTTTCAATATTATAAATAATAATTCACAGTTTTAAATTTTAGATTTGTAAAAGACCAACATACACATTTTTTATGCTCACATCAATAGTATGAAACCTTTTAATTTCACCATCAAGTACGGTATCACAAGAGTCAGCTTTTAGTGCCAGGGATCGAGCAGTTGATGAAAAAATAAGGTGACACCAAAGACAATAAAAAAGTGCATCTTTTTTAAAAGTTGATTACACGTAAAAAAATCGAGTCAAAATTCTAACTATTTTTAGTTCTAATAAAGAGAAAAACTTAAGAACTAGCGGTAATAGAAATATAAGTGATGCCTAAAAATAATCGAGTTATTATTAGATATATCTTTTTACTTTTTTAAATTATAATATTAAAATATTTAACGAAATAAATAAAATATAATATATTTTTTATTATATTTTATATAATTTTATTTTTAATATTTTTTTATTTTTTGTTATAAATATTTTGTATTTATATATTTCATGACTGAATAAAATATATATTTTTTTGTTAGAAATATTTTACATTTATTCTGAATATTCACACCTGACTTGCGTTTGATACACACATAAGTATGTTTTGACCAGAGTATCGAGCCTAAGTTACACCTAATCTACAAATGCAAGCCATTTATCTAGAATGTTTATACATGATATGTGCTTGAATAATGACGTAAATTGGGATGCAACTCTCGTGCTAAAGCTTTTGTGTCTAATGCATGCCCACGTGGCGCACATGCTCTGTGTTGGGCTATTTACCCCCATGTTTTTAAAATTTAAGTTTTGGCCTCATTTTTAAATATAGGCCGGGGAATATAAGTCCCATGCCATGTTAAGTAAGCACGTTTATATCTAGTGGCTCGATTAAATTATAAATATCAAGGCAGCATGATCCATTTAACACCAATATAGTCATATCAATTAAGAGGGTTCAAATAATACCTAATGGTATCCCACTAACAATATTGATAATAATAATTAACTAATACAACTTGAACTTGACTCAACCTAAACTTGATGAGATATGGGATTCAAAAACTCACCTGAAACACAACCCAAATGGACCTAACCGAAAAAATATGATAGGAAAATCGCTCCAAGAACCAAAACAGATCTTTATATTTGACGAGTATAACCCAATATGAAAGTAACAAATCTACGAGATCCAAAGAGAATTGACATGACCCGTTTTAGACGAAGTCCGTATTGAACAAAGGCACATGCAAATGGGACCATGACCCGATGAGACTTGAGAGTCATACAAATTATAAACAATCTAAGCTTGAAAACGACCGATCTAAAACCCAAAATAATCAGTATAAAAAAGAAACCCAAATTTCCCCACCACAAGATGACCGAGATACCAATGACCCCGCCTGACCCACCCACTTGCCACCTCAATGGGACCCTTGAAGATTGCAAAATAAAGGCTTTACAGGCCATCAGTCTCAAACTTTACAAACAGTATTGGCATTTTCGAAAAGAGCAATGTTAGATACCTTAGGAATTTCCTTCATGCAGATGGATGGATACAATTTGCCGCAAACGGCAAGCCACCAGTTAGGTTTTTTCCCTAGATTGGTGAAGATGAAGGCTTAAACTAAAGTGCCACCAGTCCAACTTTGAGATTCACAAACTTAGCAAACAAAACAAAATTTAAAGGCAGAAAGATAATTTCTCTCAAGGGGTTGTTAGGTTCAATTCGTTAGACCCAGTAATTGCAGTCGGATTGGATGATCCCCTAATCATGTGGAAAGCGACTATCCTCTAATTAGATTATCTACTCACTCAACAGAATTCGCCTCATTTTCCCACAAATACCACAGAATTTACCATTCTAATTCCACCCCGGACCCAATTATTTATATGCAAATTTAAGGAATTTCCAAAAGAAAGGCTCAATTTCTAACAAATCATGTATCGATGTTGGGTTTAATTTCTGAGGAAAAGAACTAATAAAAAATCTAAAATTGCCTAAATTTATGAGTAAGACCATAAAAACTTATTGATAGTGTAAGGTTGTTTGGTGAAAGTATAACGTTTGGTTCACAGACTGTAAAAATGTATACACATAAATCTTTATCAGTCAGTCCCACAAGGTAACTGTAAGTTTATATAACTTCTTATAATTGTTCATGTATTTTTTGACCGGGAAAATATGGAATCCATAAAACAGTAACCAAAGGTATGATGCTAGTTTTTATGAATTTTCTCTCTAACAAAATATTTTATATTTTTCTATTTTTTTTTTTTTACAGTTTGATTTTTCACATATTTACATCCTTAGAAAAGAAATATACAGCCGTAACCAATTAGGCCTTCATGCGCCAGCTATATTTGGTCGTAGTATGACAAATATATATATACTCAAATTGAACGGTCCAGCTATTAAGCACGAAAGAGAATGAGATGGACACGTGTGTGGCCAATACTAGGGCATTTACCAGAGCCTACATGCAGGTGAAGACAACCATCGTTCCTAAAGACGACGAGAAAATTGACCGTACCTTCAAAAATATCGTGGAAAATTGCCTTACTGCTTTACTCTCTCTCCATTCTGTCGTTATCTACAGGGCCCTCTTTAATGGCGAACCACGTCTGCACGCTCAAACACACATTTGCACACAGCTTTAGCCTTTCACCAAAAGAAAGAGACGACCTAATAAAATAAATAAAGCATCAATTGCATAAAATAATATAAAATAAGAGAAGCGATTCCGTTCATACTAGGAAGGCATTACATTTTTTGCATCAGAGCAACGAGCCATACGACATGTTGAAACGAAAAAAATCGGAGGAAATAAAAAACGAAAAGCAGAGATAATTATAGCGATGGTGAAGAGATCCATCCATACGGAACTCGAATCTTCAAAAGAAAGAATAATGATGGAACAGTCAATAACCACGTCGACAAATCAAGATTCTTCCATCATTTTCTCAAAGAAAGAGGAGGGCGGGGAAGGGAATGATCCAGCAGTTTGCTTGAAATAGTCGAGCAAACAAAAGTAGTTAATCTAACCAGAAAAAGAACCTCCGAGAGATCATGACTTCCGATGGCGACGAAGCAACTAACAGAGGTTAGAAGACTCCATCAACTAGAACATAAGATTTGAAACTTCCACCAAACTAGAGCTCCTGAACTCTTCGATGCGTCGCTAAATAAGCCTCGAAACAGGTTGAGATTGTGCGCAACGCAGATTCCAATGCTCACGATTCACAATGGAGAGAGGGAGACAAAACAGGGGAAGGCAGAACAGAGAGAAACCAGAGCTCGAGGTTAGGGACGAGACATCTGAGAGGGAACGAGAGAGAGGGGCAAGAGGGGAACAGAAGACGATTAAAGAATTGGGAAAAATGTGCCGACATTGGGAGGCATAAATCCGCCTCTGCGTAGGTCTGGTCAATTAACGCGATAAACTACTTTTCTTTTACCATTTCAACCTCAGACTTTTCTCTTATTACCGAGACAGTCCGGTCCACCTAACGTTCGCGACGGATCGGGGCCTTTTAGGGAATTAAAGATGTCTGCAGGGTTTATGATTAAAAAAAAAAAATCTAAAATATTCAGTCAATTCTACTTTATTTAACATGTGATTAGAAAAAATCCGATTATATATTATTAAATTATAATTATTTTAGTAATTAAGATTTTTCTTTTTTAACATAATCGATATTAAGCTTTATTTTATATAATATGTCAATTTCGATACGTGTATACATATTATTAGAGAATGATTACCTCAAATCTTTATTATTCCATGTCAATCAGGCATTAAAAAAATATATTGACCCAATAAAAATTTAAACAATAAAATTAATTTAATTATATAATTATAAAATAAAATTTATTCAAATTAAACTAGATATTAAAAAAATTAATTCAACTACAACTTTAGAATAAAATTTATTATTGTCATGATCCCAAACCAAAGTAAACCTTAATAATAATAATTAATTAATTATAACACATAAAATTAAATCCAAAATGTAAAATAATAACCAAAATACATCTCAAATTTGGGTATGACAATCATACCTCAACATTCAATAATAATAGATCAGAATATAAATTATTCATAATATCTCATCGGATAATTTATCCAGGCAAATAAAATAATCGCGACATACCCCCTAATAATCGTAAGAAAAGTGACCAACAATAACATTAATAAAAATACCAATTTATCATAAACCAAACACCATAAATATCCCAATAGTTGGATAAACCAAACTCTATTTATATAATAATAGGACATACAATCATTATTCTAACTATTGTTCTAAACAAATACCAAAATACATTCGATATAAATATAATCTGACTATAAGGCTAACGCTCACTAAAAATATATGAAAATTTCAATTAAATTCGCATCTGAACCTCCCTATAAGATATCCGAAATTTACTAATCTAAAGAGTAAGAATAATAAAAATGTGAACCAAAAATTCAATAAGTATCATATATATATATATAATATATAACAAACGACACATTCATAAATAGAACGAAGGAAATCAAAATGTATACGAAAGCCCATAAAACCATTATCCAAATGTCAACAATTTCATATCAACAAAAATTTGAATATGGTCTCGTGTTCAAAAGTATAATCCAAATTAAAGATCAAAAATTTTAAATGTATGAAAACAACCGAATTTTTTACGACGGAAAAAACTTGCAAGTCTTAATCAAAAATCTTAAATACCAATCAATATAGGTAAAACATATCAAAAATCTAAAATATACACAAATAAAAAATTCAATGACCAAAATACTTACTTGAAATAGGGTTACATATATTCTTAATAACATTATATCTATCATTACTATTTAGACCCATAGATAGGGTTGTTTACATTTTATCTCCTATACATGAATCAAACGTCATTTTCTTTTACCATCCATATATGATAGATATAATTTTTAAATCTGTCTGATATATTAGGACGTTTAAATATATTAGTTTCTTTCAATTTCTTACAATAATTCTTATAAAAATACAAATCGAAAAGAATTTCTATATTACATATCACAAAACTTTTCTTATCAGGCAAAAAAGGTCAAAACGTTTACTCAAAAATGACATACAAACTTTCCCCTCGAAAAAGGTTACATATTGAATCATATAACGAAGTAAGAGCCCAACTCAAGGCACAATACATTGATGCCACATGCACGACCCATGGTAAGTTTTTATAACTTTTTATTTATAAATACACTCAAATATAAATATAATATTTTAAAATATTTATCCTTTTTTCACCAAAATAAGTAAAATTTTCAAATAATAATAAAATTAATACAAAATTTCTAAATAATCGGTAAAAGTAAACTAAAACTAGCATGTATGTATATTAAATTCACAAAATATAAATAAAAATAATTAAAAATGAAAATAGAACAAAAATAGGGTGTAATAATAGTTGCCTCTATCTCAAACTAAATAGATTTGATAAAATAATACTTTAAAATTACCTTACTCTTCTCTTTTTCTTCCTCTACTCTTTCTCTCTCATTTCTCTTCTTTCACATATGAAATGACCGAATAGTGTATATCAATCCTTATATAACCGAATGGATGCATGAGTGTCGCTCAGGTGCACCTCGGGTATCGTGCCAAGCCCTACTTGTACACGAGCGCCGCCTTGGGCATGCCTCGAGTGCTCCCATATTGAAATCCGCCATGGAGTGCTACTTCAGGCTCTTCTCGGGCACACCCATATGGGAATCCAAGCTCAAGCGCATCAAGTGTGCCTCATGTGTCTATCTGTTTCCTTATTTCGAATATTATTTAAATTTACATTACATAATTATTTTTAATATATCCAATTTAATCTAAAATATACTAATAGTATCAATTAAATCAAACCAGAACCGAGTATTATAATTATTTTTCCTTTAATTATGTAAATATTTCAAGATATAGCTTAAGGTACGATGTCGTGTGGTATAATTAGGTAAAATTTGACTCCCAAATGGATCGGGTGGGATCAAAAAAGTATTCAAGACCCGACCCGTATATGGAAAAACAAACATGACGAATGGGTCAAGTTGAATAACGGGCCTAACAGACACAAGGAAAGCTTCTGAAGCAAAACTGCCAATCTGGTCAATATGCCCAACAAGCAATGGGGCCGAAGTAACCAGGTGGCCGACGCTTCCACGCTGATGTTCTCTAAGGAAGACCAAGATAGCCGGTTGGCAGAGCCACCCAGCATGACCCGAGGAAGCATTCTGATGGGCTGGTGCCTATAAAAATCCCAAGTACGCCCAACCGATGGATTGCCGATGTCACAATATAAGATGAGCGGTGCGGCCGCCAGTCAAACAGTATTTGAAGACACACTTGTTAAATAGAATTATCGTCGGCCCCCTGGCTACTCAAAGATTACCGGGATGATCGGCGTGCAGTGCAGCCAAGCTAGTCTAATCAAGGATTATCATAGAAAAAGTTGATGACTGATTGAAGAGAAGGCGGTGCCACCCATCTCAACTGGCTACAATAGGAAGAGTCAACCACTTCTCTTAGCCCTGTAGGAAGCCAGAGGAAAACAGAAATAAAGCTGAGAGTAGCTAAAAGAGAGTACTTTCTGAAGATAAAGTCAAAAAATGTAAAAAATTATTACTATAGTATTATTAATTTAATTATCAAGATATAACGTTTTGAAAGTCTAACTCACCTCTTTTGAATTATTTAATTAAGGATCTCAATTTGTTAAAAATTTGAGTTGTTAAAAAGTCAATTTGTCAAAAGATTGAATTGTTGTTTATTTATCAAGTTATCACCTACCAAATTTTCAAGTCGTACAATCAAGAATCAAAATTTTTTTCCATTTGGATAGTCAAATTAATCTAAACTTTCATGGCTTATAATTATATACAGATAAATATAAGCCCAAAATAAAAAATATATATATTAATAAATGCAATATGAATATGAAAATATAAAATACTTCTTTTGCTCATTCTTATATACAATCATTCTTATAAGAGCATCTCATCTAGTTTTACCTAGAAAAAAAAAATGGAGGAAACGTCATGAATGAATGTCATCGACAACAACGAGAAGGACCAAAAGATTCGTCATGTTTCTTAAAGGCAACATCTAGCCAAACAATTAAAACTCATTGATATTAAGCAAATGAAATCATTATAGCACATGAGTCGAAGCAAATCACACCGGACGATTCCTCTACAAGTTCTGATGCGTATTTAGATCCGACTTCGAATAGATTCGGATTCGTCTGGATAGCTCGACCCGGCTCGATTCACTGAGTCTGAATTCTGCACACTACTAAAGTGAACAAGAGGTCAGTGTGTCGGCGGAAGGTTGTCCCACAGAAAACACTTTGACGCTCAAATCAGTAAAAAACCTTCGAAGCAAAGAAGGTAAACTGATAAATAAAGGAGAGAGAGAGAGAGTAGGATGGTCGGAAGTGTTGGCCTGTTGAAAATGTGAGTTCTCGCTTCCTACTCACAGAGAGCGTGTGGAAGCGGCGTCCTGAAAGCGTGGAAGTTTTAGGAAACAATTTTCAGAAAGCCAGAAAGGTCTCCTGGAGTCCGGAGGCCTTTGGTGGGATTGGAGCACGAACGCGTGCGTAGAGAAAAAGAGAAGATTAGTCTCCATTCAAGCTCCGTAAGCGTTCGTAGGTGAGACTGTAGGAAGTCTTTCAGGAAGCTTGTTCTGAATGTTCTCAAGAAGACAAGTTAGAGTGAGTAAGAGAGCTTCTGTTTCGGTGTCAGTTTGCGTGTTCGTTCGTGATCATGTATCTGTCTTACAGAACGAAGACCTCAAGCTTATATGGATGGCAGGAGAGCCACCTTCTCTGGGAAAGGTGGCGTATTCTTCTTGGACTGTCAACGGCGGTCTTATCAGAGTTGGTGGGCTTGACAGACGTGATTTGATAGATCCTTTTTCTTCTGAACAATACAACGGATATCTAAATCATCTCATCTCTTTGTAACCGTTTTTGACTCCAACGGTGGCGCTGACTTCCTTGCCGCCTTTTTGGAGAAGATCAGCTTTTAGGAAAACAGGTGATCACGAAAGGATCGTTACTTTTCGTGCACGAGTCCGCCTACCAAATTGGGCTTGCGCCATAGTAGGTTTAACGCCTTTTTGGGCCTACTATTACAGTACTTTCGGTTAATGCTCGAGTTGATCGTCTGTACATGAGTTGGCCGCCCGCTGGCGTCTCAACTATCAATGCTGGCATTGACCGTTTTGGGTCTTTCAGGATTTGGGCATTCGTCTCCTGTTGGGCTGTTATTTGAGTTGACCATTTAACAGGCCATTTAAGCCTTCTTTGACTATGGGTCAGCTCATATTATGGTATACCCATCAAGTTCGATAGGAACTTTCATACTCTATAGTGGGTGTATATGCCAATCATATAATAGAGAGATGCATGAGCAATGATATAATGTATCAAAAGAAACAACTCAGAAAGAAAATTTGTCAAGTTTAAAATGTTATATAAAAGAGAAAAAACAATCGCCTTTTCATATTAAAGAGAATAACTAATACATATTTCATAAACGCTTCCCAAAGAAGAGTAAAGCATCGAGGTGAGCTCTTTTCTTTTTAATCTACCAAATATAAGTAATTTTATCATATGTTGAGACTTAAAATTTAAATGAAAATAGAAAGAGAGTAATTTCTTTTATTAAAAAAAAAATAAGCTATAAAATGAAGTGTACCAAAGTAAAAAAAAAAAAATAGAGCAATCAAATAGTGAAAATACCATCAGAATTAAAATTCCAAATGTCCCTAATGTGGAATAAATGATTAACATAACTCTAATTAGAACTATCACTATAACTCTAACTATGAATAGTTCAAACCATGAGAATGAAAGGCCTTTTAGTGTGAAATTGAAGAAGTTGAGATACAAAAAAGTATGCTCTAGCTGCAAGATTAGACAACAATTAATGTCCATTGATTAGGATTTTATTGGGAAGAAGTATTTGAATAATATTTAAAGCAAATAGCTTGAATTTCTATTTCCACAAACTTGAAACTTAAATTCAATCTCCAAGTATGGGAGTTTGTATTAGATATTGTTTAAAATATGATAGACCTAAAAGATTGATATAAGAGGGTTGTAAATAATAAATTTATTAAGAGGTATGAGTCAGTCGAGTCGCTGAACTCAAATCAAAAGGAAATTGAATCTGATGGGTATGATATAAGAGGGTATGATATAAGAGGAAATTGAATATGATAGACCCAAAAGAATAAGAGGGTCAATAAATTTATTAAGAGGTATGAGGAGAACTCAAATCCAAGAATTGAAAAGGGTATACTGAGAAATGGAAAGTCAAGGAAAACCCAACGCGCCTTTGACGCCCAATTGGAACAAATCCCCGAGTCAAGGCCCATGACTCAAAGCATTGATCAACTCAAACATTGACCGTCTGCGTACTGCACGTTGGGCCCAAAAGAGGTTCTTCTACACTAACGGGCCTGGTCCATTCAAGCCCACGATCCATCAGACGGCTAGCAACGGCTCTCCTGGCAATATCCATGATCTTTGCCGGTTTCCAAAACGGATATTGACAAAATCGGCGCCCTTCATGTAAGAAAGGCGCCAGATTTTTCCAATATCCTGCCAACTGGGGATTCCAACGGTAAAAAACACCAAAGGAAGGTGAGCTGTTGGCCGCCACAGAAGGAAACTACCTTGCTCTGTTTGGCAATTGGCGTCTGCTCCGAAAGGCAAGCCCGCCAAGGATCACACAAGGAATCATTCCTTCAAAAGGAGGAAGATCACCCCTTTAATCATAAATAAGCCCCTTGAATTATCATTCAGGGCATGCTCTATGTTACCTACGCTCTCTGCTATTGATGCTTTCTGTTACCAACATCTTCTGCTACAAACGTGTTCAATTGCCTACATCCCGAGGAACTTATGCTCTCAATTGCTAACGCTTTCCACTGCGCAAGCACGTACTCAAGCAACCCAAAAAACCTAAGGCATACAAGCGCGCCTCACACGGCCGTTTACTGCCTCCCCACCTTCTAGATTCAAGAAGGCATTCTCGTCTCTCTTTCATCTGGAAAATATACACACACACTCTCTCTCGCTCTCTTTCTCAATTTTCAGTTTTAATAACCTTCTTATCTTGTGAAGGCAGTTTACTGACTTGATCGTCGGAGTGTTTTCGGTGTGATAATTTTTCGCCGACACACGGCACCTCATCGTCTATTTAGTGGTGTGTAGGATCCAACTCGGAGGAGTCGGAACCGGAACCAGACAAGCGAGATCATCCGAATGCATTCAAGTTCAGATCCAGGACACATCATTGGCGCCGTCTGTGGGAAGCGCTTACAAAAGCCAACCACAAATCTGCACAAACGCTCTCTTTCACCTTCTGATTCTGCAATGGTGAACACGAGAGTCCAAGCTAGTGATCCCGCTAACAGGACCACGCTGCTGGTACCACGGTCAACGGGGCTACGAGCGGAGTCCCACCGCTTTATTTTCAACAACTGGTGGAGTAGATGCAAGCCAACAATCGTCCACTCCAAATACTTTGCACTTTCGAGCAGTAGCGGCGCAAGCGGCTCCACCAAAGAACCATCCCTGTACCGCCACCAAAAGGGATGGCCGGAGGAAAAGATGCCGAAAAAGGCCCGAGAAAGCGGGGGACAATCCGACTCCCGGCCTCCTGCGTTCTGGCCAAAACAGGCCTGAAGAATACTCCGGGAGCACGTCTCTGTGAGAAAGTCCAGAGAGAAGAAATCCTTGATACTCTCGGGTAGAAGACAACAACGCAATCCAGGAGCAAGCTTCCAGGACTGCCAGATCCACTGGAGGCAGTAGCCGACCGGTTGCTGAATCCTCAGGGACAAGGTGGAGTTGAGAGATTACATCAACTTTAAAGATCAGCAAACGCCGCTCGCGCTGATCCGCGAGTGGACAAAATCTAGAATCGTGTGTTCCAAGATGAGGAGAGCGCCATCGACTTGGACCGATCTCCTTTCACCGCGGAGATCCTGAGCCGTCCACAGCCTACAAAGTTCAAGATGCCTTCCCTTGACTCATACGATGGGAGCAGTGATTCGATTGACCATCTTGATCACTTCCGTACCCATCTGAGTCTACAAGGGTTATAAGACTCAGCGATGGGCCGCTGTTTTCCACTCACGCTCAAGGGAGATGCCCGAATATGGTTCCATCACCTCCCTTCAAGCACCATTAGCAGTTTCCGTGAGCTCACGGATCTCTTCCTGGCTCAATAAGCCTCGAGCCGACGGGAAGAGAAACAGCCGTGGCATCTCTCCCACATCAAGCAGAAACCGAGAGAGAACTCACGGCGATTCCTAGATCGTTTTGTGGCGGAGGCCAGAAGGATTTTTAGGATCACAGAGGAGATGAAACTGGGTAGTTTCATCTCTGCACTAACCTACGGTGACTTTTTTAAGCACCTGGCCCATAAAAATCCTCAGACCTTTTGAGAGGAGGAATCCATCACCCGGGCCTACGCTGCAGCAGAAGAGGCCAACGAGGCAAAACGTCCAGAACGGACAGATCTGCCTCGATCGTTCCCTGGTGATGGGAAGATGAAGTACAACGGCGAAGATCACTCCGCCGTAAGCGGCTGATGGGCCTTTGTTTTCCACGCGCTGAAGGGAGATGCCCGAATCTAGTTCCATCACCTCCCTTCGAGCACCATCGCCTGATTTTCTATGAGCTCACGGATCTCTTCCCGGCTCAATACGCCTGAGGCGAAGCGGGAAGAGAAACAGCCATGGCGTCTCTCCCACATCAAGCAGAAACCGAGAGAGAACTCACGGCGATTCCTAGATCGTTTTGTAGCGGAGGCCACAAGGATTTTCAGAATCACAGAGGAGATGAAACTGGGCAGTTTCATCTCTCGCACAAACCTACGGTGACTTTTCAAGCACAGCCCATAAAAATCCTCGAGACCACGAGAGGCGAATCTATCACCCGAGGCCTATCTTTGCGGCGAAGAGGCTAACGAGGCAAAAACGTCCCGTAACGGACAGATCGGCCTCAATCGTCCCCTGGTGAAGGGAAGAGGAAATCTGTCAAGATCACTCCCGCCGTAAGCGGCGCGGATCGGGCCCCGGAACGTAGAGACTACGGCCCACCAGTTTCACACCTCTGACAGACACGCGCTCAAACGTCCTCATGTAGATCCGTGGATAAAAATTCCTAAAGTGGCCAAGACCACTGAAGAAGGACTCTGGAAACCAGTCGAAGTACTGTGACTTCCATCGCTCTGCTGGCCATTCAACTGAGGACTGCAAGACACTACGGAGGGAGATCGAGGAGCTGGTTCGCAGAGGCCACCTCACCAAGTTTGTCCGAGGTCCTGGACAAAGCTATGGAGCAACTGGAGAATAGATGCAGGAGCAGACCCCACCTCGAAACTGGGTTACAGTGGGGGTGGTTAACATAGTTGCCACCCGACCTGCTAAAAACCCATCTGACAGCGAGGAACAGTAGGCTGGGAGGAAGAAGCAATGCACGGTGGATAACTCTATCAGTTTCAGTGATGATGACTTAGCCCATGTAGTGTCCCCCCATGCTGAACCCCTCGTTATATCTATGCACGTTTTAGACGGTAGTGTAGACTACCAGTTGAAGCGAGTATTTCTTGATAATGAAAGTTCTCACAATTTGCTTTACTTGGATACTTTCTTCAGATTAGGCCTAAAAAAGAACCAACTAAAATCGGCCGAGGGCCCATTATATGACCTCGACAACGAACCAGTGCTCGTTCAAGGGACTATCCAAGTGGAAGTTACATTGGGGACGTATCCAAAAATAACAAGTCGAACGCTCACTTTCTAGTGGTGGACCTACCCTCAGTGTACAATGCTACACTGGGCAGGCCGTGCTTGATAGCGTTCGGAGCTGTTACCTCGATTCCGCACCTCAAAATGAAGTTTCTAACCCCTACGGCGTTGGGGAGGTGTTGGGCGACCAAGTCACTGGGCGAACTTGTTACATGTCCCAGATTGCCCCAAGCGGCAGCACTAGAACAGTTGGAGAACTTGACCATCGGGACGAGGAGACCCTCCAACAAGCACAGTCCGGTGAAGCCACGGATCTAATCCCACTGAACCCGGAAGAGGCGGATAAGTATGTATAGATCGGCGGCTCACTTACCGGACCACTGCGCGATGAATTGATTGCGTTCCTGTGAAGGAACGCTGATCTTTTTGCATGGACTCCAACAGACATGCCTGAAATCCCGGCAGAAATAATGGTCCACAAATTGGGACTTGACTCTAACCGAAAACCCGTCAGGCAGAAGCGGAGGAACCACTCCGTTAAAAAACTAATCGCCATTCGTGAAGAGGTTAAAAAGCTGCTGGATGCAGACTTCATTAGGAAAGTCCAATACCCAGACTGGCTCTCTAATGTCGTTTTAGTAAAGAAAAGCAATAAAAAATGGCGGATGTGCGTTGATTTTACCGACGTTAATAAGGCCTGTCCAAAGGACGGTTTTTCCTTGCCTAGGATCAACCTGCTGGTTGACTCAACAGCCGGACATGAGCTGCTAAGCTTCATGGACGCCTATTCGAGTTACAACCAGATCCGAATGAGTCCGAAGGACGAGGAGTACACCTCGTTCATGACTGATCAAAGCACTTACTACTATAAGGTAATGCCTTTCGGACTCAAAAACGTTGGAGCAACTTACCAGCACTTGGTGAACAAAATATTTGAAAAACAAATTGGTCGCAATATGGAGGTCTACGTCGATGACATGCTCGTTAAGAGTAAGGTCACCGGCGACCACATCCGCGACCTGGAAGAGTCATTCGAGGTGCTCCGTAAGAACCATATGAAGCTGAATCTAGCTAAGTGTATCTTCGGAGTGGCCTCCGGCAAATTCTTGGGTTTCATCGTCTCCCAACGGGGGATCGAGGTAAACCCAGAGAAGATCAAGGCGCTCGCCGACATGGCTCCGCCACGGAACATAAAGGACGTCTAACGACCGGGCGGGACCAGTGGCAAGATTGTCCGCTTCCTTACGAAGGGGGTGACAAGTGACAAGTACCCTTCTTTAAAGCCCTTAGAGGAATGAAATCCAACGGGTTCCAATGGATTGCGGAATGCCAAACCACTTTCGATGAACTGAAACGGTACTTGGCCAGCCCGCCGTTGTTGGTGTCACCTAAGGGCGGAGAAGAATTATATCTTTACTTAGGAGTTTCGGAGGCATCCCTGAGTTCTGTCTTTGTGCGCTAGGACTCTGACGCCCAGCGGCCGGTTTATTACGTAAGTAAAACGTTGACTGGCCCAGAGACCCGTTATTTACGTGCAAAAAAATTAGCCTTGGCGCTAATATTCTCTGCGCGGAAGTTGAGGCCCTACTTTCGGCCCATCGGATAGTGGTCCTTATGGACCAGCCGCTGAAAAACATCCTCCAGAAACCCGAAAATTTTGGACAATTAGTAAAGTGGGCTATCGAGTTGGGCGAGTTCGACATCGAATTTCAGCCCTGGCCTGCTGTGAAAGCACAGGCGCTGGCTGATTTCATTGTCGAGACTATAACCCCAATCCTCGAGGAACAGCTCGAAGAAAGTGTGGAACAGCTTGTCGGAGTTTCAGAATAGATACTCCACGTGGACGGATCATCTACAGACACAGGTAGTGGCGCTGGAGTGGTCTTTACGACCCCCGACGGGTTTGAGGTGAAGTGCTCCCTCAGGCTCAATTTCCCGGCAATCAATAACATTGCCGAGTACGAAAACCTATTAGCCGGATTGCGGTTAGCTAAGGAGTGCTCTGCTAAGAGGCTAGCAGTTTACAGTGACTCCGAGCTTATTATTAACCAGGTTAACGGAGGCTTTGAAGCAAATAACCCCCTCTTGGCCAAGTATTTGGCTAAGGTAACGGAGGCCGCCCAGGGTTTTGACAAGTTAACCCTGGTTCACATTCCTAGAATCAAAAATTGGAAGGTGAACCAGCTGGCCAAAGCTGCTACGGCCGAAAACCTAGAGCAGTATTCGAGGGACATGCAGGAGATCCTAGACGCTCCCAGCATTGAGAAGCGAGAGGCCATGCAGATTTCCAAAGCGAAAAACTGGATGACGCCTTTCCTAAACTATCTGACGGACGGATCATTACCAGACGACGTAAAAAAGCCAAACTGGTCAAGAAGACAGCTGACTGGTATGCTGTGGTTGATGGACGATTGTACCGATATGGCTACTCGACTCCATACCTCTGTTGTCTAACTCCCGAGGAGGCTAATTACGCTTTAAGCGAAGTCCACCTCGAGATCTGCGGGTCGCACATCGGCGGAAAAAACTTGGCATTCAAGGTGATGCGCTAGGGCTATTACTGGCCCTCGATGAAGAAAGACGCACTGGAACTCGTGAAGAAATGTGAAAGCCACACTTCGGCACAAAGCAATCTTCATCATGACCATCCGCAGTCGAAGGCCCTTCAGGCCCCTTGACCTTTCGCGCAATGGGGGCTCGATCTCCTTAGCCTATTTCCCATCGCCATGGGGCAAAGAAAATTCATCATCGTGGGCATCGACTACTTCACCAAATGGGTCGAAGCTGTCCCATTGGCTAAGATAACGGAACACAACGCCCTAAAATTCATTCGCCAGAACATCGTCTATAGATTCGGCGTCCCCGAGGTCGTTGTGACCTACAACGGAACCCAGTTCTCGAAAAAATGTTTCACCAAGTATTGCATCAGTCTTGGCATCAAGCTAGTCCACACTTCGGTGGCACACCCCCAAGCAAGCGGGCAGGTGGAGGTGACAAACAGAATGTTGCTCCACGGGTTGAAAACTAAGTTGGAGGATGCAGGGGGCTCCTGGGCGGACGAGCTCCCTTTCGTTCTTTGATCTTATTGAACAACCCCGAAGGAACCAACACGCGAGACGCCCTTCAGCCTCTGTTACGGGACTGAGACGGTAATCCCGGTCAAAATTGGGCTTTCAAGTCTCAGGGTGGAGTCCTTTGACTCACAGACCAACTCCCAAAAAATCAAGGAGCACTTAGACTTATTAGAAGAAGCCCGTGACGCTGCCAGAGTACGGACAACAGCCTACCAACATTTGATCGTCCGATATTACAACAAAAAAGTTAAGACGCGACGATTCGATGTGGGGGACCTGGTCCTACGAGGCGTCGAAGCCACAGGCAAGCTGGCCGGCCGCAATAAGCTCTCCTCTAATTGGGAATGGCCTTTCCTCTTCTCCGCCGTCCTGCGAAATGGAGCTTACAAACTCCGGAGCCAGGACGGGAAGCTGGTTTCGGGAACGTGGAACACTATCCACCTCAAACGATACTTCCAGTAGCGGACACAGGTATGTAACTGCATTATTGTTTGCATTCGCCTGCTTGTTTTAAGTTTGTGAAAAATCAGTGTTTACTTAGCATCCCTCCTATGTGCGTGTGCATGTTTATTTTGCAGGTTACCCGACCTAAACTTCCCTAAGTCGGGAGGGTCTTCACCCTCTCGTTAAACCCTGATCATCTAGGCGGCCAAAAGCAATCGAACTTGAACCTCGGTCATCCGAGTGGCCCATTAGCGGTCGTATCTAAACCCTGATCATCCAGGTGGCCCGTAAGTGGTCTATTTTAAACCCTGGTCATCCAGGTGGCCCACAAGCGGCTTAATATAAACCTCGGTCATCCGAGCGGCCCGTTAGCGGTTGTACTAAACCTTGGTCATCCAAGTGGCCCAATAACGGTTAAAACTTTAGGGGGCTTACGCAGCATACGCAGCGACCTCCTCTACGAAGAGATAGCGGGATCAATCAACGATGGTCGAAGGGAGAAGCATCCTTCTCCAACGTTGGCCGTCCAAGTCATCACTTGGACAGCGCCACCAGGTTGGTTAACACAACCGCCTACCAAACCTAAGGACATAGCTTCCTAGGCGGCCCAACCGTATCAACCAGCCAACTCAGTTGGCTGCCCCATGCAACAATACATACAAACGCAGGCAGTGAGAATAAATGGACACAAAATTGAAAGAAGTCTCATTTCATTGCTTTAAAAATATTACAAAGTTACAAAATTACAAGTAGAAAAAAAAAGTACAAAAGGCTAAGGAGGCAGCGATCGCCTCTGGCTGTCCAGGGGCTCCTCCACGAGGTCGTCCTTATGCTGCACCCCGCGATTTTCTAAATGAAGGTACTAAACGGGGAAGTTAGGGTCGATTAGCCTCACAAGACACCCATAGACCTAGACCCCCTCAAACATCTCGGCGTGCAGCATGCCCTCAATCTCGTGGGAGCGAATCCGGAGACGTAGCTCGTTCTCCAAGGTGGATATCTGATCTGCAAGCTGCTTCTTGCTTGCCTTGCTCCGGTCTTCCTCCTCTTTCAAACGGGTATTCTCAGCTCTCAAGCTGGCAATCTTCGTTTCCATTCCCGCCAGGACAGCCTCGAGGGCGGCAGTCTCCTCGTAGTGCTCCCTTGCTGAAGCGGCCAGTTTGGCATCCAGCCAAGTGATCTTCGCCTCCCTATCTGCCAGCGCCTTATCACGCTGCTCCACCACTTTAAAAAAGCGAAGGCCACCTTCAACGGCTGCACAAAAAATAGACAAAGAGCAAGTCAAAAACCTAGAAAGGGGAAAGTACGAGGAACCAATCACCAAGAGCCATACCTCCCAAAATTTCCTCACGGGCCTCACGGGCTTGGACTCCAGACCTGGCCTAGGTAGCGGTGGACCAGGAGCATCCTCTCGTGCCGAGCTCGTAGCTCCCTCCTCCAGAATGCGCTCCAGGATATCATTAGACTCATCCACGGCAACTATAGGATCCTCAAATGCAGCCTCTGGAGCAACAGCCGGAGGATCGAGCTCCACTGTTGGCCCCACAGCAGAAGTCTGCACAACGGGGGAGCTAATGAACGGCTCTCACGCGCCCACGTAGTCAATGAGGATCGAGTCCTCATGGGTCTTTTCCAAGCCCGCAGTGCTGCCAGACCCGCAGAAGATCCCGGTAGCCATGTAGTCAATGGAGGACGATGACGATGAGAGCGTCTCCAACACCTTCTCTGGTAGCGGGACAATAAACCCTTCGTCCGTATGCCACATAAGGATGATGATGCTTTTGGAATCCTCCGGATTCATCATCCTCACCGGTGGCGTGGGTTTTCGAACTTGTCGGGGTTCTCCTTTATTAACTTAGCCGCCCACTCCTGGGCTGCCGTCTCCACCGTAGTCGGCGCCCCTGTGTATGCTTTTGGAACCTGACCCCAGTCCTTCGCAAGGGGCCAGGCCGTCCCTACACTCACGAAGAAGAACTGGTTTTTTCAGTTCTTCAACGAGTCGTGTATAGCCTTGTTTATTTTTAGGCTAGGGCGGGGGACGAGCGATATCCACTCCGCCCCCTAGTTTATCTTGAACAAAACCCTAACAGTGGACATCCTAAGCTTCTTGCCACGCTTTCGAAGAAAAATGCACATAGTGCAGAGATATCTCATGGCACTAGTGTGAAGCTGGGCGATGGGGACGTGTAGGGCTTGCAGAACAGACTGCAAATCTTTCAGCAGCAGGAGGCTGAGGCCACTCCTCAGGTAGGCCTCGTAAACTGTGATGTGCCCCTCTGGTGGAGCATATGCCCTATCGCTCTTTCCCGGAACTCTCCACGCGATCTCTTTCGGATTTATGGGTAAGGTAGTTAAGAAATAATCGTTGTCTTAGTAATTAATTATAGATCGATTGAACGATGTAGGGATGTGTATAAGGTAAAAAGTTAAAAATATTCAGAATTTCTCCTACTGAGGTCCGGGGTCAGCAGCCAATGCCCGCTGGCCGCTCGAGCTCAGCTCAAGCCAAAAAACCAGTAGCGAACCCGCTTGCTAACCAGTAGCAGGGCCGCTCGCTTCCCGCTCGAGCCGAGCTCGAGCGGGGGATGGCCCGTGGCGACCCCGCTCGAGCGGACGGTACAGTATAAATACGCGCCCAGCCCTTTTTCCTCGTAATTTTTCGCACGGTTAGGGTTTTAGTGAGAGAGAGAGGAGCAATTTTTAGAGAGAGAAGGAGAGAGATCGAAGCTGGGAGTCCGAATCCGTCCGAGAGATAGTTATTAAAGTTAAAGCACGCGTCAAGGCAAGTGTTCTCATACCCACTAACTTTCCTATTTCTTTGATTTTTGTTGTTTATCCGGTATTTTGTCTCGATACCCACTCGTGGCTTGGAAAATGTAGTACCCGTGTCTTGAGGCCAAGGATGGTATAGTTTATTGGCCGATTTGCTTATCGATTTGTTTGGTGGAGCTTAGCCAAACCCCAACCCTCGAGATTTTGGGGGTTTCCCGTTTCCCACTGGTAAATCGTTAAATTGACTTCATAATATGAATCCCCACGTTCTTATTGCGCATATATGTTGGCCGCGCGAAAAATCTCGCGCATTATGAACCGTTTGTGGCCTCCGAGTCCTCTAAGTTACTGTTCATCTGTGAATAATTTGTGAAATTGCTCATGTTGCTTCTATATAATTATGATGAAGCTTATGATATGTGTTGATGTAAAAGTATAAGCTTTGAACTGTATAAATTATGCACTGGAAACGTGAGAACGTGTCCCGAGAGCTTTTAAGGTGGTGGTTGTCCACCGGAGGTAAGGAATTCCAAACTCCGTGTGAACATTGTGTTAAATTGTGATAAAAGTTAATCTCAAAGAAAAAATTAAGTCCAATAAGTAAATGGAGGGAGACCCACTAGGTGTGTCGTGGAGAACGTGATCTCCCGGATGGAGCCTTATGATGGGAATGGGACTTCCCAGTGATGATTGAGTGCGTCGTGTAGTGGGTCCTCCATCCCGAAGAGTCAAACCTTGAAATTAGGACCGTGGTTGATAGGAGTGGTGTCCTCTAACCTGCCACGTACATCATGGTGAGAACCCAAGAAATACTCTGGCCGCCCTTGAGGGTGGGTGACGTACATGGCAAGTTCTAGGACACTACAGTGAAAAAACGAGGATTGCCCTGGTCCCCGGGGGTGTGGGGCGTGTCGTTAAACACTACATATCGAGATGTAGTTGTTCTGTGGATTGTTGCATGGATGCAACCAGTGATCGTGTGCTACCGACCTAAGAATGTAGTCGTGGCTTTATAATGTGTAGCGACCACATTACTTTCCTCATTCTCTCACTTCGTTGGCTAGTACGATCTACTAGCTCCAGGGTCCGCAAAGATAAATGTTTAAATAAAGACGAATAAAATGAATCAGATAATCTCAAGTTCTCTCCTCCCTCTTGTGTCCCCTTGTACTGTTCTTGTGCTCTTTCTTTTCAGTACCAGTGACTGTTGTTAGTTAGTGGGATATGATTTTATTTGCTGGGCTTTATGCTCACCCTTGCTTATATTTTTCAGATGAGAACGCCTTGATGCCTGATGAGTCAGCGTAGACCCTAGAAGCTCGGTAGCTAGCTGTATTGCGTGCTTGGCTCGAGACTTGGACTTGGATTGGCTAGATGTATACCAACAATATTTTGGGTTTTTGGCTTTTGTATCAGATTAAACTTGTACGGCAGTATATTGTGTTAGTGGAAGATGGATGATATGTATAATTATTAGTCCGTTGTGTATTGTAGTCTTTATATGCTTCCGCAGGTTTTAACTTATGATGATTTCGAGGTTCCTAGTTTGCATCCTTCCTTGCCGGTGTCGTCTAATTTAAGTCGTCGGTGCCACCTTGGTTGTTGTTGCGTTTGGATCCTGTGTTGTTGCCATGGGATTTTATTTGAGAATTATTTGTGGATTATTGTGCAGGGTTGCGTTTTTCAGGTGTTTGTATTTTGAAAATGTCCAATTTACAGACAGAACTCTGCTCAATTTTCTGTAGAATTTATGATTATTATATTCTCGGTGTCCTTAGATGTTATTGACGGAGGTTATTCGGTGGAGAATAATCTGTTCCGTCACAACACCGGTGCTCCATCTCTCATTCAGCCGCCCTACAGCAGATCCGCAGACTCAGAAGCACTCTGGCACTCCAGCCGTACTCTTATCTACTCCGGTGCTCCAGTCGGACTCTGATCCACTCTAGCACTCAAGTCGAACTCAGAAGCACTCCAGCACTCCGGTCGGACTCTGATCCACTCCGGCACTCCAGCTAGACTTAGAAGCACTCCGACGTTCCTGCCGAACTCAGAAGCACTACGTCACTCCTGTTGGGCTCAGAAGCACTCCAACGCTCCATCTCTTACTTAACTGGACTCGAAAGCACTCCGTCACTCCAGCCGGACTTAGACGCATTTCGGCACTCCAATTAGACTTGAAACTACTACGGTGCTCCGGCCGGGCTCAGAAGCACTCCAGTGCTCCATCTCTCACTTAGCCGGGCTCGTAAGCACTCTGACACCAAGATCCACTCTTGCCTGTGGAAGTGCACCAGCATGATCCTCTTCGGCCTGATCCACTCCAGCCTTGTCTACTCTAGGCTGATCCTCTTTGGCCTGTGGTAGCACACAGAGATGATCCTCTTTGGCCTGTGGTAGCTCTCTTGCCACAGAAGGACTCTAGCCTGTATCGAGATTCCAGCCCGTAGTAGCACTTTAGCCTGGAGCAACACTCTGACCGCGGAAGGACTCCGGCCTATAGCAACACTCCGGCCTGTAGTATCAACCCAGCCAATAAGTTAAGCATTGGCCAGCTCTTCGCGTCCATGAGGTCTACCCTCCGCCTAGAAGGTCAGCACCCAATCTACACAGCTTAACCCTAAGCTGCCCTCCATCACACGCATCTCAAAGTCGCCTTCCACCAGGAGCACCTCAAAGCCGCCCTCAGCTGGCGTACCTTCGGAACTCAATCCTCCATCTAGTGAGCCGCCCCTTAGTAGGGCGCACCCTCGAAACGTAGTCCTCCACCTAGTGAGCCGCCCCTCAATTGGGTGCACTTTCGGAGCCCAATCCTCCATCTAATGAGCCGTCCCTCAGCCGAGCGCACCATCGAAGCCTAGTCCTCCACCTAGTGATCTGCCCTCAACTAAGTGCACCTTCGAAGTCCAGTCTTCCACCTAGTGAGCCACCCTTCAATCAGCCACACCTTCGAAACCCAATCCTTCATCTAGTGAGCCGTCCCTCGGTTAGACGTACCTTTGAAACCCAATCATCCATCTAGTGAGCTACCCCTCAGTCGGGCGCACTTTTGGAGCCTAGTCCTATGCCTAGTGAGCCGTCCCTCAATTGGGTGCACTTTTAGAGCCCAATTTTTCATCTAATGAGCCACCTCTCAACCGGGCGTACCCTCGAAGCCTAGTCCTTCGCCTAGTGAGCTACCCTCAGTTGGGTGTACCTTCGGAGTCCAATCCTCCATCTAGTGAACCGTCCCTCAGCCGGATTGCCCCTTGAAATCTAATCCTCTGCCTAGTGAGCTACCCCTTAGTTGGGCGCACCTTTAGAGCTAAGTCCTCCAAATACATCCCACTCACACGCCCCTCATCATGGCATCTTTGCACTCCGCCACGTTTACCTCTAAACGTGCACTCCTCCATTTATTGCGGAAGACATCTGACTTGAGTATTGGAGTGGTGACGGTGGGATAACCCCCCGCTGCCCTTTGACTTATTGTTTGTAATTTGTATTGTGTAGAGCCCAGGTTGAGGAGTGTGGAGACAGGACCCATTTAAGATCCAACCCAGGCTTAGAATCGAAGGCTCCCTAATCCGCCAGAGAACCCAGACTCAGGGATACAACATTGGCGTCGTCTATGAGAACAACGAAAAAGTCTTTCCACTTCACAACAACGAGGCAAACACGATCAATATTTAAGATCTAGCCAACACGTCAACAGTGGCATCGCCTCCCATAGCGACAACCCCTCATCAGGTGGCCATGCCTGGGGGCTCCCTCCTCTAACGCCAAGATGGTCAAAAAAGATCAGCATCCCATTTGCGAGCCACTGCATCAGTCGGAGGTGAAGTCGCCCGTGGCGACGACCCCCCTATGGGTAGCCATGTAGATGGACAATCAATCCCAAGCGTGCAAGCATTCACTTTCCAGTCGGGACCCATTGTCCACAGACCATTCGCACTTGTCCCCATCCAGTCCCTAGCGATCAAAGAAAGTCAGCATCATCAGAGGATCAGCTGGCCCAACGACCTCGAGACTCAGACAACCCCCAGGACCTACTGGCAGCCTCAGTATCAGGAGGGATCCAAGCGATGGGTCCCACTCCCGAAGGAGAAACCAATCCAGTCCCTGGAAGCTAGGCCAAAGCTCAAAGCGACAATGCCTCGCCACTTCCAAGACGACCGGCATCCTCTCCAAGTGCAAAGAGGTCTTACAAAGAGTCAGCGATTCAGAGCCCAGCTAGCCCAATGCTGCCCCTTCCCGCTTAAGACATGTCCCGTGCCTGAGGCCAACTGACGTACAGGTCGCATCCAGTGTGACCCTGTCTGGCCATCAGAGCCAACAACAGCCCAGCAACCAGGCCCAGGTAGGCCGTGACTCAGTCTAGCGTTCACTTTCAAACCTCTTGCATCTAAACAAAGACGTTAAATTGGGGGCTCTGCTCTCCCACTCCTAAACCAACAAAGTAAACAAACATCTATGGAAGATCCAATTGACTGATGAGCTCATGACCGGGGTAGTCACAAGTGGCAGGGCCTAGCAGTGGTCAAAAGGCTGGCCGAGCCATGGAACATAGGTGGAGGTCCAAAGCAATACGATTTGCGCCGCTCAAAGTGCCGCAAGGAGTCGCCGGCTTCGAACCCAAACGACCGGGTGCGCAAGCCCAATTTTTTAGAAATTAGAGGCCGCGGATCTGAGACCACCAGCTTCAACGGCCGCAACCTTGTTCACGGACCATCATCGACCTCAACGGTCCTCCTAAGGAGCATGCACTAGCCTGTAGGCTGATCCCATTGCAACGCCTTTCATTGGCCTATTGTATAGCAACCAAACCCGTAAAGGTTATGGCGATCCTCATAACTGGGGGCCGACATGCTCGGACCCGAGGGCATGCCACATTGTCCACCGTAGAACACCTATGATGATTCCACACCGAATCTAGGTAAATCTTGCATGCATCATACTGCCTATTTGAGTCACGTTTTTGTTAATAGAATAGTAATATTATTTGTTCATACGAATGACTGCATAATATTGTATACAATCATGTGACCTAGATTGCCCCTAAGTCGGGTGAATACTCATTCACTCATTACCAAACCTTGGTCCCATACCAAGCGGCCCCTTCGTAGTCGTACCAAAACCTCGGTCCCATACTGAGCGACCCATACGCAATCGTATTTGAACCTCGATCTCATACCAGGCAGCCCATACGCGGTCGTATTTTAACCTCGATCCCGTACCGAGCGGCCCATACGCGGTCGCACTTAAACCTTGGTCCCATACTGAGCGGCCCATATGCGGTCATATTTGAACCTCAGTCTCGCATCTAGCGGCCCATACGCGGTCGCACTTAAACATCAATTCCGCATCGAGCGACCCATTGGGTCTAAATACCAGGCCTGGGGACTCCAGAAGCTCCCAACAAAACGGCTATCAAAACCTTAAGGGGTCTAAACGGCAGGCGTGCAGTGACCTTCTTAGGAGAAGAGAGCACCCTCAATCAACGACGGTCGATGGGCTAGGACCATGTGCCCGAAAGCAACGTTGCCCTGGGAAAGGCCGAGCACCGAGACGGTGTCGTGTAATGGCCTTATACCGAGAGTCCAACTGTTGTAGCCTAAAAACCCAGCTAGCCCTTGAATGGCTCCATCGGGCGTGCGACGACGTCCAATCTACTGGGCTGAGCATCCCGCTCCACGCAAGATGTAACGACATCCTTAACCGAAGGACGGGTACAGCGCGAAAAGGCTTCAGATTTGAGTCTTGGCGACAATAACAAAACAGCTTAGCCAATATGATAAGAAGATCTATATCATTTCAAAACAAAAAAAAGGGAGCAGTAGAGCTGTTGGCCTATCCTGACCACATAAGGGCGGCCACCATAATGAAGAAGATGGAAGATATGCTTCTGAGACACTCTCTCAAGCAGGCGCCAGGAAAGGTGCCTCGCTAGTCCTTAGTGGTCTAACGATTCCTTTAGCCCTAAGAGGCCTCCAGTGCTGAGGAGTCTGAGAGGGATCCTATGATAATTTGAGTAGCACTGTCTGAGCAGTGATGACACTCCTACTCAGCCAAAGGGCAGATTCTCCTTGTACCGCGATCTCCTCCATGCAGGATCGAAGGCTACCAGGGGTGATTGTCTAGGATGACTGGAGAAAACAGACCAAAGTCAAGCCTCCTCGGCGACTCGCCAACAGCCGTGAACTTAAAGAGGCCATGGCTGGCCTACAACCCAGCTCAAACCAATGAAGTAGGGCCCCCTATGCCCAAGTAAGAGGAACATAAGTGTAGGTAGCACTACAAAGCCAAAAGCGCTCAAAATTGAAGAAGACGGCTTGGCATTCCCAAAAAGAATGCCTGTCCTGCATTGATGAGCATTCCATCTCGAAATCATGAGTCCTCCGTCCCAGAGTCAGGAACTACCCTCCTCACAGGAGGCCTACCTACCTTCCTTTCGGAAGTTAGGAGTCCCGTCATCCGGACATCAAGCTTCCCTCTAGAAGCTGCCACGCCGTCGGGCATACCCAACAGAACTGGAATTTAGAGAGCGTTCGGGAAAGAAACACGCATAAGGACCTACACAATGACATCCCATCATCACATGCTGAGGTTGAAATTTCGAACCACTCGACATGAGGGGCTAGTGATGGGTCCAGTATCCCGGACCGTTCCAAAACCTAAAGCATAGTAAGGAATATTCATCAAGGCAGGAAAAGATTTTATTTTGGCAGGAGAAATCCTCCTTGGTGGGAAATTGGAGCTCCTCTTGGCGGAATAATTTTTCATTACTTCCCTCGATAAAATGGGGAGTAGCAAACAAGGAAGGATCATCCAAAGAACCAGGCAACAAAATTCCCTCAAAACCTATGCTCTGCTCCCATTCTTCACTCCTCAACTAAATAGAGCATATCGGAACCCTACAGAGCGCAAAGATCTCCACAAATGGCGACCAGCTCCTCTCAAAGGCTCGAACGGAGAACAAAGCTCTCCTAAAGTGATGCCCAGTCCTCTATCCTCAGAAGACGGGGCTTGAAGCCCTTGACAACAGTTGGCTACTTCCTATGGCATTTGAGCAAAACAGAACACGACAATCTTCCTTCAATGGCTCCTACCACCACTATCCTTGTTGTCAACTACAGTCCCCAAATGTCCTTACTGAGCAAAGCCTGGAGCTACTTCAAGGGCGCTCGATGAAGCTCCCATGAAGGCGAGCCCAGAGTCTCTCAGCAGATCTAGACATGACTGTGAACCCCTCACAGGACGCTTGTATATCCTCCCTCAACTCAGTTCGAAAGATGGCGTGAAGCTTTTCATTGGAGGCGCCCAGGGTATCTTGAAGCTCTCGGCCGGACGCAAGACCGTCAAGCTCCCTAAGAGGGTCACCCATCTGGCTTGTGTTCTCTTCAGCCGGTTTAGATCAACACCGGCGCTCCATCTCTCATTCAGCTGGCCTGTAGCAACTCCTTGAACCCAAAAGCACTGGTGCTCCAGTCAAACTCGAAAGCACTCCGGCGCTCCAGCCAGACTCTAATCCACTCTGGCACTCCAGCCGAACTTAGAAGCACTCCGGTGCTCCAGCCGAACTCGGAAGCACTATGGCGCTCCAACCGGACTCAAAAGCACTCCGGTGCTCCGTCTCTCACTTAGCCAAACTCGAAAGCACTCCGGCACTCTAGCCGAACTTAGAAGCATTCTGGCGCTCCAGCCGGACTCAAAAGCACTACGATGCACCAGCCGGGCTCAAAAGCACTTCGGCGCTCCATCTCTCACTTAGCCAGACTTAGAAGCTCTCTGGTGCCCAGATCCACTCTGGCCTGTGGAAGCATGCCGACTTGATCCAGCCTGGTTTACTCCGGGCTGATCCTCTTTGGCCTGTGGCAGCACACCGAGACAATCCTCTCTGGCCGCAAGACTCCGGCCTGTACCGAGACTCCAGCCCATAGTAGCACTCCTGCCTGTAGTAGCACTCTAGCCATAAAAGGACATCAAGCTGTAGTAGCACTCTGACCAGTAGTACCAACCCAACCAATAAGTTAAGCATTGGCCTGCTCTTCGCCCAAGGGCCCGTCCATGAGGTCTACCCTCCACCTAGAAGGCCATCCCCTCATCTACACAACTTAACCCTAAGCCGCCCTCCGTCGAGCACACCTCAAAGTCGCCCTTTGCCAAGCGCATCTCAAAGCCACCCTCAGTTAGGCGCACCTTCGGAGCCCAATCCTCCATCTAGTGAGTTGCCCATTAATTAGGCACACCCTCAAAATCTAGTCCTCCGCCTAGTGAGCCACCTCTCAATTTGGCGCACCTTCGTAGCCTAATCCTTCATCTAGTGAGCCGACTCCAGCCGGGCGTACCCTCAGAGTCTAATTCTTCGACAAGTGACCTGTCCCTCAACTAAGTGCACCTTCAGAGCCCAATTCTCCGCCTTGTGAGCCGCCCTTAAGTCGGGCATACCTTCAGAGTCTAGTCCACCATTTAGTGAGTTGCCCTTCAATTAGGCGCACTTTTAGACCCCAATCTTCCATCTAGTGAGCCGTCCCTCAGCCAAGCACACCCTCGGAGCCTAATCCTTTGCCTAGTGAGTCGCCCCTCAGTTGGGCACACCCTCGGAGTTTAATCCTCTAAATACATCCCACTCACACTCCCCTCATCACGACATCTTTGCACTCACGCCACATTGTGTAGGGCTCAGGTTGAGGAGTGTGGAGACTAGACTCGTTCGAGATCCGACTCAGACACGAAATTGGAAGGTTCTCTAATCCGCCAAAGAATCAAAACCTAGGGACGCAACGGATCGTTTTCAATATAGTTTTCAAAAAAATTGATATCAAAATATTTCAAAATGCACCTTGAAATCCATCTTAAAGATATCCTAAAATTAATAATTATTGATATCTCAAATTACTTTAAAATCCAAAAAACATATCTAAAATCAAAAAAACCAATATTGAAAATTATTTTTAATATTTTAAATCTTAACACCAAATTTTTAATTTTTATACTTCCAATATCAAATTTTACCTCCCTTTATTTAAAATATTTTGGATATCAAGACGAGACGAGGTTTCCCGATCATTGTGCTAAGGGAGACGGCGACTAAACGACCTGCCCCATCAAAAATCGAGATAGAGACAAGACAAAAATCAACACTCCAGAGTTACCTAAAACCGGTCCGGACCTACCCCGTTGCTATCCGTGTCAACCGCAATTGTTACATGCTTTAATATTACTTTTCTTTGTAACAAAAAAACTCTCTAATTTTATAGATTGGACAAAATTTTAAGTATATAATTTTGTTTGTGAAAATTATCCCATAAGTCCAAACTCACTAACAAAAATTTAACTTTGTGATGTGATTCCATCACAGCCTGTATTGTTAATACTTTTGCCAGAATGGCTGGATGCTTCAATATTTTTAACCTTTTTGTAAAGCATTTTTCTTATGTGGTCGGACCAAACTCTAAGCATGTGATATTATTTATAAAGACTATCAGATTGATGGGTACACCAATAATGGGCTGGCCCAAGGAAAGGTCAACAGAAGCCCATTAAGGCCAGTCAACGTTTCTAACGGCCCAATAAGAGGATGGGCCTAGGAACTGAGAGGCCCAAGGACAGTCAACGTCGGCGTTGACCGTCCAGACAGCCAGCCTGCTCACAAACGGTCAACCCGGTGTTGACCAGTTTGGTGGGCCTTCAGAGGCTTTGCAACACTAATGGGCCTATTCCTCGTGCCCTGACCCATCGATTGCCGCCCGCCGCTCTCTTCGTTCTCCACGAAGGCGGCCAACAAGCTGACGGTCAACCCGGATGTTGGCCCGCACTCCCCCATACATGAGGGCCCAAACGAGGCCCTTCTACGAAAGTGGGCCACGACTCACTTAGGCCCATGGCTCAAATGGAGGCCAGCGACGGACGCCTTTCATAAGGGCGGCCAACAAGCCACGCATGAGACGGTCAACCGGGCGTTGACCGTCACGCTTTCTTGTGATGGGCCCGAAAAGCCTTACAAAAAGAACGGGCCCGACCCGTTTAAGACCATCAATCATGAAAAGGCCAGCCACGATCTTCCGAGGATATTCCGCGATCTCAAGGGAATATCGGCAAGATTGGCGCCCTTCAAATAAGGAAGGCGCCGAGATCCTTCCAACTCCTTGCCTGACCAAGGAACCTCGCGGTAAGGAAGGAATTTGCTTGGAAAGTGGTTGACTTGCCTCGAGAAGGAAGCGATCTACCACAATTGGGCAACAGGCATCAGCCTCCAGAAGGAAGGCTGACCACAGCTCACAAGGGGGATGATTCCTTCCAAAGAAGGAAGATCACCATCTTTGCCATAAAAGAGGCCCTGGATCCAGCGTCCAGGGCACGCTTTCTGGAGTATTTGGAGACGCTCTTTTGGATACACACATTGACGCCCTGATTCATACCCTGACTCCCGCTCTTTGAGACTTTTTCTTCAAGCTGAGACTGAGACAGAAAACACTAATTACTCTGAGAAACAAGCTCTGGTTCCCAGCAGCCAAACTCTCAAACACACTCCAACTCCATGGCAACGGGTCCTTACACACGTTCTCTGCCTTCCCACCATCCCGAGATACGAGAAAGGACTTGCACCTTTTCGACATGCGGGAACAAGACACTCCATTCCACTTTCATAGCTTTCTCTTACTTTCTGATTCCTTCCATTGAAGGTGATTGGTGACTTGAGCGTTGGAGTGTTATCGGTGGGATTACATCCCGCCGTTAATGCCGACCTCTCGTTTGTTTAGTGGTGTGCGGGATTTGTACTCGATGAGCGGAGTCGGTTCAAACCGTCCGTAAGAAATCCGAATCCGTTGAAGCCGGATCAGTACGCATCATTGGCGCCGTGGGGAAGCGCATTTAAAAGCCTACCACCAAGAATGCAAAACTCTCTCTGTCACCTCTACTTTTGACAATGGTGAACACGAGAGCACGGGCTAGCGACCCGCTAGAGACGTCCCATTATTGACCCGGGGGTCATGCTGCTGATGTCTGGTCGGCGGGGCCTGGTGAAGTGCCACCGCCTTACATCCAAAGAATCTAGTGGGAGCGGATGCGAGGCTAACAATCAAGCGCTTTGTGAGCGGAAGGAGCAACAACGAGCTGCCCCACCAGCGGTAATTCCGCTCTCCGCCACCAAGAAAGGTGGCGGAGGAAGAAGAAGAAGCGGCCAAGAGGCTGGAAAAGCTGTGAACAATCGCTCCGGCATCCTCCCACGTCCCGACAGAGAGCCCCGAACGGAGAAATCTCGATACTCGGGCGGGGCGACCGCCGCCGCAGTCCAGCGAGTTTCAGTTTTGCAGTCCCGAGGAGGCGCGGCCGACCGGCTGCGTAAAACAAGACGGAGTTGAGAATTTCCTCAACTCCAAGAGATCCGCAAACGCCACTCGTGCCGATCCACGAGTGGACCAAATCTGGAACCACGTGTTCCAGAATGACGAGCGCGCCATCGACTTGGACAGGTCGCCTTTCACTGCTGAAATCCTAAACCCGTCCCTGCCGTCCAAATTCAAGATGCCGTCCCTTGACTTGTACGATGGGGGCAGTGATCCGGTTGACCACCTGGATCACTTCCGCACCCATCTGAGTCTACAAGGGCAAGAAGACTCGGCGATGTGCTGCTGCTTCCCACTGACACTGAAAGGAGACGCCAGGATTTGGTTCCACCATCTCCCTTCAGGTTCTGTCAACAGCTTCCGTGAACTCACGGACCTCTTCCTGGCTCAGTATGCATCGAGCCGACGGGAAGAGAAACAGCCATGGCACCTCTCCCACATAAAGCAGAAACCGGGAGAGAACCCACGGCGCTTCTGGATCGCTTCGTGGGCCGAGGCCGGAAAAGGATTCCCGGATCAGGAGATGAAGTTGGGCGACTTCATCTCGTGACTTACGGTGACTTTTTCAAGCACCTTGCCCACAAAAATCCTCGAGACTTTCCATGAGGTGGAATCCATCACCGGGGTCTATCTTTGCTTTGCGAGAAGAGGCCAACGAGGCAAAAACGTCCGGAGCGGGCGGATCGGTCTCGACCATTCCGGGTGATGGGAAAAGAAAGTTTCTTGTGAGAGAACATCCCGCCAAAAGCAGTCGGGTGGGCCCTCGGACGCAGAGACAACGGGCCCACCACCTTCACACCCTTGACGGACACGCACTCCAATGTTCTGATGCAGATCTGTGGGGAGAAGTTCCTGAAGTGGCCAAAAACGCTGAAGAAGGACTCTGGAAATTAGTCTAAGTACTGTGACTTCCACCGCTCTGCTGGCCACTCAACCGAAGACTGCAAGACACTGCAGAGGGAGATTGAAGATCTGATTCGCAGGGGACATCTTACTCGGTTCGTCAAGGGACTGGAGAACCAGGAGGCAGTGATGAAGAGGGGCGGAGCGGACACCTCCCGAAGCCAGGATTGCGGCAGGAGTAGTCAATATGATCACCAACCGACCTGCCAGGAGCCTGGAAGACAGCAAGGAGCAGCAGACTGGGAGGAAGAAGCAGCGCGTAGTAGATAACATCATTAGCTTTAGTGACTGTGACTCGAATCATGTAATCTCCCCCCATGCTGACCCCCTTGTAATTTCTGCACTCGTTTCAGATGGTACTTCGGACTACCAGCTGAAACGAGTCTTTATTGATAATGGTAGCTCGAAGGACTTGCTTTATTTGGATGTGTTCTTTAGATTAGGTCTAAAAAAGAACCAACTAAAACCTGCCGAAGGACCTTTGTACGGCCTTGACAACAAACCGGTGCCCGTTCAAGGGACAATCCAACTGGAAGTCACCCTGGGCACCTACCCAAAAACAGCAAGTCGAATGCTAACCTTTTTAGTGGTTGACCTGCCCTCTGTGTACAACGCGATACTAGGCAAAGTTTGTGTCTAACAAACGTTTGGGGCAGTCACATCAATTCCGCATCTGAAAATGAAATTCCCAACGCCCTACGGCGTTGGAGGTTCTCGGGGAGATCAGTCAGGCGGACTGTTACATGGCCCCATTGCCCCTAGTGGCGGGCGGCTCGATGGGAGAACTCGATCATCGAGACGAGACCACTGCTGCAGCGGCGCAGCTGGTGAAGCCATGGATCTGGTTCCCTTTGGACCCGGGAAACCGAATAAGTGTGTCAGTTGGCGGCTCACTCACCGGGCCTACGTGATGAATTAATCGCATTCTGCGAACGCAGAACCTTTTTGCCTGGACTCCCGCAGACATGCCGGAATTTGGTGAAGTGATGGTCACAAGTTGGGCCTTGATCCAGCCACTGGCTTGATCGGATAGAAGCGGAGGAACCACTCCGTTGAAAAGCTGATCGCCATCCGAGAGGAGGTGAAAGAAGGCTGCTGGACTTGCGAGCTTCATTAGGGAAGTCGATGCAGTTGGCTATCAAACGTCGTCTGGTTAAGAAGAGCAACGGAAGTGGCGTATGTGCGTCGATTTTACCGACATCAACAAGGCTGCCCAAAGGACAGCCTTTCCCTTGCCGGATTGATTGGCCGGGTTGACTCCACGGCGAGGGCACGATTTCGCTAAGCTTCATGGACGCCTACTCAGGCTACAACCGGATCGAGAATGAGTCCGAGACGAGGAGCATACCTCGTTCATGACGGACCAAGACACCCTGTGCTATAGGGTCATGCCTTCCCGGGTTAAAGAACGCCGGAGCCACCTACCAGTAGCTAGTGAACAAGATGTTCGAAAAGTAAATTGGTCGCAACATGGAGGTCTATGTCGACAACATGCTCGTCAAGAGCAGAGTCACGGGCGACCACATACGCGACCTGGAAGAGTCATTTGGGGTGCTCCGCCAGCACCAAATGAAATTAAATCCAGCCAAGTGTGTCTTCGGGGTAGCCTCAGGAAAGTTTTTGGGTTTCATCGTCTCTCAGCGAGGAATCGAAGCAAACCCAGAAAAGATTAAGGCACTGGCTGACATGGCTCCCCTGAGAAATGTAAAAGACGTCCAGCGATTGACTAGACGGCTGGCTGCTCTGTCCCGCTTCCTCACGAAGTCTGGAGACAAGTACCAGCCCTTCTTTAAAGCTTTAAGAGGGACAAAGTCTAACGGTTTCAGTGAGCAGCCGATGCCGGATCGCCCGACGAGTTGAAGCGAGATCTGGCCAGCCCACCGTTGTTGGCATCACCCAAAGACGGAGAGGAGCTGTACCTTTACTTGGCAAGCTCGGAGGCGTCCTCGGCTCCGTCCTTGTGTGCCGTGAGTCGACATCCATCCAGCCCGGTCTATTATGTGAGTAAGACATTGACCGCCCGAAACTTCGCTACCCTTGGCAGCGATAAAATGGCACTGCACTTATCTTCGCAAGACGAAAAATTAAGGCCATACTTTCGGGCGCATCGCGTAGTGGTCCTTACGGACCAGCTGAAAGGCATACTCCAAAAGCCCGCGTTTGGGCGATTGGTAAAATGGGCCATTGAATTGGGTGAGTTCGACATCAGTTCGTGCTGCACAGACGCCATAAAGGCACAGAGCTCGCCGACTTCATCGTTGAGACCACAACACCCATTCAAGAGGAACAGCCCACGTAAAAACGAAGAACGGCTGGTGGGGCCCAGAATCGGCACTCCACGTGGACGGATCGTCCACGGACGGTGGTCATGAGCAGAGGTGATCTTAACGACCCTCGACGAATTTGAGATCAAGTATTCCCGAGACTTGATTTCGGTGACCAACAACGTCGAGTATGAAGCCCTCTTGTCTGGCTTACGATTAGCAAGGGAGTGCTCGCCAAGAGGTTGCGATCCACAACGACTCGAATTAATCGTCAACCAGGTCAATGGGGCTTCGGGCAAACAACCCTTCCTTGGCCGTGCACAGCGAAGGCAAAGGAGACCATCCAGGGCTTCGACAAGCTGACCCTGGTTCACGTTCCTCGAGAGGAAAATTGGAAGGCAGACCGGCTGGCTAGAGCAGCTGCTGCCGAGAGCCCAGAGCAATATTCGAGGGACATGCGGGAGGTCCTGAACGCTCCTAGCATAGAAAAACAGGAGGCCATGCAGATTTCCGAGACGGAAAACTGGATGACTCTTACCTTAAATACTGGGCTTGACGGATCACTTCGAGAGAAGACTTTGAAAAGGCCAAGCGAGATCAAAAGACAGGCTGGTTGGTACACGGTAGTTGATGGGCGGTCAGATCGCGCGGATACTCAACTCCGTATCTTCGCCGTCTATCTCCCGAGGAGGAGACTATGCGCCTGGCGAAGTTCACCTCGGGATCCGCGGATCACACGTAGGCGGGAAAAACCTAGCCTTCAAAATCATGCGCGGGGCTACTATTGGCCCTCAATGAAAAAGGACGCGCTAGAATTTGTTAAGAAATGCGAAAGTGCCCGGCTTCATGGCAACCTCCATCACCGGCCGTCCTGATTTAAAGTCCCTTCAGCCCCGTGGCCTTGGCAACAATGGGGGCTCGACATTCTCGGCCCATTTCCCATTGCCACGGGACAAAGGAAATTCATCATAGCGGGCATCGACTACTTCACTAAGTGGATCGAAGCTGCCCCGCTCATAAAAAAAAATCCACGAGAACACAATGCTCTAGAGTTCCTTCGCGAGCATTGTTTCACAGAGAATTTGGCGTCGCAGAGGTCGTGGTGACCCAAACCACGGGACCGATTTTTGGGGAAGCGCTTCACCAAGTATTGCACCAGCCTTGGAATCAAGCTGGTCCACACTTGATAGCATACCCCCGAGCCAACGGACAGTGGAGGTCACGAACCGACGCTACTCCACGGGTTAAAAACTAAGTTGGAGGACGATTGGGGGCTCCCTGGCCGATGAGCTCCCATCCGTCCTCTCGGGTCTTATCGCATAACCCAGAAGGAACCAACGTGAGAGACGCCCTTGGCCTATGCTACGGATGAAGTGGTAATACTGTCGAAATCGGGCTCCCAAGTCTCGGTGGAGTCCTTCGACCCATTGCACCTAACTCCCGTAAAAATCGGGAGCACTTGAACTTGCTAGAGGAAGCCCGCGACGCCGCGCAGTACGGACAGCAGCGTACCAACACCGCGTTGCCCGATACTACAATAAAAGATAAAAGCCCGGCAATTCGACGTTGGGGACTTGGTCCTACGAGGCATCGAGGCCACGAGCAAGCAAGTGGCCGTCAAACAAGCTCTCTCCCTAACCGGGAGGGACCTTTCCTAGTCTCCGCCGTCCTGCGCAACGGAGCGTACAAGCTCCGAAAAAAGGACGGAAAGTTGGTCCCACGAACGTGGAACGCAACCCACCTGAAGCGCTACTACCAATAGGGGAAACCTGTGCATAACTCGACCACATGCATTCATTCGTGTGCTTGTTTTCATTTTGGAAAAATGAGAGTTTACTTAGCATATAGAATTCTAGGGTTTATGAACTGTGTTTGCCTTGCAGGTATCCATCCGACCTAGATGCCCCTAAGTCGGGAGGGTCTTCACCCTCTCGTTAAACCCTAGTCATCTAGGTGGCCCAAAAGTGGTGCGAAACCACGGTCATCTAGGTGGCCCATAGCGGTCTTAAACCCTAGTCATCTAGGTGGCCCATGAGTGGTCTGAAACCCTGGTCATCCAGGTGGCCCATGAGCGGTCTTAAACCTTGGTCATCCAAATGGCCCATAAGCGGTCTGAAACCTCGGTCATCCGAGCGGCCCAATAGCGGTCGTACTAAACCTTGGTCATCCAAGTGGCCCATAGCGGTCTAAAAACCTTAGGGGGCAAGAATGGCACACGCGACGACTTCTTTTCGGGGAGCAGCAACATCAGTCAACGACGGTCGAAGGGAGAAGCATTTCTTCTCCAACATTGGCAGCCCAAGTCTTCAATTGAACGGCGCTGCCAGGCTGGTTCTTACAAACCTTTGCTCGGCTTCGAAGGATCTACCTCCTAGCGCATGCCCAACCAAGTTGGCTACCCCACGCACCAACCTCCTTTGTAAAGGGATGGCGCGACTAAACAATGAACAAGAAGCGCTCCTTCTCTAACGTTATTTGTCCAAGTCCTCGCTGGACAGCACCGCAAGGTTGGTTAATGCAACCACACCGCCAAGCACGGGGCTCGGCTCCTTAGGCAACCAAATGTGATCGCCGGCCCAACCGGGTTGGCCTTCGATGCAATAAGACAAACAAACACTAAGCAATAAAAGGCAGTGGACACTGGGCTGAGAAAGATTTTCCATTTCGTTAAGTATGTCACGATTTACATGCTATCCGAAAACAAAAATATATATATATACAGAAAGCTACAGGTCTGGCGGACCACCCTGGCTGTCTCGGGGCTCTCCCACCAAATCTTCTTTGCATTGCGCTGCGCGGTTTCTTTGATTAATGAACTCCACTGGGAAGTCTGGAACGATCACCCGCGCAATGCGACGTCCAATGTTGAGCCCCTCCAACAGCCAAGCGTGTAGTGCGCCCCCAACTTCAAGAGGGGTCATCCGTGAGGCCAACTCGTTCTCTGCAACGGTTGCTCGATCGCAGGCGTTTATTGCTCGCTCTCGGGCGATCATCCTCTTCCTTTAGATGAGCGACTTCGCCTTCAACTCGCAACCTCCGCCTTCAACGCAACATTTCTGCCTCCACGCCCGCCGCGGTCTCTAGAGCGGCCATCCGCTCGCGGAGCTCCCTCCCGAGGCGGCCGACAGCATCCAATGCTATTTCACGCCTCCTTCTCGGCGAGAGCCTCGTCACGCTGCACCATTGCCTTAAAAAGTGCAGAAGTGACCTTCAATGGTTGCACAAACAACAACGAAAGACAGGTTAGAAACCTTGAAGGGATAGAGTGTGGGAAACTAACCATCAAAAACCATACCTCCATAAATTTCCTCGTGGGACCCTTAGGCTTGGCCTCCAGACCAGGCTCAGGTGATGGAGGGACAGGAGCATCCTCTCGCGCCGAGCACACCGCTACTTCCTCCAGGATTCTTTCCAAGGACTCATCATCTTCAACGGCAGCAGCAGGCTCCTCTCTGGCAGCCTCTGGAGCAGCCACAGCAGGCTCCTCTCTGGCAGCCTCTGGAGCAGCCACAGCAGGCTCCTCTCTTGCAACCTCTGGAGCAGCGGCGGCAGGCTCCTCTCTTGCAACCTCTAGAATAGCTGCGGCAAGCTTCTTTCTCCTGGCTGCCTTTGGGGCAGCAGCAGGTGAAGCAACTCGTGACGACGGCTCTATAATATAAGTACGAGAACCCTCGACCACGTCGCAGGCAAGCTTCTCCGCAGATCCCATCCAGCGGCCCACAGAGTCGGCATCGCCGCAGAGGTGCGCCAGATGACTCTCCTCGGCATCCGCCAGCCTACCCTCAGCGGACCTCTCGCTCCAGTGCTGCCGGAGACCACCACAAATCCCGGCAGCCACAAGATCAATTTGTGAAAAGGAAGATGAGGACGTGACAATCGCCCTCTCAGCAGCCCTCCTCCGAAGACACCGGGCGGATGAGCAATTTCTTGAGTCATCCGGCTTGACATTTTGATTGGAGGTGCGGCTTCTGGACCGGAGACGGCGGTCCCCATTTAACTTTTTGGGATTCCTCGGCAGAAACCAGAAAATCCCTCCTGAACGCATCAGGGTTTAGCCGAATCGCCTTGGTCAGCCAGGCGTAGGCGGCGTTCTCCGCCACAGACGGCATACCCAGGTGTACTTCCGGGACCTTACCCCAGTCCCGCGCGATAGGCCAATTGTCTCCCACCTTTACAAAGAAGAACCAGTTTTTCCAGTTCTTAGGGGAATCATGGATGGCCTTATTAATCTTTATCCCCGTACGGGGGCTGAGAGAGATCCACTCCGCCCCCTGGGTTATCTTAAAGACGACCTTAAGGCCAGACATCCTAAACTTCGATTGAGCTTCCGGCGAAAATGCACAAAGTACAAATATACCTCAATGCGTTGGCGTGAAGGCTGAGCGATGGGAACATGGAGGCCGCTATGATTGATTCGAGCTCCTCCTAAGATCGGCGGACAAAGGCCACTCCTCAAGTGAGCCTCGTAAACGATGAAGTAGCCTTCCGGTGGGTGAGAGGCTATTTCGTCCCGCGCCGGAACCCTCTGTGCCACCTCTTTTGGAATATTGAATTCAACGCACAAGGCCTTAATGTCACTCTCCCTCAAGTCAGATGAGAAGTCCGCAACGGATGCCATGATTGGAAAAGGTTCTAGGGTTTCTTCAAAGGTTTGTCTGCAAAATGGAAATGAGGAAGACGAAGGAGGCGTAACCGATTTCAAAAAACGGAAGGGAAACTTAAGCGCCAAGCTTGCAAAGGACGCCGTCAGAATTGCCACGCGTCATCTCCTCATTTGACCTAGCCAAACGACGGGACACCCACACGAAAACCCCTCATTAATGGCACCGTCAGAATTGTCACGTGTCGCCACTCCACTTGGCCCTGCCCAAGGACGGATCTCTGGCGCATTAATGATCCGAATCTCCTTCCAACCAATGGAGGATACGTGTCGCTTTCTGCCTTACAGTCCGGGCAAAAGCTGGCAGAAATCATTCCCAGAGTTGGCCAAGGACGGTCAACAATTCTGGTACTCCGGAATTGACCAAAACGGTCAACGATTCCGGTCAAGCCCTCCTTCATGCTTTTGTAAGTTTCCACGGGATTCTCAAAGCAAAAAAAAAACGTCCCATCATGAACATATTGGAGGCCAGAAATCTGACCACCAGCATGGGGGGCTAGTGATGGGTACACCAATAATAGGCTGGCCTAAGAAAAGGTCAACAGAAGCCCATTAAGGCCAGTCAACGTTTCTAACGGCCCAATAAGAGGATGGGCCTAGGAACTGAGAGGCCCAAGGACAGTCAACGTCGGCGTTGGCTGTCGGGCCCGGCCCCCTGCTCACAAACGGTCAACCCATCGTTGACCAGTTTGTTGGGCCTTCAGAGGCTTTGCAACACTAATGGGCCTATTCCATACAGGCCCACAGCCCATCAGTTGGCCGCCCGCCGCTCTCTTCGTTCTCCACGGCGAATAACAAGCCGACGGTCAACCCAGATGTCAATTGCCTCGCTCCCATACATACTGGGCCCAAACGAGGCCCTTCTACAGTAGTGGGCCTGACTCACTTAGGCCCATGGCTCAAATGGAGGCCAGCGACGGACGCCTTTCATAAGGGCGGCCAACAAACACGCAGACGGTCAACCCGGGCGTTGACCATCCACGCTTTGCACAATGGGCCCTGAAAAGCCTTACAACAGTAACGGGCCTGACCCGTTTAAGACCATCAGTCATGAAAAGGCCAGCCACGATCTTCCAAGGATATTCCGCGGTCTCAAAGGGAATATCAGCAAGATTGGCGCCCTTCAAATAAGAAAGGCGCCAGATCCTTCCAACTCCTTGCCAGCCAAGGAACCTCAACGGTAAGGAAGGAAGTTAACTTGGAAAGTGGTTGACTGCCTCAGAAGGAAACGATCTACCATAATTGGGCAACAGGCATCAGCCTCCAGAAGGAAGGCTGACCACAGCTCACAAGGGGGATGATTCCTTCCAAAGAAGGAAGATCACCATCTTTGCCATAAAAGAGGCCCTGGATCCAGCGTCCAGGGCACGCTTTCTGGAGTATTCGGAGACGCTCTTTTGGATACTCACATTGACGCCCTGATTCATACCCTGACTCCCGCTCTCTGAGACTTTTTCTTCAAGCTGAGACTGAGACAGAAAACCCTAATTGCTCTGAGAAATAAGCTCTGGTTCCCAGCAGCCAAACTCTCAAACACACTCCAACTCCATGGCAACGAACGGGTCCTTACACACGTTCTCTGCCTTCCCACCATCCAGATACGAGAAAAGACTTGCACCTTTCTGACATCTGGAACAAGACACTCCATTCCACTTTCATAGCTTTCTCTTACTTTACAGTTCCTTCCATTGAAGGCTGATTGACTGACTTGAGCGTCGGAGTGTTATCGGTGGGATTACATCCCGCCGTTAACGCTGACCTCTCGTTTGTTTAGTGGTGTGCAGGATTTGTACTCAGTGAACGGAGTCGGTTCAAACCGTTCAGAAGAAATCCGAATCCGTTCGAAGCCGGATCCAGGTACGCATCACAGATAATTTTAAATACATAATAATAAGAAATGTACTCAGATTTGTACTTACGGCTACAACCTATTTCATCTGAAAAGGTCAGAACAAATGCATTTTAAAAATAATAATCTAAATAGGAGGGATATAACTATTCGATTGATCTAAAATTATTTGACAGGAATTCTAAATAATTTTAATTAAAGTTTAGAAAAATCTAAAAAAATTAAAAATACATTTTTAAAATAATTTTATTGGCTATAATATAAATTGTTCTATGATTTTTAAAATCCTACTTCAATAAAATGTTAAGAAATATATAAGCATAAAACGTGTACATCAATAAAATGTCTCTTATTTATATCTATTATGAAGCGTTCTCGTGCTCCTTCACCAACAATGAAGCAACTCACAGCACTCCCAAAAACTCGGTTGTGACCGAGCGTCCTCAGAGATCAGACCCCAGAGTTCAAAACTCTAAAAACTCAACTGTGACCGAGCGGCCCCAGAGGTCGGACCCCAGAGGTCAAAACTCCAAAAACTCGGCTATGACCGAGCGGCCCCAGAGGTCGAGTCCCAGAGGTCAAAACTCTGAAAACTCGGCTGTGACCGGGCAGCCCCTGAGGTCGGACCCCAAAGATCAAAACTCTGAAAACTCGGTTGTGACCGGGCGGCCCCAGAGGTCAAAACTCCAAAAACTCGACTGTGACCGAGCGGCCCTAGAGGTCAAAACTCCAAAAACTCGGCTGTGACCGAGCGGTCCCAGAGGTCGGACCCCAGAGGTCAAAATTCCAAAAACTCGGCTGTGACCGAGCGACCCCAGAGCTTGGATCCCAAAGGCTAAAACTCCAAAAACTCGGCTGTGACCGAGCGGCCCCAGAAGTCGGATCCCAGAGGTCAAAACTTCAAAAACCGGGCTGTGACCGAGCGGCCCCAGAGGTCAGACACCAGAGGTCAAAACTCCAAAAACCCGACTGTGACCGAGCGGCCCCGGAGGTCGGACGCCAAAGGTCAAAAGGTTAAAAGCTAGAAGATCCTAAAAGGATCGCACGCTCAAACCTGAGAAGTTAAAAGGCCGACGATCTTAAAAAGATCACACGCTCAAAACTAAAAGTACGACGCCGTGCATCGCGCCGCCAAAAAATAAAAAAGAAGACACTCGTACAGGCAAGACAAAAGAAATGTCCGGAGCTCTGATGCAAAAAGGAAAAGTCTTATTCATAAAAATGGATTTATGTACAAGTGTAACGAAATAAGAAAAAGAAACAAAATATCAAGAGAGCGCCTCTCGACTCCCTCCTCCTTGAGCCTCTTGGGTTCCTGAAGATCCCGTCTGGTCCGCAGGAACTGGCTCCTCGGGCGTGAGAAGTTCACCATCAGGCCCTGCTCGAGGAGGCCCAGGGAAAGGCCTCCCAGCAACGCCGTATAAGTCTTCTACGCTCAAGGCACTGGCGTTCCTGGGATCGAGGACGGCTCACAGAAATCGCGGACGGACGATCCCCGCGCCACTTCGGCGGCACATACGGATGTCGTCCCCCAAGATTTGCCGTCCAACATGGTGCCATCTCGGCAATCATGACGGACGTCCCTCAACCTCTCTCTCGACTTAAGGATCCGATCTGAAGGAGACCCTGCCGCATGAGCTTGACAGTACCCTCCAGAGAGGCAATCTTCTCCTTAGCTTCAGCCAGCTCCGCTTCCGCCCGTTGTACAGCTTCTCGGGAAACCCTCGAAGACCCCACTTCCAGGCGGGATTGGGCGATCACTCCCACCAGTTCACTGAGGCCTCCAATCAGACCATGGAGTTGCAGCAGAAAGGCTCATCAAAATACGAACAGCTGGAAGCACGATGAGAAAGGAAACAGTGGATTACCTTAGAAACAAGAGGATTGTCCCATGTGCTGCGCTCCCTAGGGATCTCGGACTCCTGAAGACCGCTCCTGGGCCCCACAAGCGCCCCCTCAGGCACAGGCCCAGCGGCTATAAAAGGCACCGGAGAGCCTGCCTCAAAATCAACATCCCCAAGAAACTCAAACGACCGCTGGACTTGGACCACAATAGGGCGCTCGGAAGGATCAAGGGGCATGAGCTCGTCGACGCTTAACTCCTCGACCTCCGCCACCTCTCGGACCGTCTTAGCCGTCATTCCCCTCTCAGCATCCACCGTGAAGTTCCCGCCTCCAATATCCTCGGAAGGATGATCAATCCTGTCCGAGACGTCACCAGGCAAATCAACGGAAACTTCGGGGACAAAATCATCACAGGGGGGTTGGACGCCCGGGAGCTCCGCAATTTGAACAATCGCCCCCGAGGACTCAACAGGAGGATTAGCAGTGGACGTAAAGGCGAGACCTTTAGCTCCCGAGGACTCAGCGGGAAGATTAGCAGTGGAAGTGAAGGCGAGACCTTCAGCCCCCGAGGACTCAGCAAGAGGATTAGCAGTGGAAGTAAAGGCGAGACCTTCAGACCCCGAGGACTCAGGCAAAGAGCCAGTCCTCGACCTCTTAAGCAGAGGAGCAGACACGTCATCGTCACTCAAATCATCGATGTCAAAATCATCATCATCATTACTAGAGGAAGGCTCAGCGAAGGCTGCCGGGAGCCTCGAGCTCTCAGTGAGGAAGTTTTCACCCAGGCAGTCAACGGGACCCCCGATCCTCAGTGTCCCAGCTCTCCTCCACAGTCTCTTCTTGGACTTCTTGGGAGAAGTTGTGGCAGAAGCCTCGGCTCGTGGTCCCCACTTGGCCTCCTCAAACTTCTCAGGAGACAGCCAGATGTTGCGCTTGTTCAGGTGAAAGCTCCCAGTTAGCGGCCAAGTCTGTGAACTCCTTCACACTCTCCCTGTCCTCCTTCGAAGGGTCAGAGCTATACTGACTAGCCACCTTCCCCCACTTAAAGGGAATGGCCCAATGCTCGTGAATGCCAAGGAAGAAAAACTTATCCTTCCACCGCTTCGTGGAGTCCGGGTTACCTTCGCACATCAAGGAAAAGTCCGGACGGGGAGTCATTATAATCCAGTCAAGGTTCTGCGTAAAGTGAAACATCACCTTGACCGTAAGAGCATTCAAGAGCTTCTTGTGGCACCGGAAGAAAACGCACAAGGATACCAGGTACCTCACTGCATTTGGCTGAAACCTGGCGAGAGGCACTCCGAGTGCCCTCATGATGTCGTAAAGCTCCTCCGCGATGGGGAACCGTAGCCCACCTTTGAGGTGGACCTCATAAATGGTAATGAAGCCGTCCTGAGGACACCATGCCCTATCATGCGACTCCGGGATCATCATGGCTGTGGACTCAGGAATTTGATATCGAGCTCGAATCTCCGTAAGCTTGTCGAGCGTCACCATGGAGGCAATTTGTCTCACTCCAGGCGCCATGAATGTCAAAAAATAAAAAATGGTGGGGAAACTCGAGCGAAGAAAGAACGGAAAGCCTCAACACTTAAGAGGAGAAAACGAAAAACAGGTGCGAAGATGAAAAATCGAAGCAAAGAGGCGTTTAAATACTCCTGGAATTCAAAAAACCGCACTCATTACCCTTGCCACGCATCGACTAGCCATTCGTTTCAGAAGGATGATGGCCTTTCCTTCCCAAGGCGCCTGCCAGCGCTTCACATCAACCGGGTATCACATTTAATGCTCCGCAGGGAAATGAAACGACGACGCTGGAAAGGTCTCGAACCCAAAAGAAGCCCCGGGACCACCTCCCACCAAGCTTAACACCGCACTCACCCCAAGGACGCATGTGCTCAGACGGTCACTATGAAAGGCCTAATCCGGAACGCAGACTGTCGTACTCTCACCCATTCAGGAATGTCCGTATCAAGTTATAAACGCGCGCGCCACCAAATTCGAGCAGGAAGCAGCCAATCCCTCTAGAAGATCAGCGACTTCATGCCAAACGGCCTCGAGCCTCGAGCCCTTTGGCATGGGGGGCTATGTTGGGCCCCAATATAAGGGCCCATAGAAACACGGCCCAAAAGGCCCACGCGGAAGGCCCCAAAAGGCTGGACAGCCAGAGAGGCCCAAAGTAGAGGCCTATGGCCCAAAGACCAAGACCACAGCAGAAGTCCAAGAGGTCCCATCCGCTCATAAAAAAGCTCGAGGACGTCGCTAACGACATCCAGATACACGGACAGGAAAAAGACCGAGAACCCTAGAAGTCCTGCCGAATCTCAGAATCATCCGAGAAGTCAAGAAGAGACTCCAGAGCTTTCCCCAAAGGATCCTCCGAGAGCTGCCTCTTCTTACAAGTCCGCGAACTCACAAGGAGCTCCACTTGAGGATGAGGATTATCTTTAGGCGCAGAGGACGCCCGCCTAAGCTACTTTGCCAATTCCCGAGAAACTCGCCATTACGCGATCATGATCCCTAAACATGGCACGCCCGGTCAAATCAAGACGACGCCCCGACCCCGCATGCTCCGCAGCTGAGCCTACCCGGCAGCGCCCTGCCGCGTGCCATCCCGCGCACGTCAGCAGCATTAAATGAGGCCAGTGAAACACTACACAACTTCTCGGCCATTCGATGGCTGCCACGTGTCTTCTCCCCAATGGCATGATCCTTCTTATAAGTACCCAGTAAAATCCCTTTCCAAAGGACCGGATTTTCTCCCCCCAAACTTGCTCCAGAAAGAAGGAAAAAGGCCCACTATCTCTCGGCCACTCAATCCCTCTTTTCCCAGCGAAACGGAACCAAAAAGAGTGAAAAAGCTTCCCAACGAGGGTGGTAAAGCCTTCCAGTGAGTGATATCCCCTAGGAAAGAGATACAAAATAAGAGACAATGAAGGGATTAACCCTAACACTTTTACTTTGTAAAGACTTCCATCTAAATAGTGAAGCATTTCTAAAGGCCTTGAGCCTCATGGTTTTTCCTCACCAATTAAGAGGAGATTTTTCACGTAAAAATTCGGTCTTAATCTCCCTCTCTCTCCCTCTCTTACCCAACATCTCAAACATTTGTATTGCTTGGAAACCACGGATTCGACTGGACCCCGAGGATCCGAAACGCAACAAACATAATATTTCATAAGTTTATAGAAATATAAATATGTAATTTTTAATTCAATTCATAACTAAATATATTTATATTTTCTAATATTTTTTATTTAAGTCAATATTTTTATAAGAATTATTAATTGATATAAATTATATTTTATATTTAAAAAATATAATTATTAATATAAAAATTAAAAATATGGCCTTTTTAATTGATATTTAGGTTATTATTTTTCTATTACTTAATAAAATATTATGTATTGTTAATTTGATAAAAAACATTAAAGTAATTATATTATAATAATTTAATAGATTATTGTTATTAAAATAATATCATTAATATATATTTTAAAATTATCAACAGTTAAATACATAGTGATTATATAAAAAGTTATATATTAATAAACTTAAATTCAAATAATTAATTTTAAAATGATAAAATTAGATTAAATTTGGCAAATAATTTATTGATCTTAGTTCAAATAAATTAGATTCATATTTTTAACAAATTAATTATTAATAATTAAAATTTAAATACATGCATTATATTAAAAATATGCAGAGTTGTATTATTTCATTTAATAGATCACAGTTAAAAATCACATTTAACTTACAAATTAATATTATAATACACATAAGTTTTTTTACAACTTTTAATAATTTTAAAACAAAATATCACAAAATAAATTTAACTAATTAACTTATTATAAATAAATATATTTAAAAATTTATCAAATAATTTATCAGTTGATAATTTCTATCATATGTTAAATACTTAAAAATTTTATAAATAAATATTAATTAATATTAACTTAAAAATAAAAAAAATAGAAAAAAAATAATAAAAGTCTATTATGATGTGAAAAGCCACTGAGCATTCTTCCGTGCATTTGTGTAAAATTGTCAAAATGTAATAAATTTGGCATTCAATTCTTTCTTCGATGCAGATTGAGTTTTGCGAATGTCTTCACCCGGCCCCACCACTAACCTCTGATTAAGCGAGATGGGTACGGAGACTCGGCCCCATTTTTATAATAATCTCACCTCATTATTATCATCTGATTAATATAAAATAGCTAAAATTTTTTAATTTAAATATCATTATTTTAAAAAATAATATAATTATTTAATTAATATTAAATATTTATAATTAAAAAATATTAAATCAATCTCTTTTCAAAAGATTAAGACCTCTAACTGAATCGTTAAATAGAACGATTGATTACATATGTATATAATAAAAATAATAGTAAAATAAAATTTTAAAAATATATAATTCAAAACCAAAGTATTGAATATGAAATTAGAAAAAAATTAAAACCTAAATAATACTATGATAAAATTTTGAAAATATACTAATAAGATTTTAAAGACCGTGTTTGTTTAGCTAGTAAAGGTCTTTTCTATTATTATTATTTTTTTTTTTTATTTTTTTTTTATAGAACGGAGTTTATTTTAATTTTCAATTATCCAACGTTAAATTATTATTTAACAAATTGCCTGAAAAATTTACTCAATATATTCATTTATAAAAAAACTAATTAATTAGCCAAACTTAATTTTTAATAATTTGATTCATATTTATCAAAAAATTCACAAAAAAAAAAAAAAACCTAAATGTACACCTAATAATAAATTATATATCAAATGTGACTCGAACTCAAATTTAATTCTATCCTCACCAAATTGTTAAGGCTTTACAGTGCATAAGTTAGATGGGAACTATCGATGTGTTAAGAATATATATATCAACATCATATTATTTTAACATCAACGAATTTTCAGATTATAGTAATATAGCTATTTTTTATTAAATTAAGACACAATATTTTTATAAGTTATAAAAACATTAAATAATAACCTAAATATTATCATTATGAAAAAAAATAGATATTAGTTATGTATTATATACATATATAATAGACAACCCAAATTAAAAAAAAAAACAAAAATATAAATCAATTTGATCTCAAATTAGATCAAAATTCTTATCATTTACTAAATATATTTGTTTGCAATTTCAAAGTTTTAAAATATTACTGCATGAGTATGATTTAAAATTTATAGCAAAGAAGACAGCTTTTTGAAAATTTCTAAAATTTACTTCAAATTTAAAACTATAAACCAAGCTCCTTCAATTCCATATAATTTTAAAGCAAGCATGCCATCTATTACTTAGAAAGGAATACTTTTCATCTAACGAGGCAAATTCAATTGCCCTACAGCGGATCTATCCAGACGGCCTCAGGGCCTTTGGATGGCATGACGTTCATCCATCCATCTGGTCTTATGCGGGCCTATTAGTACAAGATCAAAATATTGGGTGTCGTGTCAATAAAAAGAACCTAAATGCAGCTACTAAAAGGTATTCTCCGAACGTTACGCAGAAACGAAGCGAAGCCGATTGATTAGGTTAGACAAAGAAGCCAGCCAAGTATGGCTCTGAAAGCCTTTGAAAGGGTTAATCAAAATCTGGATTTGGAAGGTACACAAGACCCTAAACTCGTTTAAAGAAAGACATAATGTTACCTTGCTTAGGATCCTTTGGCCTCACTTCTTTCTTATTTCCTGCCTTGCCCGCTGGAAGCGAGGGCGCTGTGCCTCCAGCTGCGGGTGACTTCTTCACAGCAGCAGGCCTTGAGGGAGATCATAAATGCAACAGTTTAGAGAGTATCAATTGGAGGGAAAGCCTTGCATCTAGAAATTGTTTTTTTAATATGAATATAAAAAAGAGCGATAAAAAATCTTAATAAAGAAAATAGGTGGATTACAAAAGTTGTTTTATACTTGATGATATCATTTATTATTTTAATAAAATCATTCTAATTTGTTTTTATTTATATTTTTCTCAGTAGAATCAACGGCAAGAAGGGTGCATCCACCCGGATCAGAGGACACTCCCGCATAGTGTGGGGAGCCAATCCCCTAAAGCTAAGGGTCGTTGAATCAAATAAAACTTATTTTATAATTTTTTTAATGACATAAAATAAGGGCCGTTAGATCATCATCGCTCCTGCATCGGCCAACCGAAATTGCAACATTTGACCGATAGCAAGGAGGGTGATAATGGGTTTGAAGAAGAGAAAGAAGGGGTTTACCTATTAACAGGGTTTGTCGGTTCGTCATCTTCGTTCTTTGGCGTAGGATTCCTAGCTTTATTGGCCACAATGGAGTCAGTGTTCTTCACTTGTGTCTCCTCCCCCTCCCAGACCACCTCAGTCACTGGCAATAGATGTTAAAGAGATATGAATTGATGAAGAGTAGACATGTAAGAAAGCTTTCTTTTCTTGTGCATGTAAACACAATCGTCTGAAAGTTAAGAGGAGAGGACATAATACTTCAGGCAACTCTTTAAAATGATCGGGTTAATGATCATTTACAAATTAATGACACCTAACATGCTATTTTATATATATATATATATATATATAATGACACAAAATACTAGGAGCACGCTAATTAAATTATAATTTTTTATTTTTCGGATTGATAAATAATACTATTTTATATTAAATTAGTAATAAATATCTATATTTCTTATTTCATGACCCAAAAAATTTCACCTAAAAGCATGCAATTGAAACAACATAAATGAGCTATAATATATAACATATTCAACAAGCTAATATAATAGAAAAAAATACTGATATAATGCAACAGGCTAGACAAAATAAAACTCAATATTACCCAATTATATGTATTATCAAGATATATATTTTAACTTTATCATCATTCACTTTGTACCTGTCAAAAGGTACAAAATATAAACAGAAATATAAATGTGTCAAACACGTGTCGGATACTGATATTTTAGCACCAAGAGAGTGTCTGTATTCCTTGGATTAGAAGTGCTAAAAGACTCTAAGACAAGACCATTACAAAAAAATGAACACTGCATGTAGTGCTGGCATGAACAAAATGAAAAGGAATCGCTAGAATCCTCCCCTGCACTTCTAACGTTAATAATTTTATCCTGAGAACTTAAATGGTTATAATTATAAAAAAACATTAAAATTTGACAGACCTGTCTTAAAATTTTAGCAGTCCAAGTAGCCAGGATAAAACCTTCATCACTAAGAGTACATCGGAGAAATCTAAAATGGGAAAAAGCAAATAGAATGTAATAGTTGACCTGATAATATAGAACTAATCCTCGTATAGATATAATTTTACCGACTAAACTCAAGGTGTCACGAAATCAGAATAGATAGAAGTGAAGAATGTATCCAAGAGCAACTCATAAGGAGAACAGGAGGGAGAAGGAACCATGAAAGGGCTAGCCAGCTTAAGCAACCTAAATCAATAACATGGTAACAACATCTCACAAAGACTCGCTTCATCTAATTGTAATTGTTTTTAGCACTCTTCAAAGTCATCAAGCTGATTGCAAATAATTGTTAAACTCGAGTCTCATAGTGTACACCATAACCAAGACACTAACGGTGTTTTGGAAACTGGAATATATGAAGCTGTGATTTCAGTGAAGACTGTTCATGGGCATTCAGAAAGATTATGACATTGATGGGGCTGAGTTTAGAAAGAATAAATGAAAAAGAGAAAGGCTGTAGTGGAAGTATGGGCAAATTGTCAGTCCTGATACAAACTATTATACTGTGGCTTACAGCAACAAGGACAGTGACAAAGCCTTAATTCCACCAGGTTAAGTTGGCTATATAAGTCCGTCTTCATCATCCCACTCGAGTTAGTATAATATATTGTAGCTGGTTGCTTTATTAAGTTGGAACTTATAATGATCCTCAGTGAAATTAAAATCACAATTACACCAAGGAAAGCGTAACAAAAAAAATAACTCAGCACTCCAATCAGAGCAACAAAAAGGCAAAAGGCTTTACCTTCTCTTCCACGTTCATCAATCCTTGTCTTCAATACTTTTCTCCTTTTAGGTGAAACCGGTACAACATTCGTCACTTTCTTTTCATTTTCATCATGAGCAGAAGGAGCCTCCGCGGCAGTGAAATTGCCAGAATTCATTCCTTTGTGAAAAGCTGGAGAATCCTTCAGTGGCTTCTTAAGCTCTGTATCATTAGCTTTCTCTTCCTTAACTTTTGTTTTATCATCTTCCTGGTAATCAAAATTCAAACTGTTCCTCTCTAGATTCAGAATTCTGTCCTGCTGTTTCATATACTGAGATGGCTGCCCTTTCGAAGAATCTGGTGATGCTAAACTGACAGCATTCTCATAATCACCTTCTTCATCTGAGTCATCGAGTACAACCCTTCTCTTCTTACCACCATCACCATTTGAGGCTCTCTTAAAATTGATGTCTACTCCATCATCATCACTGTTTCCATTGTCAAAAGCTTCATGAGCACAAATCTGAGCCTCTGCACTAACTAATAGCACCAATAATTTATGTTAGATAGTAGGAATGGATATGTTAGCTACAGAAAGTAAACAGACAAATGACAAAGATTAACTAGGACTTTTGCCAAAATACTAAAAAAATACATCTCTTTGAAGAATAATTTAACTATTATATGTCTTTCCCAGTTCAACAGGCTGAAATTATTTCAGTACCTAGCATTGCAACAAATATCGGCCGACATACATCAATATTGGAACCTCCGATACCAATATTTCCTGATACTACAACAATATCATGATATATTGCTATATCAATAATATATCGCAATATATCAACCGCTATGACCTTGTCAGCTAACAATTTTCAATAATTCTTTTCATTTTAATATATCTGATACCGATACGTATTGACTAATATGTCCAATATTAATATGATTACGACCACTACCAATACCAATCCCGATATTTTCATTCACATTATCTGGGATATCAAAGAGATTGCAAACCTACCATCTGCCTTTGAAGCTACACTGTTTGCTTCTGCTGAGGCACTAGTGGACTTCAGCTTAGTAGATGCACGGCCAAACAAATTTACCAAGGAACCTCCACTTCCTGAGGAGCTCAAGCCATTCTGTCCACGCTTTGTACTAACAGAGATTGAATTGCCTTCTTTGATCAAAGCTGGCTTGTTTGCTGGATCGCGAGCTCCTGAAATATCAGATTCACTTTTGACAGAAGGCATTGCATTGCAAGACTGCAGGCCTGGTGCTGGGCTTGATTGTAGTTTCTTCTGCAGGCCAACAACTCCTGCACATTTGGTCTGTGGAGCCGCAATGCCTGAAGGGGTCACCTCAGCATGACACTTAACAAACTGATTTGACACCCCAGAGAACCTGAAAATCAAAGCAACAAGCATCAAGAGAAGCTCCCAGGATACAAAATATAGGTCAACTTAAGTAGAGCACCAATACTTAATTGAGGTCTCCATTGCATCTGACATGCAAAGATTAGTAAAAGTATCATTTTCAGTTTTGGTTGAGCTTGAGAAATACTTCTGTAACTTCTACAAATAGAGATGATACAAACAATTCCAAAAGAATTCAAGACAAAAAGAAAAGTGAAATCATAAGAGATGGAGTGTGCAGATAGTTAAATGGTACAAGGTGCAGTTGAAAGGCTCCATCCATTCAAATTTATGGAAAACTACTTGGAAATACATATATTTTCTGGAAGATTGATTTTTGGATATGATGCACAAAGTAACTTACCTATTATCCTTCAAACAATTATCAGCTGTGAGTGACTGCTTAAAAAGTTCTTCTGCTTGAACAAACTCAGCATTCCAAAGTGCTGCTGGATCCTTTGGTATACAAGCTTGCACGCTGTAGACCTGAACCGAACAATTATCATCAAAATCTTGCTTGGCTTCTGCATGAATTGGCGATAACAACATACAAAATTAGTTCCAGTCCCCTAACTTCACAAGCAAATTACTGCTCACTTCAGAGGTAGTAAAGATAATTGATAACAATCTGCACAAGGTATACCATATTTTTAATGTCAGTGCAGTGGATTGATAGCAAATCATTAGAATAAGTCAAAGTGGAAAGGAGTTAACAAGAAATAATGAAACTAATATATGATTCACTGGCTCTTTATTATAATTCCCATTCAAAGATATTCCAGACAACAGATCTGTTTCCCAAACTGTATCCTGAATTTATAAGCAACTAGAGACCAGCTGTTCATTTTATTTATCAATGAAACTCACATATGATTATCTGGTTCTTTATGCCAATATGTAATTCTCAAGCAATGATATTCCAGACAACAGATTGGATTGTTTCCCAAAGCGCATCCTGACATGATAAATAATAAGCCAACTAGAGATCAGCCGTGCATGTTACACGGATTATAGTTCTACCATGGAAGTATATTACATATTATGACATTCGTCAAAACAAAGTAAAACCCCCCAACTTTTGGCGGATAAATTAAAGAAGCAAAGTTAAAACCCATTTTCTAGAATGATGACAAGTTACCGAGGACAAAGTAACTTATAACCCTCAAGGCAGATTCAAAGGATTATCACTATTCATAAGAAAGAGGATGAAATCATATGTGGAATTAAGTGGTAATTGAATCCTTGAGATTTCTCAAACTGGGTTTAAAAATCAACATAAATAAGTAAATCAGCTCTATATTTTTTAACATCCGGCAGCAATATGAGCATCAGTACATGAAGATATTCCAACCTGCAAGTTTGGCTGCAGGGACAAGTCTGGCATGGTAAGTTGGAGGATTCCTCTTTAACCAGCCTGTCATGCTATATACCACTTCTAACCCTTTTCCATGTTTTCCCACAAACTCCTCAAGCAACCTAAATAAGATAAGCATGTTGTCAAGTAAGACAGATGATAAACCACACATACTCCAAAAATATTCTTGATAACTCAAGCTTACTTTTTGGCTGCATTTGATGACACCAAAAAATTTCTACTCAGCCACTTGAAGGAGACCTGGGAGGCAAATACAGTTACAAAGAGATCTAGAAAATCTCACGATGCAATAATCAATAAAAAAGCACATGACAATGGAAACAGAATCTATTACCGTTGGCTTGTCTAGTAGTTCTCTGTAAGATGGGGTTTGTAACACTTCATGGGATATTAAAGAACAATATATGGCTATATAGAAGTTGGGATTACATTTTTCGAGTAAGAGGATGGGGAAAATCTCTATTCAGCATGTGGCATTGCAGGTTCATGAGATCAGCTGGAGAAAGGACGAGGATGAACACAATCTCATGGCCAAAGGCACAGACAAGGGTTTTAAGCATCTAGATTGTATGCCTAGACCCAAGGGTACCTTTCAGATGTACCAAAATTGATGTCCATGGCCACCAAGTTAAAAGATGCTGTGACTTCTCATTTTTCAGACAGTTTTCAAAATTTTCATTTCCACATGTTCTTTATCTTTATGTTGACCTCTTCCAAGAGAGATTTGCTCCATCCCATCATATAATGGAAGACAATGTTTTCAAGGTTCCCAGTAAAGTCAAAAATTGACTAGAAATATTTTCCTAAATCATATGTAAAAGAAAATTTCTATATCATATGCAATTCAGGAGAAAAAGGTGATCCTTCAATTGAACACTTGAATTCTCATTAAGTCACATTTTCCATAAAATACTATAGAAAATTATAAATTTTCTATGTGAAACAGACTCCCAACACTCATTCATTTGAGTAAAAGGAGGCTGTTTTCTAGAAAATTTTCTAGAAAAAAAAAAAAACTGGACATTGATTTTCAAATCTATCTGATGTCCAGCTTAAAAACTAGAAATATGTGTTTTCCAGAATTGCAGCTACATTATGAATTTTTGAAAACTTAGAAAACACCAAAAATATATTTTCTTGAGTTTTCCACTAGCTCCTATTCAAATTTTTTTGATAATTTGAGAGTAGAAAATTATAAAATTATAAATATGTGCCCAAATTTGAAGTATAATTGAAATATACACTAAGGGAGTTTAATTTCTCAGTCAAAATTTATACAGAGTTAAAAATTGTATGTTTATTCTATTCCATAACAAGAATAGTGGGCTTGTTAAGACTTTCCCATTTGGAGAAGAGACTAGTGCCTTCTTCCTTGCTCCTGTCCCTCACCTGAGGGCAATCAGAGCAGTTACAGTTGTTTAAGACTTTCTAGTTGTAGTTCTTGTTGTTAAGGTCTCTTTTCTTTATTACCCTCCAGAAGTAGTACCAGACATTGTAAAAAAAAGAACAAAAGATCTCTTTTAGTTTTGATGGGTATGGCGACTCATGGATCGGCTCAAAAACTCAGCCCGCGGAAGAAAGAAAAACCCAGAAGACAAAGGCCCAGCAGGACGCCTCCTTAGCCCAAAGATTTAGAAGGTAATGCAGTTGGCCCAAATAAATCAACCCAAAACTGCCCATCAGAAAACGGACAATTAGGGCATCGTGATGCACCCCACCAGCAGTCATCCCTCCATCTCAACAACCAACAGCCTTTATAGCTCGGCGCATATAAGCCGGCGGCACTTACCATAATGCAGCCGGATGATTGTGCCCCCCCATGATCACACATCACCCCTGGCATGGCAGCTATGATACAGCAAATCTTCTTAGAAGGCAATTACCATATAATACCCCCATGTTCTCTAATAGTGGAGCAAATATTCCCAAACAGCAAGCAGTTACCATAACCGGTCCCTGTGATCGCTGACACAGCTCAACGGATCAACACAAATAACTGTTACCAACCGTGAGGCCCAAGGAAGGCTAAACTAGTACTCGCTTTATAAATACCCCTCTACCACAAGGAAGGGGATCCCAGATCGAGCAATCAAACCATCAGTCCTCAAATACAGGGCATACTCTTGACTCTCAAGCATTCATATACACTGAGAGACTGCAAAGTTATGATCCCTACGAGTGCGCCCATCCTAAAGCCATCCTTCCTAAAAAGTGCACCCTTCCTAAAGCCACTCGCAACCGAGTGCACCTCTTGGAGCCCAAACCTCCGCAACACACTCAATCACCTCTCTCACGCTTGCATCCATGCATTTTCACATTCCTCCATCTTTCTCTTTGTTAAAAGAAAAAAATTCTAACTTAAGCGAAGAAAGATATACTGGATAGCAAATCCTGCCGTTTTTTTATCTCTTATTTATTCATTGTGGTGTATAAGATCCAAATTCTCAGGGACGAAGACCAAACTCGGTTCATTTCAACCTACCAAGTAAGACCAAGTAGCTCCTTAATTTATACGATGACCCAGATCCGAAGACGCATCAAGTCTTATTAATTCTTGTATTTTTAGAAGTGATTGCCATATAAAGCCTGTTAAGGAGCTGAAAAAGCCCATAGAATACTAGAATTAGTGGTTTTTCAGGCACCTTTCATGGAATAAAAAGATTATTATCAAGGTAGAACACCTCGTCTTCTTTGAATGAAAAGAGGTAGCTTTCTTCTCTTCTAACGGAATTAACAGGAAATAAGAAGGCAGCAATCAGTCAAGTCAAAGATGCCAATTAGGATATAGTGCAGAAACTATAGAGGGCACAGAGTCACTTGGGTACCTTGCATAAGGTTATAAAAAGCTAAAGGGAACTATAGGGGGCCATTTAGAGTGACTACATCTCAGTCTCTAGGGAATAGAACTAGAGAATATGGGCCAAAGAGATCTAGCATTTTTTCTAGAAAAGGTCCCTCCCCTCAATATCAAGATTGTGTTGACCAAGCCAAATCATGAATAAATATAAAAGGGAAAATATGTCAAACTAAGAGCCAAAGGAATCGCTTTCTTGCAGTAAGTGTTTCCCTTTCTTTCAGCCAATGGTTAGTGATTAGACAAGGAGATTAGTTAAGTGTCAAAGATATTTTGATCTTTAACATATAATGATCAATCCAATTAGAGTTCTTCCAAAAAGCCTTTAACAGTAGCAAGAATAGATACAAGTGTTATCGCTCCTATCATCACTGTAGTTGCTGACATATATTTTTTCTAGTTAAGGGCTAAACAAAGTTTATGTCTTTCTGCACTTCCACTTGTTCTGTCTTGTTATCAGGACTAAGTTCAAGATGGTCCAACTCAGCTACTCAGCTCAACAAGTTCTTAAAAGTAGGCAGCACTCAACTTGCTGAGCTTCAAAGTCAAGCTCAAACAAGCTTTAACCAATAAATTCAAGCCATGCCCAAGAAACTTGGTTCCTTTAGTTGAACGATCAATACCTTGCTATCAACTATTAAGAAATTCGGGGAATTTGGCTAGTTCCAATAAAAATAAATGAGCACATGGTCTAGAAAACAGTAAAAATTGCAAGGTGATAAAGGGAAAAAAATTGGAAACATGAAACAATTTTTCCAAGGAATTAGCCACGAGATTTACATTTCCTCTTTTTTTTTTTTTTTTTGTGACCTCACAGAATGACTCAAGACAATCACCCTTCAGGACAATAATCTATCACCAAACACAACATAGGCCAATGCTACAGATTTCAAAGGGGGGAGAGACAGAGGTGTTACACTAGGGGTGTGGGTTCTATAGTCCTTCACAACCACATGATTGAACCACTAACTCTAGTATGCATCCTTTGGCAGAATGCAAATAATGTCATACAAATGGTGTTAGAGACAGAGAGTAAGCACGTGATCCATCTTGACTTCTACCGAAGACCTTTCTCAGCAATTACACTTGATGATAATAAACATCCCATTGAGAAGGAAAGGTTTTTCAGATAAGGTCGCGTCACATTATAAAAATGCCAGTTGTTATAAGTGTGCTTTGTACTGAAAAAAATGGTGGCTCTATATTACAGATTGAGGTTAGACTTGAATAGACTTATCTGCTTGCATGAATCTCTTTCTGATGCATGCGATGATAAACATATGAATTATACAGGCTGTGATTTATTTCCTATTGATAACTATTAGAGAAAATGGAAAGGGAACCCTAAATTGACAAAAGTAACAAAGATAACAGACAAAAACGGATTGTAAGTGAATGGACAGCACAAGCTTCAATAATTGTCTAATACAGGTCATATATTCAATAGAATAAAATCATAGATGGTATTTCGTTATAGGATTTAGACTTCAAAAAAATGGGGGCTTGAGGTGAAGAGAATTGTACTTCAACCTAAAGATAGACGTTATACTGTGTGACAGCAAAGGATCATAGAATAGAACTTTTGTACAGTCATTGAGCAACGTTACAGAAAATGCAAATGAGGGTTGGAGAACTTCAGCTGTTGATTTGAAGGAACTTTAAGGGTGTCATCATTTTTTCATCAGTAACTTAAGGCACAGAAGGTTCTCATTTTCGGCGAGGTATTTTTCAAGGGAAATAGAATAGCTTTTAAAAGATGGTCATATTGCTCTAGCTCAATGCAATTCAGACAATATACAATGTTGCTGGATCAGATTGGTTGGACTCCCCGTACATGGAGCCCCAAACAATTCAAAGATGTGTGTGTTTCACAAGCACTTACGTGAAAGCTGCTCCAACAACAATTTTGATGAATACAGTGGAAGCCCCTTCTTCAAAATTCTCCAAAAAACTTCTCTTAGGACTACACTATATTCCTTTTCCAAACTAATGAACACCATATAAAGGTCTTTCCTTTCTTCAAGTTGCTTGAACAAATAAATAGTTTCCAAATTAAGACTTGTCTAGCAAAAACCTAAATTGGTTCCATATGAGGTAATCATATCTTGCCTTACCTTCTTTTGATCACCCTTTTCCCATAATTTTACTATGACTCAATGGCCTATTACTTTTATTTTCCTCCATAACTTAATAATTTGGCACAACTCGGCATATCCCATTGTTCTTGTAAACAAGCGCCAAATGCCAATATGATCTTTCTCTACTACTTTAGCATTTCCTCGATGATTGGCATTTTTCTAATAAATTAACCAAAATCCCCTCCTCCCTCGTACATTTCCAAGCCTCCACTAAAATACCATTTGATCCAACTGTCTTCCTAATTTTCAGCCCCTTCAATGTATCTTTTACTTTTACTCTTCAAATACACAGGTAAAAAGTGTGATTTAGATTCAGTTCAAACTTGCTAAGCTCTTCTAACATTATGGTCATCTCCCTATCCCCATTAAAAAGACTCTGGAAATAGCCTCTCTTTGATATATTTGTCTTTAATTCCTCATTACCCTTGATATACTTCACCTAGCTAATGGCCTTAGTAGTCCTATCTCTAGCTTATACAAGTCCATGGCCATTGCAGGACTTCAACCATGTTGATGACACAATACAAACACCAAATCTCTCAGTTTGTATCAACAAAAAGTTGTTCATACGACAAGGCATCAAGGACATTTAAAAAAACAAACAAGCTATAAAAATTTCTACCACCATTCAACTCCATCCAAGCAGTTTTCTTTGCTAACTCTAAACACGCAAGATCATGTCACACGGTTTCCTTTAAACCAGTGTTTTTAAAGGCACAACGTGCAAAGGGTTCCTGCCACTTAGGCACAAGGTGCAACATCCACGCACACACATGATGAAAGTGAGGTTCCTATTTATAAATATGTACATGAAATGTTTTTGTAATAAATCCCAATGATTCAAGTTAATAATAGAATAAAAACACCAAACAATTCTAACATAGTCATAAACTCTTAATTCAACAAAAGATGGTGATTAATAAGCATAACTCGCCACTAACTCTTTAGAACAATTAAATTCATTGACATGCTAAAAATATTGCTATGAAAATATTCATAACAAGGACTAATATTTATTATCATCATTAAATAAAAGATCATCTTCTTATTTTTCCTTAACTTACAGGCTTGAATGACTTTTCATATTTATATATCTTTCTAAATTGGAATTTTCATCATTTAACTCCAATAAATTAGCCCTAAAGGCATTTATCTTTCAAGGTTCATACCATTTCTCAATTTAGTGTCATGTATAGCCCTAATTACTATAACAATTTTTTCAAAAAAATATCCTAAAATGCAAATTTCATTATCGTCATCATACTTTCTACCCATTCTTATAATCAGCCACTTATTATTATTTTTAATTCTGATTTCACAATTACCAAGTTAGTGTTACAAGAAAAGATTGGATATAACAACTATTTTAAAGATAATTTTTTTTTGGGGGGCGAAAAACTATGAGGCACTCCAAACGTGCACCTTGAACATCAAAAAAACACATCCCTTAGAGCCTAAGCATGAGCCTCTTAGAATGAGCCTTATCAAGGTATGTTGAAGTGTCAGGCTTTGAGTTCCAAGCCTAATTATGCCTTTAACAACATAGCTTTAAGCTTCCCTTTAAAGAGAGCAATTCCATCCCCTCAGTCTTAAAAAAGGTGCGAAATGGATATTGATTCACATGCCCAAACTGCCTTAACTTCAATCCAAGAAGTTTGTCTTTGAATGGTGCTACAGTGACTTTTCTCTGATGTAATATAAAAAATACCCTTCATACTTGTTTGGCCACACATCCATCTTAACAAAAGCTCCACCAAACTGTTATTTGATCATGTAGTTAACCATCCACCATTTCACTCCATGAATGAATGGCATAGCGGCCACCTTAAAATACTCAGCTTTAAGCACCTCACCTTCATTTAACATACTCAGATTCGACTAGTAATATCCTCATGAATAATTTAGTCTTTCTAAACCATTAGTATAATGAATCTATGATGCATGAAATAATCCTTTAGCACGTTTTCCATCTGCGTCATCACCTCCCCGCCATTTATCACATCTATTGTATTGAAGTAGGATTCCACATAACCAATCTACAACTTACTAATCTAAAATGTTTGTGCATTCCCTCATTTGATCTATTAAACTATATCATCTACAAAATAGCACCCACTTTATTATCTTAGTGCATTTAACCAACACAATTACAGTAAAAAAACTATATCACAGTATAGTGATGCATGGACATAGATGTGCAATCTATAAAAACCTTGAGAAAATCTTTGAACCATAAATCCATCCAGCGAAAACGAAGGAAACTCATGAAGATTTTATCAAAAAGCTAGTTGACTTTGGACATATTTTTCATCACCTTTTCCGTTTCCCCTGACCTTTCCAAGGACCACACTAATACTAAATATGGTAGAAAGAAATGCAGCTTCCTCATGGTACTTGACAAACATGTGTAATAAATTCATCATTACAACAGAAGATTACTAAGCCACTCTTGAACTATTCCTCTAAGAAGTTTACAAGCTTTCCGGCGGACTACTTTTAGCATCTATGATATAAAACATCCAAATCACAACCTAAATTAAGTAAAGCCAGGTGACAAGCAATATTATTTGATGAAACAATTAACATTCACTCACCAATTTAATTAACATTAGACTATCACTAATTAAAACTTATTCACTCACCAAGCGTTCATATTTCTCCATCGCAGGTCAAAGATTTCAATAAAAAAACCTTTTGGTTCCATTTCAGATCACAGAAACAGGTATCGAATACAAAAAAAAAAAAAAGGCACAGTTTCCATCTATTTGAAAACAAAAGCAAAAACAAAAACATAAGCCTAGCATAAAGACAGAGCAAGAGAATGCAAGAATAAAGGGAAGAAATCATACAAAATTAAGGAATGAATGAACAAAACTACCAATAACAGTTAAATCAGGTCTACAACGTAATAATTTTGGTAGGACGTGTTAAAATTTCAAGAGAGACGTACCACTTGGAGCCGATCTGAGACGAGAGCTTCGATTTCTTCCAGGATACCGAGGGTTTCGATTTCCGGCATCTTTCGTCTCCTCACATACACCTACACGCGCAGAGAGAAGAGGAAAAGAGACAGCATGCTGTGGACGGGATGATGCTTCACGACGACTGCAATCTCGACGATTGCGAATGGCATTACTTTTCCCGCCATTATATCCGCTGGGGTTTCTCATTTTGATCGAGTTGGGGTTTTATTAGTTTGATTAGAATTTGGATGAAGACAATACAAGGATTTTTTTTTAATATTCCAGCTGTAGCCATTAAGACTCCGTTTATTTTTAAAAGAAATAAATACCAAAAAAAAAAAACATTTCTAATAATATTTTATGATATTTAACATATACAAAAAAATTATAAATTATCACATAAATTAATTAATAATAAAAGATATAAAAGATCACTAACGGCGATAATATTTTCTAACAATGTGGTATCTCATGGTCAATAGATATTTATACTCAACATTGATCAGTTTTTGATGTAATAACTTTTTACGTAGCATTAGGATCAGAGATATTATCAAACATTGACTGATAATATATTTAAAAAAAATTGATGGTTAGCGACCGATGACAGGGCACCAAATTGGCAGTAGTTAGGGTATTGACAACTAAAAAGCTATGGTCAATGCATGCCGCTTAGAGATCTACATTGCAACCTAAGATGTCATGCGACCAATGGCCAATGACAAGGAGTCGGGGACATTGATGACTAGTAGCCGACGAGGCCAGGGTCAAGACGTGCTAGTCGATGAACGGCAATAGTGACCAAAGGTGTTATCCATTGATGAATGCGACAAGGATTAGGAATGCTGACTGTCAGAAACATATGGTGACAGGGTTGCCAGTCGGCAATTGATACAAGGTCGAGGACACCGACAACCAATAATCAACGGCTATAGGTTAGGGTGTTGGTGGACAATAAGGGGGCAATAAGTGTCGATAGGTGAATAACAACGTCAACCAGGACGATTATCGATCAGTGAATGTTGACAGGGTTGAGATGTCAAAGGCAAGCAACCAACGGTGATGGCTTGAGGCATAGCTAGTCAATTGGTGATCATCAGTAGTTTAGGTGCTGTTAAAAAAAGGCATTTTTAATAAAATATATATATTATTAATTTATATATTTAATTTATTGACAATCAAATATGTAGGGAAGCATGAGCGACTAAGTCTAGCCAAAATTTAAATTTTCAATATATATATATATATATATATAATGTAAAAATTAGTTACTATTTGGAGGTGATTTTTATGTAAGTATTAATTATCATGTTTTTGGCTATTGTTTTGATATAAATATTAATTCCTATGTTGAGTACACAAATATTTTTAAAATATTACCGATAAAAAAGCATCGGTAACAAATTAATATGGGTAAGGGTGTTGGGTTCAACTCAAATGTGGGCTGAATGCGAGGAGACCCAATCAGAGGGGGACCAGTCCGACCAAGCAACTAGGCCCAGACCTCCCTGTGAAGCCCAACGGACCCTAACGTACGGCCCATGTGACACGTCAGGTCAGCAACCAATCAGTACAACTCTGTAGCCTAGCAGGATGGCTGCGGAGGGTAGGAGCCGGTGCAGAAGATGTCAGCCAATGATGGAGAGGTCAACGTTGTGAGCAGGCCGTCCTCACAGCCACGCAGACAATCCCCATGCGGGCACTAGACCAGGCGTGTTTGGCACCTGGTGACGGTCCCTTGGCCCCTACTAGACAACAATCGACGCCGCTTACCACCACCAGCGCCCAGTGGCCAGCGAATCCCGACGAACCTCTTGTCAAGAGATCCAGCTTCTAAACCCTCCCAGGGGGAGCCCATAAATATCTCCTCCGGGCAAGGAAAAGGAGGAGGCGAAAAAAAATCCTAGGCAAGGAAAGCAGTGAGGAGAGATCAAGTGTTCGATCCTTCACACTTCCATCTCGAGGGGTGAGAATCAACTCTCTATCCTCAAGCCACCGCCACATTCACAACGGAGTTAGTAAGACACCCACAGTGGTGCAACCAAAAGAGCCCAGACCTCCAAGCACATCCCACTCATCACTGCATCTTTGCACTACTACTACGTCTACCTCTAAGCGTACATTCCTCTATTTATTGCGGAAGATATCTAACTTAAACGTCGGAGTGGTTAAAGTGGGACAACCTCTCGCCGTCCTCTGACCTCTTATTGTAATTTGTGGTGTACAATTTTCAGGTTACCAACGACGAAAATCAGACTCAATCTAGATCAACCTGTAAGGGGAGATTGGAAAGCTCCCAAATCTGTACCACAACCTGAAACTAAGGACGCAGTATTGGCACCGTCTATCGGAAACGACTAAAAGTCTGATTCACACGTTTTCAACAATTTCAGTATGGTGAACACCCGAGTACAAGTTAGTGCACCTGTTCGTGACGCTACCTGACGTGGTTATTGCCCTCTTGCGGGCAGTAGGATGGATGACCATCCTGATCCGTGTGTACAAGCCCCTTCCATGAGGATGGACGACATCTCGAAAGCCGTTTAGACCATCTGCTCATAATTAGACGAGCAGCCAAAAGGGACATCGTCCTTGGCCTCTCAAACCGCCACGTCTAGGAAAAAAGGTAAGAGAAAGAAGTGCCCCTCGAAGTAAGTTTGCCAACACAACAAGCCCAGGATCCAGGTTGCCTCGAGCAACAAAGCCCCATGCTGCTTGAAGATCACTTAAGTTCCAGAGTCCGGGAGGATAGCCCGGAGAGGCGCAATCCTCGGTATTCACGGGAGCCCACGTGTTGAGCAAGGTCCTCTCGTGGTGAATTCCCTTCAAAGGGTCGCAGCCGTCCAACTTTTCAAACTGGGTAGAACCCTTACGAATTGAGAGATTATCTCAACGAGAAGATGATGACGGCTCCTCCCCAAATGGAAGAGAAACTCAAGAAGATTTGGCAACGTGTCTTTGGAGATGATGCTGGAGGAGGAATTACCGACCTGCGCTAATCGTCATTTACCGTGGAGATCAAGATGAGGCCGCTTCCTCACAAATTTAAAATGACAGATCTCAACGTCTGCGATAGAAGTACAGATCCGATAGACCATTTGGATCACTTCTAGACGTACCTAAGCCTTCAAGGCTTAGATAAGTTGACAATGTGCCAATATTTTCCCTGACACTTAATGGCAACGCCAGGATCTGGTCTTATGGATTGTCAATGAATTCAATTCGGACATTTGTTGAGTCGTAAAAAGATTTAAATCCAAAAGAAAAATAAAAATCGTACAAGTATTTGGAGAAAAACTCACAATTTGTTACATGATTGAATTGTTCTCCAGGATGGAGGATATTGTCATAAAAGAAATATGATGAACCTTCCCTCAAAAGAATAAGAAATTATGAAACTAAGATTACGGATTCATCTTTTGAAAGGTAATACCCCTTGGCATGCCATTGGTATGATAGTAAAGACTCAAGGATTGTTTTGGCTGCATATTGTAATGGGTAATAAGCCTTTGAATATTATTGTGGAAAGACGAAGACTGCCTTTGAGCTCCGGGGGATATAGGGGCATATGTGTATATCCCGTCTACAGGCATAATATGTAGATGGTTCTCATTTGGATCAATAATAGGAGCTTACGCCATTGGTTATGGGATGATATGACCCTTTCCTAGTTCTCCCAAACCTTTAGTTAATAATATTTACTGGCCTTGATATGCAAAGATGAGTAATTATGTATAATTTACATCTCAAAGAAAAGAATGATAAAATATGAAAAGTTACTCATATTTTAGAAATGCATTTGCTTACGTTTCATGTTGTGCCTTCTATATCATATTCCCATCTCATTTCCTATCCCATTTGTTTATATTTTGCCTAATCTTTGTTTATATTGCACTTGTTAAATCTTGACTCACCATTACTGCTTTTCTTGTCTCCATATGAGTACACGCTTATGTCCGATAGGGCGAGGTAGAGGAATAAAAGTCGGCTAGGTATAAAGATCTGGAGGATAGCTTGAAGGCTTAGATTTATAATTTTGTACCCTATTATAGAGTATATTGTATCATTTTGATGGTCGTGTATACCGTTGATGATGATGTTATATATATAGCCTAGTTTCTACTGTATTTGATGGATATAGTTTCTTCTATAGGTCTATATGGTTTAACTATGTACCTAGTAGCATCTTGTCTGAACCGACGTCATACCCGAAATTATGACATCTGTGCCACATGTTAATTGTGGTATTTGGATCCTGTGTTGTGTGGTTTATTACGATTTATGGATGTGTCAGAGTTGATTTTAGATGGATTTTTATTATTGTGTAGGATATACTACAGGTTTTTTATTTATTTGGTGGTCATTTTTCTACCAGAACTCTGCCAGATTTTATTTAGAATCACGGTCCATCACAGTCGACTAAAGAGACACCCTTTAGCTTATGCTATCGGGTCAAGGTGGTCATTCCGATAGAGGTCGGGCTGCCCAGTCTTCGGGTGAAAACTTTTAGCCCAGCCGACAATCCACAAAGGCTCCGAGAGAATCTTAATATGCTTGAGGAAGCCAAGGACTTGGCAAGGTTGCGAATCGCGACATATTAGTAGAGAATCACTAGGTATTACAACAAAAGGATAAAAGCACGTCAATTTGAAGTAGGAGGCTTAGAATTGCGAAGTATTGAGGCTATGAGAAAAAATACCGACCGGAACAACCTTTCTCCCACATGGGAAGGGCTATTCCTGGTTTCAACTATCCTTCAAAATGGAACGTACAAATTACGCACCCAAAAAGGTAGACTACTTGTAATATCCCAATTTTAAATATAATAATTGTAATGTCCTAATTTCTAAATATAGTAATTAAAATCATAAAATTTGTTTTAATGGAAGAAATATTAAGCTATGATGAAAACTATCAACCTGTAAAAACGTTGGCAAGATGGCTGAAAAATTTACAAGAAAAATGTTGACTAGAATTATTGGTGCTAAAAGGGTAGACCGGAATTAGCTAGTTGACTGGCAAAAAGATTGTCGAAAGAATGAAAGTAACCGGTCAACACGTTGATCGATTTCATTTGATGCAAAATGATGGGTCAACAACACGTTGACCGGCTAAGGTGAAGTAAGGAAAATGACTGGTCAACGCACAGTTGACAAGCCAAAATGAATAAGGAGATTGTCCGGTCAACACTCATTGATCGGCAAAAAAGTAAAAAGGGCCGAAAGTGAGGAATAAGGAAGATTGCCTGGTCAACACTCGTTGACCGGTCAAATGTAAAGGAAAAAGCGGTGAAATTAAGGTTTGTCCGGTCTGCATGTTGATCGGCAGAAATGCAAAGAAGGAAAAATAATTGGTCAATGCAGTATTGACCGGTAAGATCAAAAGCAGAGGACCGGCTATAAATGAGGGTTGCCCAAAATGCCGGACACCAAAATCGCTGGTCAAAGAGTTGACCGGCTAAATCACCAAGAAAGCGAAACGACTGATATGCTTAAGCAACCAGAATGCTAGTGAAAGAAATAACCAAAATGAGCATTTCAGGCGGAATGATTCAATGGGTGGAATGGGTATACTGGCCGAGATGTACAAAATGCGAGAACGGTATGAAATTACTGATATGAATTGAATGCAATGACCAGTATGAATTTTGAAAGGAATAATCAGGTATGCCTTGAAGCAAAAATGGTCGGTTGGCACAAGAAGGGAAAAATGACCGGTATGGAATGCCCTGTCAATGCGTTGACCAACTAAGATGGCACCAGGGCAGGCAAAAAAAATTACTGATTTATATAATTGGTATGCAATAAGGTAATAATCGGTATGGAATAAATGACCGAAAATTCATTTGAAGAAATGCCGGTATGCTTGACCGGTATGTATGAAAGGAAATTGCTTGTATGAATTTTGAAGAGAGATGACCAGCATGAACAATTTTCCCAGAATGGTGCGAAATGGGCGGAATGGTGCAAACGGGCGGAATGGCACAATTTGCTGGTTTGATCAAAATATCCGGTTTGGTGCAAAATATCGGAATGGTACATTTTGCCGACGGAATAATGCATTTGGGCAGAATGCTGCAATTTGGCCAGTATGGCCAAAATGCCCAGGATGGTATCATGGGTAGGATAGATTAAATGACCGAATGTCGGGATGAACAATATGTCCAGTTTGGAGAAAAGTATCGGTATGACCTTTATACATTGTAACGAAAACGGCTGATAAGAATGCATACTAAAATTTTCGGTTACAAGGATAAAATGACGAGGGCAGTATAAAATACTGGAACTAAAACGGCGGAATGAAGCTAAATGCTGGAATGGTACAAAAGGGGTAGAATGATGAACTTTGGGTGATTGGTGTATTTTATTGGGACGAGTAAGTAACTAGACAAGTAAAATACTAGGATGGTACAGTAGGTGGAATAATGCATCTTGAGCTAAATGGTGTATTTTTACCAAAATGCAATAAAATGACAAGATGAACAATGGAACAAACAAATGGTTAGGATGAATGCTGGATAAGTAAAATTGACTGGAATGAGTAAAAATATGGGAAACGCTGTACTATAAAATTTGTCCGAAAATTCTGGAGCCTTCCAGACATGGAGAGGCCCAAAAGAATCCAAAAGCTTCTAGAAAGGCGGGCGCTATGCCTATAAATGTGGGCAAGGAGGGAGAAGCAAAGCAGAAATGGCAGCGCGCAACAGAAACGCAAAGCAAAGGAAAAGAAAGGAGAAGGGGATCCAGGAGCGTCAGCAGTAAGGAAAATAGCAAGGCAAGTGTATCTAACTCTTGTTTTTTCTGTTACTCTTTTTATAATTCATCATTTATAAGATTTGTGTAAAATATTTCATACTTTTCATAATATTATTGTAAATATCATAATTATTGGTTTGATTTTATTGCTCATGTTTTATGATAAATAAATGAATTATGATATTAGGAAAATGTTATTACAAAATATTGAAGTCTAAAGTATTAGTTAATACATGATTAAAAATTATAAAATATATGAAGAACATCAAGAAATGATAAGATTATCTGAATAGCTTCATGAAAAGATTAAGGTGACTGTGAATGAATAAGAAGTCAAGAGTAAGAATGCAAAAACTGAGATCTCCAAAGTTAAGTATGAAATGGCTACTGATGAATGAATGCAAGAATCAAGATTCACCATGTAAAAATAATAATAAATTGGATCAAAAATCATTCAACTGGTAACCTTCTTTAGCTTGCCATGAATATTGCGGTGGAGACCCAAGGATACTTTGACCACGTGTCCTAGCCACTTAAGTGAAATGGGTGATATTCTTGGCAAGCCTTAGGAAGTTACAATGATAATAAAAAATAACTCCGTCCATGAAGTGATACGTGATCCCCCATCCTCGGAGCGTTGTATAATGAGAAAAAGAACCAAGATCGCCGCCCTCGGAGCGTTGTACAAGGAGAAAAAGAACCAAAAATTATGAATATGAAAGAAATGATCCTCATGATGAGGAGGACAAATGAAATGATACATGCATGAACAAGAACTAAGGCCTTTGATTGTGTCAATTGAATATAATCTATCCTCGATTATTTACTCTCTCCACTAGAAGGGTCTACTAGCCCTGGTCCCTTAAGATAAATAAAAGAAGAAGAAAGAGAAATAAGTAAAAGAAAATATGAAACAAGATAAATGCAAGAATTGTTCACGAGAACATGATTAAACTTTGCCTTATACATGTTTATTGGAATGAATTTGTATTAATCTATGTTTTGTTGTAAAATATATATGTCTTTGTTTTTAGCATGTTTCATATGGTGGTACCTTGCTGAGCTTAAAGCTCATACTTACTGCTTTTATATTCCCTTCCCAAATGGTATTGTTAAGCTAAAGTCTGTGGAGATCGATAGAAATAAAAGATAATTAAAGGTAGCTAGATCATGAAGACAAGAAGATGCATGTTATGGTAAGTAAGTTAACCTTATGACAAAAAGTGCTTCGCAAGATTATGTAAGGATATAAATATGCTTCCGTAAATTAATTTTAGGTACCTAGATGGCATCTCTCATTTGACTCAATGTAATAGTTGAGGTTTTATGGTAGTCGATGTGATTTTGTGTATGCATTTGATGGTTGACGTCCATATCTAAAAGAAATCTTTGCAAAATAAAATTTATAGTTCAAAATTTTACAACATCAGTTTTATATGTTATTAACGAAGAGTATTTGAAGGATAATGACCCGTTCCGTTATAGTACTCCCTCGAACGTGGAATGCTTCTCACCTCAATAAGTATTACCAATAAATGTACGAACGGCTAGGTAAAGTCGATTACATCATATGGAATGCTTGTATCACGTTTAGATTAATAAAATGAATTCCTTTTGTCTATCCTTTGTCTTGCATTTCATCTAAATGTTTGCATGTCACTTCATGAAACCACAAGATCTAAGTTGCCCCTAAGTCAAGCAAAGTTTTCCTCTTCATTTGTTCCCAGAGATGCCCATGAGCAGCCAACCAAAACTCAATGAGACTAAGCGACTCGCTAGAAGTTTGATTCTAAAACTTGGTAAAAGTACCACGCAACCCATAATAGGTTGAGTCTCAAAACTTAGGGGGCTTAAACGGCATGAATGCAGAAACCTTAGAGGAAGTATCATCAACCAAACATGGTCGTTGGGTTCGGACATCTCACTCACGAGGGATGGAACACCCTTATGACGTGTCCAAAAAAGAACCTAGCCTACGAGCAATCCAAAGAAAAAGAAAGGGAAATTGAACTAAAGAGGTGTATGCTATTCATACAATGAATATACATCTAAAAAGAAAAAGAGTCTTCAAGCTCCAGAGGACCCTGACTCGTACGGATCTAGAACATCATCATCTTCTAAGCGGTCAATCATATCTGATTTACATTCGGCGTTGGCGTTCCTCGGATGAAGCAGAGAAAGAGGAAATTTTGGGAGTGCTAGACAAATTATGTGTCGACAAAGTCCGAAGCCATCCTAATACTTTCTCTCCAGTGCAAACCTGATATCCGTGGCCTTTATTGAGATCCTGAGCTCGTCCTCCAGACGAAGAAATCTGTTCCAAAAAGAAGCATGCTGTTGTTGTTGAGCCTTTAGCGACTCCTCATGTAAAGAAACCTTATTCCAAGCCTCAATAAGTTCACGCTCAAGAGGATTGGCACGCTCTTTTAAAGCCTTGAAAGTATCCAAGTCCACGCAAGATTGGGCGGTCTCATCGACAATTGGGGTAATCCCGCCGACCCACTTGTGCAGTTGCAAGGAAAAAGCCAGTCAGTAGAGTATCAATTAAAGCGATGGATCTAAAAATATCAAGAAACGTACCTTCAAAAAGGGAGATCTCCTTAGTAGTTCTTCCTCTCTCTGGGCTTCGGGCTCCAATCATCCTGATGCTTGGGCCACATCCACAATAACAGCAACTTCCTCAGCCACGACCTCATGAGCTGCAACTATTTCCTTGGTCTCATGGGCCTCACCCATTGCTTCATCAACAACTTAGCGCTAGGGGCTCAACTATTTTGACGTGTGCCATGGCCCTAGCCTCTACTTGATCTACAAATGGAGCCATTGGAGTTCCCAAAACATCCTCTGCCATGGCTCTTGGAATGGCCTCAGATAAAATAACCCTCTCCTGATATACTAGGATCCCGAGTCAATGGAGCTCAGAGCTGGGCACTTCAGCTGCCCTTATTCCTTCCTCCCTCACAGCCCGCTTAGCCGGCGCCTCAGCAATGTCCTTGGAGGGATTCTCAACAATTGAGTTTGAGGCCTCACCAAGAAAGATGGTCAGAAAGTCGGGCAAACTCTTCCCAAAGGACGAAGGGACAACGAGTGGCCCAACGTCTATGTCCTCTGTCAAAAATGTGTGAGCCATGGATTCGCCAACAACTAAAGGTCCGACCTCCTCAGCGCTTTGAACTGAGACCGTTTCTGAGGACCTTTTCTTCCTCATCAGTTGTTTGATGAAGGCTTCAACATCATCGGAGGGGGAAGTGTCAACTCTCGTGTCTGTCCGACGGCTTCTCACTTCCTTGTCGGACAACTCTCTTATTCTCAGTGGCCTTTCTTTTCTCTTTATTTTCCTCTTCTTGGCCACTGGGAAAGTGGGGACTTCCGAGCCCTCAGGCTCAGGATCCCCCTTGGCCTTCTCCAAGGCCTCGCATCTCAACCAATGGTTCTTCTTGTTTTCACTAAAAGAATCGAGGTTGGCCAAAACTAACTCGGTAAAATCTTGCACTACTTCTCTTTCTTGCTTGGAAGCATCAGAGCAAAATCCTGACGCCACGTTACCCCACTCATTCAAGACTGACCACTCAAGGGAGACAGATAGGAAAAAATACTTATCCTTCCACAGTTTGGTGGAATCGAGATTGCCCCCACTAATGATGACAAACTCAGGGTGGCGAGAGATTATGATCCAGTCCTGCCGATGAGTAAAACTCAGAATAACTTTAACACCTATGCTATCAAGAACTTTGTTATGACAACATGCGAAGACACAGAAGAAGACCAAATACCTTACGGCATTTGGTTGTAACTAAGCCATAGGAACTCTCAAAGCCTTCATTATCTGGTAAAACTCCAAAGCCATGGGAAATTGAAGGCCTCCTTTCAGGTGGGTCTTGTATACGGTGGCAAAACCATTCCAAGGCAAGCAAGCCCTATCATCAGCGTTGGGTACCAAGAAGGCGTACGAATTGGGGATTTTATACTTGGAACGGATAACCTCAATGTCTCCATGGGAAAATATGGAGGCAATGTCCTCAACAACGAGTGCCATGGTAAGAGAATCTCAGGAAGAAGAAGACGGGACTAAAATGGACGCTAAGTGTCTGAAGCAAGGGGCGGTGCAATCGAACAAAATCCAGGCAAATAAAGGGGCTTGGGACGTCGATTCGATTCAAAAGACATGCCTGAATAGCAGGGCACGTGTCAACTTTTTACTAGGCGCAAAATAATAATGGCCATTACTTTCTCGAGGCGATGTCAATCGCATTTAATAACCCAACTTGCAGTGCATACGAGTGACTTAGACTAAAGATGTGTCCTCAGACAAACTTTAGCAGTGACAAATCGTATTTCTATCGAAAATCTGGTAAAATTTCATCTATAAAATGAACGTTTGTCAAATACAAAATATGTACAAATCCCTGTATAATATCCACAATACAAATACAACACATAGGATCGTATTGCACTTGTTGAACTTTTGGCTCACCCTTATTTCTCCTTATCTCCATATTAGCACAGGTCTATTATACCCGATAAGATAGCATAGAGATTCAAGGTGGACTAAGCTCTAGATTTGGGAGATCATATTGAAAACTTATAATTTGTAATTTTACATATGTCATGAAAAAATTGTACATATTTATATTTCTTTTGAAAATCTTAATATATATTGCACATATAACTAATGATTAGATAGTTTAGTTTCCACTATACTTGAATTATTATGCTTCCATAGGTTATTGTGGTTTGTAACAGGTATCTAATGGCATCTTCCTTTGGCCAATGTTGTGTTTAGATATAGTGTTGGAGCCACGGATAATATATGACAGGTGGATCCTGTGAGGAGTTGTTGTTGTGCAGTGTGGTCTGTGAGTTGTTGTTGTATGTTGTTGAGATAAGGGATTATTTGGATATATTTTGTTTTATACAGGAGATTGTATAGGTTTTTATATCAGCTTGACGGCCGTATTATAGACGAAACTCGGTCGAATTTTTGACAGAAAATACGGTTCGTCACAAGTGGCCATAGCCAACGATCAGAAAAGTCGCTGCTGCTGCCAGGTCACTTGTGAGGTTTCGGGTTTATGGGAAAGGCAATTAAGGAATAATCGTCTCCTTAGTAATTAATTATAGATCGATTGAACGATGTAGGGATGTGTATAAGGTACAAAGTTGAAAATATTCGGAATCTCTCTTGCTGAGGTCCAGGGTCAGCAGCCAGTGCCCGCTGGCCGCTCGAGCTCAGCTCGAGCCAAAAAACCAGTAGCGAACCCGCTTGCTGGCCGCTCGAGATTAGCTCGAGCGGAAAAACCAGTAGCAGGGCCGCTTGCTTCCCGCTCGAGCCAGCGGGGGATGACCCATGGCGAGCCCGCTTGCTGCCCTCTCTAGCGGGCGGCGCAGTATAAATATGCGCCCTGTCTCTTTCCTCGCCATTTTTCATGCAGCTAGGGTTTCTAGTGAGAGAGGGAGGCGCGTTTCTAGAGCGAGAAAGAGGAAGAACGAGACTTGGGAGTCCGAATCGGTCCGAGAGCCAGTTATTAAAGTTAAAGCACGCGTCGTGGCAAGTGTTCTCATACCCACTAACTTTCCTCTTTCGTTGATTTTCGTTGTTTATCGGGTATTTTTGTGTCGATACCCACTCGTGGCTTGGAAAATGTAGTACCCGTGTCTTGAGGCCAAGGATGGTATAGTTTATTGGCCGATTTGGTTACCGATTCGTTCGGTGGAGCTTAGCCAAACCCTAACCCACGGGATTTTGGGGGTTTCCCATTTCCCACCGGTAAATCGTTAAATTGACTTCATAATATGAATCCCCACGTTCTTATTGTGCATATATGTTGGCCGCACGAGAAATCTCGCGCGTTATGACCCGTTCGTGGCCTCCGAGTCCTCTAAGTTACTGTTCATCCGTGAATAAATTGTGAAATTGCTCATGTTGCTTCTATATAATTATGATGAAGCTTATGATATGTGTTGATGTGAAAGTATAAGCTTTGAACTGTATAAATTGTGCATTGGAAACGTGGGAACGTGTCCCGAGAGCTTTTAAGGTGGTGGTTGTCCACCGGAGGTAAGGAATTCCAAACTCCTTGTGAACATTGCGTTAAATTGTGATAAAAGTTAATCTCAAAGAAGAAATTAAGTCCAAAGAGTAAATGGAGGGAGACCCACTAGGTGTGTCGTGGAGAACGTGATCTCCCGGATGGAGACGTGTGATGGGAATGAGACTTCCCAGTGATGATGGAGTGTGTCATGTAGTGGGTCCTCCCTCCCGAAGAGTCCAACCTTGAAATTAGGACCATGGTTGATAGGAGTGGTGTCCTCTAACCTGCCATGTACATCATGGTGGGAACCCAAGAAATACTCTGGCCGCCCTTGGGGGTGGGTGACGTACATGGCAAGTTCTAGGACACTACAGTGAAAGAACGGGGACTGCCCTGGTCCCCGGGGGTGTGGGGCGTGTCTTTGAACACTACATATCGAGATGTAGTTGTTCCGTGGATTGTTGCATGGATGCAACCAGTGGTCGTGTGCTACCGACCTAAGAATGTAGCCGTGGCTTTAGAATGTGTAGCGAACACATTACTTTCCTCGTTCTCTTACTTCGTTGGCTAGTACGATCTACTAGTTCCAGGGTCCGTAAAGATAAATGCTTAAATAAAGAAGAATAAAATGAATCAGATAATCTCAAGTTCTCTCCTCCCTCTTATGTTCCCTTGTAATGTTACTGTGTTCTTTCTTTCCAGTGCCGTTGCCTGTTGTTAGTTAGTGGGATATGATTTCATTTGCTAGGCTTTATGCTCACCCTTGCTTTATGTTTTTCAGATGAGAACGCCCTGATGCCTGATGAGTCAGCGTAGACCCTAGAAGCTTGGTAGATAGCTGTCTTGAGTGCGAGGCCAAAGATCGTGGACTTGGACGGATTAGATGTATGCCAAGAACATTTTGGATTTTTTGGCTTTTGTATCAGATCAAACTTGTATGGAATTAACTTATACTAGCAGATGATGGATGATATATATGTATTAGTCCGCTGTGTATTGTGGCTTATATGCTTCTGCAGGTTTTATCTTATGGAGATGTCGGGGTTCCTAGTTGCCATCCTTCTTTGCCGGCATCTTCGATTTAAGTTCAACCGGTGCCACCTTGGTTCTTGTAGCTTTTGGGTCCTGTATGGTTGTCGTTGGATTTTATTTGAGAATTATTTGTGGATTATTGTGCAGGGTTGTGTTTTTCAGGTGTTTATATTTTAAAAATGTCTAATTTACAGACGGAACTCTGCCCAATTTTCTGTAAAATTTATAATTATTATATTCTCAGTTTGTCCTTAGATGTTATTGACGGAGGTTATTCGGTGGAGAATAACCTAGTCCGTCACATCGCTGCTGTTATCAATAGGTCTCAACGGATCACCAACTAGAACGATGAGATGCATGTCGGGAAGGATCGTTCGTGGTCACACTACCACCGCAAAGCGATGACTGACACGTCAACCACGACCATCTCCAGGGCAAGTTGGTAAATCTTGTCAAGACACATATCGCAAGTTTTGGCGCCAATGCCACTACTATGAAATATTACAAATGTCCTTCGCCACCACGAGCAAAAGAGAGAGGACAAAAAATCAGCATACAGAGCTCAGAAAAAATTAAATTCTCTTTTGATCATACAACTTCTACTCTCTCTCTCTCTCCAACCTCAAAGCCGCTTCCTGTTGAACGCATCACTGGAGTCTAGTCCTCTGTTAGATTGCAAAACTGCTCCCAATCAAGCGCCTCGCAGGAGCTTAACTCTCCACCAGCACTGAAGGCCGCTCCTCGCTGAGTACATTCTCCAAGCCGTTCCCTGTCGAGCGCATTCTCCAAGCCGCTCTCCGTCGAATACATTTACGGAGCCCAGTCATCCAAAAATCTCACTTTCCCCCTCACAAGTGCATTCACATATTCTTTTACGTCCTTCTTAATCTTTCTATTTTTTTCAAAAAATTTCTAATTTAAATGTCAAAGGAAAAATCAGAAAGCAAGTCCCGCTAATTCTCTAATCTTTTATTCATTATTTGCGGTGCACAAGACTTGGGTTAACAAAGACGAAAATCGAACCCACCTGATTCCGACCTAATGCGAAAGACTCAATAGCTCCCTCATTCATATAACTCAGATCCAAAGACAGATTAAATCCCCAACTACACAAAGGTGAAAGAAAGAAATAATAATAATTTATTATAAATTCACCTTCTATAACATTTTAGATATTTTTTGTATAACTAATTTATTTATTTATTTATCTCGTAGTTACATTATTATTTAGAAGTAAATTAATGTAGATAATTAGGGATTGCTATGTCTTAGCCGATTATCATTGTGCGTAGAAATCTTTCAAAGTTAGTTAATCAAATCGAAAAAATATAAGGTCAATCTCAATCACCTAGAATTAATTATACCTTAGCCGCCCTTACCTTCTAAATGGTTGCCTATAGTTAGCTTTGTTAGCTTATTTTGAGGTTGTAAATCGGCCGGTTAGTGTCATGTAGCAAATTAATATTAGAATATCATAACAAAAAATTTAATAATTGGATACTCGGTAATTCATTTTAGCATCACAGTCGATGGGATCATTTTGGATGAAATCGTAAGCTTATTAAAAGGATAAGAATTGGTCAAATTGAGCAATTGGAGGCAAATTGATATTTCAAAAATCAAAAAATAATAAATAATGAAATTAGATAAATATTTTTGGGAATTTTTGTTTTGGTTAATTGTGGTTGTGTTGTGCAAGTTGATATTTTAATTTTGGTTATTAATAGTGTGGGAAGGTTAGGATGAGAGCAATCCAAGCAGAAAAAAGTGAGTAGGATTCATACAATGGGAAGTGAACTTATGACATTCCTTAAATGGTTCCTGGCGCTCGTTCTCTGCCCGTCGTCGGCCATGGCCGGCCTTCCAAAGGCCCCCCCTGTTCCTCCTTTGGCGTCCGCCTCCCCCGTCCTTCCCTCATCCTCCTCTCCACTGAACAGCATCACGCCTCCTCCTGTCTCAGATTCCCCTGTCCCTCCTGTTCTCCCTTCTCCCATGGTTTCGGCACCCTCGGGTCCTCTCCCTCCCGCTCCGGAAGGTCAGTTCTTGGGTGCTTCGAAATCAAAGGGTTTCGGTTTGGATTCCAAAGGTCAAGCTCAAAGTTCCTCCCTTTGGGCTGACATCGTCCGTAAGGATAGTCATGAGGTGCTCAATGAGCTGAAATTCTTCCCCCCTTTGGCCTGTAGGTTGGAATCGACCATCATCTCACCTCCGCCGGAGGTCATCGACCATGGCAAATCCTTCTGGGGCTTTACTCTGGTAGGCCACTTCCTTGATTCCCCTCCTCGCTATCTGGCTGTAAAAGCCATTGCCAAAAAGATTTGGGCCCGCTACGGTCTCACACACACCACTGGCAACGAAGCCGGCTTTTTCTTCTTCCGTTTCTCTTCAATGGAGATGTTGGAAAAAAGTCTTCAAGCCGGTCCATGGCTCATGGCGGGGAAGGCTATTTTCCTCAAACGTTGGTCGCCGGGCATGATTCTGAACAAGGAAGAACATAAACGCTTCCCCATATGGATCAAACTCTCCAACTCGCCGATCAGTCTTGGACCCATGCCGGCCTCACTGGGTTGCAAGTGCCGTTGGTTTTCCCCTCTGACTTGACCCCATTTTGCCCGTATGGAGAATGTCTCCTTCGCAAAAATCTATGTTGGAGTGGGTGTCGATGGGCCCTTTCCCACAAGTATCGCCATTAAATCTTGCCATGATTCAGCTCCCTTAGAGGTGAAGGTGGAGTGTTGCTGGAAGCCTATCAGATGTAGTCGTTGCCTTTTGTTGGGTCACGATGAAGCTCATTGCCATTCCAAGGAAGTTAAACCTCAAACAGGTAACTCCCGTTCTAAATCTTCCAATTCTGTTCATGTGGATAGAGCCCCTAAGGTTCCCTCACCATGCCCTAGGCGCACAATCGATGATAATGTGCCCAGTTCAGTGGTTGAAGAAGCCTTGAATCAACCGGCTTCACTCCCACATCCAATTGCTGTCCTAAATGAGCCCCCGAAGAATGCTGGCCCGCCTATTGGGGCCGTGATTGACTCTCAAGATCTCCCTTGTGCTGAGTCGCTGGCTCATCCGAGCCCAATTACCCCTCTTCCTGGTCCGGTGCCCAAGGCCACTCTGGACCCTATTGCTTGCTCCCCTGCGTCAATGCTCTCGGCCTCTGTCCTTGGTGGTCTCCAGAGTGATTATGTTCCTCTACCTCTGCTAACATTGGGCACTCTGTGTGCCTATCGGATGCTTCCGGGTGCATGGATGGCCCTCCTGATACGCAACTCAATGAAATAGTCATTGAATCTGGTTCCGATAGTGATCCAACTCCTAGTTCTATCTCACGAATAATAAAAAAACATGGCATGGATTCTTCTAAGCATGGGGGTATTGCCCCTACATATGAAATTTGTATGGGCTGGGCCGTAGACTACTCTAAAGAGAAATTCCTTAATGTAAATGAGGCGATGGCTATGGAAAGTGATTCTTGGAAGCCATCTAGATCTCAGAAAAAGAAAAAATCCAAAAAATCCAAGGCATCCCCTAGATCCTAGGGGTGTGCTGTTGGAGCTTCGCTGTTTCTTATCGAGGCTACTAATAAATTTGGCTATTGATAGTTTGCCACTTTGTGACATGTTGGATGATGATCCTTTGGATGTTTGGACGTTGGTCTGTTGGCCTCTACATTGGAAAGGCCTGTTGGATGGAGATAATGTGGGTGTTCTGGCATGAGTGCTCTGTACCTGTTCGAACTGATCACTTGTATTGGCTAAAATTAATGTGGGTGTCCGGGTGTTTGAGCTGATGCCCTGTACCATTGCTGGAATGTTGGTGTCAACTTGGTTACATTGGCCCTTTGGTATTTTTGCAATGCAGTTGAGCTGACCCCCAGTATCTGATCATCCGGTTTGGTGTTGGTGTTGGCTGAGCTGCTTTTATGTTCCTGTTGTCGTGCTTGTGCTTTATTGCTTGACTTGGGATTTGTTTCTCGGCTTGTTTTGTATTGCCGATTATAAAGATTTGGTGATTTGAATGGTTGGAGTTGCATTGGCCGTGGGAGCTTTCTTAAATTGCTCCTTCCGCCGGTGATGCTGATTTTTGGTCCCTGCTGAAATTGGTGGACGCAGCTCTTGGAGCTTTGGTTGCTGATTTTGTTTTGTTCGCATTACGGCAAGTGGAAGGCTCTCTTTTTGGACAATTGCTGAACTTGGTTTCTTTTGGTCTTGGTATGTCTTCTTCTTTGATGCCAATTTGCAGCAATCCGTGGGATTGTAGATCACGTTGTATATGTATGTGCGGATCTTTGGTGTACTCTTGCCGATGCATTTGATGCGCCGTATGGCTTACGGAGGGTGTGTCTGTGTGGTGATGGTAGCTACCTTCTTTGTTTTACAATAGTTGGAAGTGGGCGGTTTGCCCGGTTCTCTGTCTGTTGTTGTAATTGTGTAGTTTGAATGCTCTATGATTAAGGTTTGAGTTAGCGAGTTGTTGGAATGGGTGAATGCTCCAATTTATTTTGGTTCTCGGAGGATGTGGTGGAGATGCGAGATACTATCCTACCTTTTGGGCTAACCATGGCTGGTGTGCGCTTGTATCTCCGGGATGATATGATCCCGATGCTTGTATCTCCTTGCCGCTTGTCGCCCTCTTTTGAAGGCTGCTGCTGGCCAGGCGAATGAAACTTGGGTTTGTACTCCGCCTTTGTTCTTTGAGGGTGGATTGGCTATTGGCTGATATTGGGTATAGTGCTGAATTTGTTGAACTTGGATCTGGGTAACAACTGCTCCCGTTGATGCTCTGTCAGTCTTGTGCCCTTTCTATGTACACTAACAAACGTTGTGTTGACTAGGATTCGGCTCCTGGTTTTTCTTTGAGCAGGTTGGAAGAGGCACGCTTGTTCTTTGTAGGGAGCAGCAGTGTGGCGGCTCGATGTTGGCGATCCGAGGGCCGATGTCGTGGATGCTATGTTGAATTCAAGTTCGATTCCTCAGTCTTTGGGCTGCTTCCTTCTTCCTGCGATATTGGGGTGGGCGGTTTCTTGCTAATGTTGGATGCTGCGTACGATGCTCATGCGGGTTGTTGTGCTACTTGTGTTGATGGTGAGCTGGGAGTGGCTGCCCCCCGATTTGAAGGCGGCTCGAATTGGCGGCATATCGGCGGTGGTCATACCCTAGGGCTACCAAGATCGAATATGCAGCGGTGGGCTGGAGATCCCATTATTTTTGCTTCTCTGGTGGTTTTTTTTTGCTTTTCTTGTTGATTTTTTTAAGTATGCTTTGTTGTTGGGCCGGGTTGCTTTCGGTCTATTTGCTAAATTTCACCTAGGTGAGGTTCTTTTTTCATTTGATGTTAATCTGTTAAGATTTTGTTCATAGTGATGCTCGGGGTATGCCCTAACTCGTTGTTCTAAGTCCAAGTCGGTAAAACACTTGGAGTTAGAATATCGTTTTTGTACTTTTTATTTCATTTAATTCATTAAACTTACTTACAAAAAAAAAAAAAAACATTCCTTAAATATTTTTTATAATTCAATCCATGTTGCTTTTTTTTTCTTTAATTTTAATCATAAGAAATCATAAATTTCTGATTAAATAACATTTATGACCAATTAAAATTATTTTTATACAAATAATATGTAAAAAATATGCAATATTCGACTATCATTTGAAATGACATTCGAGTGTTATTTAAACACAAGCCGCATGTTATAATTTCTTTGATATTATATGTATTTTAAATCTAATAAATGGTAGTATTAACATATATGGATCTATATATTTATTCTTATACGTGATAGTAGATCAGAAATAGAAGTTTTATATTTAATGTTCGAAGGTTGTTTGTGTTACGACGCTAACCCAAGTAGATAAATAAGTAATTAATTAGCTAAATTTGAATAAAACTTTTCTCCTTCCGTTTTAATTGGATCCAAGTCAAAAGAGCAAATAGCCCGATCGACTTTAAACATAAAACCCAAACGATATAATATATGTAATACTTGACATTAAACATAATCAAACTCGTCTTCTAGTTGCTAGCTGTTTGAATGAAAGAGAACCAATTTCTACTCCATTTCTTATCGAATACGGGGTCCCCATTTTTGTTAACTTGTTAAACAATAAATTTGCTTTCGCGTCTCCTATTGCTTTGGTTGTAGAACCCAATGATAATGAAGGAACGACAAAGAATTTGCCTACCATTACCCCAAAGGCTTCGACAGGGATTCCCAGATCTCGCCTTTTTCATAAGAGGTTTTGGAAACTGAGGAGGTCCCTCAAGTTGATACTTCGCCATTTGGGCGCCTAGAGAATTCGGATACTTTCTCCCCTCTCCTTGGGTTTGAAGTTTCAATTTATTACCGTGCTCTACCCCTTCTATGCTGGAGGACTCCAACCATTTCCGAGCTTGGCTCTTCTCCAAGTCCCTCTTTTCAAGAGGAACTTTTTGCTAGTAAGGTGTCATCTATATAATTCTTTGTCTCTAAGCATTCTCTTTACCATTATTATACCCAACTGATCATTTTGTTTTGTTCAACAGTCAGAGGAACTAGTGCGCCTGATCATGGATGAGTTATACAAACGCAACATTAAAATTGCCCGCTTATCCCGAGCGTACACCAACCCTGCATGCTTAGGGAGATAGAGGTCCTAGTTGAAGCCGCCGTTGCTAAGGCTAAACAAATTCAAGATCGAGCCACTTACTTGGAAAGAGAGTTGTCCACATAGTTGGCGAGATATCAAGAGTTATCAAATGAACAGGCCATAGCTGCAGCTCGGATCGTTTCACTCAAGAATAAACTCCTAGAATCTGAGCATCGTTCAATTTTTGATACTAACTTGATTACCAATCTTTAGGATAAGTGCGCTCGACTTGAAAGAGAATTGATGATGCACCTTCAGCCAAAAGAAGTTGGGCCCGCTTTAGATTATAGATTATAGGACGAATTCTCTCTCTACAGGTAGGTTGTTTTTGGTTGCTCCCAATTTTTCTTTAGATTACCTTGATCCATGGAATTTCAAGGTTTCTCAATGTTCCAACATTAGGGATTTCTCATAGCCAAGCGGGGGTCAATCGCTTAAGTCTTCGTCCAATCCCCAACTTTAGAATAGTCGAGGCATTTGTGCTTAGGCAACGGGCAATGTGGTGGTTGTCTCCACGTATTAAGCTTGCTTAAGTTCTCTAAAGTTTTTATATTTCGATATTTGATTTGATCTCTCAAAAAAGGAATCAAACCTTTGTCCTCAAGCCCCCGGATCTTTATATACAACCAATGGCATCCGACCATTTTTCAAGCCGCTAGGTTGTATTAACTAGCACCGTGACCTTATTTTTTGACAAGCCGTGTCAACATGTGATAGTCCTACCTGACTTGGGGTTAGTCATTGTCATTCGAATACATACAAGCATACAAATAAACAATTAATGTAACAAACTAATTGTATTCTTATTGTTATCAATATACTTAGTACATCATACAAGCACCCCAAATGCTGCGTGCAAAACATACATTTATGTCTATCTCGGACTAGGAAGTAAGCTTACTGATAATATTTCTTGAGGTGGAGGGTGTTCCATACCTTCGGGACTAGTTTTTTCATTTTTGGGCGCTAAGTTTATATACACTGCTCCAGAGGATGACTGAAACTAGGAATAACCCTTCCCAATTTTAGATAAATTATTCCTGTTGGCGATCTTGCCTACCTCAAACTGTATTGTCATCACCTTCATGTTGCAATGCCGAGCAACTTTTTGTTGGTCGGCTGCCACTCGTAGCCTTATTGTGTCTCAAACTTATTCGAGCAAGTCTAGGTTCTCTTAGAAGTTTAGATTTATTATATGAGTCAAACTTTCAATTCGGAGGCTAAGTAGTCCAATCTCTACCGAGACAACAGCATTTGACCCGTAATACAAATTGAATGGTATTTCTCGGGTTAGTTTTTTAAGGGTCGTCCAATAAGATCACAACATGAATGGAAGCTCGTATATCTAGGAGCTTCCTACATCATCCAACTTTGTCTTCAATCCATACAATAAGGTTTGATCCATTATTTCCACTTATTCGTTTGTCTAGGGATAGGCAACAGAGGTATGAACCAACTTTATTCTTAGGCCTGTGCAGTATTTGATGAATCTTTTTCTAGTGAATTAGATTCCCTTGTTGGTTACTATAACCTCGGGTGTCCTAGCTTTATTCCTCATCTTGTGCAGTATCCAAGGTTTCTCCAAGTTCAGTGCTTGTTAGCACCGGATTTAGATCAAGCTTTATCCTTTTAGCATACACCAACTGTGACCCTTGACCTCACCATAATTCCTTTATTGTGGCAACAATAGTTATAGGTAAGATGAAATCTTCTTCTACTAAAATCGTATGAACTTCATAAAAACTAAAAAATTTATGCTTTATGATACGTCTATATTGTAAAGGAATAATGTCACATGGGACGTTAGTATCAATAAAATGTTGCCAATTGTCAACATCACAAGGTCCAAGCATTGGAGTTCAAACAATTCCGATGATATATGTAAGCATAACATCTTTATTACTAAAATTTTCATCCAGATGGAACCAAACACATATATGATTTTCTCTGTGCTAGTCAAATGGCCAGTAAGGGCGTCCGATTGATCTTGATGAAAATTCACTCATCTTCCATTAGTTACGGTCTTCCATGATTTGGAGAAACTATAAAATATTTTTTTATTCATAAAAAAAGTAATGATTTCAAATGGACTAGCATTGAAATAATCAATAATGCCTAAAATAATAAGTATATACAATGCATCTTCCGAAGCATATTAAATGTGAGTGGGCTTTATCAAATGGTTTAAGAGAACGAGACACGGATTGTATCAATTTGATACGAAAATCATTTTTGTAATAAATCGTTCGTTAAACGTCAGAGAAGAGGTCTTTCTGACTACTTCACGGTTAATTACGTATGAATCGATGAACCACATAAAAATGTAGCATCTTGCTGCTTGACCATTTGATAATATGCCAACTGGTATATCAAATGCATCCATAAATCGACAAAAATATTGCCACATCATTAAAAATAAATTTAAGTACAATTGTACAATGTTAACATATATCAGTTGAGTATTTAATAAAACATAATAACAATAGTTCAAGCAGTGAGTATGCAAAGGTCCAACTCTTGAACTTTCCAGTAGAAATTCTTCTATTCTTTTGAGCTGATTCTCTAATTGAGTTAAAGATGGAAAGATAGGCATATGGGTTTCAGTAGAGACACCCACCGGTGGTATACGATCACCTTCAGCCATGTAGGGTTGCTTATAAAATACGCTAGCCATTCATACAGAATAATTATAGAAATTATTTTTGGACCTACTTCAACAAACACTGAACTTGGAGAAATCTCAGGTATTGCACAAGAAGAAGACCCTATCGTCTTATCAAGATTTAAGACCATTGACTGAACCTACTATTACTTGTGGTGCGGAATATGAAACTCTATATCAAAATAGGATCTCTGGCTATAAATATAAGTTCTCCCAAGCGTAAAGGGGAACAAGAAAGAGATCCATTTGATATAGGGATCCATCTTTAACATGGCGTCGTAGGCCTCTAAAGTTAGCTCCGCTTCAATCCTAAAAGCGGCGCCTACACTGGCAAAGCGCCCGGCGGCGAGGTTGTCCGGCCCAGAGGACGATGAAAAAGGCACCACCGAGGCTGCCCTTTTTTGCCTTGGACTAGAGGGACTGGTATCAGACAGACGATGACCTATGAGAAAGCCTTTTTTCCTCTTCTTCCCCCGTAGGACATCTAGCGGTAGGACCTTGAATTTCTGAATGGGAGAAGGAGGCCCCGACTTGGCCTTCTTGGCCTCAATACGGGAGACCAAGTGGTCTTTTCAGAAATCCCCAAGGTTATTCTCAATAAGTTTGACCAATTAAGACAGGGACGTCGACTCAGCCTCAAAAGGCACCCCCGTATACACGTCAGGCACCTGACCCCACTCCTTGGCTAAGGGCCAGGACTCACCCACGCTAATGAAGAAGAACCGATTCTTCTGATTCTTCAGAGAGTCGTATATAACGATACTTACCCTACGACCGCTGCGTGGGGATAGAAAAATCCACTCTACTCCCTAGTTAAGCTTAAAGAGCCCTCTAACCATCGACATCGTCAGTAGCCTCGAGTGCTGACGGAGGAATATGCAGAATGAGCACAGATATTGGATGGCGTTGGTGTGGAACTATGCGATGGGGACTCGAAGCGGCTGAAAGATTGACAGTAACTCGTCTGGAATCGAAAAACGGAGCCCACTCCTCAAATAGGCCTCGTATATGGTCACAAAGCCCGCAGGTGGCAGGAAATCCCGGTCGTCCTTCCCAAAAACACGGAAGGCGATCTCCTTTGGGATATTGTATTCTACATACAATACCTTTATATCGTTCTCTCTCAGGACGGAGGCGATATCGGTGACGGAGGCCATGGTCAAGAAAATCGACTAGGGTTTTCTCTTTCACTCCTACGAATTAAGGAAGACGAAGAAACAAAGGAAGAGGTGGAAAAATTCAAAATGAAATGGACGGGCAACTTAAAGGCCAATGTGAACACAAAATCGCCTCGAAAGCATGCGCCATCATTACTGCCACGTGTTGCTTCCCAAAACAGAGCCGTCGAATCAAATCCTCTGGCTCATTAAATACCGGGATCCTGAATACACCGCATGAAGACATGTGGCACACTTTTTCTGACAAAACGACTAATGGCCAACGTTTCCTTCTCCAAGTGGCCCGGAAGTTTCCAAAACGGTCAACAATCCGGTCAACACTTCCTCCTCCAAGTTGCCCGAAAGTTTCCCAAAACGGTCAACAAATCTAGTTAACATTTTAGAAGTATGCAAGGCTCCTCTTCAGACGATCAACAACTCCGTCACCATCAGCAAACGACAGACGCATCCTATCATGAACATGTCGAAGGCCAGAATCCAGACCACCGACATGAGGGACTAGTGATAGGTAAACCCATTGCGGGCTGGCCTAATAAGAAAAACGACCCAAAATCTAAGAAAACCCAGATGCACATTTGGACGGTCAACGATAGCGTTGACCGTGTAAAGGGCCAACTAGGCGGCCAACGCGGTCCCTTAAGACGGTCAACATCTCTGTTGACCGGGAGCACTATAGTAGCAACCGAGAAAAGGTAAAAACCTTATATGAACTAGGCCCAATTTGACAAACGTTTCCGTATACAACAAGCAATGGTCTCTTTCCCTGATTTCGCGCCTTCCTTGAAGCCAATCTACACTAAAGTGGGTAACAACAGATTCAACACCCTTCCTATGAGGAAGGCGCTAGATTCTCTCTTCCTGCCTATAATGGACTCTAACGGTAACAGAAGCGCAAAAGGAAGGCAAATAATCTGGAGAACCGTTACCCGCTCAAAAAAGAAACGATCACAACAGAATGCACAAGTCAAGCCTTCCTGCTTAAGGAATGCCGCCCAACACAATGCAGAAATCGCATTTTCTTGGCCAAGGAAGGTCGCCCTGCCCACCATCTATAAAACCTCACATAGTCTCCATTCTGGGGGGAATCCAACAAAAACAACAAAGAGCTATGACGGAGGAATCCCTGAGCATACTAACGCTAGCTCCTAAGCACACAATCGCTTACTACAATAATCTCAAACCAAGCCTTCAGATTCCAGAGACTTCACTCACTCCCCGAGCTCTGTCCTTCAAAGCTTCCACGCTTATAGGACTTAACTTCCCGCTTGTTCCTCGTGAATACTGAGTCGAAAAATTGCGCTCTTGACAAACCGCAAGAACGTCTCTTACATCTAAAGGCGAACACTCCTTCCTACCTCAATCTCCCTCTCTATCTCAACTCTCATTTCCAATTACCTTCTTGTAATTCAAAGGCTTATTACTGACTTGAGTGTCGGAGTGTCTTTGGTGGGACAACATCTCGCCTACACCTGACCTCTTGTTTGTTATAATGGTGTGCGAGTTCGGACTCGATGCATGAGCCGGGATAGAATCCAGACGTTCCAATCGACAGGCGAACCTGTAAGCCGCCCTCAACGGGTGCACCTATAAGCCGTCCTCTGCTCTACGCACTCTAAGTCAACCCTGTGCAGGGCGCACCTCCGAGCCGCCCTCCACGGGCGCACCTACAAACCGCTCCTCTATGGGCACACCTATAAGATGTCCCTCTGCCGGGCGCACCTCCAGGCTGCCCTCCATGAGCACACATATAAACTGCCCCTCTGTCGGGCACACCACCAAGTCGCCTTCTGTGGGCGTACCTATAAGTTGTCCTCCACGGGCGCACCTCTAAGCTGCCCTCCGCGGGCGTACAGGTAAGCCGCCCCTCTGTCAGGCGCATTCACGGAGCTCAAGCTTCCAAATACATCCCTCTCACACTCCCCTCATCGCTGCATCTTTGTATTCTCACCACGTTTACATTTAAACGTGCATTTCTCTATGTATTGCGGAAGATTTCTAACTTGAGCGTCGAAATATCAACGGGGAATAGCCCCCAGTTGTCCTCTGACCTCTTATTTATGGTTCGTGTTGTGCAGGTTCTTAGTTATCAACGATGAAGACCGGTCTCTATCCAAATCGACCCGTAACAGAATATTGGAAGGCTCCCTAATCCGTATAATAACCAAAAACCCAGGATGCAACAAGCATGATGCTACATTTCTATGTGGTTCATTGATTCATACGTAATTAATCATGAAGCAATCGGAAAGACCTCTTCTCTAACGTTTAACAAACAATTCATCACTGAAATGATTCTCGTATCAAATCGATACAATCCATGTCTCGTTCTCTTAAACAATTTGATAAAACTCACTCACATTTAATATACTTCGAAAGATGTATTGTATATACCTATTATTTCAAGCATTATTGATTATTTCAATGCTAGTCCATTTGAAATCATTACTTTTTTTTATGAATAAAAAAATATTTTATGGTTTCTCCAAATCATGGAAGACCGTAACCAATGGAAGATGAACGAATTTTCATCAAGATCGATCGGATGCCCTTACTGGCCATTTGACTAGCATGGAGACAATAATATATGTGTTTGGTTCCATCTGGATGAAAATTTTAGTAATAAAGATGTCACACTTACGTACATCATCGAAATAGTTTGAACTCCAATGCTTGGACCTTGCGATTTTGACGATTGGCAACATTTTCTTGATATTAACGTCCCATGTGACATTATTCCTTTATAATACAAACGTATCATAGACCGTAAATTTTTTGGTTCATATGAAGCCCATACGATTTCAGTTGAAGAAGATTTCATCTTACCTATAACTCCTGCTGCCACAATAAAGGAATCATGGCAAGGTCAAGGACCACTGTTGCTGCATGCTGAAAAGATAAAGCCAGATCTAAATCTAATGCTATTGTAATTTCTATTTCAACAAGCACTGAACTTGGAGAAACGTTGGATACTGCATAAGATGAGGAATAAAGCTAGGATACCCGAGGTTATAGTAACCAATAAGGGAACCTAATTTACTAGAAAAAGGTTCATCAAATACTGTACAGGCCTGAGAATAAAGTTGATCCGTATCTCTGTTGCCTATCCCCAGACAAACAAATAAGTGAAAATAATGGATCAAACCTTATGACGTATGAAGCTCCTGGATATACGAGCTTCCATTCGTACTGTGATCTCATCAGACGACCCTAAAAAACCAACCCGAGGAACACCATTCAACTTGTATTACGGGTCAAAAGCCGTCATCCTAATAGAGATTAGACTACTTAACCTCCGAGTTAAAAGTTTTGATCCACATAGCAACTCTCAACTTATAAGAAAAAACCTAAACCTGCTCAAAAACGTTTGGGACACGACAATGCTACGAACGACAGCCCACCAACAATGAGTTGCTCGACATTATAATAACAAAATGAAGGCAAGGCAATTTGAGGTAGGGGACCTAACTTTAATGAACATAGTGGTTACATGCAAAATTCCCAACAAAAATAACTTGTCCCCCAAGTGGGAATGACCATTCCTAATCTCAATCATAGTTTGGAGCAATGCATGTAAACTATGCATCTAAAACAGAAAACTGTCCTCAAGGGTATGGAATGCCCTCCACTTCAAGAAATATTATCAGTAATCTCACTTTCAAGTCCGAATGAGATAGACATATTTTATATGTATACATACATACGTATATACATATATATATATATATATATATATATACACAAACACACACACACACATTCACAGACCGTCGCAAATCATTAAGAACAAGCAACTTCCAACTCATGCCTACAATACTCAAATCTGAAAATTTTGTTTGGGATCGGGAATTAATTATAGGATCCACTGATAGTTATTCTTCAATTGATGACCGGTCACTGTAGCCTTTAAATTTTCGTGGCGGTTCTCAACAAGCTGAAATTTATAAAAGATTAAGTATGCATTTTAACCATAAGCCATCAATTTGTGCGGTATCGACAGCCATTTCCTTACCGTCCAACCCAGTAGACCCAAACAAAGCATTATACGCTGTTTTCCCGTTTTCCACTTTACCCGAGAATCAAAAGCGACGAGAAGTAACCCGTACAAAATCTTCATCTTCTAACATATAAACAAGAATTTTGTTGCAAAATCTACTAGTTATCACACCCCAAAAACACAATTTTGCACAAAATCTTCAAGTCAGTAAAAAAACCTTCGGATTGAGGAAAGTAAACTGATAAATGAAAGAGAGAGAAAAAGAATTGGTTTGTCGGGAGTGTTGGCCTGTTGAGAGTGTGAATTCTAGCTTACTGCTCACAGAAAGCGAGTGGAACCTGCGTCCCAAAAGCGTGAAAACTTTGGGGGACAGTTCTCAGAGAGCCGAAAATGACTCCTGTAATCGGGAGGCCTTTGGTGGGATTTGAAAGTGAACGCTGTATGCAAAGAGAGAGAGAAGGAGAGTTTTTGCTCAAGCACTGTAAGCGTTTGTGACTTATCTCGGGAAGTCTCTTTGTTGTCTCATAAAGCGTGTTCTGTATGTTCTCTTAAAGGTAAGTTAGAGAGCGTATTTTAGAGCCTTTTTTCCAGAATGAAGACTCCAAGCATATATAGATAGTAGGAGAGCCACCTTCTCTGGTCAAGGTGGCGTAATCTTCTGGCCTGGCAATGGCGGCCTTTTCTGAGTTGGTGGGTATGACTTTTGTGATTTGATAGATCCTTTTCCTTCTGAACAGTGCAACGGATATTCAAATTATCTGCTTTCCTTTCATGCTCTTGTGACCGTTTAGACTCCATTGTTGGCGCCGAATTCATTGCTGCCTTTTTGGAAAAGACCAGCTTTTAGGAAAGCGTGTAATCATGAAATGATCGTTACTTTTCGTGTACGAGATTGCCTATCAAATTGGGCCTGACCCATATCAGGTTTACCGCCTTTTTGAGCATGCTTCTACAGTACTTCCGGTCAACGCTCGAGTTAACCGTTCCTGACGCGAGTTGGCCGCCTACTTGCGTCTCGACGATCAACGCTGGTGTTGACCCGTTTGAAGAGCATTTTGAGCCTTTCAAGATTTGGGCCTTCACCTCCTGTTAGGCCAACACTGGAATTGACCGTCCAACGGACTATTTTGGCATTCTTTGACCGTTGGGCCAGTCCAACTATGGTATACCCATCACTAGCCCCTATACCGGTGGCAAGAATTTTGACCTCCGACGTGTTCATGATGGGATGGCCCTCACTGCCCTTCGTTGCCTGAGGATCCCAAAGGACTTTATGAAAAGCGGAGAAGAAATTTGACCGGATTCGTTAACCGTCTTTGGTCAGATCGGGAGAAGAAAATTAACCGGATCTATTGACCGTCTTTGGTCAGATCCGGAGAAAAAGTTGACCAGATTCGTTGACCATCTTTGGTCAGATCCGGAGAAGAAAATTGACCGGATCCGTTGACTGTCTTTGGCTGGATCCGGAGGAGAAGATTGACCGGATTCGTTGATCGTCTTTGGTCAGATCCGGAGAAAAAAATTGACCGGATCTGTTAACCGTCTTTGGTCAGATCCGGAGAAGAAAATTGACCGGATCTGTTGACCGTCTTTGGCCAGAATCCAGGAAACTTCCTGTGAGCCCTGATTGACGCGTGGCCATTAAGCGATTTGTCAGGACAAAAGTGGATACATGTCTTCTCTTGGTTAGACCGCTATCCAGGCTATTAATGCATCAGAAGATCTGCTTTATAAGGGGCCATTAGGGAGGCAGCACGTGGCAATAATGATGGCGTGCCTTCTCGAGGCGGTTTAAGGCGTTTCATACCTTGCCGTTTTAGTTTCCCTCCTTGTTCTGAGTATTCTCTCACGCCTCCTACCTTACCTTCTTCGTCTTCAACCTTTTCTCGTTCCCAAAGAAACCATAGTTTCTCTGTTAACCATGGCCTCAACCTCCGTCGCCGACATCCCTTCTGTTCTTCGAGAGAGTGAAGTGAAAGCATTGTGTGTCGAGTTCAATATTCCCAAAGATATTGCGTGGAGGGTCCCGAGCAAGGATGACAGGGCCTTCTCTCCACCAGCGGGGCACGTGACGGTGTACGAGGCCCATCTGAGGAACGGTCTCCATCTTCCTCTTCCGGACGACTTGCAGTCAATCCTTCAAGCTCTACAAGTCCTTGTTGCCCAACTCCATGTTAACGTCGTACGGTACATTTGCACCCTTTGCATTTTCTTTCGCAAACATTCTAAGAGGTTGACAACGTCCATTGTGAAGAGACTTTGTAAAATAAATCAGGGAGGTGAGTGGATCTCCCTCGTCCCCCGTCCTGGTCTTAAGAAAAACACGGCCATCTACGACTCACTGAAGAACTGGAAGAACCGGTTCTTCTTTGTGAGCGTGGCGGAGACCTGGCCCCTTACGAAGGATTGGGGTCACGTGCCGAAGGTGTATATTGGGACGATGTCTGTGGCGGAGATGGCGTCTTTAGAGTGGTTCACCAAATTGGTCAAAGACACATTTCGGATTTTAAACGGGATTTCCTGGTCTCTAGGGTAGAGGCCAAGAAGGTGAACTGGGGACCGCCTTCCCCGATTTAGAAACTCAGACCGCAGGCGATGATGATGCGGTCGGAGGAGACCAGGGGCCTACTCATCCGCCCCCATCCAACAGATGATGATTTTATCGGCCCGTGGCCCAAAAGGATGGTGTTGGAGACGCCCTCTTCATCGTCTTTGGGGCCCGACTACATCGCCGTTAGGATTTGCAGCGACCCCTGCAGTACCACCGGAATGGAGAAATCTTTTGAGGACTGCCGAAGGCGGGGGGAGAAAGGCGTTATCTGGCGCGGCCCGCGCGCAGTGGTTTCCTCAGCGTATGACGGTGACCTTTCTGGCTTGACTGTGAGCCGCCGGAGGAGGCTGCGGGAGCCATCTGTTGGCTCTCGGTTATCACGAGACACACTTTGAGGAGCTAGTGGTTGATCTTGATCCTCCGACAGCCAGCTGCGGAGGCTGCCTTGAGGGAGCCTATTGCCGCTGCAGATGACGTTGACGAAGGGCTCCTAGATGAGATCCTAGAAGAGGCCGCTGCCAGCTCCGCTCGTGAGGGCATCACTTTCGGCCCACCGCCGCCTGAGCCAGGTTTGGAGGCCAGGCCTGAGAGGCTCACGCGAAGAGTTTAGGAGGTATAATCTTTCACGATGCCATCTGCATACTTTCTCCTTTCAGGATTTCTAACTTATTTTTTGTTTGTCTTTTGTGCAGAAGGAGAAGGTGATCGCTGCCATTGACAAGGTGATGGACTAGCGGGACCGGGTGGTCTCTGACAGGGAGGCAGAGATCGCCTGGCTAGATGCGAAGTTGGCGGCTTCAGGGGCGGAGTACCATGAGGAAACAGCTACCCTAGAGACCGTTTTGGCGGGTGTGGAAGTGGAGAACACGAATTTGAAGGCTGAGGTTGCCCGTTTGAAGGAAGAAAACGAATGAGCCAAATGGCGTATCGATCAACTTGCTAGGCAGATGGCAACCTTGGAGAATGATTTGAGTCTCCGCATCCGCCCCCACGAGGTTGAAGGTATGATGCTCGCGCGGTTGTGGGAAGGGGTCAACATCAGTCGGCGTATTGTGCGGCTGGTTGATCCCGACTTCCCTGTTGATCTCATCAATTTATCAAACCGGTCGGCACAGTGTAGAGACAGTCTTGTAGGGGAGCCCCATGACAGCCAAAGGCCCCCGCCGCCCTCGTAGCTCTTGTGGTTGTACATTTTTTTTCCAAGTTTTATGATGTACATCTTGATTCAGCAATAATAAAAGTAGACATACTTCTACCTTTGTACTTTGCGTCTTTGGCATTCTTGATGATCAACTGAGTAGAGTGAGTTACTAGTTGGCCGCCAACTTTGTTTTTGGAGCGTCGAAGTTGCCTTCCAGGCCGTTGACCATGAGTATAGCTTGGCGTCTTGCTCCAATCGACCATTGCTGGCTGATTGCGCTATCTCCTCATGAAGGAAGTCATCGCGCGTGCTGTGTTAGCCCACTAAGATTTTTTTTTCGATCGCTAACGGGCCACTTGAATGACCAAGGTTTAGGTTCGACCTCTCAGGGGCCGCCTGGATGACCAGGGTTTGGTGACGAGAGGGTGAAGACCCTCCAGACTTAGAGGCAGCCTAGGTCATTTTGAACCTGTAATGAAAAACCACATATATACACGTACATGCAGCATGCTAAGGAACCATTCATTTTACTTAGTCGAATCATGCACACAAATGCAAGTCACATGCGGTTTGCAAGGCATGTACCTAGGTCCCTACTGATAGTAGCGTTTGAGGTGGATCACGTTCCACGTCCACGGGACCAACTTTTCATCCTGGTTCCGGAGTTTGTATGCTCCATTTCGCAGAATGACGGAGACTAGGAAATGCCTTTCCCAGTTGGGGGAGAGCTTATTTCAGTCGGCCACCTTTTCGGTGGCCTCGATACTCCGTAAGACCAAATCTCCAACATCGAACTGCCTCGCTTTCACCTTCTTATTGTAGTAACGGGCGACTCAATGTGGCCAGGCTGGGGTCCGTATTGTAGCGGCCTCGCGGGCTTCCTATAGCAAATTTAGGTGTTCCCGGATCTTTTGGGAGTTAACCTGCAGGTCGAAGGATTCCACCCTTAGACTCGGAAGCCCGATTTCGACCGGGAGCACCACTTCAGTCCCATAGTAGAGGCTGAAAGATGTCTCGCACGTTGGTTCCTTCGGAGTCGTTCGGTAAGACCAAAGAAACGAGGCGAGCTCGTCTACCCAAGAGCCCCCTGCATCCTCCAGCTTGGTCTTGAGCCCGTGGAGTAGCGTCCGGTCTGTGACCTCCACCTATCTGTTTGCCTGAGGGTACGCCACTGAAGTGTAGACCAGCCTAATTCCAAGGCTAGTGCAATACTTGGTGAAGCGTTTTCTTAAGAATTAGGTTCCGTTGTCAGTCATAATGACCTCTAAAACGCCAAACCTGCTGACGATGTTCTGACGGACGAACTCGAGTACATTGTGTTCGGTGATCTTGGCTAGTGGGACGGCCTTGATCCACTTCGTGAAGTAGTCAATACCGGCTATTATGAACTTTCTCTGTCCGGTGGCAATGGAAAACGGGCCAAGGATGTCAAGCCCCCATTGTGCGAAGGGTCAAGGCGCCTGAAGGGATTTCAGTTCTACGGACGGCTGGTGACGAAGGTTGTCATGAAGTTGGTAGCTTTCGCACCTTTTTACAAACTCGAGTGCGTCCTTCTTCATCAAGGGCCAGTAGTAGCCCGGCCACATGATTTTGAACGCTAAATTCTTGCTGCCCACATGCGACCCGCAAATCCCAAGGTGCACTTCACTCAAGACATAGTCCGCCTCTTCCGGGGTTAGGCAACGGAGCTACGGAGTTGAGTAGCCGCGGCGATACAGCCGCCCATCGACTATTGTGTACCAACCGGCCGTTCTCTTTATTCGGCTGGCTTCTTCTGCTTCCTCCGATAATATTTCATCCGCTAGAAATCTCAGGAAAGGTGTCATCCAATTCTCAAATTCGGAGACTTGCATTGCCTCCTGCACATCTATGCGGGGCGCGCTTAGGATCTCCCTCATGTTCCTCGAGTATTGTTCTGGATTTTTTGCCGCCGCTGCTGCTCTTGCCAGCTGATCGGCCTTCCAGTTTTTAGTTCTGGGAACATGAGCCAAGGTCAGACTGTCGAAGTTGTAGACTGCCTCCTTTGCTCTGGCCAAGTGTTTGGCCATGTGTGGGTTATTCGCTTCGAAGTTCCCATTGACTTGGTTGACGACCCATTCGGAGTCGCTCAAGACAACCAGTCTTTTGGCTGAGCATTCTTTTGCTAATCTTAACCCAGCCAGCAGGGCTTCGTATTCGGCGACATTGATGGTTGCCAGGAAGTTAAGTTTAAGGAAATATTTCATCTCAAACCCGTCAAGGGTCGTGAGGACCACTCCTGCCCCGCTGCCCGTGTCTGTGGATAACTCGTCTACGTGGAGCATCCACTCCGGAGCCCCCAAGCACTTCTCTTTGTTCCCCGTGGGCTGTTCTTCGAAGATCGGGGTCATGGTTTTCACAATGAAATCGGCCAGAGCCTGCGCCTGTATGGCAGGCTTGGGTCTGAATTCAATCTCACACTCGTTTAACTCGATAGCCCACTTTACTTACCGCCCAGAAACGTCGGGTTTTTGGAGTATACTCTTTAGAGGTTGGTCGGTGAGGACTATGATGCGATGCGCTTGAAAGTAGGGCCTTAGTTTTCGCGCGAAAAATATCAGGGCTAAGGTTAGTTTTTCTGTGCGCGGGTAGCGCGTCTCTTGGCCGATTAACGTTTTGCTCACGTAGTAGACCGGCCGTTGGGCATCAGTGCCCTGGCTTACGAGGACAGAGCTGAGGGATATCTCTAACACTGCCAAGTAGAGGTACAGCTCCTTGCTGACCTTGGGCGATGTTAATAAAGGTGGGCTAGCCAGGTACCGCTTCAGCTCATCGAAAGCCATCTGGCAGTCCAGCGTCCATTGAAAGCCGTTTGATTTCGTTCCCCTCAGTGCCTTAAAGAACGGCTGATACTTGTCACCAGACTTTGCTAGGAAGCGGGACAAGGTCGCCAATCACCCAGTTAGTCGCTGGACCTCTTTTACGCTTCGTGAGGGAGTCATGTCCGCGAGGGCCTTGATCTTCTCCAGGTTTGCTTGAATCCCTCGTTGGGAGACGATGAAACCTAGGAATTTTCCAGAGGCCATCCTGAAGACACACTTGGCCGGATTCAGCTTCATTTGATATTCGCGGAGCACTGTGAAGGACTCCGCCAGATCATTGATGTGGTGCCCATAACTCTGCTCTTGACGAGCATGTTGTCGACATAGACTTCCATGTTGCGACCGATCTGTTTTTTGAACATTTTGTTCACCAGCCGCTGATAGGTGGCTTCTGCATTCTTTAGCCCAAAGGTCATTACTTTATAGCAATAGGTCCCCTAGTCTGTCATAAACGAGGTATGTTCTTCGTCATCCGGACTCATCCGAATCTAGTTGTAGCCTGAGTAGGCGTCCATGAAGCTCAAGAGCTCATATCCGGATGTCGAGTCCACCAACAGGTCAATTCTGGGTAAAGAAAAATTGTCTTTTCAGCAAGCTTTGTTAACGTCCGTAAAATTGACGCACATTCTCCACTTCCTGTTGCTATTCTTTACCAAGACGACGTTGGAGATCCAATCAGAGTATTAAACCTCCCTGATAAACCCGGCCTCCAACAGTTTCTTCACTTCTTCTCGGATGGCGATCAGTTTTTTCACGGAGTGGTTCCTCTGCTTCTGCCTAACAGGTTTTCGATCCGGGTCAAGGCCCAACTTGTAGACCATTATCTAGTCAGGAATCCCGGGCATGTCAACTGGAGTCCACGTGAAGATGTCGGCGTTCTGCCGCAGGAACTAGATCAGTTCTTCGCGTAGCGTGCCTGTGAGTGAGCAGCCGATTTGTACTCACCTTTTTGGATCATCTAGATTCAGTGGGACTAAGTCGGTCGCCTCACCAGATTGCGCTTGTTGCAAAGTTACCTCGTCTCGATGATCAAGTTCTCCCATTGTTTTGGCGTTGTCGTTAGGAGTGATTTGGGACATATAACATGTCCGCCCAGTGACTTGGTCACCCAACACTTTGCCCATGCCGTATGGCGTCAAAAATTTTATGTTAAGGTGCGGTATCGAAGTGACGGCCCCGAACACTGTTAGACATGGCCGGCCTAGTATTGTATTGTACACGGAGGGCAAGTCGACTACCAAGAAGGTGAGTGTACGACTTGCGGTCCTTAAGTACGTTCCTAGGGTGACTTCAAGTCTGATCGTCCATTGAACGGGCGCTGGTTCATTGTCGAGTCCATACAATGGCCCTTCAGCAGATTTTAGTTGACTCTTTTTCAAACCAAATTTAAAGAACGCATTGAGGTAAAGTAAATCACGCGAACTTTCATTGTCAATAAATACACCTTTCATTTGGTAGTCGACGCTGCCGTCGAAAACGAGTGCTGATACAACGAGGGGTCTGCATAGGGGAAACTACATGCGTTAAGTCATTGTCACTAAAACTAATGACGTTGTTAGTAGTACGCTGCTTCTTCCTCCCTGTATGCTGGTCCCTGTTGTCCGCCGAAGTCTTGACTGGCCGGGTAGTAATCATGTTAACCACTCCTACCACGACCCGGTTCTGTGGTAGTGAGGCTCCTGAGCCTTCTTCGCCCATGTTGCCAGAGCTTTGACCGAGGCCCTTGACAAACTTAGTGAGGTGGCCCCTCCTGATGAGTTCCTTAATCTCCCTTTGAAGAGTCCTACAATCCTCCGTGGAGTGCCCAGGAGATCGGTAAAAATCACAGTACTTGGTCGAATTTTCTCCTTCCGCCTTCTTAAGTGGTTTCGGCCACTTGAGGAACTTCTCCTCACGGATCTGCATGAGGACGTTTGAGCGCGTATCAGTTAAGAGCATCAGGCTGATGGGTCCGTGGTTCTTATGCTCCGGCGGTCCAGCTCTGTGGCATTTTTGGTGGGAGTAATCACCACCGTTGTGCTTCCTCTTTCCTTCTGGCGAGAAAGAAGGAGGTTGTTCAGGTCGATCTGAACGCTTTGCCTCGTTGGCCTCTTCTGCTGCCGCCTAGGCCCTGGTGATGGCCTCCGCTTCCCGAAAAGTCAGTGGATTCTTGTGCGCCAAGTGCCTAAAGAACTCCCCGTGCACAAGTGCTGAAATGAAACTGCCCAGTTTCATTTCCTCCGTGAGTCGGAGGATCCTGCTGGATTCTACCATGAAGCGATCTAGAAATCTCTGTGGATTCTCTCCATGTTTCTGCTTGATATGCGACAGATGCCACGACTATTTTTCCTCCCTACGGCTGAAGGAGTACTGAGATAAAAAGAGATCCACAAGCTCCTGGAAGCTTCGGATCGAGTCTAGAGGGAGATGATGGAATCAGATGCGGGCGTCCCCTTTTAGTGTGAGGGAGAAATAGCGACACATGGCTGCTTGTCCAACCCCTGTAGACCCAGATGGGTGCGGAAGTGGGCGAGATGGTCGACAAGATCTGCACTCCCATCGTAAGAGTCAAGGGCTAGCATCTTGAACTTCGCCGGCATAAGATGGTTCAAGATCTCTGCCGTGAAGGGAGATCTGTCGACGTTGGTGGTGCGTTTGTCGTCTTTGAAGACGCAGTTCCATATCTTCTCCAACCTTGGGTCTATTGGAGCGGCGTTAGCGAATCTCTTGGAGTTGAGATACGCTCTCAACTCCATTCTTTCTCGGGCGGGGTGTAGCGGCGGGGCCGGCTGCCTTTGGTTGATCTCGGGGCCCGGGAGACTCCCTCCTGAGCCTGGGGCCTAGACTCCTCTCGGGAGTATCTAGAGTTCCTCCGTTTCGAACTTTCATCCGGAGCTGCGCTGGTTTCTCGCTCCTCGCGCCGCTTTGGGCATGTGAGGACATGGGCGCAGAGCGGCTGTCGATCTTACAGTCCGTTGTGCCAGAACTTTCATTCTTTTGCCTCCTCTTCTGGATGCCGATGCTGGGGCCATTGTAGGAGCAACCCCCAGCTGAGCTTGCTCCTGGCGGGCATAGAGTATTTGGAGCATCCTGTCCGTATTATACATATGCTCCGCCAGGTTCTGGAAAAAGGATGTTGGGATACCACCAGCTACCCCATTGACCACGGCGCCGATGGTGTGGTCCTAGTTTGGGGAAATCACGTCTCGGGCAAGCTCGCTTGCTTGTGCCCTTGTGTTCACTATTCTGTTGATCAGAGAGAGTTTCTGGGAAACGCGGTTGGCCTTTTGTAACGTCTTCCCACAGACGGCGCTAATGATGCGTACCTAGATCCGACTTCAAACAGATTCGGATTCGTCTGGTTGGTTCGACCCGACTCCGTTCACTGAGTCTGAATCCTGCACACCACTAAAAATGAACAAGAGGTCAATACATCGGCGGAAGGTTGTCCCACCGAATACACTCCGATACTCAAGTCAATAAAAAAGCCTTTGGATCGAGGAAGATAAACTGATAAGTGCAAGAGAGAGAAAGAGAATTGGTTTGTCGGGAGTGTTAGCCCGTTGAGAGTGTGAATTCCAGCTTACTGCTCACAGAGACTGAGTAAACCTGTGTCCCGAAAGCGTGAAAGTTTTGGGGGACAGTTCTCAGAGAGTCAAAAAGGACTCCTGTAATTGGGAGGCCTTTGGTGGGATTTGAAAGTGAACGCTGTGTGCAGAGAGAGAGAAGCAGAGTCTTTGCTCAAGCACTATAAGCGTTCGTGACTTGTTTCAGGAAATCTATTTGTTGTCACAGAAAGCGTGTTCTATATGTTCTCTTAAAGGTGAGTTAAAGAGCGTATTTTAGAGCCTTTTTTTTTAAAATAAAGACTCCAAGCTTATATAGATAGTAAGAGAGCCACCTTCTCTAGTCAAGGTGGCGTGATCTTCTGACCTGGCAATGGCGGCCTTCTCTAAGTTGGTGGGCATGACTGGCGTGATTTGATGGATCATTTTCTTTCTGAACAGTGCAATGAATATTCAAATCATCTACTTTCCTTTCATGTTCTTGTGACCTTTTAGACTCCGTTGTTGGCGCCGAATTCCTTGCTGCCTTTTTGGAGAAACCAGCTTTTAGAAAAGCATGTAATCATGAAAGGATCGTTGCTTTTTTATGTACAAGATTGCCTGTCAAATTGGGCCTGACCCGTATCAGATTTACTACCTTTTTGGGCCTGCTAATACAGTACTTCCGGTTAACGCTCAGGTTGATTATTCTATACACGAGTTGGCCGCCTGCTTGCGTCTCGACGGTCAACGTTAGCGTTGACCGTTTGAAAGGCGTTTTGGGCGCTTTTCGGGATTTAATTATCAGCCTCTGTTTGAAAGCCAACACCGAAATCGACAAATCGATCACGTTATTTTGCTTTTCTTTAACCGTTAAGCCAAATTTCAACTATGATATACCCATCAAACATATTGTATTTGTATAGGAATTTTTGTTCTACTATATTTATTCTACAACATGATATTTTTTTTAAGCTTCCCCCATTATTTTTCATTTACTTTCATTGTTCTCTGAATTAAAAAATAATTGCTTTTGAAAAATAAAAGAATAAAATATAAATTTAAATATTTACATTTCATCGTTTTTCTTACTATATTTTTACAATCAAATAAATAAAATTCATTTTATTTTCATTTTAACTCCCTGAATTTCTTCTACTTCGCTCGAAACAAACGCACGTCTCCCGTCTCTCCCATGTCCCTTCAACATTGAATTCTCCCAAGCAGTGTGTACATCGCCGGAATCCTTACCTCCTCCGCTCTGGTGCTCATTTCCGGCAATTTTGAAAAAAAAAAAAAAACCCTTCAATTGCAGATACTTAGCTATGTTTTCTATCAAAATCCTGCGGTTTCATCATTCCTTCGACAGTTTTAATCTTCACAACTCTTTTCAAGTACTCATCAATTCTAGGCATGTACTACCTTCTATAACGAATTTAAAATCATCCATAATTTCTTCTTCAGTATCTCAGAGATTCATCTATTTTTCAACCCTACTCAATCGGCAGACGAATGCCGAACGAAATAATTCCAACCCGAACGAGAATTTGAAGCATAAAAGTAAGAGGGCATTGGATATTTTATTCAAGGAAGCAGTTGGGTTAATGCCCAAAAGCGAAGACAGTAAGAGCGAAAGCGAAGGCGAGAGTGGAGAATTGAGGGAGAGGTTGAGGGAGTTAGAGATAGAATTGAGGGAATTGAAGGGACAGTCAAGCATGAGAGATAGAAACAGGAAGGGAAAATCAGGGGAAAGAGAGCACAAGAAGAAGGAAAGGGAAGTAAAAGATAATGCGTCTCAGCCTAAAAGCTTGTATTCATTGTTTACCAATAAATGTTCCAAGGAAGATAAGTCTTTCACAGAGAGAGAAGAAATGGTTGTGAAAGAGTATTCCTCAGAAATGGAAGAGTTTCTCAGGCATTTGTACGATGAAGGTTATTTTAGAGATGCTAATTTTCTTCCCAGTAATAAGTTTGACATCAGTAGTTTTGAGAATGGCTATGCCTGCAATTTTCTGAAGTTCGCGGCTGAGATGTTTGGCAAGGATAAGCAAGAAATTGCCAAGTAAGATTATTTTGCTTTATGGTATTCTTTCGTTGGGTGAATTTGATTGATTCATTTGTATTGTATTATGCTTTCTCTCGTTAGTAATTTGTTGATTGTGTTTAACCTTTTAATGATTAAAAGAAAAAAAAAACTTTTAATGCTTATTGTACTTCACTGTAAATTTGATCTGATGTTGGAGGTTTGATGGTATCTATTAAGTAGTGTTGGGGGGGCAGGGGGGGAATGAATTTTGGTGTAGGTGAGCTTCAGTCCAAAGGTTTGATTTGTGATTGGAATATACCTATGAAAGTGAAAGGAGAATTTTATAAAATGACTGTTTGACTGTTAGACCTGCTATATTTTATAGATCATCATATTATGCAATCAAGCAATAACATGCACGAAAAAATTAGTGTCATAGAGATGAGAATGTCAAGATGGATGAGTGTAATTTTACTAAAAGATAAGATAAAAAAGAATGATATTCGTAAATAGGGATTTTGGTCTCATAAATGAAATAGCCAAACACAATAAATTGAACAAAAAGCTGCAAATTTGGCCTATTTCTTACGTGTACCAATTGATCTGGAAGAATCATAGATGTCCTTTAAAAGATTAATAAAAATGAACCCACCTGCTTTCATAGGAGAACCAGAATACATAGTTCTTTTATGGATGGCTAAGCTATTCTATAGGAAATACTTCCTGCACTCTGTAAGAGTAACAGGATATTAAATTTATTTGATTTACACATGGAAACAAGAAAATACCAAATTGTGTAGCCAAAATTATGGAGTTATCCACTGTTGCTCCTATATTTACTCAATAATTACTCCAAGAAGGCAAGGAAGTTTGAGAGAAGAATGCGGCTCGACAATATTAATCGGGGTGGTGTTTTCTTTGTAGTTGCTAGTCTCCCCCAGATTTTTGGCATGCTGAATTCCATTATTTATGAAGGGTTGTCATTGAGTATTGCTACTTGGGTGGTGATACCTGATACTTATATGCATGGGGATATGACCACTATCCTATTTCTTGTCTTCTTAGGATTGGACATAACATGGGCGCTTCCTCATCATCTTGGGTATATTTTTATCTTTCGTTTTAGTTTTTCTACTTGGGGAATTTTGTCATGCCGGATTTTGGTTTTCATGCACAGCTTTGGAGGTTGTATCTATTGTAAATTTAGCAACACTCCTTGGCAAAAAGCACTAACTCTTCTCTCAGGCTAGCATAACACTTGACTGCACTGTTCGACACTGTCAGGTTTTATTAATTTATTTTGTGTTTAACATTATCTAACATGTTAAATTATATTGTAGTTTTCAAAAAAAAAAAAAAAAGGATATTTAATATAAATTAAAAAAATTGGAGTTATTTGGAAATTTAGAAATAAACAAAGATCAAAGCCCCTTTACCTTTTTTTTCTACTACATAAGGTATGTTATAGTACAACTCCTTTATATTAGCTCACTAGTGTATCTGTGGAGTTTTTTGAATGATAAAATAAGAATATATATTTTTTATTGATAAGTTAGTATAAATAATGTTGTTGATCAATTATATTTGCATATCTATAAATAAAATATGAGTTTTAGTTAACCTGTCCCCAACGTATTGTGTCCTTATTTTTTAGGAAAAAAGTATGTTCGTATTCTATGTCGATGTCCATACTTCTTAGTTCCTTGCTTAGCCGTGCAGAGTTTCTCATAATGTCTCTAATAAGGGAATTAGCCAAATCGTTGTTTCTTTTGTCTTCTGACCTCATCTTGGCTGCAATAAGCTTGTATATTATATTCCATGGTCTGAAATCGTTTTCAATATCCATGTGTTTGATGCAAAAAATAAAAATAAAAATAAGATGAAGAAGATATACTATATTAGCTTTAGGTGATGCAGTGACATAAAAGATTACTATGTTAACTTAGTGGTCATTCGTTTATTGATCAATTTGGTAAGACTTAAAAGGATTTATGCTTTACTTCCTTTTGATTTTTGGTAACGAAGAATCTCCACCCCTATTTCATAGAATTATGCCAAACTCTGAGTACATGACCCCATATCAAAGATCATGCACCATGTAAGCTCAGAACCATAACAACATGAATCAAACGTGTAAATGTACATCAACTATAATTGCTTCATTTTGTTTAGGTTACTGCAGAACTGTAGGAACAGAGGATATCTGATGCTAGAACATCAAAATTCAAATGTCTTGTCTTTTTTGGTAGGTTTGAACCATTAGTCTTTTATTTAGTATCTTATCTTTGTAAAGAACTGTAATGGCCTGTTTGGTCAGATTAAATTGGAATAAATTTTGCTATAATATTTATTCTCACCTTATTCCTACTACCTAGTTTGGTTTGCACTTTGATGAAGGGAATAATTACCTTTTGAGTGTATTTATTTGATCAGAATGACAAATGCGGATTCATATAGCTAATCCCACTTTGTGAGACTTAGGCTTTGTTATTATTGGGAAAAAGTTGAGAATAGAAGTGGAAAAATATAAGTTGAGAATGAAATTAGGAAATACTAGAAAGTTAGAGGATATATTTGGTGTTTTTTTTCCCCATTATGTATAAGGACATTGGCTTGATCTTGTGGACATTGTCCTTGGGTTACACGTGTGCCACTCACTTCATTAAGCCAGCTGTAATTCAGCAGCAGTTGTTATTGATCCTTTTGAAGTATTACTTTTTAGGTGATGGAGATTCCCTCTCGTGCATGATCTCATCTGTAAAGAGCATGCATCAAAGTGAGCTTAGACACGCTGTAATAAGAATCGAACTCATGACCGCAGACCTAATTGCACTACCTTATGCCTCCCTTACCAACTATACTGACCCATCCTTTTATAGTATCACATTGTTGAATCTTATATCCATGAGGTATTCAAGGTAGGGGTGTTCATTGTTTGGCAGGGTTCGTTGATTCGGGTTAACAAACCATGAACCATTTTTTTTATTCAAACTTTTAAAACCAACGACAATTTGAACCTTACTCAAGCTGGTTTGAGTGGTTAATTGGATATGGTGTATTAGTTTTTCAAAATCATAATATCACCATTCAAATTGTAAAAATATAATAATATAAAAGCTGTAATTTCAAAAATCCACATAATATTTAAATGGTATTATAGAAGAAATAAATAGATGTATATTTGATGCTAGGTCGGGATAACTATTAAATTAAAAATGGTAACCCAAAACCCAAAAAGATAATCTAGTCAAACCAAAACTGAACCAACTTTGGGTTATCTTGTATTTGGTTCGGTTTTAACAGTTTCGATTTGGATTATCAGTTTAGTGGCGTTTTGGGACACCCCTAGTGGAAGGTGTTCCCTCTTCAATTAGTCATTATATATTGTTACATATGTACCTAGTATCATCAATTCGTCATATATAAATAAAACTAATCTTGTTTAAGATTCAAATATGTTAGAGAACATTTATGCATAACGATCCTTTTTTGGTTACTTTGCTGACAAATGGAAAAGAAACAAAATAACAGGGGTTATTCCCGGGGTTCAGTGTCCCCTCAAAGATGGAATGCCATAGGAGTCACTCAAAATCAGTTCACCAATTTCCACCGGCAAGTTGTGTTGTGAGTAGTAATGATATTAAGACAAAATTCAAGCACGTAGGGAATAACAAATTTGCATAATTCACTCTTGGGATGAGTGTTATGTCCACGAGCACTAGATGAAGACGATCTCATTATAATCAAAAGAATACATGTGATGAAAGTAATCCGATTATAATCTTTTTACCAAGAACTGTTTGTTTTAGTGAATACTTGAACCTCCCAAATTTGGAAAACACTCAAATTGTGCACTCGGCTGAAGAGTACTGCTGTTCTATTTGGTGCACTCAACTGATGTGTATTTTTCAGTACAATGATTCTCTTGCACAATTCTCTCTAAATGGATACAAATGCTATATAATTAGTTAATATTTGATATAAATGTGCAGTTTCTAAGTGTGTTAACCATGATGCATGGTTAAAAACTTTTGTCGAAAATCCATTGTCAATACTATGGTCTTCTCTATCGCACTGTCATTGTATTGCATTATTCCAAGGATCATCAATGGCAGTACAACATCCCCAGCTTGAGCATTAACCGAATTCATCCTTGAAGTACCACCTGAATGCACCTCCATTGTTAGGAGTTATTGAGGAGTTTTGGTATGAGAAGTTTTTGACCCTTTTTATCAACTTCTATTCTTGATTCCACCTTTGCAATTTCATCAGCCACCATATTAAACTCTTGATGTGTCTTTTAGACTCTTTAAAGTTTGGCATTGCCAATCTCTTGAGACATACCGTTTGCATTTGGCAAAATCAAACTCTGGCGGGGGTTGTATTATGCAATAGGAATTGTTAGGCTTCACACCACCAACAAAGAATCCGATTCAAAGATGACATGTTTAAGGCTCTTTACCACCCAATGTATTGCTCTCAATTCTGCTTTTGGAATATCGGCTTTGCTAGGGAACTTATGAAATCCAAAAAGCCATTCGCCCTTCTCATTCCTGCCAACCCCGCCAAAACCCGCTTTATTATCAAAGCTGAGACAAGCATCTGTGTTAATTTAGCTCCACTCTGTCTCGAAGAGTAACTAGCACCAATTCGGTACCTCAACAGTACTTGAGCTTGAAAGGGGTTCAAGAAGCCATTCAATTACAAGTTGTTAGAAAGAATCGAATATTTATTTATCAAAGCTTTCAATCATATGACCCGTTGGTCCTATGCAATCTATTTAGTAGTAAAGCCAAGGAAATCACTCTCTTGGCCCTGCAATACTCATCTGTTTGTTGCCCCTTTTATACTCTCTTGTTTCTTGAGGTCCGTAGGGACCAACAGACAAGCAATGAAAGTGCGTGTTGCCATGTCCATGCCCTTGTAATCACTGCATCACTGATCTTATAATGTCCTGAGTTGTTATCTCACACCACCCAATCCTCAAAATCAGTGTGAGGGATGGTCTGTAAACCTTTTAGAAGTAAAAAAAAACTCTATCAGTAATCATTTCCCCTTCTTTATCTCGTCTTCAGAAACCATCACTAAGGATGTAGTTAGCCATACCAGATCAGATTCCCTTTCTGGTATATTGGTCTGAGTTTCGAGAATCAGTTGCTTCTCTTCCAGCCACCCATCAGTTGCTTCTCTCCCAGCCACTCGTCCTTCAAAAAAATGATAATTTAACCATTACCGATGAATCATTTGGATCCCTTCCTAATCATCTCTCTTCTTAAGTAGACTTCTCCATTTACTAGAGGACCTAGACTGAAGCCTGGAAGAGGTTGAAGTTTGGAGGTATTTTGCTCTAAAAACTTGTCCTAAAGCTTTTCAGATTGCTATGTTGTCTATGGTGCTCGTTCATCCCACCAAGTGTGTTTTCTTTTCTCCCCATAGAAACTCCTTTTGATGCGGTCAAGAAGCTTGAGGCTCCTGCATGGAGTACATGAGTTTGCATTGAATACATCGAAATTGCTTGGGTAACCATTTGTATCAACAGCCCTCTTCCAATTGAGGCTTGTTTTCTGTTTGCTTTTGCAAAGGGGTAAAGATCATCAGGATAAATAAAACACGTGAGAGATTGTGGGGCTTTTGTTACGTACCTTAGTCGGTTTCCAGCTGTCCTCAGCCACAGTAATGTTAATTATGTGTGGTAGTCTCTCCATGTACAAAACACGAATAGTTGGGGAGATAAGTATAGATAAAAATATTAGTACCGGTTGTATCGGACAATATGTATTAGTACAAATATATTAGATGAAAAATTAGATTTTTGAAAAGCATAAGCTGATAGAGATCATATTACTGATATATTGGCCAAATATTAACCAATATTTTGAATATCAGATGTATTGTAATATATTGGTGATATGAAAACACGACACAATATTATTACAGTATTAGAAAATATTAAATTGGAAGCCCCGATATCTATACATATCAACCTATATATATGTATTAATGGCGATAAGAGGTCCTGTTGACTTACTCTCTGCCTGATATTGAAGAATTGAGTCATTTCCTGATTGGCAATAGCAAACCTTTTCGTAAGCTCGAGTGAGGTCAATCTTCTAAGCTAGTCTGACTTTTCCATCTTTGGCTTTGCTAATTGAGTGAATCTTCTCGAGTGATCAAGATATTATTGTGTGTGGTCCTGCACGGGAGAAAGCTAGCTTGCCCGAGGCTGATGACTATGCCGAGGAAAGGCCTCAAACCTCTAGACAATCACCTTAGTGATTATCTTATTTATGACATTACATGAAGATATGGGTAAAAAATGATTAAGAGTCTCTTTGGTTTTAAAAAAATTTAAAGAAGAGAAAGTAATTAGAAAAAAATTAAAATAAAAGAAAAAAAAAAAGCATTTTTTTTTTTTTTTTTTGAATGTTGATGGAAAATCACATGAAATAGAAAATAAATTTATAATAAATGTATTTTATATTAGTTTGATTGTCTAGAAAAAATAAAGAGAAAAATATTACGTATAACAAATTCCTTTTATATTTTCCCTTACATTTATTAATTATAATTTCCCATGAAACTAAATATAATAAATATTTTCCTTTAATATTTTCCATTTCCCCTAAACTGTCTCTTGAACCAAACAGACTGTAAAGGATTCTGGGTTGAATTTGGAGATAAAGGCAATGAGTGTGTTGTTGATATTGTCGGGAAGAGTGTTGTCCCGTAGTGCGACCTTGAGCATTTTGTGAAGATCATCCATAACCATGTCCCACGAGTATTTGAAGAACATCCCCTAGGACCATCAAGTCTAGCTGCTTTAAAGACTCTATAGAATCTAGTGCTTTCTTTGTTTCTTTCATTGCAGGGTGAGCACATCTAGCTCCGTAGATGAAATTATTGGCCGATATGTATGTCTCAATTCCATTATAATTTCATGATATATTATTATATTGATAATATATTCAAAATATCTATCTATAAACTCAATATTTAACTGATATATCGATGATACTGCTCTACTGCTTATGGTTTTTAGAAAAAAATTTTCTTTAAATATATCCATTGTCATATATATTACTTGATATGTCCAACACTGATAAGACTGTGACTGATATCAATACCGATATTTTTATCTATGATCACTAATGATCAACTATCATATCCTATTCTCTTGATGATTCGGGGCTCTGGGATTGCTGTAATGCCTGGTCTGATGCTTCAAGTAATGCCCCACCTTTCCCGGCCACACCCGATATAGTTGTAGGAGATGATGTGCATTAAGACAGGTTGATGATACTCCCATATCTTCCTCTATTCCCTCAAAGTGAGGTTCCTGGTTTCAAAAATCCATTACATCCAGCAGCCTGCCATCCCCCACTATCCTTTTGAGTTGGAGGATCGTAGAGTGGGTTGGCAGTGAGCTGCAGTTCCAGCTCAGATGAGATGGTTCCGTGTTCGGGTTCGATCTGGGTCTTCATCTGTGTCCGGGTTGGGTGGCTGATAAGTGCAACCTGTAGGCTAGTTGAGCTTTTTATATTTTTGTTGGCTATACCTGTTTTCACTGATGTGATGTTTGATCAGGCTATTTCGATTGGCTTTTGTGTTATGTTTACTGTTGGAATGGTCTCTTTTCTTCAAGGTTCTTGAGATTTAAAATTTTAAGCTTAATTCTAATTCTGTTGGGATTTGAATTAGGTAGAATTCAAATTTTATTATTTAGATTGTATAAATAATTAAATTATGAAAGAAAAAATAAAGTTAAGTCATGATAATTTATTAATTCGTACATAAAAATAAAACAAATATGTAACATAATATAAATTCTAAAGTTTTTAGTATAATTTTAAAAAATCTTATTTTTTGGATATAGATAATATTTGATAGATACATATTATTTTGAGATATTTCTAAACAACTCACTATTAGAATATTAGCTTCTAAGTTTTCTAAATATACTAAAAATAAAATTATGGTCGCACCACCTCTTATCGACCAGACAACCAAAAATATTTTATTAAATGGATCTTGTATTCTTTTATTTTATAATACCTAATTGATAGACAATTCTTAACCTTAAAATTATAATTATTTATCCGAGCCCTAAAAATTACAAACAATTGTCCTACACTATTTTTTAATTATAAGGAATTAGAATTTTTTAGACAAACACCAAACAACAGAATTGAAATTAGACCAGAAATTTCGATTTTAATTCTGAATTTCAAGACCCAATTATGTGAACCTAAATGAGGCCTTGAGTTGAGGCTATAAATCGGGTTTCTTCCAGCGTGTGGTGAGTATGCCGCTTCAGCTATTGAGAGGGTCTCCGATCATTCTCCCTAGGTGGAAGGTAATTCGAGATTTGGATATCTTGATACTTCCAAGTTGAACCCTCGGCCTCTTCCCGAGTGTTTCAGATGGTGGCCTTGGTGTCAACAATAGATTATGGGTGATGCACAAGGGTGGCTAATCTAGGTCCCTGAGATGGTCTCCCGGTGCCTGCAAATTCCTCTATATAAGAATTGTCTTATATAATATATGAAATATATTTAATAATTTATTAAAATGATTAAAAATTACTAAAACGTACGGTTTTATTTTATATATATATATATATATATATATATATATTGGCAAAAGTTTTTCCTTAATAGGCATGGTTTTTATTGGAAAGAATGGTATTTTTGTAATTAATAAATTAGTTAATTTCCTATGCTTTAAATGATAAAGTTAGTCGCTATAATGTGCATGGTTTTTTAGTTCATCTCCTTTCTCTTTGTAAGCAAAAATGCATTATCTATTAAATAAAAATATCGACAAATATATATCGGTATCAGTCCCTTAATACCGATTTTTTTCGATACTGTAACAATATCACTATATGTTTTCGTATGTACAATATGTCAATTAATACGACCCTGTTAGTTTACGATTTTTAGAAATTTGTTTCTTCCAATTATTTGATACTAATATATATTGTCTTATTATATATTAATATCGATATGACTACAACCAATATTGATATTGTCATCCATTCCATGAGCAAATTTCTAGTATGCCTGCATGGATTGCTGTTCAATCACGAATTGGCCAAGAAGTGGTTTGCTCAAGTGAAATTCAATTGAAATCTTGGCAATATGCCCACGATCAACCATGGTAGTATTCGTATCAATCCAAATAGGCACTAATGCATCGGAAGACCAGGAAATTTGGAGGGCTTTATGATCGTGGGAAGAATTCCATTTCTGATATTTAGGATTAGAAATTAGGTTGATGAATGGTAGAAATTGTATTAAGCGATATAAATAACTATTCAATTTCCATCATTCATTCAATCAATTTTTAATCTTAACCATTGAGTGGACATGAGAGTCTCCCATAACAATACTCGAAAATCTGACCCACACCACCGCTTTTGTTGACTTTCGTGTTAGATCGACAGGAAGTTCGAAGTCTATAGGCTACCCCTCAGATAGTGTTGGAATATTATCGGGGCATTATGATCTTCAATTAATGGGATGATCCGCTGCTTATCAATATGATTAGTAACTGCAAATTAATGACCTTTATACCGTGAATTGGAAATATGAACAATGAACTCCTGTTTATTACTTGGTTTGTTGATTCTGCCTTTGTTTCTTTGTTCCTGTCTTCGGTTTCACAGATGGCTGTCTGGCAGCGATTTGAAGACAGTTGCTCTGTTTGGTTGCCCTTCGCTTGCTCGGAGAAATGTCTTTGCTGCTAAGCGACTGCGGACATTTTTCCACATATCCGAAAACACGGTGAGCATATTGCTTGAAACTTTCTTTTCTCACGGTACATGGGAACCTTGTGCTGAGAAAGACGGATACTCTTATGAGGCTAGAGTGTTGACACTCTCCCGACATGACCCAACACGTTTCAAAATTTTTTAAAGAAATTTAACACGTTCAGACACATATGAATACGATTAAGACAGGGTTGGACACATATTTTTTACATTTTGGCAATTATAAAGTACAAAATAGTAAAATTAAATAGTAAATATTGTAAGTATATAAAAATTGCTATATTAACTATTGTCTTAATATATTAAGTTATATCATTATTATTATTCTATTACAATAGCTTTTTAAAGATACTATAGAATAATGTATTTATATTGATCCAATTACATAATTTTCTATGAAATTTGTTTGGGTGAAGAAATATGAAATATACATGTTTATTGCTAATTTAGTATAAATTACTACCAATTTAGAAAATAATAAACTGTGTTTTATTGACGTCTTCTCAATATACGGTATCTTTTTTTAAAAAAAACTAGCGTGTCAGTGTCTTTCTAAGTCTCTATGTCTATGTCCATACTTCTTAAGTCTTGTGTTCTCGACCGTTCCTGTAATGAAATCTACTTGTTCTTCTTTTGATTTCACGCATGTTGGATTTCAGGTTTGTGGTAAATGCAACTTAGCGGACTCATGCAAGTTCAAGAACCAAAGTGTGTGGAAGGGCGATACCGGTAGCCTAAACTTGTCGTCGATAATGAGGCTTCTTATCATCTATGCTACTGAGGCGGTTTCGCCTCCGTTAGTACTGTCCGATGATGTGAAGGCCTGCATAGGCCGATTGATAAAAGATGCAATAAAATTGAGTAAAACCGTTCGATGAGATCTCGAGGAGGAAATCCCAAGGTTCTCTTAGTTGCGCATTTCTTGATTATCATTTAAAGTGTTTGGTATGTTTTTTTAATGTATAGAAGTAAATAAATATGTATTAAAATTGAGTAATTTTAAAAGTATGTCGTGTTTAATTAGCAGGGAGGAAAATTATAGATATAAAAACTATAAAAACCGTGAAAATTTCTAATTATGTTTTGTCTAATTAGGATTTTGTTATTCGTCATTTAAAACTCAAAATGTCAAATTTCATGGATCAACCTGGCTTAGGATATGAATAAGCACGGTTAAGTTGGTTTGATATAGTTTATTGGTCATAAATTTTTATCTAAATTTAATTTATATTCGATTTGAATTTTATTTTAATCAGATCTAAATTTAGTCCGTAGTTAGACAAATTGAATTGTTTATATGTTAAATAATGTAAGAGTTTTATATATTGAACTGTTTTATCGGTATTCAATTGAATTGTTTATTTAAAATATGTTGTGTAGATCGTGTTTGGCCAGAGCATGGACAAATATCAAATCATTTGAGTCTTTGTATTCCCCAACAAACTGTTACAATAAAAGAATTAGTTGAGAATAAAGTTCAAAATTAAAAATATATATAATTTATTTTACATAAATTTATTAATATAAATAAATAATCATATTATTAAATACATCTTATAAATAATAAAATAATAGTCACTCTGATGTTAGCTTATATATTGGGAAATTTTTTTTTAAGAAAGAAAAATGTAGTCTTTTTTTACAGGCAGATGCTATTTTTTCTATTGTTTCAGGGTGTGATTTTTTTTTATTTATTGGAAAAAAAAATTTAAAAAGTCATGGGTTCCGACACTCATGGTTTAGAAAGAAATGCCCAAAAAGTTGAGTTTACAAACCAAGGGGTTTACGATGATGATTTGGCCTAAGAGATCCAATGACAGTCCTTCACGTCCCAAGATGCCCAAGAAGCCTAACTTAGCCTAAGGGGTTATGTTGGCTTTAGAAACCCGAGGACATGGGCCAACGTCCCAAAAAGTTCAAATGGCTAAAATGGTCCGAGAGACCAACTTAACCCAAGAGGCTCGTTGACACTATAAGAGACCTATGTCTCTTATAAAATCCCGAGAACATGAAACCAAAAACACAACACTGAAATCCCAAGGGTCTTTAGCAGGTCAAACTCCCAATTAACGTCCGAGAACCTAACTCTATGAGGCCCAAGAAGGCTTTTTAGGTACGAGGATTATCTTCTCATTTCTGAATCGTCAAATCAAAGGAAAAGGGGCCAAGGCAACCGAGTACGCCAGCTCAAACGTCTCACTATTACCAAAGAGCACGCATTTCTGCAACACGCTACCTCCACAGTAAATCATAACGCTCAAAGCACGCTCAATCATTACGGGACTGACGTCACCTAACATACCAAATCAGTAGAGTGGATGGCTGGCCTCATAGCACACGCCAAATCAGTAGAGTTGGTGGTTGGCTTTTCCAACATACGCCAACACCACGTGTCCCCATTTCAAGGGTATGTCCTCGCCCTATAAATACCTCATCTAAACGATTGAGAAAAGGATTGAACCGCTGGCATTCTACATACACACTGCGAGCAACGTATAAGAGAAAGAAAGAAAAAGAAAAGAGGTGCAAGAGAGAAAGCTAGAAAAGAGAACAGGAATAAGATGTCCACGTGTTGCAATCCTGTGTGACTATAAAATTGCCGCTGTGATTATTTGTAACCCGATCTAAGTGTAGTGGAATCGTTTCGGACCCAGCGTCCCATCACCGTGGTTTTTTCCCTTTCATTAAAGGATGAGTTTTTTACGTAAAATCCTCGTGCATTGTACCCTCCTCCCTTTTTTCTTCCTATCACGTCGTTCTCATTGAGCTTAACGATCACTACTGTGTTGCACGATTCCGTTCGTCCGAGCATACCGAAAGAGACCAAAGTACGAACTCGGACTCTCGTCGTACAGCGGTCAAAACTCAAGGATGTAACATTGGCGCCGTCTGTGGGAAGCGGCTAAAAGTCTGTTTTTCACATCTTCACAAGACGTTCAGAAACACTCTGACGACCCCAACCCCGAAGTCCAATATGGTGAACACAAGGGCACAGGCAAGTGCGTCAGTTAGAGATGTGGCCTCACACGACGACGACCCCAACCCCTGTGTTGGGGTAGAAAACCACCCTGATCCAGTCGTCAGAGCCTTGGCAGCCAAGACAGAAGGTATATCCAAGGCCTTCAAAACACTCTGTTCCAAGATGGACGAGCGGGAGAAAGAAGCTCCTTCCAGAGCCTCCCAGGCCTGGGACGTCCCGAAGCGGGGGCATGGGAAAGATCGCCGAGACATGCGTCACGGCGAGCACGAAAACCCAAGGACCCAAGTCGCTTCCAGCAACAACGCCCTTGGTGGACCAGAAGGCTGTCTGAGGCCTCGGATCCGAGAAGAGAGCTCGGAGAGGCGTAACTCCGGAACCCTCCGAAGTCGCCACGAGCGTAGCGCTCGAGAGGCAGTTCCGCGGGATGGTCCCCCCAAGGGACCAGGGTAGCCGAGCGGCGTGCAGACCGTGAACCTTACGAGTTGAGACATTATCTCAACGAAAAGGTCACCGCCCCACTCCGAGTGGAGGAAAGATTGGAAAAAGGGTGGAACCGTGTCTTAGGTGAAAGCAGCGGGGGAGGGACTAATGCGCTCCAATCCCCGTTCACAACAGAAATCAGGACGAGGATGCTCCCTGCGAAGTTTAAGATGCCAAACCTGGAGGTCTATGACGAGAGCGCTAACCCGATTGACCATCTCAACCACTTTCGGGAACACTTAAGTCTGCAGGGTTTGGACGAGACAACCATCTGCCAATGCTTTCCCCTGACGTTAAAGGAGGACGCGAGGATGTGGTTCTATGGGATGCCAGCGGACTCTATTTGTACTTTCAGCAACTTGGCAACAGCTTTTTTCTCGTAGTTTGCCTCCAGCCGGAGGGTGGAGAAGCAGCCCTGACACCTTACCCGGGTGAAGCAAGGCGCCAGGGAGAGCTCAAGGGGATTCCTGGCCCGATTCATAGCTGAGGCCAGGTAAATCCCTAAATTGATGGACGAAATAAAGTTGAAAGCTTTCCTGTCTGCCTTGGAGGGAGGTGTATTTTTCAAGCACCTCATCCATAATGGTCCTTAGACTTTTGCGGAGGCCGAGACTATGGCCAGAGCATATATTGCAGTTGAAGAGGCCAACGACGCCAAACGGCCAAAAATGGACGAGCACCCCCATCCATAGGCGGTGGAGGGAAAGAGGAAGGCCGGGGACCATCAGTGTCCTTAGACAACAAAGAAGCAACACAAGTTTGAGCAGAACATCCGAAGAGAGTCGAGGCCTGCGCACTTCACGCCATTGAACGACACCTGCACCAACGTACTGATGCAAATCTAAGACGAAAAATTCTTGAAGTGGCCCAAGCCGCTGAAGAACCCAGGAAGTGGCAACCATACGAAATACTGTAACTACCACCGCTCCGGGGGCCACAACACGGAGGATTGTAGGACTCTACAGAAGGAAATATATGAGCTAATCAGGAGGGGCCACCTCAATCGGTGCTTGCAAAGACCCGGACAAGCTTCCGAAATAGCGGACGACGTTAAAGTTGAGCCCCCTAGAAACAGAGTGGCTGCGGGAGTCGTAAACATGATATTAACCCGGCCGGTCAGAGGAAACGGGCAGGACCTCATTGCTGCTAAGAAGCCGAGGATTGGACCTGGAGACAAAGACGAAGTTATCTGTTTTAGTAATAAAAACATGGCCCATGTAACTTCCCCCCCACTCAGATCCTTTAGTTGTAACCACACTCGTTTCAAACGGAGTAAATGACTACTGAATGAAACGAATTTTTATTGATAATGGAAGCCCTAGGAACTTGCTCTACCTGGATGCCTATTTCAAGTTGGGACTCAAGAAAAGTCAAATGAGAACACCAGAAGGGCCACTCTATGGGCTGAACAATTAACTAGTACCTATTCAGGGTATCGTCCAGTTAGAAGTAACCCTAGGGACGTATCCGAGGACGACGTCCAAGGTTCTCACCTTTCTGATCATGGACCTTCCATCGATATACAATGCAATACTCGGACGCTCTTGCTTGGCCGCCTTTGGTGTAGTAACTTCCATCCGGCACTTGAAAATAAAGTTTCCAACCCCGTATGGCGTAGGGGACATCCTCGGGGACCAGTCCACGGGATGGATTTGCTATTTATCACAAACCACGCAAACGGCCCTTCCACAACCAATGGAGGATCTCGACCTGAGGGATAAAACCACACTGCAACAGGCACAGCATGGGGAGCCAACCGTTCAAGTATCGTTGGATCCTAGGGATCCGGAGAAGTATGTTCACATAGGAAGCTCGCTGCAGGAATCTGTCCGAGACCAACTCATCAGCTTCCTGCGGGAGAACTTGGACGTGTTCACCTGGTCGCCCAGTGACATGCTAGGAATCTCTGCCAAGATTATGGTCCACAAATTGGGCATTGATCATCATCATAAGCCCGTCAGGTAAAAACGCATGAATTACTCCACGGAGAAGCTAGTGGCCATACGCGAGGAGGTCAAGAAGCTCCTAGATGCCGGGTTCATCCAAGAAATGCAATACCCGGACTGGTTGGCCAATGTGGTCATAGTGAAAAAGAGCAGCGAAAAATGGAGGATGTGCGTAGACTTTACCAACCTAAATAAAGCGTGCCCCAAGGACAGCTTCCCACTGCCCAAAATTGACCAGCTCGTAGATTTGATGTCCGGCCATGAACTCTTAAGCTTCATGGACGCGTACTCGGGTTACAATCAGATTAAAATGAGTCCAGAGGAAAAGGAGCACACGTCGTTCATGACGGACCAAGGGACGTACTGTTACAAAGTAATGCCCTTTGGTCTCAAGAATGCAGGCGCGACTTACTAGCGACTCGTAAATAAAATGTTCCAGGACCAGATAGGCAGGAACGTGGAGGTCTACGTTGACAACATGCTTGTCAAAAGTAGGGCGAGCGGTTACCACATAAAGGACTTGGCCGAGGCCTTCCACGTACTTAAAACCCACCGAATGAAACTCAACCCAAGCAAGTGTACATTTAGCGTAGCGTCGGGAAAGTTCCTGGGTTACATCGTGTCGCATCGGAGGATCGAGACTAACCCAAAGAAGATAAAGGCCATTCTCAACATGCGATCTCCGCGGACAGTAAATGAGGTCCAGAAGCTTACTAAGCGGGTGGCGGCCCTCTCCCGTTTCCTGACCAAGTGGCCGAGAAGCACTTGTCGTTCTTCAGGGCCCTGAGAGGAACGAAAACCCGAGGCTTTCGGTGGAGTGACAACTGCGAGGATGCATTCCAAGGGCTCAAAAACTACCTCTTGAGCCCACCTCTTTTAGCTTCTCCCCAATTGGGCAAGGAGTTGTATCTGTATCTCTCCGTGTTCGACACGGCCTTGAGCTCGGCTCTAATACAAGAACAACACGGGAGACAACAACCCATGTATTATGTGAGCAAGACCCTGGCAAACGCAGAGACTAGGCATCCGCTCACGGAGAAGATTGCCTTGGCATTAGTCTATTCTGCGTGAAAGCTTAGACTATACTTCCATGCGCACAGGGTGGTGGTCCTGACCGACCAGCCATTGAGAGCCATCTTGCAGAAGCCCAAGATATTAGGACGATTGGTCAAATGAGCCATTGAATTAGGAGAATTTGATTTCAAATTCTGCCTTAGGCTAGCCTTGAAAGGTCAGGCCCTCGCAAACTTCGTTGTTGAGACAACAGCGCTAGCCAAAGGCAATGGAAGCCAGAAAGGCGCAAACGAGTTCAGCAAGACACCAACATGGACCCTACACGTGGATGGCTCCTCGATGAAGGACAGTTGCGAAGCTGGTGTTGTTCTACGCATGCCCGAGGGGTTGGAAATAAAATATTCACTAACCTTGGGGTTCTCGGCAATCAATAACGTCGCGGAATATGAAGCCTTGCTGGCTAGGCTTTGGTTAGCTAAGGAGTGCTCGGCCAAGGACCTAATCATTTACAGCGACTCCGAATTGGTCGTTAACCAAGTCCGCGGGAACTTCGAAGTCAACAGCCTGTAGCTATTTAAGTATCTCTCCAAAGTTAGAAGTGCGACCTCGGACTTCGAGGTAGTCGAGTTCGTCAACATTCTAAGGGAAGAAAACACCAAGGCCGACACGCTAGCAAGGGCAGCGGCTTCGGGAGATCCAGAACAGTATGCCCGGGGGATGCGAGAAGTTCTAAACAAATCCAGTGTCAAGGACCCCGAGCCAGAAGTGATACAAGTGTCTAACAACAATACTTGGATGACTCCCTACTTGAGGTACCTATCTGACGGCACATTGTCTGTGGACCCGAACGAGGCCAAGAGGGTAAAGAAGACAGCGGGGTGGTATGCGGTCATGGATGGCCAGTTGTACTAGCGGGGATTCTCGACCCCTTACTTAAGGTGACTCACCCTCGATGAAGCCGAGTACGCCCTCCAGGCGGTGCACCTTGGAATATGCGAGTCTCATATCGGGGGAAAGAATCTGGCCTTTAAGCTCATGAGGTAGGGATACTACTGGCTAACGATGAAGTACGATACCATGGACTTTGTGCGCAAGTGCGAAAACTGCCAACTCCATAGCAACATAAGTCATCGCCCCCACACAGATCTCCGGGCACTGCAATCGCCATGGTCGTTCGTCGAATGGGAGCTTGACATTCTCGGACCACTCCCGATAGCGGCCGGTCAGAGGAAGTTCCTAATTATAGGAATAGATTACTTCACCAAATGGGTGGAGGCAATACTACTCGCCAGGATAACAGAACAAAATGCCACTGAGTTCCTCCGATAGAACATCGTGTACAGATTTGGGATCCCGGAGTGCATTGCGATAGACAACGAGACGCAGTTCACCGGGCAACGGTTCACTAAGTACTGCGCCAGCCTGAAGATCAACTTGGTCCACACGTCAGTGGCGTACCCCCAGGCTAACGGGCAGGTGGAGGTCACAAACCGCACAATCTTGCATGGACTCAAGACCATGTTGGAGTATTCTGGAGGCTCATGGGTACACGAGTTGCCTTTTGTTCTCTGGTCGTACAGGACAACATCCAGAGAACCCACGAGGGAGACCCCCTTTAGCCTCTGCTATGGGGTTAAGTGGTCATCCCAATAGAGGTCGACCTCCTAAGCCCGCGGGTAGGATGCTTCAATTCGACCGGCAATAGCCAGAGGCTCCGAGAAAACCTCGACATGCTCAAAGAAATCTGCGACCAAGCAAGGCTGAGGGTAGCGACATACCAGCAGCGGGTTGCTCGCTATTACAATAAGAAGGTAAAGGCGCGGTAGTTCGAGGTAGGGGACCTGGTGCTGAAAATCGTGGAGGCTACGGGAAAAAGCGTTGGCAGAAACAAGCTCTCCCCGAATTGGGAGGGGTCATTTCTGGTCTCTGTCATCCTTCGGGGCTGGGCCTACAAGTTGTGCACCCAAGAGGGTAAGCTAGTACCCTGAACGTAGAACGCCGCACACCTCAGGAGATATTACTAATAATGAACGTTGCCTGCTGTCCCGGTAACCTACCAAACCTAGGCTGTCCCTAAGCCAAAGTGAAACGACCCTCTCATCCCTTTAAAAAGAAAAAACTCAGCTTCGTCCGAGCGACCCAAGAGATCGTATTTCAAAACTCGACTTCGTTCGAGCGGCCCAAGAGGTTGTATTTCAAAACTCGGTCCCGTCCGAGCAGCCCAAGAGGTCGTATTTCAAATCTTGGCTTCGTCCGAGCAGCCCAAGAGGTCGTATTTCAAAACTCAGTCCCGTCCAAGCGGCACAGGAGGTTGTATTTGAAAAACTCGTATTTGTCCGAGTGGTCCAAGAGGTCACATGCCAAAAAGCTCAGGCATTAATCGGGCGCAAGGCTAACTTGTTTAGCGCCATGACCCGCCAGGACCAAACACTCCAGAAATCCGGGTGGGGGAATCAAACACTTCAGCTTAAAATAAATATCCATTCTATTCATATACACAGCATATGAACAACACAATAAAAAAACAGGGGGATAAGGAGAGCTCTACTGCAGCTAGCTCTTGGAGGGACTTGGTGGAGGGGTGGTCCCATGCTGCCCTTCTTCGTGTGGTCGAGAAGCCTCTGCCTGGCCCGAACTCCCCGGCTGGTCTGAAGGTTGATGATCACCCGATGGTCCAGGACTTGAGAATCTGGGAAATGGCCTTCCTGCAACGTCATATAAGTCCTCTGGGCATGTGGCGTTGGCATTTCAATGATCCAACACAGCCGTAGGAAACCACGAATATAGCAACCGTATCAGTCGGCGGCACAAATTGATGGCGTCCCAGTACTTGCCCTCCAGCACAGGCGCTATATCCACGGCCTTCACCGATATCCTCAACGCTTCCTCCAGCTGAAGGTTCCTGTCTTGGAGAAACCCATATTGGATCTGCTGAAGCTTCAAGGTGTCCTCGAGAGAGGCAATCTTCGCATTGACCTCAGCAAGCTCAACTTCCAGGCATTGGCTGCCCTCTCTAGCGACCCTCAAGGACTCTATCTTCGAACAGGCCTGGGCAACGTCGCCAATGAGCTGATTGAGGTTCCTAGCCAGATCCTGAAACTGCAAGAAAAGGCAAGTTCATTAAGGCATAAACAACAGAAAACAAGGTAGCTAGAAAGATAGTGAAGTACCCTAGAGATGAGAGAGTCGTGGCTTTGACCAACCTCTCTTGCAACCTTGGGCTCTAAGCGGCTCAGCTGTAGGCACCACATGGACCTCAACCACGGCCTTGGGCAAAAGACCGTCGGAAACTGGAAGCTCAACGACTTCAGGGGGCTCTGAGGCCGCAATCCCAACCTCGTCGCCACTTAGGATCTCGACGGTATCCTCAGCAGTGGTGTCGACAGTTGGCTCCACTCCGCAGGGCTCCTCAACCTCAGTAGCTTCCGGGTAGGAACAGTTAAGATCGTCGCCGCTTCCTCGCCCTGATTATCCTCGCCCCCCTTCCCCACGGCCTCCAAAATACTAAGGTCCTCGGATGGACCACCGAGAAAATTCAAGACCTCTCCAATGATCTTGGCGGGAGAAGAGGGTCCGGGAACCTTAAACTCCACAATGGGTTCGACGACCAAATCCCCTCGATCTCCTGACGAAAGGCGCGATCACGGCGTCATCATCATCGGACGAGAAGTACTCGACAATTGACACTAGACGCTTTGAAGCCTGAGTCCGATGACTCTTCCGTGGCCGCTTGGACGGCTCTTCGATTGTAAGAGAACTCCCCTTCTTCCGCAATCTCTTCTTCTTCTTCTTTGCAGGAGCGGCGGCACTGGAGTCCTCGGCCGTAGTCACCCACTTGGCCTTCGCTAAGTTCTCAGGCGTCAACCAAGTATTTCGCTTGCCTACTTTGAAGCTGCCAAGGTTGGCAATCACCAAATCCGTGACCGCCTTAGCAATCTCCCTCTCCTCCTTGGTGGCGTCCGAGAATTGCTTGCCCACCACGTTTTCCCAGGTAAGGGAGAGGGACCAGTTCTTCCGGACGCCCAAAAAGAAAAATTTGTCCTTCCACCTTTTGGTAGAGTAAGAGTTTCCTTCGCTTATGATGGCAAACTCCGGACGAGAAGTCATGGTGATCCGGTCCAAGTTATTAGTAAAGCGAAACATGACCTTCACCATGGACACCTCAAACACTTTCTTATAGTAACGTGCTAATACACAAAGAGAAACTAGGTACCTGACGGCGTTGGGCTGTAGTCTCGCCAACGGGACACCTAGCTCCATCATAATGTGATACAGCTCCAAAGGGACTGGGAAGCGAAGCCCACCCTTGAGATGGACTTCTTACACAGTGATAAAGCCGTCAGGTGGGCTACACGCTCTCTCAACGGCTCCAAGAACCACCATCGCCACTGAATCTGGAATGCTGTACTTTGCACAAATGGCCTCGAGATCTTTAAGGCACATATTGGAAGCAATTTCCTTAACCCCAAGAGCCATGAGAGTAGAAGAAGGATCTCAGCGGGAATAAGAAAAGAGGAGCGACGACGAAGGGATTTGGGAAGGAGGAAGAAACAGTAAAGGATGCGCAAAATGAAGGAGGAAGAAACGGAAAAAGAATGCAACTTAAAGGAGTTTCAAAATGTGAAACAGCGCCCTCATCATAACCCTCGCCACGCGTCAGTCGCCCATACGCGGGGAAAGGTCGTGGGCTTTGGCTTCCCAAGATAGTGTCACCTCAATTAATGGCGCATTTAATGCTTTGCAAGAATTCAAAACGGTGGCGCTGGGTGGGTCTCGAACTAATGAGGCCTCAGACGGATGTGAGAGGACGCCCGCCTTTCAGAGGGGGCACCAGCGGACTGCCACTGAAGAAGAATACTTTCCAGACATGTCAAACGGTTGAGGTTCTCAAGCCCTTTGACATGGGGGACTAATGATGGGTCCCAGCACCCAGGGCCTAGAAAGAAAGGTCCAAAAAGTTGAGTCTACAAACCAAGAGGCTTACGAGGATGATTTGACCGAAGAAACCCAAGGACAGTCCTTCACGTTCCAAGATGCCCAAGAAGCCTAACTTAGCTTAAGGGGTTAAGCTGGCCTTAGAAGCCCGGGGACATGGGCCAACGTCCCAAGAAGCCCAAATGGCTAAAATGGTTCGAAAGACCAACTTAACTAAGGAGGCCCAAGGACACAATAAGAGACCCATGTCTCTTATAAAATCCCGAGGATATGAAGCCAAGAACACAACACTGAAATTCCGAGGGCCTCTAGCAAGTCAAACTCCCAATTAACATCTGAGAACCTAACTCTATGAGGCCCAAGAAGGCTTTTTAGGTACGAGGACTATCTCTTCATCTCTAAATCGTCAAATAAGGGAAAAAATGGGCCAAGGCGACCGAGTACGCCAGCTCAGACGTCTCACCATTACCAAGGAGCACGCATTCCCTACAACACGCTACCTCCACAAGAAATCATGACGCTTAGAGCACGCTCAACCATTACGGGACTGACATCACTTAACACGCCAAATTAGCAGAGTAGATGGCTGGCCTCCCAGCACACGCCAAATCAGCAGAGTTAGTGGCTGACTTCCCAACACACGCCAACACCACATGTCCCAATTTCAAGGGCATATCTGCCCCTATAAATATCTCATCTAAACGACTGAGAAAAAGATTGAACCGCTGGCATTCTGCATACACAATGTGTGACTATAAAATTGCCACTGTGATTATTTGTAACCCATTTTAAGTGTAGTGGAACCGTTTCGGACCCGGCATCCCATCACCGTGGTTTTTTTCCTTTCATTAAAGGAGGGGTTTTTCACCTAAAATCCTCGTGTGTTGTACCATCCTCCTTTTTTTCCTCCTGTCACGTCGTTCTCATTGAGCTTAACGATCACTACTGTATTGCACGATTTCGTCCGTCCGAGTGTACCGAAAGAGACCAAAGTGTGAACTTGAACTCTCGTCGTACGGCGGTCAGAATTCAATGACGCAACAAAAGGTGGCATTTTTAAAGTTGAAAATCCATCTAAATCATTTTTTTCATTTTTTATAATTTAGCTAAATATTTAATTAAAATAAATAATTGTTTGAAAAATGATAAAAAATAATTATAGCACAAAATTTTTATACTTAAATTCTCCGCGGTTAGATCTCCATCTATGGGTGAAAATCGGAGGTGCTCTCATTAGACGCTGGAGATCCATCCTCCCAAGGAAATTTCAAATCCAACAACCATCAATCATTATCTTAAATTATATATTTGACTGTACATTTTTATTTTTTTAACCCTTAAATTAATAGTTTTAATATAAATATTTATATAAATGAGTATGTAAATTGTATTTTTATGTTGGCAATTAGGTTTTTTTAATAACCAAAAATCGGTTTGTTTATGGAAAAAGTTGATGAAGTACAGAGTGAAACAAACGACGCTCCTTTAAAACCCATAAATATGAGTTTTTACTGGCTTTAATTGTTGATGTTTGTAAAATGGTCAAAATGCCATGATTAATTACATCTAAATAGGAATGATATATTTTAACTTTCTAAATAATTATTTTAGAATTTGTTCAAGTTTGCTCAAACATTTCAAATTGATATTATAAAGCATGAGATGTCAGGCATATCCTATTTTGGTCATATAAAATTAAATAAGTCAGTTTTTATTGGGTCTAACTTTAATTTTTAGGCTAAACTATGTTTGTTGTCTCGATATGTAAATAAAATAAAGAGTTCGGATTACTTAAGAGCGCACAGCCCTATTTATCAACCTAATCTATATCCGTCACTATGTGTCGACCTAAGAGCACATAGCCCAAAAAGAACCCCAATATTCAATATCCGTGGGTTACTATGCGTTGACCTAGAAAAGAGAGCACGATTTTTGAAACAGTCAATGATGATCTAGGGAAAAAGAAGCCAAATACTCAAGTTTCAATCATAGTCTAAATGGCTTAGGTCAGTTGGCTGAGTTACTGAATAATAGAAAATTTTGATGCTAAAGCACGGTTTTTGAGACAGTCAATGATGGTCTAGGGGAGCAAGTTGAAGGAAACGAACATATTTTTCTAAACAATTGACTTCTGATACTTTGTTAAAAATTTATATTCTTAGTTAATAACCTATTAAAAGTACGTATTTATTTATCATCTTTTATTTTAATTTATAGTGCATAAAGTATGCATTAAAATATTCAAGAGCTTGTTTCAAAATTTCTCAAATTAAAATTCAGATCCATGATTTACTTTAATTCTTAGTACCAAAAAAATCCTGGCATGGCTCATTGTCTCTATAATCCATCAAAAATATAATATATTTTTCAATATTAAATATTATTAACTTCTAAGGATGCATGAGATGGCTGTATCAAGTACAGAGGGACAAGCTCTTAGCCGAGGTCATCAAAACGGACCTAAGAAACTTTGGTGGGCTCTCCTCTAGAAGAATCCATCTCAATATTCTTTCAATAAAGTCTAATATCAAAAATCATAAGAATTATATGTATCAATATCAATATTAGAAAAATAAAGTTAGTTTTTTTGTATGCATTTTTCTCCTTTTAAAGAGGAGTTTGAGGTCTATAATAAATGTCTTTTACTATATTTGGAGTTATTTTATGATTGAAATATATATTTAAATCTCCATAAAAAATTCATAAAATAAATATTAGACTTGGTATATTACGTGTTAAAATATTTAGCAATTAAATAGCAATATATATATAAATTAATTATTATAGGGATGAAAATATTAATATGAATGATTTAAGTTATTTTAAATGATAATATAATAAATGATAATATTTATAAAAGATTAGAAATTAAATCCACAAAAGAGAAGGCAAAAGATTAATATTTAATATGATTAGGATATTTAAAGTATTAACTAAAAATATTGATAAAAAAATATAAATTAATTATATTTGGATTAAAAAAAAAAGAAGAAAATTTGTAAAAATATGACTTATATGATAAAAAAATGTAAAATTATTTATAATTTTAATAGATATTATATTAAACCATAAAATAAAAATATATATTTATGTATACGGTCATATTTATTTATTTATTTTATTTTACTTTATTTTTTTGTTGTTTGGCGTTCAATCTGAAGAAGATTACCGTCGTTATATTCGACCGTTATACTAGTGTGAATTGGATCAATTAATTGCACATTAAATAATATTTTAATTTTTTTTTAAAGTTTTTGTTCTCTGCTATATTTGGCCGTACGACACCTGGCCCAATCATAAACAAAAAAATGTATTCAAAGTGGACCAATCATGCCACCCCACCACACAGTTCATGGCCCACTTAAGAAATAATCCTAATCGTCAAGGCCGTAGATCGTAATCACCAAAATACCCCCATGTATTCAGGTGATGTTCCACGGTCTGAATGGGTAGTTTGGTCAACTCGAGGTTTATCTCCCCATTGGTCCTTTTCGTGTGGTCCCCACCTAGCAACGGCCCACAACGTCACCACGGAGGGAAGAGAGAACATGGTGACCAGCCATAAATTGTCCGTACAACTGAATCATTTGACCGTTGATAAGTCTCTTCATCCCCGACGCACGTGCTTCCGGTGGTCGATCGCTTGCATTGTTGGCATCCAAACTATGGAAAAGGGGGCTTCAATCTCCTGAAAAAAAAAAAAAAACTTATTTTTTAAATTTAAATTGTTTATTTTTAAATAAAATAATTATAATTTAAATATTTTTAAAAATAAAATATTAATTTATCAAAATTTATCAAAAAATTTTATAAAAGATTTTTTTTATCAAAAATTAAAAAAATTTATCAAAATTTTTATATATTTAATTTAATATTAAATAAATTTTAATATTATAAAAAATATTAAAATATAAATATATTTAATATTTAATGCCTCTTGGATCTTAAATTTGAACGCATCTGGATTTAACTTCTTTTTGGGTCCGATCACTGTCCCACGTACCTAAAATTCTACACACCACAACAAACGACAAATAATCAGAAAAAAACGGTAAAATTTGCTTCCAAATTTATTCTCCGACGCTCAAATCAGTAATTAATTTTTTAAGAATGAGAAGGTAAAAATAGAGAATGCGGAGATAAATGTTGGGTGAGGAATTTGAAAATAAAGATCGAAGGTGCACTGTGGAGAGTGGCTTTGGTCGTAGAGTGCTTGTAATGAGCAGCCTCTTTAAATATCAAATTTACAGAGAACTGACAGCAGAGGAGATGTAGAGTAATTGGATACTTGAGAATTGAAGAGTTTCTGTTAGTTTGAGTATATAATAGAATGTGTCTATAGCGTAAGTCTCCATGGCTTTTTAAAACTGTAGGCCTTTGTCGCCTTCTTTAGGTAGCGAAGTAGAATATTCATCTTCTAAAGGGATCGTTTCCTTTCATTGTATGAATACGAGCGCCATTTTTAATTGTAACAGTCAGGAATGATGATTTCTTTCATTCTACAGAGATGTCGCGTGCAGTAACTATTGAGGCTGCATTTGTGAGTCGCGCACTGACTTGAGAGCTTTCCTTTTGACCAGTACTTTGATTTTGAAAGATTTCTGTTACAAAAAAAATTTCATCCTGGGAGTCACAGATAATTAGGACAAACGACCGTTGAGTATAAAGTTTGATTCGGGCCGCATTTATTTTGGGTTGCGTTTGGCCTACTTAAGATACTCTTCTGGTCAATAGTAGTGTTGACCGTCTTAAAAATAAATAGACTGTTATAGATTTTGAGCTACTTATCTTTTTGGATCATATCATTACTGCTGTCCCTATTAATATTTTTTATTTTTAAATTTTAATTATTAAATTATAATTTAATAACTAAATTTTAAAAAATACGAAAACGAAGATCCCTATACTTTCACTGGGGGGAATAAGTGTCTCACGCAAGGGGGCATAATTAGAAAATGGGTTGGTGGGTAGCATGGGGATCCCTGCCTCAACAAAGGGCGACAACGGGTCATGGAGACGAACGGGTCACGTGAACAAAAATCATCCGGAGCTTATTTTATTTAAATTAAATTATTTATTTTTAAATAAATAATTATAATTTAATTTAAAATTTTAAAATAATTAATTATACTTATTTATTTAAAAATAAATAATTTAAATTATAAAAAAAAGTCTTATCTTTTAAGAGAGAAATTGGTACAGCAAAGGCCACGTCATCGAACGTGGCACCCCGTCTGCCGTGGGCACTGGCGGCCGGCAGGCCATTGAACAGCGGGTCCCTGTGACAAGTGCGCCGAAATCTTACACGTGCTATGCTTGTTAAAAATATATATAATATAAAAAATATTGTATTATTATTATTATTATTATTAACTATTAAAATAATATATGATTATTTTTAGATATATAATTAAATTTAACTGATTATTAAAATCTGTATATTTTGTATTTTTATTAAATATATAAATTGTCTTTTTAAGATATAATCAGAGAGGATTTTCTTACCATTTTTTTAAAAATTAAAGACAATCACAAAATATATAATATAATATTAAATATTTTATATTAGTTAATTATTAGATAATTAATAATTTTATATTTTATATGGTTGAGATATAATTAATATTATATGGTTACTTAAATTAAGAGCACAAAGAAAGCAAAAATCAACATATTAATATTTTTTAATACTATTTTTTATTTTTTATAAAATTTATAATCATATTATTTTATGAGCAATAATTATCATTTTATTTGATGATGTCTCAATAATATATGCTATTAAACTTCTAATAAGAATTTTTATATAGTTTTTAGCACATAACATTTTTATGATTTTTTTGAAAACTATATGTTATTGAACTAAGAAAAACACGAGCTACTAAATTAAGGAAAAAGGCTTGAAAAAATATTTAAACAAATATATATTTGAAATTTTTATTTATTCACAATCTTATTTTGTTTTTATTTTTATTTTCTAATTTTGAAAAATTAAAAGAATGCATTAAATCAATAACATAAAACAAAATTAAACAAAGAGCAACACCATCGGCATATTTTTGAAATATTTTAGATGATATAATATCTTTTTTAAATACTAAATTAATAAATATATATAAAAATAAATAAATAAATAGGCGAGCTTTATCATTAAAAATTTAAATGAAACTATGTAAATAGAGTAGTGCTATTTGCAATACTCATGTATAATTTACATACAATATAATATCTAAATGTGGGGTATGATGAGATTAAAAAAACAAATAAAAAAATTAAAGTAGAGCATATATAAAAAGAATTAATTATAAATAAATTACAGGTAAGTGTGGCAATTATAATTTTTTTTATCTTAAAGGCCGTTTGAATAAATTTTTAGATAAAATTTTAAACTTGTCTTTTAATAATGGGAGGAAACAAATGCACAAATGATAGGTAAATAAAAATATATAGCAAACAAAACACACACAATAGAATTTTATATGAAAAACCTACCCATTTTACATAAAATACAAACTTAACGATGGATATATTTGAACCATTGAAATTTTTCATAATACTTCGAAGAGTTTGAAGAAGTTTTTTTGTTTTTGGAGTAATTTATTTTCATTCATTTTCTATATCATTTGAGACAGTACATGTGATGTCTCATATCAGATGGAGAGGGAAACAAAACGTGCTTTATAAGGGTATGGATATCTCTCCATTGTGGACGTGTTTTGGAGGCGATAGAGGCCATCTGTCAGGAACAAAACCGTACGCCTGTGTGATAAAATAGACAATATTTACAAGTAGGTGTCCAGAAACGTTATAAATGGTATTAGAGATAAGGCCAGATTCGGTGTGCCAACGCAGATGCTGTGTTCCCGAGAGGGTGGATTGTGATATTTTATATCGGATGGGGAGATGAACGAAACATGCCTTATAAAGGCGTGAATACCTCTTCCTTGTGAACGTATTTTGGGGGGGTGGATGCCGTCTACCAGGAATAAAACTGTGCGCCTGTGTGATAAAGTGGACAAATTTTACAAGCGGACACCCGGGGATATTACAATGCATCTACCCGTTGCTGGAGTGACTGTTGGCATCATCCTTAATGAGCAATTTCCTAATAGACTTTGATCATTGGCTATTGAGCTCCCCATCTCCTCTCGTGCCAATAATATTATTGTCTTTCCAACATTATGGAGTTATATTGCCTTTTAATTATGATACTTTGTGGATGACAACATAATTTTAGGATCTTAAGTCTGATGGGTTATTCTCTATTGGGTCAATTCTCCCTTGATTTCAACCCTAAGGATCTTAGATTTTATTATATTGGTTGGTTTGGGATCCTAATTGTATTTAAGCGCATATATTTATCTTTCGGTTGAAGATTTATAAATATTTGAGTATGAGTGACAAGGTAACGTAATTCTCCATTTGCAATCCATTTTGTGCTCCTATGTGGATGCCGTGATGAGTCCCGTGATCACATCGTTTTTTCTTTTATTTTTTATTTTTTTCATTCCATGTATATTGGGCTAGTGGGATCAATTGGGGCTAGCCTAAGACAAAAAGGAAAAATTGGTCGACAAGTATTTCAAAAAGATGATGTTAGCAACATTTGTGTACCATATTTGGCACATACAAGGCAATAAGATTATTTTTTCATAAAATAGCCCCCCAATAGGCCAATTATGTTTTATTGTTAGACGTTAAAGACTTTTAAATAAGTATTATTTGTATTTAGATATTTTCCGTTATTTTGTATTGTTGGGTACTGGCCCTAATTTTTAATTAATTTTTAAATTTAGGAACGTATTAATGTCTGAATTTTGTTAAGTCTTATTACCAAAAACTCAAATTAAAGGAGAAAAATATAAGGTTTTAGAGTTTAAATAAAATTTCACAATAATTTATCGTGACATATAAATAATTACATAAAAAAAGGCCTAATGTGTGTAAAAAAACTCATCTCCTTGGATATTCCATACAAATAAAAACTTAACAATTATACTAAAGAAGAGTAAAATTGTTTAAAAAAATTAATAAAAAAATTCACTACACAATATATAAATATAAATTTATAATAAAAAATAATATTTTTTCAATCGAATGCCTTATTTTTTTAAAAAGAAATGAATACTTTAAAAAATAAAAATTTAAGATTAAATTCAACAGAAAAAAAAAGAGAACTTATAAAGCTCGACAACTTACAAAATAATTTTGGTAGTGATGGGTTTAATAGTTCACGGGTTGATCTAGAACCTAATCCACAGATGAAATGTGACGTACCGTATTACCTAACCAAAATCGGGTAGAGTTTCAATTATAATACGGTCGTCAAACTAATATAATTTGTACAAATTTCTGAACAATATATATATATATATTTATTTATTTATTCACAATATACAAACACAAGATCCAAAAATCACAATATATTTGCGACTCTAAACATCATGTCTCCGGATACCTTGTTGGAACAGAGAAATGCTACTAAGTCTCAAAATACTTTTCACAATAACCTGCGGAAGCATTCCAAAATTCAATATACCACATTCCATCTACAGCATATCATCATTGTGGTAATAAATTATAAAAGAATAAAACGTATGTATACAATCCTCCTAATTCAAATGAATCATCATCCATACTAAAAATATAAAAATACAATCCACCCTAAAATACAACATATACAATCTCAAGATCTAAAATTAAGTAATGATCGTTTACTCTTTTTTATCGGGTATGAACTCGTGGTAACCATCTGAAAGTATAACAAAATAGTAAGGAGTGAGCTAATTGCTCAATAATATACATATATAATAAGGAATATGCAAATTTTATAATTTAAATCATAATAATGCATGTAAGATAGAATAGAGATATATGAGAGATCATAAAACGTGAATAGAAAGAATACTTTCATAATACATTTCAAATTTTCTTAATTCATTTTGTTTTCTTTTCTTAATTATTAAATCATGTTGAAAACTTATTTCGTTGAGAACTACAACTAATAGGCCTTACTGACTAAAGGAGCGGTCGATCATAATTTGAATTGTATTTGCTCCTATACAATTAAAAGTCATCTCCTCCTATTTAAAACTCAGAGGCGAGCCGTCTATATACAATCCCTATAGACGAGGTCTTAGTCGTATGCGACTCAATAGTAGACAATGATCTTTTACTATAATATATTAAGGTATGTCAAAATATACTATTTGATGAATATTTTTTTATCTAAATTCTTAGTTTCTTATTGTCTTAGGGAATTCTACTCTTAAATTCATATGTCATTCGTTTTCATTCTATTAGAGAACGATTCATAAGTCATTTACTTAACTATAGAATATCCCTCATTGGTTCTTTTTCCATAAAACTTATTCAGGTGCATATTTTCATATCTTTACGACTTTAAATCCTCACATGATCTTAATTACATGCATAAAATCCTTTGAAGTTTAAGGAATTAGAAAATTCTTACCACATTAAGCCAAATATAACTTTAGAGTTTTCGGATGATAAATTCTTTCACAAATGATTAATAACATGATTTTTAAAATATATAAAATTATCATATCCATAATACATACAATTAAATACTAATCAATCACGTTTATAAGTTAGGGTTTAAATTTCTAAATCCATTTTATGCATAAATTTCAAAGAAAACGGAAGAAAATGTTCGCAGCGCGGGTTGGGGTTTCGTTGTAGACAAACCGTACAAAATATAAAAAATTAGACACAAATTCGGTAAAATTTCATGCTCAAAGTTATGAGTCTTAATTATCTAAATCCAAATTGTGTATAAATCCCAAAATAAATGAGTAAAAGTAGTCCCGAAGCGGGTTAGGGTTTTCCATATACACAACCTATGTAAAAACAACGAATTGGATAATAAATCAATCAATACACATGCTCAAATTGTGAGTATTACAAAATATATATTTGGACGGCTATCAAATGAAAATACTTGAGAGAAATGGAACAAAAAATACAACAAGAGAAAGAAAAATATATAGGTGCACTTATTTCAACCCTATTTATCATATTTTTTTAACTAGCTCTAACTCGAAATCAGATCTGGGAACCTTAATTTTTTCTTCCTCTCTCTTATCCTTGTGCTCTTTCTCTCTCTTAGCACATGGAAGCTGAAAAATGATGCTTGAAACCCTCCTGGGGGCTTTTATATTGCCGGCCGGCATGCAATGAGTGCACCCCTCACTGGAAACAACGCCTGCCCTGGGCTCTCGAGTGCCCGGCATATGCTAGCCCATGGGCTCGGGCATTGTGGCGCCGCCCAAGGTGCTCAACGAGTCTTCCCTTCACACTTTCAAAATTTAATTTTTTCACATGAATTGAATCCAATCCTAATTATATTAATTTAATTATCTCATAATTAACATATTTCGAAATTTGGAACCTCACAAGAAAGGAGAGCTCAAACAGCGACGACCCACCAAAAGACTTTCAAGGCTTCCAAAGTCTAGAAAGCACGACGGTTTGCTCAGGTGATTCGACCCAAAATCGCCCATCAGTAAATGGCCCATTAGAGTTAATTGATAAGCTATAATCGGCAATTATTGCACTAGATGAGTGGCCAACAATTATTACAACTCAGCAAATAATGGCAGGCGATGGTTACCAATATAACCTTCCACATGATTGTTGAGGCATGAAAATGTAGGCGGTGGTTGTGCAAACACTGTCCCATAATTGTAGAGTTGTAATGCCTAAGGACGGATAACCAGTACCTCCTCTATGAATGCATCATTTCCACCACAGAAAATGGGAGATTCCAATTGGAAGTAAGGGTTCAGACAAGCAAAAGCTACTAAGGCTCTCGAGTGCACGTCATCAAAAACCATTTCATCTACGAGTGCATCACCTAAAAGTCACACACTCATTTGAGCACATTCATTAGAGCCTGGTCCTTCATTTAACACTCAATCTCTGTTCACATTTGTATTTATTTTTTGCTCCTATCTTTCTCTTTGATATAAAAAGATTATCGAGTTGAACGTTAAAAAAGATACCGAAAAGTAATTTCCACGTTCGTCTGACATCTTATTTTTTTGTCGTGGCGTGTAAGATCTAAAGTTAGAGTAACGAAGATCAAACTCGCACCCAATTGGACTCTCAAGTTAGACGGCTCTGTAATTTATTCAGTAATTCAGATTTGGGAACATATCAAGTATATTAATTTTAAAATTTTAAAAAATTAGCAAGCCACTCATAATGCCTATCCCAAGAAGGTTTTTTTAACCAAATTTAAATTATATATCCAAATTAGTAGCTTATAAAATAAATCTTTGTTCCATTAAAATAAAAAACATGATAGCTGGTTAATTAAAGAAAAAATTATAATATATTAAATATATTAGATAATATATTATTTAATTATTAAAATATATTGTAAATTTAAATTTAAATATCAATTTTATTTTCACATCCAGTTCTCACTTGCCTCCAAAGTCATTATAACCTCTCTCTCTGCCCCCTCCCGTTTATTTCTTCTGAAATCCACTTTCGTCTTCCTCCTCAACGGCCGGTTAGATTAACACAACGGCATCAAGCTCCGACCATTTTCCGGATATTGAAGCTGCGAGAATTCCAGAAAATGGCGACCTCTGAGGTAGATTGATCGGCTGGCAGTAATAATTGGTTCCCCATTTGTTCTCGTCTCTTCTCTGTAAAGTGATTTTGTGCTCGCCGGAGAAGGATGACGTCGGGGACGAGGCTTCCGACGTGGAAGGAGAGAGAGAGAACAACAAAAGGAGGGAGCGGAGAAGGCGAGCGATTGCTGGGAAGATCTTCGCGGGCCTCCGTATGTACGGTAACTGCAATCTTCCCTGGCCCTGTGACAACAACGAGGTCCTCAAAGCTCTCTGCAGTGAAGCTGGTTGGACCGTCGAGCCCGACGGTACCACCTACCGTAAGGTATATTACTTAATTCTCTCTCCTCTTTTTTGTTTCTTTTTTTTTCTTTCTCTATATCTGTTATTAATTGCCGTCTGCATCTCAATTTCTCAGCTCAAGACTTCTATCTCTCTCCTCCTTTTGATTAGCATTTTCGTTAGCAGCTGAGCTTGTTTCAGTTAAGTAGTTTGGCGTTATATCTTACCGTATGGTGGGGATGGGAGTATTTTCACTTGCAAGGATGTGTCAAGTGCGAAAATGCGCTGGTAGGGAGTTCATTTTAGCAAGGAGTATTGGGCTTCCTCCGCTAAAATTTGGTTTCTTTGGAATTGATTCATTCATTCTGCGATTCTGGTTCCCAGTAACATGACTACCAACTTGCGCTGTTTTTCGGCCTAATGGTTATGCCAGCTTGAACCCATCAATGCGACAGTATTTGGCTGTGATTTGTTTGTTGGCAAAAACTGGTTCGATCACTTCGGCACCGATACTAAAGTTCGTGGGTCAATATCCGCCAGATGACCTCCGTGTTCGCCGATTTGAATTTTTCTGTTTTCTGATCAAGGCATTGTTATGCTAAGCCGAAGGTTTAGATTCTCTGCGAACGGTGGATTTTTAATGTGGTTGTTTTTGAAACTATTTATTGTTGGGAAAAGGCCGGTTGGACGACACCATGGGAACAAGTTTCCGGTCAGACAATACTGTAGCGAAATATTGCCGGTTGGACAAGAATACATAAGCACACACATGTTGGGGGAGAAAGAGGAAGAACACACCGATTTTTACGTGGAAAATCCTCTTCTAAAATAAGAGAAAAAAATCACGAGACACTTAATCTACAAATAAATTTACTATATAAAAATGGTTACACAAACACTTGACTACAAAAGCCTCTAGAAGAGTTGAGAACATAACAAGAGTAAGAATATAATTCTCTCTAAGTTTTTCTTTTCTCACTACTCTCTTCTGCGTTTCGCAAAACACTTGCATACACTAGCACACCTTGCATGCCCAGCATGCATACATATATATACATAGTTTGCCCGGAGACCATCTACCCAATAGGCAGATTTCGTGTTAGCAAAACCTGCCACCAATCTTGCAACTTGCCACCAACCCTGCAACTTGCCACTAACCCTGCAGATCGCAATTCTGTCGGGTGGAGTTGACTTTCTCAACCAATCGGGTGCTATATCTGAAAGTCAACTTCCCTTTTTGAAAAAGTTGTTTGAGCAGAAGTTATAGGTAACCGACTTTTGGCTTTACAATTCCCAGGCGTTAACCAAGTCCTCGGACATATGTCTCATGTCCTCGGACATCATCTGCACCTCGGCCGTTATCTTCAATAGAGTCCTCAAACCGGTCATTTTGCAACCTGGCAAAATGTTGCAACCGGTCATTTTGCACAACCGGGCATAATGGCGCAACCGGGTAAAATGGTGCAACTGGCAATTTTTCCCCAACCGGGTAAAATGCATTCCACGTGCCTTCCTCAACCGGTCAACATCTCGTTGACCGACTTCTGCTGCCCGCCCTGATTACTCCGACAATTACTCCTCCGGTGATTGCCACTCCGGATCTTCCGGTCAACATGTTCTCTGGAAATTTCACTCTGGCTTGTTTCCACATGGAAGTGACCCCAACATTTATTACAATGGATAACTTTTACTATGGAGGAGTGAGGGCGAGAACTCGCCCCACCCCCATGAGTTCCCAACCCCTAAATCTAATTCCCAAAACCCTAAATTCATAAATCTAGTATTTTATTCAAAACAAAAGACTTTTTAAATCTATTTTATATTTTATCTGATATAATTATTAAATAACTCTCTATGAAAGTGCAAATTTATTTAGAATTTTTAAAATCTCAATAACAAGTGTTTTAATAACAGAATTCTTAAGACTAGTGTTCTGATTACTATTTTTTCAAGTTAAATTGAAGTTAATGCTCTTGACTTTTTCTTGGGTGCACAGATTGTGTAGGAATTATTAAACTGTCGTGGGGCAAGTGCCTTATTCCATCGAGGGAGAATGCAATATTGACAAATGCATAGTAGACCACCTCATTATTGTAGGGCTTTTTTAGGGCTGCGATTGTAAATGCAATCCCACTAGATAATCATTTAAGAACTGCCCTCATGGTGCAGTGCAAATCGGAATTCTACACATTCTATCTTGCTATGGGTCAGGCCATCATCTTGCTGCAAGATGTGCCTATTATAACCGGGTTGTGGGTTGATGGCAATCCAGTCATTGGTGATAAATGATTTGATTGTAGAGGGCTATGTGAATGTCTTCTCAGCTGTCCCTTGCTAGTATTCTTAATGGACCACGCATGAAATTGCAGTGGGATAAATGAAAATTTTCTTGAGCTGTAAGAAAATGCAAATAATTACACAATGGACTGTAGCGCTTGTGTATGGATTCTTTGGCTATTAGGAGGGTTGTTATTTCCATACGAGTCTGGGACCGTGTTAGCATATTGTTTCTACTCTACTTGAAAATTTGGACAATGTAAGTACATGTAGCTGGGGTATGATTTGTATTGCTTTTCTCTATATTGAGATATGTAAGGCCACAAACCCCAATACAATGGACATCAGGGAGAAGTTGCTTATTCTTTAGATATGAGCATGAGATAGGCTACCATTAAAAGCTCCAAACCACTCTTATTTAAAGAACTAAATCAAAACACACCCTGTGGGTATAGAAGGACCCTGGTGTAAGGCTTGGATTGAGGAATCCACGTGTGCACTGCATGAACATTGATAAGCTCTAGATAAACATGGGCACAAGCATTAACAAATTTTACAATTATTTTTCTGTTAATTATGCAAATCCCATTATTTTAAACTAGGTTTTCCTTTTTTTTTTTTTTTGCAATTTGTCAGGACATCATATATGGATGAGGTTGTCTAGCACTTGCCTTTGCTACTTAAATCATTCACATATTTTGCGTAGCCTGATACCAATGATATATTTCAACGTTGTTGAGTGGCATTTCCTGGACCGTGTAATTTGAAAATTTTGACTCCTACAAATCATTCCAACTCATCCTTGTTATAATGACATGTTAGATCTCCAAACTAATCAAAACATTAATTCAATAACATACCAGAAAGTGTATGTTCTTTGTTGGCATTGTTGTTATGAAAAAATTTGCTGGAAGTACCAAGGGTCAGAGTGACTTATACTCAAATACATTGAATGATACTGTATGCACACTTGTTGATGGATTAGTTCCAAGGGTGCACTAATGGAATCAGTGGTAAGGAAGAAAGAATTATTATAATCAATTTATATTAACATTAAAACTCACTAATACTTTGATAGAGTGGAGCGGCTGCATCTTATGTGTAGGGAGAGTGCTGCAATAAGACAAATTGGGTCCAACGTTCATGCAGCACTGGATAAACACTGTTTAAATAGTTCTTACCACCGAGCTCCATATTCTCAACACGTTGAATCCTTGGATGTATCACAAACTCATGTAGGTAGGAAGAAAAATGATGATTTGCAATCTTTGTGCAAGGAGGTTTTTTGGGGGGGGGGGGGAATAAGAAACAGTAATACCAATATCTCTACCATTATTGCCTTTTCTTTTAGGCATTATCGTCTGTAATGACACCTGGATTTGACTTGCTTTTTGGATTTGGGCATCCATCCATAACTTGATTTTTCCAACCAATGTATCAATGGTCCCAAATACTAACAGACAATAGTTTCTTGACATTTCCTACACAATATATGTTGTTGGGATGACATCCATGCACTTTCCATCCACATTGATGACGAGTGGTTTTTCGTATCTGATCTTTCCCACATCTCTCACACCAGGGCATCTATCGTCCTGATTTGAGTTACATGTTACCCGGTAGACATCCAAGAAAGGAACCTGTGGAAGGGTTGGACAATGATGAGGAAGAGCCATCAACTCCACTAGTGCCGCAATGACAACCACATGAAGCCCTATCACAGGAGCAGCCTTAACCAAATATGCACTAGACAACAAAGAAATCTACTATGCAGTTTCCTCTTCTCCCATTTCTGTCATTTCTGTCTACAGAAATCAGATTCAGCCAGTTATTTTCTTCTTTTCTTGAAACAAAGTGGATGATCTTGCCTACTTTGTTACATTGGATTCCTATGGCAATATTGGTGTTTTGACACTGCCATTTGTTGCCTGGAAATTTTAATTCTCAGTTTTCATTCAAGTGCAAGGGGCTGAGGGCTTTGGTTCTGTGGTCAACTGCTGTAAAATTTTATTTCTTAAGCTTCTGAAGAATGTGAGCAAAGACTAGGTGGAGCTATAAAGTGCTCGGGTTTGGCAGAGCTTGAGAGTGCTGGGTGGAGGTGGATCTAACCAATTGATGCAGGAAATGATAATAAAGGAGAGGGAAGAAGAGAGAATGGGAAGTAGAAGCAGCAGGGATGATAAGGGAGAGAGGAGACAGATGAGAGGAGAGGGGAAGAAGAAACAAAGGAGAGAGAATTAGGAAACAACCATACTCATTATATTTTTTATTCATAACTATTAAAATGATAAAGTTAGGGTCTTTATATAAGAAAACTTTACTCCTAAATTAATTAGAAAACAAATATAATTTCATAATTAGCAATGATTTAAAATAAAAAAATAGAAAAAAGAAAACATAAACTTCAATAGGTCACTTCGAGACTACGATTATTATAAAATTTTAAAAATCGTCAAAGATATTATAAAATATGGTAGCAAATTTAATAAAATAAACTAATAAATCAAATTTTTGGAATGCCTTCATTAACTATTTTGTGGTGGAAGGAACTCGATCTTGTTGAATAAGAATCTTGATACTTCTATAATCAATCACTTTATTGTATTATCCCCAAGTTGTCTTTGACAGTGTGATTGTACACTTTGTTGGAAAAAAGAGGCATTGGCATTGGTTGTGGTTGTCACTGTTGACCCGTTGTAGGAGATGACAATGGTAGGCAATAGCTTAGTGGCTGGTGTGTTTGTTTTCCATTGGTGATGGGCTGTTTGTGGGGTTTCGAATGAGTGATGGATTTTAGAGAGCTAGGGAAAGTTTGTAAAATTAGGATTTCATCTTTGATATCAAAATTTGACGTGGGAAAGGAGATAGAAGGAGAGGGAAGAAGAAAGAATAGGGAGCAGAAGAAGGGATGACAAGTGGGGGAAGAGTGAGACAAGAGGGGAGGGGAAGAAGAAACAATGTGGGAAGAGAGAGATAATTAGGTAACAACTGTACGTATTATTTCATTCTTCCATAGTTGTTAAAAAATTTAATTTATAATCCTTATATGTAGAAATCTTATTCTTAGGTTAACTAGAAATATTTATAATTTCTTAATCAACACAGATGTAAAATAAGGGAATAATAATAAGAAAATTGAACCTTCTATAGATAGTATAAATACTACTTTTAAAAATATCCAGGATATGATAAAATATAGAAGTAAATATAATAAAATAAGCTAATACATCAAATCTCAGGAATGCTTTCATCAACTCTCTTGAGGTGGAAGGAATTTGACCACGTTGGGTAAGAATCTTGATGCTTCTATAATCAATATCTTTATTGTATTATCCCTAAGTTGACTCCAAATAGTGTGATTGTGCACTTGGCTGGAAAAAAACCAATATTTGCATTGGTGGTGATCATCTTTGCTGACTTGTTATAGGAGATGACAATAGTGGACAGTAGCTTGATGGCTAATGTGTCTGTTTTGCAAAGATGGTAGGCTGTTTGTGGGGCTTCAAATGATTGGTAGATTTTAGAAAACTAAGGAAAGATTGGAAAGTCAAGATTTTGTTTTGAGATGAAGGGAAGGAGAAGGAAGTAGAGAGAAGAAGAGTAGAAGAAAGGGGAAGAGAGAAGGGAAGGAGAAGAGATGGGACGACTAGGGAGAGGGAGAAGAGACAGGCAAGAGGGGAGGGAGTAGAAAAGGGAAGAAAGAGATAATTTGGCAACAATCATATTTATTAAGTCATAACTACTAAAATAATAAAGTTAGGATCCTTACTTCAAATAAGGAAAGAATGGAAAAAAAATATAACTTTTCATAGTAGGTATCATAGAGACTACCAAAATTAAAATAATTTTAGAAATCTATAAGATATGACAAAATTTAAATGCAAATCTAATTAAATTATCTAAATAAAAAAAAATATCTAGGATGCCTTTTAGAAAGTTAGGGAATGCTTGGGCCAATCTTGGCAAGAAATTGTCAATTCAAGAAGGGACTAGCAAGTGCACTAGCTTGGCTGATAATCTGGATATTGCGAACATCTCAAAATTAGAAAGATTTTTATTTGATTTCATTTTGATTATGGATTTATTTTATATTTTGTAATATCTTAAAATTTCTCAAAATTTTATAATTTTGGTAGCCCAATGATATTTTAGAAATATTGTATTTCCTTATTTTGAGTCATCATTAATTAGAAAATTTTGTTTATTTTCTAATTAATCTTGGAGCCGTGTACCTCCATATAAGGGCCCTAACTCTATTGATGGAGTATTATTGATGAGTGGAATTAATATTAAGAAATTGCGATTGTCTTCATTCTCTTTGATAATCTCAACTTCTCTCTTCTCTTTGTTCTCTTCTCTATTTCTCTTCTTTCATCTTCCTCTTCTTCCTTTCTCCCTCCTTATTGCCCATTCCCTGCATCAGCTGAGCTAAATAGTGTCAAAATAAGTCCGAACTATCAAGTGCCAGGTCCTTGATGAACTAGGCTGTTGGGTTGAGGATGAGCAAAGTAGTTCTTGAGCACATTGAGCCGAGCTAGAACTAAAATGTTCTCTGTCCTGGCCAAGCCAAAATGCTACATCTCTTGGGATTCCAGTGGGATCTGAGTTTGGTGCTTATCATCGTGCCACTCTTGTTCGGACATAGAACCCATTCGGAAGCTTTTCAGAGTTTGGGGGACATGTTCATTGACCCTGGATCCATTTGCTTTAGAAATGAAATTTTTATAAATAAGAGTGATTGCTGAAAAATGATCTTTTTTCCTGTTTCCTTGTTTGAACGAGCTCACGGTCTTCAGGCAAGTGGACAAAGATTGATGTTGTCAGAGACGGTGCGGTTTTATTGTTTTGTTCTGGCACCCCTTTTGGATTTTCTCATCAATTCTTTTTTGGAGGTTGATGCCATCTTCTATACAGCGGTCTTGGCTGCCATGGAAGTGGCAATGCTTCATTTAACCATGCCTACTTGAGTTCTTCAGTTTTTCAGGCCACCTGACATAATCTTCTCCTTGAATCTGCATCAAAATTACTGTCCTTGTGCCATTTAAAGATTAAGAGGAATATGAGTTCAAGGAGGTCTTAGTATGCCTATGTTGCCATCAGAGAATCTCCTATTTTGAAGTCTGAAAGTTTGTTGATTTTAAGTTTTATTAATTGATGCAAATATCAGTCGATATGATATATATCAGCCGATATATATAGATATTAGGACTTCGATATCGATATTTGTTTTTGTATTGGTAAATATAGGCTAATATGACCTTATTAGTTTACGATTTTTAAAAAATTTTTTTCATCCCATATATTTGATTACTAATATGTATTCGATATGTCCAATACCGATATGACTGTGACCGATACGATATTGTTACCGATATTTTCATCCATAGTTTTATCTCATTTTCTCTGACTGGGTTGTTCATTTTGCTGAGCCTGATAGGACTCTTTGACAGCAATGTATACATCGACTTGAGTCTCGATCTTGATGTATTAGTATGAAATTTGTGTAGAAGCCGCTGGGGGAGACCTTTCAATTGGAAGTAGTGAAGAGGATAACTGTGAATAGACTGATGCTTGATAGTCTGTGGGCCATTAGCAAATGATGCTGAGAACCTTCAATTGAGCTCGTCAAAGGAACTGATGTAATTGGGCCTCCGATGTTTGAGTGTAGTACGAGCATTCCCTTTGAGAGTTGCAGGGAATGCCTGTCAGAGTGCTGCATCTGATGAGTTCTTGAATTTGGGGACTGCTTCGAGAATCGAAAGTGATGAATAATGCCAACGTCTCTTCCCGGGACTGCTGAGGGATTTGGCTGGTTGATGCCTATGTCAAACCACAATTCGCTTGCATCTCTCTGTGATGTTTGTTGATTGTCTACTGAAGAAGTGTCAGACTGGCTAGAACCCTGGTGATAGTGTGCGTCATTCTCCTGCCCTTATTCTGGACATTTGTCAGGTGTGTTGAGTATGATGAGGTGCTGTCTGCATTGGGATTTATCTATCTGAAGTCTTGTCAAGATTTGTGACACCATACATGAGGCAATTATTCTTTGGAGAACTCAACCATCCTGTCTTCTGAATGGCAACCCATGAGCTTGTAGGTTAGAAGGTCTCAGCTTATCAGTCCTTCTCAAAGGAGGGATGTACACCTGGAGGACTTGGGCAATAGCTTTAGAGTTACTCATGCACACTCATGGTGGTTGAGTATAGAGAATTATTGGAATTTCTACATGGAGATTTCAAGAACGATCTTGAACATGATCACAAACTGTATCAATTGTTGCTGAAGCTCTGGAGTTTCTATATGGCAATTGTTCCATGTCTAAATTAATATGAGCATGACTTGTATTTAAGAGCAAAGAGGAGGGCCTTCAGGTTTGAGCAGCATAAGATATTTGTCTAGAGGAATGATAAAGGTGATTAGTCTTCTCATAGTTTTATTTTTTGAATATAATGAATAACAGAAATGTGAAGAGAAGAAAAGAAAAAAGTTCAGTAGCAGCTGCAACTAGAGTTGACTGTGTTGTCTCATTGTGTTTTAGGATTCTTCCTATTCATAGGTCATTTTTGGCATGTGGGAAGAGCTTATGCAGTTGTGGTAGGATTTGAAAAAAAAATTAATCATGATGACTAAGCTATACCCTCTGTTTCTGTTATCTATTTTAACATGTAGATTCCTTTTAACCACGTGGAAATAGGAGTTTAAACGTTCTCCGGCTTAGTTGATTTGGATAGCATCAGGCTGAGGTGGGACTGTTAAGTGATTCAGTAGTGGCAAACCTTGTTGAATTTTTTTTTTTTTTCATTTTTGTGCATAGGTTTAGCTGATACAAAGCTATATGATAGCACCCATTTTTTGCGATTCAATTACTATTATCGATCTATCAGTTGGTAGCTTATCAAAGATGAAACTATCATCAATTATCTGCAGATGATACCACTGACCATTGTTATAGACGCTTGTTGACAATGTACCACAATCTAAAATGCCCTGTCCAAGCCAAGGAATGTACCCCAAAGAATCCTGGTAAATGATAATTGAGATGGTTGGTTTCCATTTTTGAACCATGAAACACTTGATTTTCATTTCGGCCGTTAAGTGTAACCAATTTACTTTCATACGAAGTTTTACCATAACATTCCTCTAATGTTGACCCATTATATGATTGATTCAATTATGTAATCATAAATAGTCACTGGTTTAGTTGATACATTGGCATATAAATTTATACTCTAGATGCTTTCTTTTAGATTCTATTTCCACAAATTTTCACATGCAATCAGCCTACTTATAACTTTTTATTTCCAGAGTATTGTGATAAAATTTATTACACTAATTCAGCCCCAAACCGTCCATGGTGGATTTTTTTCAGGATTTGGAAGTCTTTTGGTAATGCCTAGATTCCCCCAACTAGCTTGGAAAGGAAAAAGACATGAAAGGAGTTCTGCTTAGCTCTTTCTCCTCTTTGACTGGTTGCCATTCTTTTGTGCACTAGCATAGAGGATCAAATGGGAGGAAAATTAAAAAATAAGGTAACTAGGTTGTTTGATTTTTTTCCTCTTTGGGTAAGGATTGCTTTTAGTGATAGGGGATGTGATTGGAATTTGCCCTTTTAGAAATAAATTTTAGATGTCAATGAATCCTCAATTGACAATCGTGAAAGAAATATCAAATAAAAAAATATACGTAAAAGATTCAAATCGATATATCAATATTTATTTCAATCCAAGATCTCTTGTGGAACTAACTATTCAATGAGCATTCTCAGTATTATGCCTTGAAGAGGACTTGAACCTCCATGCTCTTTCAAAGCTAACCTATGTACTTTATCCCTGAGTTGTCACCAAAGGGAGTTTGCCATTTTCTTTTAGTTTAGGGCAGCAAGCCCTGGTCTGGCTATTACAGTATCTATCATTAATACATTTTTTAATAAAGTATTCTATCCATAAGCAGATTTAAGTCCAAGGTAGAGCTGGACTTGAATATCTTTTGGGCCCAATGTGAAATGGGATGGCCCACTTCTTTACTTCAAGGTGGAAAATGGTGATGCTGCTTCGGTAAAATTGGGATTAAGTTGAGCTAAAAGATTCGAATGAAATTGATCATAGACAAAATTTTCTTTAAATGAATTAGTTTATCCTTTGTGTAGGGCTTATCCGGTGATTGGAATAAAGACACATCGGTTTGTTAATTTTAATATGGCAGGAAAAAGGCATATATCCATATGGCCTAATCAATAATTCAAGTCACATACTTCCATAATCCATTTTATTTTCTTTTTGGTTTATGGATTACGTGTGTACCCATCTGGCATTGTAAAGGGGCTGATTTTGTTGCAAGAACTCATTATCTTTATTATCTGAGTGGCACTTTTGATCACTAGTGTTTAGTCCATTCAATTTCTGCATTTGTAGCATCAGTCAGGGAGATGCTGAACTAAAGCAATCCTCCGAATTGACAGAGAGATTTTCATTCTTTTGATCTCAATGCATGATTGGTATGAGACCATTGGATATAAATTCAGTGGTCTATGTATTTTATTTTTTCAAAAAGAAAGTTTTAGTATTTTTTTTTTTTTTTAAAAACACATTGGCCGTTGGAGCTATATTCAACGGCAGAATGAAGTGAAGGGGCTGCACCTTTGGGTTGAGGCAACTCCCTAACACCACTTTTTCCCATGTTACCAACATGGCACTTGCCTGGCATACCTTGTGTAATGTAAGACATGTTAGCCTTCCTGATGTTATCAGCACGAGCATGTAGAAATACAATATATTTAGATGAATTCGCAATTGGAAGCAAAGCAAAGGGGATTGTTAAAGCATGGGAAGGAGAGAGGATCCATGGAGATATTGGATCGGATGATCTAGAGCTTACTCTTGGGAGATGTAGTAACAGGTTTGTCGACATGTTCTGATTTGGATACAATTCGAATTACAAGTTTTCTACAATTTTATCGAAAAGGATGATATGATATCCTTTTGCACAGGCCTACTCAATATAAAAAAGCACTAAAGAGTAGCATTATAGTAAACTTTTATTGTGTAGAATGGACAAATTTTACATCAATATATTTATTGTGTAGAGTTATAGTAAACTTGACCTAAGAATAGCATTTTTCATGTTTTAATGGGTTCCTTAATATAACCAACTCAATCTGTATTTTCCTGTTTTCCTGCAGATAAATCTAGGCTGACTCTAATTTGCTCAAGAACAATGGTTGGAGCAGATGAAGAGCAGCAGGATGACTGTGCACTGAGTTATGGTAATTATTTCCGAGCTGCAGGATTACTGTGCACTGAGTTATGGTAATTATTTCCGAGTCATATATTACTGTTAAAAGAAGCGGGTCGTTGCACAACCGTTGTTATGGATATTTCCGAGCTATTATCCCGAGTCCGACCTCAAAACTAATATCAGTAGTGTTAATCGCACATCTGTATGTAAATATTCTTAATAAAGTGATGTTTCATTCATCTATATATATTAACTCATCCACATATCTCGGTGGGCCATCAAACTGCTTGAGGGAAAATTTGAGCTCCCATCAATCAGAATCAAATACTCGGGCCAATATAAAGCAAAATTTAATCGAAATCTAAACTATGAAATTATCCAAAACTTTAATCATTCCTTAAATAAATTCTAACCATACGATAACCACACTTGAAAATAGGATATTGCACATATTGCAACAGTAGAGTAGTCATTATTTGATTTGATGGTTATGGGTAAGAGTTGTTGAATCGAAATATTTACATATATTTACAAAGAGTAGCAATTGCGTAATTTTTATTTATTTATTTTTGAATTCTTTTCTCATGTTTTTTTTTTCTGATTTTGTTTTTAATTTTATTTGAGTATCAATTTTATATAAAATAAATATTTTAGCTAAATCTTTGTGTAAAATATTCTAAAAATTAACTAGAAAGTTTTGATTTAGTGCGAATGTCTTGTATTATTTGTAAAATTATTTTACCTGATAAAAATAACATAATCTCATTAATATTTACAATTAATTGAGTAAACACACATATATATAATTCATCTGAAATAGAAAAAGATGAGTATTTGCGACGGTATAAAACTTCTGTGTTGATAAATTAGTTTATATAATGATATATCAAATTACTAAATTTTATATGCTATATTTTATGACTTTACTACATGTTTGATTGCAAGAATTAGGAAAAAAAAGAATTGTAATTTTTGCAGAAATTACAATTCCTCCGTTTGGTTACCTTGTAGGTGGAAATTGTTATTTCCATAAATGTGGGAATAATAATTTTCATATTTTTTTTATTTTATTATTATTATTATTTTGTATTATTATTATTATTATTATTATTTTATTTTATTATTATTATTTTGTAATATTATTATGTTTTATTATTATTATTATATATTATTATTTATTAGGTATTATTATTATTATTATATATTATTATTATTATTATTATTATTTTGTGTTATTATTATTATTATTATTTTATTTTTATTATTTTGTATTATTATTATGTTTTATTATTATTATTATTATTATTTTATTATTATTATTATGTTTTATTATTATTATTATTATATATTATTATTTTTATTTTATTTTTTATTATTATCATTATTTATTATTATTATTATTATTATTATTATTATTAGATATTATTATTACATATTATTATTATTATTATATTATTATTTTTATTTTATTTTTTATTATTATCATTATTTTTATTATTATTATTATTATTATTATTATTATTAGATATTATTATTACATATTATTATTATTATGTATTATTATTACATATTATTATTATTATTATTATTTATAAGGTATTATTATTATTATTACTATTCCCACCTTATTCCTTATATTATTCTACAAACCAAACAATGGAATACTAATTCCCATCTTATTCTATTCCAACAACCAAATATAAGAATAACAATTTCAACTCTATTCTCATCCTTTTCTATTCCCTGGAATAACTATTCTATTCCCACCTTATTCTATTCTAACAACCAAACGTACCGTTAGTGAAATTCTTTAGTTGTCAAAAAAGGCTCAAGGTTCAATTCTAATCACAGTATAAATTTCTTTATATAAATAACCTTATATAAACTGGTACTAAATAAAAATCAAATATAAAATTTTGAAAAATCAAAATTAAGAAAAAATTACAAACAAAAAGAAAAAAAAAAGAGAGTAATTTTAATATATTTTTCCCGGTGTAAAACACAAGAACCTGTCATGACTTCGAGTATACTGTGATTCAGTGGCCGGAAAACCGTACATGGGAGATTCCAAGTTCAATTTCTACAGTAAAGCGGCATAGAAGAGCTGATTCCAAGTGTCCGGAACACCAGCAAGGCACCAGTGGGTGCAGTCATCGCCGCCGTGTTGCGGCGTCGCGTAGGCTGAGGGGTGGCCGTCTGGTCTCAGTTGCGTGAGCAGTGAAACATCGAGAAAGTAAGCCGGATTTTTCATGGAGCTCAGTACTCTCTTCACCACTTCAATCCCTTGCATGGGGAGGCTTCCAGGCCTTTCTATGGGTTTTGTCACCCCTTCGCAATTCTTCACCGTCGGCTGTCCCCAATCTTTTCCGCTGATTTTCGAGGGAAAAAACACAAATATGAGAAATATCTATCATATATCGAAAAATATAAAAATCTATCTATCTACTTATATTATTATACTTACATAAAAATAGAGAGATACATTGCCACATCAAAATAGATGTATTTTTTAAAGTGTCTAAAATGTATGCACGTAATATCATGGATATTGCTCTATTGAGAAATAATAAAGAACAGTTCAATATAAAAAGCTTCCATAATGCAAGGAGTTTACGAAACGGTTGGTTCAACTTGAATTTATGTACATGGTCTTACCTTGCATATACCTACTTTGAGAATACAACTGTTGGGAGATACCCATTCGTCATTTTTTATATATATTTAGATAATATGATATTTTATTTATTCATTTATAATAGTACACTCATATAAAAATAGTGAAAGATGAGTTGCCACATTAGAATTGATATTTTTTGACGGTGTCTAAAAGATATCAATGTAACATCATGGATATTACTCTATTGAAAAATATTTATAAAAAAAAGTCTGAGTTAAAAAGCTACTACTATATATATTTAGAATATAGAGAACGTAGGGTTCATTTGAATCTATTGTGTAGTCTTATAATATATGTAACTATTTCGAGAACATATGTTTGTGAGATATCCATTAGATACCTAACATATATTTTTAGATAATATAATGTTTCATCATTTATCCATATATGACATTGGATTCGCATATACATAAAGATGTTGGTAAGTTATCACAATAGAATGATCGTTTTTAGGGCGTTTAGAAGGCAACTACATAATATCACGGACAATACTCTATTGAGTAATAATAATAATAAACCGAAAGTATAAAACTCTCATGATGTGGGGGGTCTGAAAAATAGTTAAATCACTTTAAATCTATGTACGCGATCATATATTATATTATCTAAGATATTATTTTCATGATTTGAATATATGATTTACAGGTTATACGGTGATAACCCTGTTAACTATGACATGGCCAGGAGTTTGGATAAATTATCATTTTTGGAATATTTTGGGATATATATTTGCTTACCATATACGTGAGAATGCAATTTTTCCACAGCACTACGGGTGAGAACCTTACCCCACCTCTCTTCTTATGGGCAAACAAATGCTCCGTTCCCAAAAGTTGACAGCCACACTTGCCCCGTTATTAATCTTCTGGGTTAGGTTTGGATTAATATTAGGTCAAGCCTTAGTAAGAAAATGAGGTGGTGCCTAGTAATGTATCCGACCGACTTAAGGTGGACCACACAAGCAAAAGCTAATACATTTTCTAGCAAATAAAAAGATGGAGATGAGAAATTTTTACACAGTTATTGTATAATATAATACGCTATTCTTACCACTATTTAGATTCTTCGTGGATATCAACCAAAATAATATAGTATTGAAAGTGTATTAGGGATATAAACTTATGAAAAAAATAACAAAAATATACATACATATAGTTTGCCATTCATAAAAAAAGTAGAAAATGAGAAAGGATAAGTGATAATAATTGACCAGTATAAAAAAAAAGAGAAAAAACTTACTGATAATGTGAAATAGAAATGCCTTGAAAAAACACACGCATCTTGGAAGGATCAGCATTGGTGTCAACCCATTGAGCCCACGTTCCTAACGCGATCTCGAATGCCTTCATTCTGTCCATATCCTTATATGTTTTATTTCGGACTTGAATGTAATCCCACCTGCAGGATCCAGCTTTTGTTACTTCTTTGCTATCATTAAATGTTCCCAGCCATGCAAAATAAAGGTTTGAACCAGCCGTACTTGTCTTGGTTGATCTAATTGAAGCTCGGTCCGTAGATGTTAAATTTATGCGGCTTTATTGATTTATATCTAGTAACATAATATCTTATTTATTCATCGATATTATAAGGTTCACACAAAAATAACTAAATAATGCAAATCACTTCATATAAAAATATCCTTAAAATATCATTAAATGGTTTTAAGATATTTTTCTTCAGTTAATATCTTTCTGGTTAGAAAAATATGCTTATTCTTAATTAAAATGGGGTGGCTTGATTGGGGGGATCTTAAGAAAACATGGGAATCAATTGCATATACCCCCAAACATTAGCCATTTTATTTTTACAGTTTTAATTTAATTTAATTTTAATTTTATTCCATATAAAAAATAAATTAGATTGATCACATTTTAAAATTGTAAATTATTATATATGTGTGATGCTAAAAATATTTAAAAGGATAAAGTTAAAACTTAAGGTCCATCTTAAAATTGTTTACATGATGATGTGGTTAAATGATTTTACACAAAGTAGAACTAATATAAAACACAAATATGAACAGAATTAACAAAATCAAAAATAATATATAAAATATTAGAAATTAAGATTTTTTTTTTTAATAATTTTATATCAATAATTTTACTCAATTAATCTCTTTAGACTAACGGCTCCAATCTTCAATTTCTGTTAGTCTTCTAAAATATTATGTCCCATTATATTTTAATGGTAGAACATTTTTAAATGATAGAAGATATATACTGAAATAATATTTAATGTATTAATATTTTATATTATAAGAATAGATCTAAATTATTAAGAATAAAAAATAGTTTAATTTTAATAAGAATTATAACAAAATTCTTTACTTTAATAAATCATTAAAAATAGCAATTAAGTATGAGAATTAAAAAGGAAAATCATACGGTTGTTGTGGTGGTCTATAAAACCACCAATGCCAACTATCAAAGACCAAGACGTCGTTCCCTCGCCATGCATCGCCTCCCTTGATAGAGTCCAACTTCAACACTCGACCTACTGTTTCTTTATCCACGTCCACCAAGAACTGATGCCATTCCATCATTATGCTAATATTATATTCCTGTATATTTAACAGATATTAATATTATTTTAATTAATAATTATGATAAAAAAATTAAAATAAAGATAGATTAATAAATATCAGAAAGAATAAAGTAAAGATAGATAAATAAATATCAATTCTCTCGATCTATAGATTTGGTTACTACTGCAATGGGTGAAGGCGACGATATTACTCTTTAGACTCTTATTCTGATGTAATGTGTCTCATTTATCCATCTATTATTATATGAGTCTATCAGTATAAATAGATGTATGAGATTTAATATTTTTTGAATTGGGTGTTTGAGGAGTGTTTTTAAAATATTATTCTATTTATATTGTGTTTTTAACCATTTGTATTTTTTATATACATCTGACTTGAATATAGAACACGTTAGAGCATGGAAAGAAGAGAGAGTTCAAAGAGCAGCTATAGTCAGCCGGATTGGCGCAAGTGTGTCCGACCCCATTACCCAAGACTCTTGCGTTGTGGGTCTTGGAGAAACCGTGATTGTAAGAGGCTTTATCCTTGCATTGATTGGAGACTATTTTATAATTTTAATGTACACCTCAAAGTTATAACATTACCACTGTTATTCATCCTAGAATTGAACAACATGCCCAAATGAGATGTAAGATGCAAGTGCCAAAATTGAACAAAATATCCGAACGTTTCAATATGAAAGAGAAAATGCTTAGTGAATAAATCCTTTCATATCGGCTAATTCATGCCGGGCATACGTTGGCTATGAAATCCATCACTCTACCAAGCAGATCATGGGCATTCATATCTTAGTCAAACAAAATTATGTGTGAATCATGAAAAAATTTCCTTCAGTAACGTATGGTATTTAGGGTCTGTATTCGGGGATAATTTTTTTTTTATATATATATGTATGTATATATATATATATGTATGTATGTATGTATATATAGACATAATTTTGACTTTTGAAGGGAAAATGCACATTGAATCCCAATTTAGACTTTATAAAAATTTTAAATAAATACAATATTATCTCAAAGAAAGTGTATAAAGAAAAAAAAATCTTAATATTTTTTCTATTTTTATTTTGATTTTATTTCCAACATTTGTCTTTTTTCAACATTATTATCAAATTCTATTTTATTGCCAATTTCAAAAATAAACCGAATTCATTGAATGTCGGTGCTAAAACTAGGAAAAAAACAAAGGTTCAAACTTAAATTGAAAAATAATGCAAAAATGATATGAGAATTTTTAATCTTTTCCGTGAAAATTGTGAGAATATTATTTGAATAATACAGAAGAGAGAATGACTTACAATGAAATGGAATTCATAGATTGGAGGCTTCTGAACCAACGAGTACTTGGCTTGCGGGACGGCAGCAAGAAGCATGCAAGTCAGAGACTGCCACTGGTTAAGGCTCAACGAGTCCCCCACAAACAGTATTCTTTTCCCAGAAAATCTTCCCAGAAAATCGTGGCCGTCAAATCTGATCCACATTATCCAAAAATTTAAAAAAAAAAAATTATTAAACAGCATTAATTTTAATTATCACTAGAAAAAAACAAAAATACCATGATTAATACTTAATTTTCATAAATTCCTACTTAATATATGTTTAAAATGTCACAACATTTCACCATGCTGATTATAAGACAAATTGCATAACAAATTATCCGTGTAAATCATCATGCTTTTTGGGTGGTGGTTTGTTTATTTAGAGGATAGTAATGCAGGGATGAATTAAACTAACATAATTATAGAATAAGTGTTATTAAAAAAAACATAAGAATTACTATAAATAAGATATAATAAATATTACATTATTTAGTTTGTGTGAGAAATAACTATCTGAATCATTAACAAACCTTTTGTCAAAATGAAGATTATAATTACTAGGGTTTTACAGTGGTGGGTGCTCGATGCCAAAGAGCATTGCCCATGATGACATGTTTCTTATAATATTTTTACAAGAAAAATATAATAATAATAACAATAATAATTAAAATTTTATATTTTATTCAATAAGGTGGGTTATATGAATTTACTTTTATTACAATTTGATTGAATATAATATTTTTTTGATAATTTTAAATCAATTTTAATTATATTATCTCTGATTTTTCTTAACTACATTAGCTCCTTTCTTTCTGCAATTCTAATTAACTCCTGTGCTTCTTTGAGCCCACATCCATCACGGAATCAAACTCACAAGCAATATTTTCTCAGGCATATTGTCAAAGTGAGAAAAAGAAAAGAAAATTAAGAAACTTCACCTTGGGAGATTACATCCACTGGGCTGCCATCTATACTTGAGGTAGAGCTTGTCAGGCCTTCCATTCTTCTGACAATCAAAATCCTCTCTGAGAAATGGACAAATGCTTGAATCATAGAGAGGGTAAGACTCATCATAAACCCAGCTTCCATGGAAGATATCACAGGCTACCAACCGGTCATTAGCTCTCCACAAGCTTGAATTATTCTTCAGTTCAGAACAATTTGCTTTGTAAAACGATGAAAACATCGAAAGCAGGTAAATGGGAGCAAGTTGGAAACAACGGCAGCATTTTCTCCAGCAAGAATCCATTTGTTTTTGTGCTGTGAGAATTAAGTAGAAGCATTAACAGAAGAGACCTGATTTTATAAACAGCAAGAGAGGTGGATTTTTGTGTGTTGTCTCCATTAAATGTGGTGATTGATGCTTTGTTTTTAATTCTCTAATTTAAATTTAATTTCATTTGCTTTCTAAGTTTGCATATTCCTGCATTGATTGCCAGATCTCTTGAACTTCTTCCTAAAAGTGGTTTTTTTTTTCTTCTAGTTATTATTAAAATAAAATAAGGTTATAAATAACTAAACAAATATATCATCTAAAAGTAACTGTTTGATCTAAAAATAAAACTTTAATAAGGTGAGATTATTTTATGTGCTTATGGGTTTAGCAAAGTGCACAGGGGGATTTGTGGAAGCTCCATCTCTAATAGATATGAAGAGATTTATTTTTTATATATTAGCCGTTTATTTTTAAATAAATAACTATAATTTATTTATTTTTTAAAAAAAAAATTAAAAATTAATTATTTTAAAACAATTAGATCGTAATTATTTATTTAAAAATAAACAATTAAGATAGACAGAATATACCCCTCTATCTATTTTAAAGATAGAATCTCCCTCAATTTATAGTCAGCACGGCATTTTTCCGTCGGTTTTACAAGTTGCCGACTGAGAATATCTTTTTTATGGACTTTAGGAATTAAAAATATAGCTTTGGTATTTGTAATTGTCGCTTTGCTTCTACAGCCAAAAACTTTAATCAAGAATTTGAAGCAACTTAACTTTTACTATCAATAGACATTTCAACCAACAATGATGTATATGCAACTACAAATCTTATTAAGTTTTGAATTTTAATAATTGTTAAATATTTTATATATTTTACATTGATATATATACGATATTACTTTAATCTAACTATATTATAGAGACAACATATGAAATTATCTAGACTATGGTATTCATAGGCATCCAACTTTAGCTTTTATGGGAAACTATACACCTCACTTGAGTGGCAACAAATGCGAATTTATTATATTTATTTTCAGTCAATTTTTTTTTTTTTTTGAATCTATAAAAAAGTTGAATAAATTCCACCCATCACAAGTATCCACAAGATATATCAAATTATTCTATTATGAAATATTATTAGGTATTAAATATTATGAATTATAATTTTCTTAAGTTACTGAGTGTTAGTTTTTGCTAATACGTGACAAGAAAAACTTGGAAATGAAACAATTAAATTTGCCCTTATTTTATCATGAGAGATGGTAAATCGATTTTTTTCCTTATTTTACCATGAAAGAGAGCAAAACCATGCATTCAAACCTTCAGAAACTAATTAGTTTATAAGAATTATCCTATGATACATATTTAGTAATTAATTAAAATAATTAAAGGTTATAATTTTATATAATTTTTAATATTTTATTAGGAAAGTTTTTTTTTTTTTATTTACCCAGTCTTTGATAAAAAAAAATATTTCTATAATTAAAAATCAATCTTATTTTTATCTTGTAAATATCAAAATTAATTCATTTTAATTGCATATAATGAGGTGATTTTTAAATAATAAGAAATGACTTTTTTTTTTTTTTTTGGTTTTTGGCTAAAGGAATTTTTGATAATTTCCATCTTCATCGTCCCCTTAATTTTCTAATTTTGTAAAAGACTTACACATTCGAGAAAACTATAACAATCAATTACACATAAAATTTTACAACTCTCTTGAGGACTGAGAAAAAATGATAAATAAAGAAAAATCAGTTTTGATATAATTTCTTCGAGACCAAAAAAACATAATAATCATAAATTTAAGTATATTTAATATTTAATTTTATATTTTTATATTATAAAATAATATAATATTTTCTTGATACTTGTGACCATTTCTTCTTATAGACTTCTTACACACTTTTCTTCGATTAGGTTCACTAATTTTGCCTGTAGGTGATGGAACTTTTCCCTCTTCCTGCAGACAAGTAATCGGGAAGCAGCCAAAATTATAATAATAATAATAATAATAATAATAATAAGATACATTCGATTTCAAGGATTAAATCCACTCCAAATCAACACAAATCAGCCAGTAAATCCATTCCATATATTAAAATAAAATACATTCAAAGTAGAGATTTCACCCGCATTATCAATGGCAGTAAAAATAAGCAATAAAGCTACAGTTTGTCTCTTCGTCCTCGTCGATTCTTCATTACTTTTGAATTTTCCTATAGGGATTGGATATCTATCAAAGAGGAAGAGGAGAAGAATATGGGAGGAAGAAGATGCAGGCGCCGAAGGAGATGGAGTGAAGCGTTAGGGTTTGTCGACGCATTTGTTAAATAAATAAGAAAATATAACCGTTCGATTAAAATTAATATAGATTATAGAAATTTTGTAACCTTTATTATTATTATTATTATTATTATTATTATTATTATTATTAAATTATTTATGTTCCTTATACTATAAAATAAACTTTAGGGAAAATTTTTAACAGATATAATTATAAGAGCATAATATAAGAAAAAGAGATTCATTAAGAAAGTAAGTTATTTTGCTACTGGAATTTAATCTCTTCTTATTATTAGCAGTTTTAATTTACTTAAACTCTTTTATTATTATTTTAATTAAAAAAAGAGAAATGCAGTTGTTGTTTAAGTTAACCTTTGATCAACAACACACAAGTTCTCAATCATGCTACTGGTTTTGGTAAATTATACCACAAGCATGTAAAATAATTATAATTATGATAATTGCTTCTATAAATTGTATTCAATTAGTTAGTATAAGTATTTTATGATACGAAATATTTAGAAAGCATTTAATTAGATAATTTTTAAACATATAATTAAATTGATAGTTTATCATGGTGATTGATGAATTGGATAGAGTTTTAGTGATAACACATCATTAATTTCATCATTAAACACATATTATGAGTATTATCATTTGGTGAAGTGATATTAGCATCAAGTACATTTGCTATTATCATTCATTAATTAAAATAGATATTGTGTTTATATAATTACTTAGCTGGCTAACAGTATTATATTGATTTTATTACATTTATTGTATATTTATTTTTGTGATCTTCATTTATAGAAAATGTCAAAACTTAGGAAATTTGAATTTGTCGCTCTTAATATTTTTGATAAAAGTCATTTATCTTGGATCATTGATACTAAGATCTGTCTTGATGTGATGAACTTTGAGATTTAGTTATGGAAGAAAACGTAGCATCCCTATAGGACTCTGCAAAATCTATGATTTTTCTTGGACACCATATTTATATTGGATTAGAAACTGAGTATTTTATTGTGAAATATCCCCATATTCTATGGAAAAATTCAAATAATAGATATGATCGCTAGAAGTACAGAATCATTTGAAAAGCTCATTGTGATTTGATGAAGTTAAGGTTATAAGATATCAAAAGTGTTAGCACTTACAATTTTTCATTCTTCAAAATCAACTCTTTTTTAAAATTATGTGATAAAAAATCACTAAGGAAGATCTATTAGAGAAGACTTTTACTGTTTTTTAACCCTTTAATGTGCTCTTATAGTAGCAATATCGATAGTGAAAGTTTACTAAATATTCTGAATTTATTTCTTATCTTCTAATAACTGAGCAAAATAATTAGCTTTTGTTAAAAAATGACTAAAGTACGGAACCCATTGGTTCCATACTATTTTCTGAATTGAAAGGCATTATTTTCCCTAAAGCGGATGTTATATTATTCAAATAGCGTATGATTATTACAATTTTTTAGTGATACTAACAGAATAAATTAACATCTCTATAATATTTATGGACTTGATAAATTTAATTTTTTATCTTATTTGGATCAATTTGTGATTGTCCTTATTGAAAACATTTTCTTATATTTGGGAAGTTATAAAAAACATGATGTCCATTTAAGGATTACGTTGTAAATATTTAGAGAAAGATGATTGTATATAAAGTCAAAATGTAAGTTTTAACTAGAAAATGTATCTTTCTTTGATCATATTATGTAGATTTGAAGAAAATCAAAGGGGTCATAATTAGGGCCAATCAATAAGTGTTACAAAGAAAAGAAGTTTTTTTTTTTTTTTTTGGTTTGGCTAATTATTATAGGAGATTTATTAAGAAATTTTTAAGCATCGTGGTGTCATTGACTTAGTTAATACAAAAGAAATTAAGTAGTATTCTTTTGGAATGATGTTTACAAAATGAGTTTTTAGAAATTTAAGTATCTGTTGACAATTGCTTAGATTTACTATAATGCCTCTATAAAAGGTTTAGGTTGTATATTGATTTGGTATGAGAGAATAATTTCCTATTGGTCTAGGTAACTCAAAATTTATGAGCAAAATTGTATACCCGAATTTCATCCAATTTAATTAATATTATCGGTTTATTTTGGATTATTTTTAAATATATTAAAAATAATTATGTAATATAAATTTGAATTAAATTTGGAGTAAGGAAGTGGAATTAGAGTTTGAAACATGCCTGACAAGCGCTTGTACACTTTTGGCAGATTAGGTGCATCCGAGGAACACTGATCGCTCAAGCGTTAATTTCAGAGTACATGAGCTAAAGGGACGCCCAAAGTGATACTTGTGCGTGCGTGTGGTCAGGTATTTAACGTGTGTTTAAATTGTGTACGTGTGTTGATTCTATTATAAAAAGGATAGCACGCACTGTTTCAATCATCTCGTGCGAAAAGAAAAATAAGGAGAATGAAATGAGAGAAAGGAAATAAGAGGTATTTTGAAGAATCTTTTCATTAAATCTGTAGGATTGAAGGTATAGACAAATATTTTTATACCCTATTCTTAGTCTATTTTTATATTCGGTTAGTTTTACTTATATTTGATGGATTTAAAGTACAAGCATGTTATTTTACTTACCCTATTTCAAACCTTTGGGCATACGTGTCATATTTACTAGATGTTTTGGGAGTTTTGCTCAATTTTGATATTATTTGAAAATTTTTGGTTGTTTTATAAAATTGGGTAAATATTTTAGAATATTTTATTTATGTACAAAAATAATTGTAAAGAAAATATTATGAAAACTTACATATGGGTCTTACGTATAGTATCCATCTATATATTTCGGGTTAGGTTTTATTTTGATATTTAATTTGATATGTATACTTTTTTTTATCAATGTATAAAGTTTTGTACTTAACCTTCTTGAGTGGAAGTTTTATATTTTTTCGCTAAATAGAAAAAAATTTAGTATGTGATATAGAGACCTTCATTAGTTTGTATTTTTATAAGAACCATTGTAAAAAATTAAATAAAATTAATATATTTTAATATTCTAATATATCTAGACAGATTTTATGAGTGAACCCATTCTACAAGTGGTAAAAAATAATGACTTTGTTCCTGTCTATAGAAAAAATACATAGACAGTCCTATCAACGGGTTGAAATAGTAGTGATATGGCCAAAGATTAGCGGGAGTAGGAGTAACTATTCTTCAAAATCAGTCTTTTAATCTTTGGTTCTCTAATTTGTGTATGCTTTAGATTTTAATATGTTTTACCTGTATTAATTTAAATATTTGAGACATTGATTAAGAATTATAGGTTTTGCTCATAGTTGGGATTTGGTTTGTTTCATGCACTTAAAATTTTGATATTTGTTTTGAATTATACTTTTAAATACAATACCACATTCACACTTTCGTTGATGGATTTTTAGATTATAATTTTACATATTTTGTATATGTTTTATCGATTCTCATTCTAATTTTGGATGCATCTATTTATTATATATTATCTATTAATATTTATTGAGTACTAAGTTCACATTTTATTATTCTTACCCCTTCAAGTTAGGGGGCCACGGATACATTGTAGAGAGTTTGAACGTAGAATTGATTGAACTCTCATTCATATTTAGTAAGTATTAGCCTTATATTTGGACCGCATTCATATTAGATGTATTTTGGTCTTGTTTGGGGCAATAGATGAAATGATGATAACTATGTTGCATTATAATAGAGATAGTGTTGAATTATTTAATTGATTTGGATATTTGTGATGCTTGGTTTGTGATAGATATGTGAGTTATTTATATTATCATTTGTCACTTTTTCTAATAAATATTTAAGCATGTCAGGATTATTTATTTGTTTGGATGAGTTATTTGGAGAGATCATATTTTTGTTAATGTCAAGGCCATATGGATGTATTGTTAGGTTACACTTGGATTTGAAATTTTGTGTTTGATATTTATGCATCATTAGATTTAGATTTCTATATGGATTAGGAAGACAAAAATTAATTTTTCTAGTTCAATTGATTTGAAGTGGGTCCGATCTTCATATGTTTTGAATTTGGATAATATGCAACACAATAAATAAAAGGTCAAATGATTAACGGGACTCACCTCTCGATTTATCTTTTGATACTCAAATTAATCATCTTTTTTGTTAAAGGAGAAAAGGAGAATGCAAAATTGGAGTAATAATATTTATGTGAAAGGTTCTTAGAGAAGTGCGTTTAATGGAAAGTATCTTAAGAAGATAGATAAATACACTTAAAGTAAGCATCTTGGAATTGTTACATGCTTTTCCTTTTTTGTTGTCCCTCCCTCCCCCTCTTGTTTGGAAAGAGGGATATATATAGAGTTAAGGAGCGGTTGATCTCTCCATCAACTGCCTATGGAATCCTCCGGATGGATAAGAGGATGTCATTCGACCGACAGTTTCTAACTAACAACCGAGTCCATTGAACTGTTCGGATCAGATTGTTGTCTATTCCGATTGGTTAGAGAAGATGCTTGTGTCGGAAGTGGATTGTCCTAATTGGGCCGACGGACTTATCCATCCACTTTGGGCTATATGGGCTGACTGGATCATTATTCAATTATAGGTTGATTCTTTGTTGGACCTTCCTCTTGAGTTGGAGATAACAATACCCATCACTAGTCCCCATACCAGAATGCTTGAAATTTAACTTCCCGGTATGATGATCGAGGGATAGTCAGTTGTCTGAACTCATACTTCTAGTCTGAAGGACTTCACTTGCTAGCTGAACGAGGACTATCAGTCCGGTGGGTTTGATTAGTCATCTAGATGAGGAGTCCAAATCCAACAGACTTCATTTGCACCGCTAGCAATAGCATTAAATGCTAGCCTCTTTAAGTCCTGTGTCATCTTGGAATCATACTAGTCACATTATTGACTTCGAGTGATTAATGGCCTAGAGGGTGTTGACATGTATCATGGCCATGATGATGCATGCCTTTTGAATTTCCATTTTACGGCGTCATTTTAACCCCAGAGGCTTTGCTTTAAATTGTTTAAACTCATTATTCTTACACTTCTTCTGAAAGTCTATTACTCTTTGTTATCTTCAAATTTTCTTCATCTCTGCACTCCTTCATCTTCTTTTTTCTCTCAAAGTTTCATAACCTTCTTTAATGACACCTGGAGTTAAGGACACTCAGTCGGTTCTTACGTCGGCCGATGTTGATTTTCTTCATGCTCGGTATAAGATTCTAAACTCTTTAGTGTATCTCTTGTCTAGTGTGGGTGGCGAGCTTGTTCTTCCACCAGAGGGTTATATTACGGTGTACGAGACTCATCTAAAATGAGTACTTCCTTCCTAATGGCACCGGATTTATATAGGATCATGGTGGCCCTACACATTCCAGTTGTAAGGTTGTAAGCCAACACTGTTTGTCATCAAGTTTCTATGTGTGTCTTTGCACGCCACCATGGTCCGGAGTTGGACACCAAGGCGGTTAAAGTAATCTTTCGTTTCCACCATGGAACAAATTGGATTTTTATTTCTCCTCATTCTGAATTTATATTGAGCGGGGAAAACTTTGACTCTACTAAAAGGTGGAAGGATCGATTCTTCTTCTTGGCAACCCTCTCTGGATGGGTGTTATATAACAAATGGGGTTGAGTTATGGCATCTTTTTGTATTGAGGTGCTTGAACACGAGAAGAAGTTAGCGAAGGCGTTGACAATTTCATTAATGAAAAAGCTAGCTCCTTTTATGAGAATAAGAAAAACAGATGGTTACTACCCGAGGCTTTGGCGCAAACAAATTGGCCGTTGGCCCCCAAACCCTTAGAGGTCACATCACATATGAGCCTTTAGTTGTGCCGTTGGTCCCCAAAATAAAATTAAAGGAAAGTAGAGGTCACATCACATAAGTGAGCCTTTAGATAAGGTGCCCAAGCATTAGGAGGCCTCAGCCGGGTCCTGCTCTTCTGACAACGATTAGGCCACTATCGGCTAGTTGGTAAGAATAAAGAGGCCGTCGGAGAGGGGGACCCAATTCCTTTCCCATCGACCCAAACATTTAGAGCCGTTGGATTTGGTGAGGTTCGTGAGCCCTCGGAGCCTGTTGCCTTGGCTGTGGACTATCTCGAGGTTGGTGTAGAGGATGAGCCTATCCCAACACCAACTCTTACTTCATATGGGGAGTCGACTGTCCAACCATCTCTATTTGAGGAGCCCCACAGACCTTCCTGCCAACTTTGTCGATGGGTCTTGTTGGATAAATGAGATTCAGTTTGGAGAGGCTGAGGAGGTACATCAGGTAGAGATTTTGTAGGCTAGTATCCCGAAGGTGGCTGTCCAAGAACTTGTTGCTGAAGTTGTTGAGGGACCCTCTTCCAAGCCCCTAGTGCTCGAGGATAAAAATGAGGATGAGGTTGAGGGAAGAGTTGAGATGGCCAATATGCCATGCCTAGAGGCCTTTGTGTTTGAGGATGAGGAGAAAGTCATGTCTGAGGGAGCAATTGAAGCACTTGTCGCTAAGCCCCCAACACTAGAGGTCCGAGGGGAGGTTTTGACCTAAGGAGACATTGAGACAATTGAGGTGATCAATGTGGAGCCCCTGGAAATAAATGACCAAGAAGTTTTGGAGATCCCTACAAGTGACGCTCCCATAGGGAGCTCATCCTTCTTTGAGATACTGGTTGAGTATCTCCTAAGTTTCTTGCTTGTTTTTTATAATTTTTAACTTGTCCTCCTTTTACAGCTTCAAAAATTGGCACATTGTCTTGTCTTCACTGTCGAACGCCTGTCTAAAAGCCATATTGAGATGTAGAAGTTTAGGGCCATGGAGGAGCGTGTCTCTCACCTTAAACATGAGTTGTCGGAGACAAAGCGAAAGTATGCTCTTCTTCTTGACCAAAACTTTAAACTTGAGAGCGAGCTCAAGTCCTCCATCAGTCAAATAATATCAGGCAAGTAATGAAGCACAAGTATTGGGATGGTATCGACCTTTGCCAGCACATTATTAAGATGGTGGCTCCAAACATTTCCATTTGTATATTTCATCCAAGGAATATCAGTGCTCATAATAGATTAAATGTGCTATACCATCCTAGAGATGATGTGGATTCCTAGGAGCCTTTGCCAAAAATTTCATAGTCTCATAATAAAATTTTGTACTTTGTACTTGTATTATTTTTTAATAAAGAAATAAAATTATATTATGACAATTATGTTTGTCTTTTCTCTCTCTTTATTATTTATGCACACACATATATATATATACATGTTTGTTTATATGCTGGCCGGATGTTATAACCTTTAATTCTAGTATTCGAAAGTAAATTAAGTCGTCATCCACACATGGCTATTGGTGCTTGGACATGTTTGAGGGTATCATAATTTTGGTGTGTCTGACCTAAATTTTTGGATCATGGTCGGTGACAATGCTATCTCCTTTAACTAGAGGTCTTCGCATTCGTGCTTTAAGGAAATCTCCTAAATTTTTAGCTTTCAACCTAATGAGAGCTGCTTGGTATCGTGACCAAGTTTTATAATCCAACCTCGTTAGGGCCACTTAGTAATATGATCGAGTTTTGTTGATCACCAAGAGATGGTTCGCGGGGCAGGTGAAGGGGTCTCACCTGACTTAGGGGTAGTTTAGGTCATATAATTTTATAAAATGACGAATAAGCATTCACATGAATAAAGAACAAATGAATAATAATCTTATTAATAAAATGTAACATATTTTACAAGCATTTCGGTAATGCATGCTAACTTTACCTAGGCCACATGTACATTTACTCATAATATTTCTTTAGGTAAAAAGTGTTCCATATTCTAGGGACAAGCTTACTATTTTGGGTGTGTAACTTGTACGCCCAATTTTGAATAATGGCTGAAATAAGGAAAGACTCTTACCAATTGGGTGAGAGCTTGTTCTTGTCGGTCGCTTCAAATACTTTGTAGGATTAAGTCTCCCACTTTAAATTGATGCGCTTTCACCTTCTTATTATAGTATCATGTAATCCGTTGCGTTGGAAGGCTGCCGTCCTTAAGCGTGCCATGCCCCGAGCCTTTTTAAGTAGGTCAAGGTTTTATCGAAGTCTCTAAGAGTTGTTGAGTGGGTCAAAACATTCAACCTGGAGATTAGAAAGTCTAACATCTACTAGAATGATAGCCTCGGTTCCATAGTATAGGCTAAAGGGCGTCTCATGGGTCGGTTTCCTAGATGTCATCCTGTAAGACCACAATACATATGGTAGTTCATCCACCCATGAGCCCCCAACGTCTTCTAACTTAGTTTTTAACCCTCACAGTAGCATACGGTTGGTTACCTCTATTGATCCGTTGGCCTACGGGTAGGCAACAGAGGTGTGAACCAGCCTTATACTCAAATTGACACAATATTTTGTAAACCGTTTACTAGTGAATTGGGTCTCACTGTCAATCACTATAACCTCTGGAACACCAAACCTACAAACTATACTCTGTCGAATGAACTCTATTGCATTCTGTTCAATGATCTGTGTTAGAGGGACGACCTTGACCCACTTTGTGAAATAGTTAATCCCGATAATCATGAATTTCCTTTGTCCAGGATGCCACTAGTAAAGGTCTAAGGATATCAAACCTCCATTGTGGGAACAGTTAGAGCAACTATAAGGCTTGGAGCTTTATGTGTGGTTAATGAGTGAGGTTCCTATAAATCTGGCAATTTTTACATTTTTGTACAAAATCCATAACGTCACGCTTTATGGTGGGCCAATAGTAATCTTGTCACATAAGTTTGAAAGCAAGCTTCTTCTAGTGTGAGATACCGTAGGTATCGGATAAAAACACCGGTATAACTTTTCTTCCATGATGGTGTACCAGCCTTCCGTCTTTTTCACATGCTTTGCCACAACCTGGTTTTCAAGTAATGTACCGTCGGATAGATATCTTTTGTAAGGAGTCCTCCAATTTTTTGTATCGGCTATTTGCATCATCTCTGGCTTTGGGTCGTTAATACTAAGAATTTCAAAAATTTCATGCATTTCTCCTATGTACTGCTCAGGGTTCTCAGTTGTTGCGGTCGTTACAAGTCAGTCTACCTTTTTGTTCTCTTCCATTAGGATGTGGATCACCTCCACATAGTCGAATGCCAATGTCATGCCTCAGATTTTAGAGAGATACTTAAAGTTGAGAGTTGGAAGCCTCAAAATTTCCTCGTACTTAGTTAACAACCAGTTACAAGTCACTGTAAATGGTCAAATTCTTTCCCGAACACTCTTTAGCTAATTAGAATCGTCAAGTAATTACTCATACTCTGTGACATTATTGGTCATCGAGAATCCGAGAGTTATTAAGTACTTTATTTCAAACCAATCAAGAGTTCATAGTACAACGTCGGCTCCACTACCTATTTGTATTAAAGATCCATCCATATGGAAGGTCCATGTCGGAACCTTTTACTGACCATTAGTCTCAATGAGGTCAAGGGTTTTCAGAGTTGGGATTGTTATTTCAATAATAAAATCTATCAGGGCTTGGCCCTTTAGGGTCACCCTCAGTTAAAACTCCACGTCAAATTCGCCCAACTCAATGGCCTATTTGACGAGTCGTCCAAACATGTCCTACCTCTGCAAGATTTCTTTTAGTGACTGATCTATTAGAATAATAATTTTATACGCCTGGAAATAAAGACGGAGTTTTCAGGCGGAATAGACAAGTGCTAGGGCCATCCTCTCTACATGAGAGTATCGAGTTTTTGGGTCCGTCAAGACCTTGCTAACATAATATACAGGTCGTTATCCGTCAAATTGTTGTTGGATCAAGATCAAACTTAATATAGTGTCAGATACCGATAGGTATAAATATAACTCTTCAACTTCTTGAGGGAAGTAAGAAGTAGCGGGTTTGAGAGATACTCCTTCAATTCTTAAAATGAGGCTTCACAGTCGGTCATCCATTGGAAACCGGTGGCCTTCATCTCCCTCAAGGCTTTAAAAAAGGGCAAGTACTTCTCTATTGATTTGGCCAAGAAATGGGATTGTCCTGCCAACCTCTTTGTAAGTTTCTGAACTTCTTTCACAATTTGAGGTAGATTCATGTTGAAGATAGCCTTTATCTTTTTAAGATTTGCCTCAATTCCTAGTTGTGAGATAATGAAGCCCAAGAATTTTCTAGAGATCATCCTGAATGCACACCTAGTCGGATTAAGTTACATCTGGTGTGTTCATAGGACATTGAATGCCTCATCCAAATTACGAATATGGTCATCGGTCGATATGCGTTTGACAAAGATGCTGTCCATATATACCTCTATATTCCGTCCAATATGAGTTTTGAATATCTTGTTGACAAGTTGTTGATAGGTTGCACCGGTATTTTTTAACTCGAAGGGTATGATTGTATAATAGTATGTTCCTTGGTCAGTCATGAACGACATGTGCCTCTCGTCCTTTGGGCTCATCTGGATCGGATTGTAATTTGAATAAGCGTCCATGAAACTCAATAGTTCATGGCCGGATGTTGAATCCACCAGCAGATTGACCCTCGGTAGTGAAAATTTGTCATTTGGACATGCATTGTAGATGTCGGTGAAATCGACGCACATCCTCCATTTTCTATTACTTTTCTTGACCAGGACCATGTTGAATAGCAAATATGGATATTGGATCTCTAATGAATTCGATGTCAGGCAACTTTTTTAGCTCCTCACATATGGCGACCAATTTCTCAGTTGAATGGTTCCTTCGCTTTTGTCGAACGGGTTTTGGTCAAATCTTGTCCTAACTTGTGGACTATCACCCCAATCGGTATCCCTGGCATGCCAGTAGGTGTCCAAGCAAAAGTATTGAAATTTCATCGGAGGAAGCCTATAAGCTAGTTTCGGAGGGATTCTAGCATGGAATTTCCTACTTGAACATACTTCTCGAGATCACAGGGATCCAAGGGGATATGGTTTGTAGATTCTTTAAACTGGACTTATAACAAGGTGGTCTCGTCACAGGACTACTCATGAATAGGTACCGGCTCATTGTCCAATCCATATAGGGGTCCTTTCGTGGGTTTCATTTGACTCATTTTTAAACTCAATTCGAAGTATACATTAAGATAAAGTAAATTTATAAAATTTTTATTATCAACAAATACTCATTTTAACTAATAGTTTATATTACCATTAGAAATGAGAACAGATATAACCAAGGGATCTGAATGAGGATAGGATACATGAGTAATATCTTTGTTACTAAGACTAATAACATCATCCTTAACTCCTACCCTTAGCTTTCTATGGTCAGCGGTCACATTTGGGTAATCTGGGGCATTATTCTGCATTAGTCACGTCGTCACCATGTTGATGATCTCGGCTGCCACTCGGTTCTTTGCCTGCTCGACTTCATCCCTATCTGCTCATCCAGAGGTTTGTCTAGATCTTTGCAGAAATCAGGTGAGATAACTTTTTCGGATTAAGTCTTCAATCTCCTTCTACAGCATCCGATAATTCTCAATGTTGTGACCCCTGAACCGATGATAGGACAATACTTTGATTGATCCCCTCTATCTAGGTTCTTCAATGCCTTCAGCTATTTTAAAAAGTTTTTATCCCGTATCTATATCAGGATGTTTGTACGAGAATCATTTAGAGGTGTCAGGTTCAAGGGCTTGAATTGCCCTCGTGATGTCAGCTCCACCTTCAATTGCTTCCTAAACCCATGAGAGCTTATGTGGTCTCCATTTTTTCTCTTTCCATCCATTGTTCCCAGATAAAAATGGTCCCCACGCTCTAATTGTTTTGCCTCATTGGCCTCTTCGGCTGCTATATAAGTATGTACAATGGCCTCAACCTCCCGGAAGGTTTGTGGATCCTTTGGGTTAGATGCTTGAAAAAGTCTTCAGGCTCTAGGGTCAATATGAAAGTGCTCAACTTCACCTCATCAGTGAGCTTGGGTATCTTTTGGGATTCAGTTGTGAATCGGGACAGAAAACTCTTTAGTCCTTTGTTCGGTTCCTACTTGACGCAGGTAAGGTACCAATGTTGCTTCTCTTTCCTTTGACTAGAAGTGAACTATGACAAAAAATTATCAACTAGTTCTTGCAACATCCAAATCGAGTTAGGCTGAAATCAATATAACTAAACACGGATGTCCCCTTTAAGAGTTAAGGGAAAGTATATGCACATTACGGCCTCATCTAGGCCTTGAAAGCTTAGGAGGGTGCGAAAATGGTCAAGATGGTCCATTAGGTTTGTACTCCCATGGTAAGGGTTCAGGGTCGGTATCTTAAATTTGTAAAAGAGTGGTTATATCCGAATCTCTATCGTAAATGGTGATCATCTTAAATTTGTGGTTCATCCACCAGTGTCCCCTCTGAACACATGTTGCCACATTTTTTCTACTTTCTCCTCCATTTGAGGAGGTGCCGCCATCCTTTTCTTGTTGAGGTGGATCCTCAACTCTGAAGGGTTCTGTGTGGCGTGAGAGACTGGATGACTTATAGCCATCGGAAGGTGCATGATATGAGAGGCTCCTCCTTAGTTCAAGGGCTTCCTATCGTCACAAGAATATCGAGGATTTTGCCTCTTAGGGCTATCCTCCCGAGTCTTGTAACTTAGGTGACTCTCTAGACATGATTGGACATTATTGGTCGAGGCAACTTAAATCCCAAGGTCAACAGGTTGACGACTCTTCTTAGTGGTGTGCTTCTTTCCCCTCTTCCTTCACTTAGACATTGCTGTTTAGGAGGCAGAAGATGGAGCTCCTTTGGTCGTTTATCCAAACGTGTGCATATAGTTTGGATAGCCTTGGAAATGTTGTCCATCCGCATCGTAAGTACTCATATATAGAGATTGAGATGGTCATCTACACGACTGCCAACGGGAGGACAGTTGCGACATGAGGTGGCATATCTGATCGGTATGCTGATTTGTGCGCATGTGTTCACTATGTTATTTTTCATAGGGATGTGGTAGTTAGACTTTTTAGTCATTTTTCACAAATGGCGTCAATGATACATCCTCAGATCTGAATTTTTATACATATAAGGGAGCCAAGAATCGATTTGCCTATTTTGATTGATTTGAAATTAATCCGATCTCCATATACTTTGAATCTAGGTTCTGTGCAATATAATAAATAAAAGATCAAATGATTGGTGGGATTCACTTTTTGATTTATCCTCTTATATTCAAGCTAGTCATCTTTCTTTATTGAAAGAGAAAAAGAGGATGCAAAATGATAGTGATAATATTTATATGAAAAGTTCTTAGAAAAGTGCGTTTAATGGAAAGCGTCTTAAGAAGAGAGAGAAATGCACTTAAAGTAAGCGTAATGAAATTGTTACTTGCTTTTCCTTTTTTGTTGTCTTTCTCCTCCTCCTCCTGTCAAGAAGAAAGAATATATATAGAGTTAAGGGGCGATTGATTTCTCTATTAATTACCTCTGGAATCGCCGAATGGATAAAAGAATATTGTTCAGCCAACGATTCCTAACTGGTAATCAAGTCAATTGAAATTTTTGGATAAGAAAGTTGTGTGTTCCGGTACGTTAAAGGAGATGCCTCCGCAGGAAGCGGGCTATCCTGATTGGGCCAACAGACTCATCCATCCACTTTGGACTATATGGGTCGACTGAGTCATTACTCAATTACGGGCCAATTTTTGGATAAACTTTTCTCTTGGGTTGGAGATAATGATACCCATTAGATATTATTTTATTTGGGATTTTATTTTATAATTTATGATTATTATTATTTGTTATTAGGACTTTCTTTGATTCATATTCATAACTTATATATCCATTTTGAAAAATTTTATAGGAATGCCCAATAGTAGAAAAGGAATGAAGTCCTATATTTATCACAAACTACATACAATAGATAACTTGTATACAACATAGTTAATGTCTGAACCATTCAATCCAACAGTATTAACAAGTAGCAATAGTAGTAGAGGTAGTTGAAGACATCTCAATAGACGATGGACTTGACATGAAACACGGCCGAATAGTAAAAACATAATACCGAATAAATTTCATCTCTACTTGTAATCCGACTATATTTTTAACTTTGCAACAGCAGATCATAATTCAAAATTTTGGATTGGTGAATAGTTAACAAGCATATATTTTTTATACTCATACTAATGGGACAGGACTGCTTAACCTCACCGGTAAGTACATCGTTATTAAAGTCAACTTTTAACGCTGTAGGTCAAGTAATTGACTAAAAAGTAAAATAATATCAAAAACTATATAAATATGCATCCTTTTAAATAATTTGTTAAATATAAAAGATCAAGTCAAAAATTTGATTATTTTAAATTTCAATGAAAAGGATGACATCAGAGACAGCAGTAATATTATAAGTAAAAATATAGGTAGAGCTTAAAAACGTTAGTTATTATTTGATATATATATTTTTTATTCTTTATAAATTATAATATTAAAAATATTTGATAAAATAAATAAAATATAATATATTTTTATAATAATTTATATAATTTAGCCCACACTTTGACATGATTTTGTTTACAGATGCATGTTATAAATTTTATTATTCTTTACTCAATTATACTCATAACAATACTAAAGGAAATGCAATAAATTATACCAATAAATATGATTTATTACGCGGGCGGGTAACCCTTTTTTCCCCTTAAAATAGGGGCCTGATTTGCAGTAGAACGTCCTCTTAAAACCCAGATCTCATATTACATTTTGAGAAAGATAATAACTAATTTTTTTTTCAGTTAAAAGTCACTTTTTTAATTGAATAATAACCCTTTTTTCCTTCCTTTTATTTATAAAAAATTGAAATTAACACTTGTAAAAGAGAATATATATATATATAATAATAAATCATTTATTAGAAGACTCAAAAATACAAATTAAAAATGAACTTCATTTGAACGGATGAAAACTTTGTTCTAAAGAAATATAAGTCATAATCTTTTTATTTAAATGTTTTTTTAATAACATTTGTAATAAAAAAAGAGTGAAAAATTCTATTTTATAAAGCAGGATCTCCACTCCTAAAATACAGGACCATGTTGTCAAGATGGATAGAGACTTGATAAGCAGTTTCATATACGACTCTATTCACACTTCGATATCAGCCAAATCATTACAGAAGAGGCCCTTTTATTAACTAAGACAAGCTTGAGCCGGCCACCCACGGATGTGCCGTGAACCATTAGATTTATATCAAATAGTCTTGGCGTAAGGAAAAGGGCCTACGCCTCAAAGGCTAGGTGACATCCCCCGGAACTCGGATGCGCCGTGTCTACGTTCTAATAATCTTCTCGGGTAATCTAACTATTTATTAGCACTATAACAAAAGAGAAAAAGGCTCGAATTTGCTTCACGTAATATACATGAAGACAGAAGATTTGTTGCCCCCTTTATTACCTTCCTATAAATGGCTCCTTCCTATTTCTTTTCTTACTCGTCTCTTTCCTCCTCTTCTCTAAGTGAAATTTAATTAATAGGAAGAAGAAGAAGAAAAGGAGAGAAGAAAATTCCAGATGGGTCTGGTTAGGTTAGCTTATACAGCTCGTTTCTTTGCTGGTTTTCTAGTAATGGCAAAGGTGGTATATGGAAGCCAATTGGAGGACAGCAGAGAAGAGGGTGGCGGCCACGGCGGTAGGGGTGGTTGTGATATCTTCAAAGGGAGATGGGTTTATGATGAGACTTACCCTCTCTATGATGCCAGAAATTGCCCATTTCTCGGCCGTGGATTCGATTGCCAGAAGAAAGGAAGGCCCGATGGCCAATATCTGAAGTACCGGTGGGATCCGGACGCTTGTGTTATCCCAAGGTACGACCTTTTATCTTATCCCTGCCTTTTTAGTTCTGTAAATATATTTATATAATAATAATTCTTAAGATTAATTTATTGTGATCTTAAAATATGGAAAACCTATAAGCACAAAGTCCGGTAACCATATCGGAGAAACACCGGCAGCCGGATAAATTTTACGGCATTGGGCTAAAACATTTAAAAAAAAATTCATCCTTTTTAATTGTAAAAAATATATACACGAGTTAAAATTATGAAATAACATGCATATAATATATGAGAAAGATTATAAAAATTTATATGTGATCGGCACTAGTTCAAACTAGAAAATAACTCGTTTATAAGATATGAGTAAGATTATATATATCAACTTTATTTATAGTCCGTTCACTTCAATATGTTCTACTACAAAATATATGGATCAAATTCTGTTTCTTTTTTCCCTTCTAATTTTGAATTGGAGACTAAATTTGAGAGATAATACAATATTTTTGATATATTGAGTTTAATAGTATTGATCTTTGAAACAAAGTTTAATAGTATACGTCCTTTATTTGGGATGAATTTTCTCTTTTTGTAACTCTTAATCGCGATTTTTTATTAGATTATTAGAGTTTGAGTCTTTCTAATAGCAATCTAAAAATGCAAATTAGGCACAATTAATTTCAAAATTTGTGATAAAGGGGGGCTGCAATGTGTTTGGGTTTAAATTGAGATCTAACGAATAAAAATTAATATTAAAAAATGTTAGAAATATATAACAACAGTATATTTCTACCAAACTTTACCAAGATAAGTATACTTTTATATCAATTAGAAAATTTCATTTTTCTTCGTAATTAATCTTTATATGTAATTTTTAACAGGCATTCGCAAAATAATGTAAAAAAAAAGGAAAATTATATGCTTCTCAAAGCAAAGGGAAAATAGTAAATTAGAAATTTAGTTAATGTGTGTACTGATTCATGGGCTCCTTCTCTCAGATTTGAAAAAGTCTATATTTTTATAAATTAAAAATTAATTATTTTTAGATATATATAAAAATAAAAAAAAATTAATTATATTTTTAAATTTTTTTTTGATATATAAAAATAACCAAACAGATTAATCTCATATATATATAATATATATATATATATATTGGGAACCGAGTATGGTATTTTCCTCCCTGTGTCTCTTCTTATCATGATTGAGTCAATTTAGGTAATCTTATCTCCCCCATCTATAAAGGTAGTCTCCATAATTCGTTTGACGTTATCGCAAGAATCTAAGTTGATATAATTTATTTTTTATATTTTAACTATATATTTTATAATAGATAATTATAATTTAATTAATTTTAAAAAAATTTAAAAAAATAAATATTATAAAATGATTAAATTACGATCCTCACTTAAAAATAAACGGTCAAAATAAAAATAATAAAATTTTTTTATCTCTCAAAGAGATAAAATTTCCTGCAATCTGTATAAACTATATCTTTTATTTCTGTCTATATAACTCTCTATATTCACCTTTTTTTTTATTTTTAAATCAGTAACAATATGTTATTTCTTCACTCATTTGACATCTAATTATGTTTGAGAATTTCACTATGAAATCTAGCCAAACAATCGAGTTTTCAATATTTTTTCCCTTTTTTGTCAAATATAAAAATGATATAAGTAATTTATATATAACTTAGAGCTACTGCGCTCCTCAAATACTATATTTCTTCTTTAGTAGTTTCTCTGTACAGAGTTTATCTAGTCATTTTTTATTATAACTGTTAAATATAAACCTATCAAATCAAATTTTAAGTGAATTATATGATCCCGATTTAATCTTACAAAATAAATGGTCAAGAAAAGAATTGGTTCATAATTATGGAGTAATTTGGCCATTCATTTTATAAAATCCAATCACGATATAAATAACTTTTCTAGTATTTTTTTCTCCAAAAAACAATGATAAAAATCAAAAACATATTATACTTTATCATTTTCTTATAATCGTAATTTCTCTATGCATCTTACTATATAATCTTTACTTGAACCCCGTTATTTTTATTTATAATACTAATAACCAGCAGATGGAAGGGGATAGTACTGGAACCCATTAAGTACGAATCTTAACGAATTAAGTGTCAATTATACTGTATTTATATCATATTACTGTATAACTTTGATTAAATTATCACCCAAAATACAATATGATCCAAAAAGTTTGATTTTCTTAGACCTTAAGAAGGGATCTCATACAACCAATATTTTCAAAAATAATGAAATTTATTCATGATTAAAAAAAAAAAAAATTCATCTCCACCTGAGCAAGTGTGAAATGAGTACTTGTGTTTCTTCATGGGAATAAAACAGGTTCGACGGCCGAGATTTCTTGGAGAGGTCAAGAGGGAAGAAGATCATGCTCGTGGGCGACTCCCTGAGCTTCAACCAATGGGAATCACTGACTTGCATGCTCCATGCAGCCGTGCCCACGTCCAACTACACCCTCGTTCAAAGCGGCTTGCTTTCCACATTTTCATTTCCAGTATTTTCTTCCACCCAATCTACGATTTGATAATTATATTCTAACCAATCAAATTCAAAAAAAAAAAATATTTTTATTTTTATTTTTTGATTATTCATCTCTCGAGCGGCAGGAATATGGGGTTTCAATAATGGCGTTGAAAAATGGATTTCTAGTAGACGTTGTAAAGAAAGATTTCGGCCGGGTTTTGAAGCTCGAATCCATTAGCGCCGGTGAACGTTGGAAGGGATCCGATGTCTTAATCTTCAACTCCTATCACTGGTGGACCCACAGGTACTTTCGATAATTTATTTTTAAATTGGTATTAAAAATTACTCTTCAATTATTCCTCAAATTTTGTTAATACTAATCGATAGATAAATATTATGCCATTTAAAAATATCTTATAAAAGAACTCAACGGTTCATTTTTCAGTTATCAACACACAGTATGACCACCCTTCTCGCTTTAATATATCCGTTAGAGGTAAAATTTAACTCTTATAAAAAAAATTAGAAAAAAAAAAACACAAAAGTGGTATTATTATTATTATTATTATATTATTCATATTTAGATATTTTAATATTTTATTTAAAAAAAAGTGCTATTTTTGCTAGGCTGGCGGTGCTGAGGAAAACCCATCGGTTCAAACTAGGGCAAAATTGTCGTCCCAAGCAAAAATTTTTCGTAACCTAACAATAAAATATTCATTTCGGCCGATTAACCCAAGCTAATTGAAAGACCAAACGCATAATAATAGCAATAACATTGGTGTGTAAAATGGTGCAGATGGGATTATTTCCAGGTTGGGGGGAAGATCATCAAGGGGATGGATCATATGGCAGCGTACGAGATTGCATTGACTACATGGGCTAATTGGATTGATTCCAACATTGATCCCTTAAAGACTAAGGTCTTCTTCCAAGGTGCTTCGGCTTCACATTTGAAGTAAGTGCCCCTTTATGGCGTGGGTTTTGAGGGCAAGGGCCCTGTCCTCCATTGACGGGACACTGGATCTACTCTGTACAATCGTAGCCTTTGGAATGAAATTTAATAGCCATAGAAATTTTTTTTTAATTTTTAAATATAAAAGAATAAAAAATAAAATAAATTATAGCCATTGGATCTCATTTTAACGGCCACGATTGTAGAGTACGGGGCTTATGCCGCGTTAGTACAGAATAGGGCCCTCAACGTGGTGGCTTTTAGGGGGGCTCCTTTATGGCTCATTTGTTATTATCACTTCTCAATTTTTATATAGTTTATTTTATAGTTATTAAATAAAATATTTAGCCTTTTTGCCTATAATACATATTATAAATTCCGTTAATGAATGCTTATTAATATACTTGAAACTTGTATTACAATGATAAAAATTCGACATATTTCATTTGCTCGATGCTGTTATAAATTTGTTACACTTGAACATGGAATTCACCTTCCACTTCTACTGATTCAAGTTCCGTCAAAGACATAATCTGCATATCAGAATTCACATTCTGAGTTCTGTCAAAGATATAATCCGAATATATAGAAAAATGAAATTGAAACCGATTTTATGGTTTCGACAAAAGTCGATATTGAAAATTTCATTATCAATTCTTTTGCTACTCATCCTTAGTGATATCCTTTTCCTACATACAAGCATAGTAAGATTGAGCTTTCACATCCCAGGCATAAATTAAATATATCAAAATTAAACTCTAATTTAAACTCATAAATAAACATTTAATCAATTGATTTAAATCCAATCCAAACATCGGGATGTGATATTATAACAATAACCATTAAACAGCTCGATAATTTATAAATATCAAAGCACAAGATCTAAAAGCTGTATCAAAAAGTGGCTCCAATAACTTATTTTTTAATCAACTTAAATAATAAGAAAAGCATATCAAATTTAAAATCAGAGCAACCAATAATAAGATATCCAATATTATATTGAATTATAATTCTTAGCTCTGAGCCAAATATAATATTTTGAACTTGAAACAACAAAGCCAAATATAATATTTCAAACTTGAAACAACAAACTGCTATGCTAAAGAATTAAAGTACATTTAAAATATCTAAACATCCTAAAGTTATTTATTCTAAAAAATCCCTCCGATGCCCAAATTCTCTACAAATATATCAAAGTCTGCTTATATAAGATGTTAGCAAAAATGTAGCAATAATGTGCCTAATATTTGATAATACAAATATAATTTTTATATTTGTGTATATATAATAGACCAACATAGATATTCTAAATCAAAACTATATTACTAATAATATCAAAATCACAACAAAATATTCAAAGAATCATATACATAAACATAAAACATATTAAATTCATGCAAATATATATAAACATAAAAACCTATAAACGTATAAGAATATAAAATATATAAAAATTATTTAAATATATAAAAATTAAGTATCAACAATAATCTTATTCAATAAGGGTTAAATACCAAAGTTTGAGCTAATGATTATTTCCACATAGCTGCCAACAGCTATACACTATTATTCATAACCAACGGTTGGGCTAATTATATATCATTCTCTATTATCAGATGTTAAAACATTACTTTTTGACCTGTGAATATTAAATTTAACCGTCAATTTATAAATAATATATTAATATATATTTAAATATATTCCATCAATTCTATAAGATTATTCTTATCTAATCAAGACTGAAAACTCTTTACCAGAACACAAATATATAATTTTTTTTACAATTTTAAAAAATAAATCACATTTATCAAAATTAAAATAGAGCTTTTATTAACTTATTAGCAAACTAAAGACATACAAAAATATATTTATAAATATTTTAAAATTTTAATATAATATGTATAAATTTAAGACAAACTTTTAGAAATTTTATAAAATAGCAATTAATTGACTTTCATGCAAGATACAATCAAGTAAATAAATATCACGTATAAATATTTAAAAAAATATTCAAAATTTTAAAATGATTCAACAATAAATAAAAAATAGGATTAGATACATTTACTTTTACTTAAAATTACCAAAAATTTGATCAAATTCACTTGGATTTCAATTCAAATTCACTTTCTCCTTCTTTTTTTTTTTTTTCCTCTTTTCTCTCTATTTTCCTCTTCTTTCTTTTTCTTTTGTCAAAAACTTAAAAAAATAGACTAAAATCGCTAAATGACCTATTTATAATAGGCTGGCCAACATGTGTCAGTCAAACACAACTCAAATGTAGAGACAAAATTCAACATGCGCACAAACACCCAACAAGTATGCATTAGGCGTACAAGTGCCTCACTTGCACACTTCAGATGCGATTCTTTCATTTAGAACATGCTCATGCATAGAAATAACACAGGCCAAACTCTACTTTAGCCTAAACTACATCAGTCCAACACTAAATTTTTCATTCAAATATACAATTAATATTAATAATTTATCAATTTAGTTAGATTTGACATCTTTATAATAATTTTTAGGGTTTGAATTTCACTTGAGCAATTCGTGGTTGTTTAGATTTAATTAAGCTGCTTTGGGATAAAACCAATCATTCAATCAATAATTTGGCATCTCAACAGGGTCCCATCAGTCGAGTTAAGTACTCTTCAAAATGCAAAAAATTGGCTTTAGTTTTTAACGTTTGCATGATTATAACTCAAATTTGATTCCTTGTGATCAGCGGAAGTGAATGGAATCAGCCGAAGGCTAAGAATTGCTACCGGCAAACTGAGCCAGTGGAGGGATCAATCTACCCAGGAGGCCCTCATCCTGGAGAAGCCATAGTGAAGACTGTACTGAGAAGAATGAAGCAGCCTGCCTATTTGCTTGACATCACGCTGCTCACTCAGCTGAGGAAGGATGGCCACCCTTCTATTTATGCCGGCGGAAGCCAGAAATTAATGGATTGTAGCCATTGGTGTCTTGCCGGAGTTCCAGACACATGGAACCAACTCTTGTATACAGTCTTAGTTGGACACTAAACCTTGTACAAAATTTGGGGACATGTTAGTCACTTTGCATGGATGCTTTAAAGAACTGTCAATCTCGAAAAATCTATATAGTTATGATTAGGTGTCAATGGAAGAATGGATGTTTTACTGCCAATTATAAGTCCTGTGGTGGAGACAGTATCCATACAAAAAAACTACGATCAGGGACTACTATAGAGATCTCTGTCTATTTCAGAGATCCTTACTGCAACATTAAGTCTTCAATGGTGATTGAAGTTGGATGGATAAATAGTAGAGAATAAATATCCATTTTAATCATTCAATATAATTTTACAATTTATCCACCCAATTTTTAATCTGACTATTGAGTGGGTGTAGAAATCTAAAAAATGGGACGACCTTCAGAGCACTCCACAAAGATGGGCAAGCAACCATTGGGACTACCTCAAATTCCCAAGGCACAGAAGTCAAAGAGATTGGTACTTGAAACACAAAATAAAGCATGCCCAATTGATGCCTTTCTCTGCATATATATATAGTTCACCGCCTACAAGTTCAACATAACCGTGCTTCCAAATCAAATATCAGAAATGCATAGGAAATATAAAAGCCACATGAAACAGAACACTGAGATGGGTACTGACCATGAAATGAGAAGGAATCGCATGTCAATTGTCAAGTAAATAAAGTATAGAAAGCAATCATCTCTCCTTCTGAATTCTCTTGTCCCTTAATGGGAGCTCGATGGGCTTCTGGGCTTCATGTGGATGGTCAGGGCCGTCATACACCTTAAGATGGTTGAATAGTTGCCGGCCGAGCTGTAGAAGACAAACTCCTTCAGGATCAGAAGCATCATAAAGAAACATTTGTATTCAAGGAATGGCTTTCACATTCTGAACATGCTTTGAAATTATATTATTTGAGATTCTTTGACTTTTATTCGAGCTTGTTCATTTAATTACTGAACAAATTTGAGCTTGTTGGTGAGCTTTTATAGGTAATTATAATATATTTAGTAGCAAGTGTTATTATAATAATGGAAATACAAAAATGTACTCGTTTTTTCATGTAAAATCTTAGTTGGAAATGAATTAAACTATAAAACAAAGTTCATATAGTGCTTTAGGATGTAAAAGAGAGAAAAGCATGACTTTGTGTTTGATACTTACTGAATCTCTAAACAACCTTGCTTAATGTATACATTTTATCAAGCCTAATTAAATAATATATAAACCTAAATTGAGTAGCTATATGGATATAAATTGAACAACTAAACAAGTTCTAACCACACTTTAAACGAGTTTGTTTCCAACATAAAATGAATCAAGTTCACTTATATTTAAGCTTGGTTGATTAATTAGACAAGCCTATATAGCAGGCTCTCACTATGTAATACTCCACATAAGAGTCTCAACTATCACTTAATTCTTCTCTATCATTCCACATATTAAATGTTCATCATCTGCCAAATACACCCACCTGAGGTTGAATAGCCATTTCTTATGGCCATATTTTAAGATTTCAACACCAATGATTCCATATTCCCAGCAAAGAAACACAAACCTTTCCATACAAAATTGAAACTGCCACCAAGTTCCAAACTTCCCCCAACTCAAACAACATTTCCAGTAATTGACTCCATATTGAACCCATCCTTGCCCATCTCGTATCAAAAGCTAATAATATGATGCCTTTCAATTTAATTTCAGTTCTTCAAATAGCTGAACAGTGCCACCAATATCATGATCATACTGAGCCCAACCCTGAAAGGTCTAGCAAATTAATAGAAGTTTATTCACTCGGCTTCTTCAAATTTTAAGCTTCTTTGTTCAATGAACATTTAGCTTATCTACCGGACCTGTGCCGATATAACTTAGCATTCAAAACAATATATTCAAGAAAAATTCCATTGTATATAAAATAGGGGGAGTCTATTAACAATTTCTATTTACAAAGAACCTATGTAGAATAAGAACATGGCAGCAATGAAAAGTTTGCATTTGCAGCAATTATGATGAGGGTACGACTCATATTTTTTATTAAGGTGGAAAAAATGGCACTTTATTTTTTTTCTTTTAGGGTCACCTGAATACTTTGTATTAACTTGCAGGTCCCAAGTTCAATTATCAACAGGATGAGGGCTGGGAGGCACTTATGGACGGTCGAGAAGTAAACCCCCTCCGATGACTGAATAGCTCAAAGCTTCATGGGCCTCCTTGTAAAAGCTTCTCCCTCATCAATGGGATGGAGGCACTTATGGACGGTTGAGATGCAAACCCCCTCCCATGACTGAATAGCTCAAAGCCTCATGGGCCTCCATGTAAAAGCTTCCCCCTCATCAACATTTGAAAAGCATGTGAAAGAAAAAAGATGGTGATAGTTTATATTTCAAAGCCACTTTAACAACATTAACAACAGAGTCTTACAATCCACTGTATGGAGTCAGCCATATGATCTCCCTTTTACCATTCTCCTCAATTTACAACCACGTTGTTGGTTGTTGAAGCAAATTCAAAGTTGAATCAGCATTATACACTCAACAACAAGAAAATGGATTACTTTCAATATAAGCACACAAAACTTTAAAATAAACATATTAATTTAATTTTTTTACAAGTAAACACCAAAAAATCATGGTCCTTTTTACATAAACACCATGATAATGTTTTCTAGTTCTGCTATAGGTCATATCATTTTCTAGCTCCATGTGCAAAATTATGCTTAATGTTTTCTTTAACTCCTTTTGGTCTTCCTCTACCTCTTCTGTCACAGATCTTCTCCATGCTCTCACACGTCATAATAGACACATTAAGTGGTCGTCGTTTAACATGACCAAACCAACTCACATCACATGCATTTTTGTCTTCTAGAAGTGCCTACTTGCCTAATTACCAAAAATAGTGCCAACTTGCCCTTGTACAACATTATGTATTCTCTCTCCTTAATGACGACAAATCCATATCAGCACCTTCATCTTTGACATTGACATCCTTTGAATTCTGGTCTTTAACAATCAAATACTCCTCTCAGTACCACATGTAGGTCATATAACAACCGTGTATTATTTTCACTTTAAACAGTATTCATTTAGTACACAACTAATAATTTGAAACCAGAGGGATGAGACTCGAACCCGTATCAAATAGTATCAAGTGTTAACTGTTCTACCCTTACGCCTCAATGATAATCTTCAATCACGCAAGATCTGTGTAGCATTTCTCCACTTCATCCAACCTACTTTCATCCAATGTGTAGTATTTTCATCGATCACCCCAACTCTCTAAGCCAATGATCAAAGATTGTGAAATAATCCACTTTTTGTATGCTTTTGGAATCTATCTTCAACTCCACAGCATCTACATTTCTGTTGTTATGGGCATTCCATAAATTTTGTTGCCATTCTACTAATTCTTAACCCTTCGGCTTCCCATGTCTACCCCAAACTTCCAATTTAAAGTTCATACCCTCTTTAGTTTCATCCACCAAAACTATGATCCACAATGCACTAAGGTAAATCATCTAAAATACAATTGAGTAGTTCATCCATAATGTAGGCAAATATACATGGACTTAAGGCTAACCTGAGGAGAGTCATAGAAAAGGAGAAGTTGGCAACAGGTGGCCTACCAGGCCACCTGTCGCAAGGAAAGGAAGAGGCTGGTGTATGGCATCAGCCACCTGGTGAAAGGAAAAGGAGGCCAGAGGAGAGGTTATAAAAAGAAAAGAAAACAAGGCACATAAACAAGGAAAGGATTAAGATTTAATTCAAAATGAATCAAATATCCCCAAGTAGGATCCAAAAATGGATTTTTGTTCAAGAATGAAATTTTATTGGGGGAAAAAAAAGGTAGGTGTGCCAAGGGCATGAGGAAGGATGAAGGCTGGAAAAAACCAATGCTGTGTTACATTTGAAGATGGAGTGAATGTTTGTGGAGTTGGCATTTTCTTATGTTATAGTGGAGCCAGTATACTCAGTAAGTGGATACTTATGGTTTCCTTATTCTTCTCATATTTTGATTCCGGCTTTTGGAAGGCATGCTATATTGTTTATTAGACTCTGGCTGATATGCTATTGACTAGGCTGTTGAGCCTGCCCTTTGCAGTATGATGATGACCTACTGCCTTTCCTGTTGTCAAAGGTATTGTTCATATCTTCAGTATATGCTTTTTGTTACTGAAATGGCTTTAGCGCCAAACGTGTCTATAAAGATTAATTTTGGTTTTGTTTTGGCCTTGATCTAGTCACAAAATTGCTACCTGGGACGGCTACATGGGGACCTGCCCAGAGAAGAAAAGGGAGCCTTACCATTGTGGAGGTTCCAAAAGCGGAGCCACCATAGCAATGTTAGCAAAGCAGGGTGATAGTTCCATGCCCGACTTGGCAAGATATCACAGACACTTCATAAATAAAGATGCAGTGATTTTTTGGAATGTTTATGATTATTTTACAGTTGCATCTCCATTTTTCTGAGATATTCCTTGTGGTCGAGAATTTAACCCATTGTTTGCTGTTGTGTTTGTGGATTCAAAGTTATGTTTATTGTTCCATCATCATTTCTTGGCCATCTATAAAGGGATATCTATAATTGTCTGTCTTACTAGGCCTTTGTAGCTCAACCTGACTCAATATTTCAGGTGAGGAATATTTGTAAGAGATTTGGGTTGAGCTGTATTAGAATCTGTGGGGTTACATGGATAGATTTTAATTAAATTTTCATTGTTGTATTTATGGGATGATTACTTAATTCTAGATTTATATTTGTTGCTGGTTTTGGAGGATGGATCTGCATTTATTCTGGTGTTAGCAATGCAAGTCCAACAGGATAGATTTGGCTAGCGGTGTGTGGCTGCCTGTTCCTGTAGGTTGGGGTCGGGGTGTCATATTAGCCTTGTTATGAGCCAAACATAGTTAAAAAAAACCCGAGTCTCCAAGAGTCTTCAGACCGTTGCTACTCCCTTATCTCTTCTAGAACTTGATGTATCCCTTTGAAACTCCAACATGTTTCATGATGCTTCTCTTAGAACCATAACATTTCTTTCCTATTTCTTTCTTTAAATCACCACATCAAAGGTCTCAAGAAACAGATAGCTTCCATTGTAAATCTGTCTGGCATAAATTCAGATCAGTACTTGAATGAACTTTTATCTCATCTTGGCCTCCTTTTTAGCTCATCAACTTAATACCTCTGTAGCAGAAACATTTTTTTATGTATTACCTTGTTTCTAATAAATGAGTAACAAGGTGCTCTTTCTCTGCTCCTCTGGCAGTTTCTTGATGCTTAGCGTTTTATTAACAAATCTAGCCAACCACGTAATTCCCCCATCCCCCATAAATTTTGAAGCCACCACTATATAACATCCGGTCTAATTGTCTTCATAATCTCCATCATCTTGAATGCTTCTTCAACCTCCTCTCTTCTAACATATATATTAAAGTGAGTTTACCTCAAACTCACTAAACTTCCCTAGCATTATGGCAGTCCCCCGACTCCATTAAAAGAATTATAAAGATCACTCGGTCTTTCTTTGCAGATGTTCACCATATTTGAGTCTTTTGTTCTCCTATCCCTTGTTTTAGCTAGTATAAAGACATCATTTTCTCCATTTGTGATAAGTTGCTGAAAAAAATCCTCAGATGCTATTAGACTTCCACAAACTGACCACCTTCTTTCACCTTTGTTGGTACATATATATCTCTTCACATTCTCATTGTTTCCACACATACAATGCCTTGTAACAATCTTTACTAGCTTTCAAGTGCTACTGCACCCCCTTGCACCATCACCAGGCTGTGAACTGACTGAAACAAGTCGGAAAACATTCCTTTTGTCATGGTGCACTCCCTTTTGATTATTCTAAAGCCTCCTTTAACTACTCTTAGAATACATTTAGCCATAGAATCCCACGTCTTGTTAGTTCTTACAAGAACCCAAGTGCCTTAATTTAGGATTCTCTATCAAGAGACTTCGCTTGTCACCCTTCAAATTCCAGCACTTAGTTATTGGTCAATTATACTTTACACCTTCATCTCCCATTTCTTAAGAAGTATATCTAAAACCAATATGCAGTGTTATGTAGTCAACTTGTCACCGGAATGGTCTTACACTCTACAAAAATGATCTCTTTTCCTTGAAAGAAAAGTGTCAATATGGGTCTTTGATGAGCTACTCTTATGCAATCAAATGCACCTTTGGTTGAAAAGCATGTCAACCACCTTAACACCAAACTCTAAAATATCCTATTTCTTTTATTTTTTTTCTCCATAACCATAGATTCCATGCACACCTGTATAACATTTATTATGTCCAACATAACCATTTAGATCTCCATCTATAAAAGTCACCTCCCTCTGTGGATGCTCTTAAATCACCTCGTCCAATTTCTCCACGAATTTTTCTTTTGGCTTTTTTCGTAATCTCTCTTAGGATGCACATACACTAATGATGTACAGGGTTCCTTCTCCTACTAGCATCTTGATAGCTATAATATTATTCCCACTTCTCTTCACCCCACTTGTGAGCTAAAAAGCATGGACACAAATACAGGACACGGACACGACAAAAAAATGACATTCTATTTTTCTATAAATGAGGACATGACACGCCTGAGATAACTTAAATTATAGTTAATTATTTTTTTAATTGATGAATAACACTATTTTATACTAAATTAATAACAAATGTATTTTTTTTATTTCTTTGCCCAAAAGTATTTCATAGGAAAGCACATAATTGAACCAATATGAATGAGTTATGTTATAACATTTTTAACAGGTTATTATGATAGAACAATAATAATAATATAATTTAATAAACTAAGGCAAAACTTGTCATAGCAAATTTTATATATTTATCAACATCTAAATTAAAGTTTGCCACTTTGCACATTGTCATCGCCAAAAGATACAAAATATAAGCAAAAATTCCGAACAAAAACGTGTCCTAAGTATGTCCAAAACATACTCAACCGTGTCGGCGTGTGTTGGAATTTTAAAAAAATAAAAAAATTTGGACACATGTCAAGGTGTGTCCAAAATGTGTCGGTGCATGCTGGGAGAATATCTATGTCAAATATGTGCTGGATACCAACACTTTAGCTACTGGAAAGTGATTGTGTTTCTTAGCTTGTGAGAATTAAACCTATCCATCAACATAGAAAATTATGGTCTGATTGTCACGCTATTCTTTTTTAACTGAAATTCAAGTTATACCTATCAAGATTTACTGAAAATCAAGTCATTTAGAAATCATTTTCCAGATCAGTAACCAGTTCTGTTATGGACCCATTCAGGAGGTACAATCAGCATAACTTCCTAGACATCCATATCAAATAATGGCATATGAAAAAGGTGTACTGCACAAGCTGCAGATTTCAGGAAAACCCATCCTCAGCCTTAAACCAAACTTTAGTCATGACTGCTACATGATACTCAAGCAAGCAAAATTGTATCCAGAAAAGGAAACTGCCTTCCGAGGACAGTTCAATAATGGAATGGAATCTGAGTAAGAAAAGCCTTCAAGCATACTTCTTTCAAAATGATTTAGATTTTTTATGGGCTTCTGCAAGGTCTTCCAAAGCGTTTTCCCACAAAACAAAGCAATCATAACAGTAGGAATTATTACAACTACCTAAAACACACAAAAGAATGCAATTTTCCAAATTTCAAATACACAAATTTGGACAGTTCTTACCCTTCCCTTAGGAAGCATGCCACGAACAGCATGTTCAATGATTCTTTCAGGAATTCTCTGCTGAAGCTGCTCAAATGTTTCAACTTTCATACCACCTGGTCTTCCTGAATGTCTCTTGTACAGCTTTTGGGTCCTCTTTTTACCAGACACAGCTACTTTTTCTGCATTTACCTTTTATTCAAATAAAACAAATGTCACTCGGACTAGATGCAGTGCATCACGCTCAGATAAGCATGTGTAAAGGCCATACATAAAAAATGAAAAATATATAGTGAGAAGAGCACGAGCAAGGAGGGAGGGAGTATATAAGATGCAACAGAATTACATACTGCAAAGAATCATCTGAAGCCTCAGAGATATATTTGCATTTTATATGCAGGCCAAACCAGGATTCATTTGCTATTTGATGAAACCTTCATTGCCTAGAATAAGGCCCAAGCCACAGTGAAACCATAAAAGCAGCAATGACAACAAAACCTGAAGTCCCATCAGGTCGAATCAGCTATATGAATCCATTCAGCTCAGTTTAGGCAAATAAGCAGGAAACAAAAAAATCTTCCTAGATTTTAATATTTAGCTAATTCAATTCTTTTGATAGCTATTCAATGTTCTTTTAGATACAACATTAACTGCCACTTCAAAGCAGAAATACCAAGGACAACAGTTGGAACATGCCATGTGATTACAGAATAAGGCAGGCTAACTGTTCTGTTGATTAAAGACATATATATATAGTTAAGTGAACAAAGCCCAGATTAAGTCTGATAATTGGAATGGGAATGGAGGTAAAAGTAAACTTGAAGGCCTAAACTCCCAGCATGTTTGGTCCAATAGAATCAAAACAGAAAATCAATTCATCATTGTTCTTGTTTGAGTTTAGAGGTTTTAGAAGGCACAGCTGGTAAACCACCACTGCTCCACCGCTGAAAACATCCGAAATCACCATCATCCAAACTACTACACAATTGTGGAACCACCAAGCATCACCACCTTTGCAAGCATAACAATCAACTGCAGGCCACATCCCCAAACAAACCACCATCATAGCTGACATATACAACCACCACCACGGACACTATCTATGAGGAGCCCCCAACCCCGAAATCACAAGACACAAATGTATTGTTCAACAGAAAACAAAACAAATTCCAAAAGAATCCAGAATTTTTGTCAGCCCTAATACGGTGAAGAGGATGGAAAAGAGGAAAGACTAGAATGTGGACAAAGAAAGTGGCAGGGGTCTCCAGGATCTGAAGAGGAACAGATTGGTAACTTCAGAACTAGTGCTTAATAGTTTAAAGCCAAACCTGAGGAGACCAATTTGTTTCTTAAAGCATTGAATGTGGCAGCTGAGGATGCCAGTGGCAACAAAGAGATGGACCAAAGGCAATCAAGGAACCAACTCATCCCAAAAGCTTATGACATTGGGTGAAGGTCGAATAATGGTTTTACACTCTATTATGCCCCTCAAACAAATTCCCATTCAGCTTAAAGAGTGGATTAAACACACACACACACCCCTCTTATGTTATGCTGAAATATTAACTTGAGAATATGGAAGTCCTCAGAACTTCAAATCAGTTAAACAAAATTGCTCTAATACCATGTCAAGGAGCCAACTTGTACAAAAAGCTTAAATTTTCATAACACAAAGAACATTTGTACACTCTAGCAGTAGGGGCAGCTCAATGTGACATAGGTGGAGGTTCTGATGCCATTGGTATGGTAAGGGTGCCAACGGTCTATTGGTGTCATTTTCTGGATCAGGTTGTCGTTGTTAGTGGCAGGGTGATGGTAGAAGATAGTGATCAAGCTCAGTGATAAAGGGCCTGTGGGTTGGGAAGGGAGAAGAAAAGAGTGGGAAGTCAAAGAAGCAGTACCTTTGAGGTGTTAAATTAGAAAGGAAGGTGTACAGTTTGCTTCCCCAGAAACTTCATCGTAGCATGTTTCTCCCAAAATACAATCACAAACATAATAGACCATCATGTTTATATTTTTAAACCTGAAACGGACCGAGGGAAATACAATTAAATGTACAATTGGGTAACCAATTTCTTCTACAATAACTCTAACAAGATACTTAATAAAAACCTCACTGGAAGCCACTTTATGATGCTGTTTAGAGCAATAACAAAAAAAATATGTCAAGCAAGGTAGAAGCAATGACTAAATGTTGAAAGAGCAATAAAGGTCCTCTTCCCTGTAACTGTTATAAATTATTACTTCTGCAATAACTCTAACAATATACTGAATAAAATAAGGATCACCCAGTAGCCACTTTTATGCTGCCATTTAGAGCAACATCTGGAAAAGAAGTCAATCAAGGCAGAAGCTATGACTAAATGTTGAAAGAAGCAAAAAAATTCCTCTTTCCATATCTATTTCAAAGTGGCAAGATAGTTTCTCTCTCCAGCTGTAGTGTTCATCATACACATTAAGACACTATGTTGCAGAAGTGCTGCAACATACCAATCGTCTGAATCAGTGTCAGGAAAAAGGGAAGAAGAGAGGGGAGAAGGGGAAAGGGAGGAGATTTCTGACAGGAGGGGAAGGTTCGAGAGAGAGTAAAGGAGAGAGAGGACGAAGGAATCAGAAAGTAAGTGTTGTATATCATGCCTTTTACTAACACAATACATTCCCTTAAAGGGAATAGTGCCACACATTACAGGCTAACCAAACAGCAACTAATTATCCACCCAATTCCAACCAATCTGTTCAGCCAAATAACCCACTAGAAACAGCAACAGAAATTGAAGCAGAAGGCACATGGACAACCGAACAAACAAAAAATAAATGGCAGGCAACTATGAAAATAAACGAACAGAAATTTAATGGTAATCGCGGAATTTGAGAGGTCGTTGGCGCAGCAGAGTACTCTGCTGAGAAGGCAGCACTTCGGTGGGTGCAGTGGTATCCGTATCTGAATTTATCAAACCCATAACATTGTCACCGTCATCGAAAAGAACCTCATCCTCAGGGTTAAAGTGGGGGAAGTCCTGGAGGAACTCCCGACCCGGTTCCCAGGTAGCTTCAGCAAGAGAGTGAGATTCCCACTGGACAAGCAGTTGGGGAAGGAATTTCCCTTGCTGCAGGACTTTCTGGATGCCGAGAATGTGTTGGGGAATTAAGACCGGTTGAGAGCCGTGTGCTTTAGCTGGCAGCGGTATACTCTGGGCAATGGGATCACCGTGACATTTCTTTAACAAAGAGATATGAAAGACATTATGTATTTTGGCATGAACAGGCAATTGCAATCTGTAAGCAATGGCACTATGCGCTCGGTGATGTTGAAGGTGACAAAGACCCAATCACCCATTTGGAATTCCCGGTCTGTGCGATGGGCATTAGTCTGATTTTTCACGCGCGACTGGGAGCGTTGGAGGTTGTGTTTCAGAGTGGCGAGAACATGGGAGCGGTTGGTGGGCAGGTCATCAATAGAAGCAACCGAAGAAGAACCTGGAACATAATCGGTTAAGGCTAGTGGATTTCGCCCACAAACAGCTTTGAAGGGGCTCATGCGAATGGAAGAATGCCAAGCAGTGTTGTAGCTCCATTTGGCCCATGGTAAATATTTGACCCATGTTGACGGATTGCCAACTGCAAAGCACCGTAAATAGTCTTCCAAGCATCGGTTGAGGACCTTGGTTTGTCCGTCCGTCTGTAGGTGATAGGAGCTGCTAGTGGACAGCGTGGTTCCCCACAACTTGAAAAGTTCTCGCCAAAAGATGCTCATAAACACAGGATCGTGATCTGACACAATATTAGCTGGAACGCCATGTAACCGGCATATTTCCTTGACAAATACATCAGCTAAGCTGATGGCAGTGAAGTGGGCGTCCAAAGGAAAAAAGGAGCATACTTGGACAGCCGATCCACTACCACAAAAATCATCGTTTTCCCATTCGAGGGGGGTAAATGTGTAATAAAGTCCATTGAGATGGACTCCCAGATTCTGCCGGGAATAGGTAGGGGCTGAAGAAGGCCGGAAGGAGCTGAATTGGAGGGCTTTACCTGGTGACAAATAACGCATCGTGATACAAAGTCCCGGACATCCTGGCGCATATTGGGCCAATAGAAGGAAGCGGCAATACAGGCTAATGTACGCTGAAACCCAGCATGTCCTCCCAGGGGGAGTTATGGTACTCCTGCAGAATTAAATCCTGTAGGGCAGTCTCAGCAAGAACCAAAAGCCGATTCTTGTATAAGATGAGGCTGTCACGAAGAGTATAATGCTTTGGGTCACCTGGATGCCCCTGCAATTTCTTAATTAATTTTTGTGAATCGGGGTGCCGGGTAGGGAAATTTCGAAGGGCAGTCAGCAGTGCCACCACTGATTTAGAGATGGCATGTAAAGTGTTACAATATGCTTCAGGAATACTGGACATGGTGTCTGCAGGGGTATTTTCTTTCCTGGGCCGATAAACAATGGCAAATTCATACCCCATCAATTTGGAGATCCAGCGTTGTTGGTCCAGAGTGTGAATAGGTTGACTGAGTAGTGCCTTTAACGGTTGGTGATCTGTTTGTATGGTAAACTTGGCGCCCAATAAATATTGGCGCCATTTTTTTATGGCTTCAACAATAGCACACAATTCACGAAGATAGGTGGAGGAAGATTGTAATCATGGACTAAGCTGGCGACTAAAGAAAGCGATGGATTGGCCTGATTGCATAAGCACGGCACCGATTCCGTGGCCCGATTCGTCAGCTTGAATAATGAATGGTTTGGAGAAATTGGGCAAAGCAAGAACTGGAGTGGAAGTGAGGGCAGTTTTGAGTGACTTGAAGGCTGCCTCCGCTTTCGGATTCCAGATAAATGTGTTTTTACACAATAATTGTGTAAGGGGTGCTGCAATCTGGGCATAGTGGGCCACAAATCGTCAGTAATACCCTGCAAGCCTGAGGAAACCCCGCAGCTGCTTGATATTAATTGGAGTTGCCCAGTTCTGGACTGCCTCTATCTTAGTGGGGTAGACTGCCACCCCCTATCCGGATACGATGTGGCCCAAATAGGATAATAAGGAGCATCCAAATTCACACTTGGAGGCTTTGACAACAAATTTATGCTCGCGCAGAATGCGGAGAACATTGGAGAGATGTTCGAAATGTAATTTCCATGAAGGGCTATATATGAGGATGTCGTCAAAAAAGACCAAAACAAACTTTGCAAGACCGGCCTGAAGATATTGTTCATCTCGGACTGAAAGGAGGATGGGGCATTTGACAACCCAAAAGGCATGACAAGGAATTCCTAATGCCCATCATGTATTTGGAAGGCTGTTTTATGTACATCTTTTGCGTGTACCCTTAATTGATGATAACCAGCTCATAAGTCAAATTTGGAAAAAATTTGAGCACCGTGTAACTCAACAAGCAATTCATCCACCGTTGGAATGGGATACCGATCCTTGATGGTAATGGCATTGAATGTGCGGTAGTCGACGCAGAAGCGTCAACTGCCATCTTTCTTTTTGACAAGGAGAACCGGCGAAGAGAAGAGGCTTGTGCTAGGTCGGATGATACCTTCTGTCAGCATTTCTTAAATTAGCCGCTCCATTTCCCTTTTTTGATAATGTGGATAACGATACAGCTTAACATTCACCGGTGGCGCTTGCGGCCTCAAGGGAATGCGATGATTCGTGGAATGGCTGGGTGGTAGTTCCTGAGGAACTAAGAAAACATCCACAAAGGAAATAAGGCTGCCGCACAGTGTGGATATAACTACTGGATCGATGCCTTGTGGTAGTTGGAACGGTGGCAGATCCATTCCTGAATTGCAATTGTTAGAAGCTTCCGTGATAGGGCTGAATGTTAGCTGGAAGTAAGTAGAGGCCGAATGGGTGAGCTCACTTTGCCTCAATTGTCCCAGTGACATGCTGGAAATGGTTGCTTGCTGCAGACCATATAATATGAGCTGTCTTCCTTGGTGATGGAATTGCATCCAAAGGGCCTTGTAGTCAAATAATACCGGTCCAATTGTGGCTAACCATTGGACCCCTAGGACAATATCTGCCCTGTATATTGGCAATATACAGGTTGACACTAAACTCAATAGACCCCAAGGTGATTAGGACATGAGTACATCGCCCTTCGCATTGAAAAGAGTCTCTGTTTCCCACCGTCACATTGAGATGGTGAGAGGGTTCAATAGGGAGGCTGGGGTACTTAGCTAGGCGAGTCTGCAAGAAATTATGGGCAAAGCCATTGTCCACCGGCACCACCACGGCATGGCCCGTAAGCTGTCCTTCTAGTCTCAAAGTTGAAGGAATAAATCGGCCTTCCAGGGCATGAAGAGATATGGTGAGATTTATGTCAGATGCTGGAAGTAAGGGAAAAGATTCCGGCAGTGAGTCCACTGGGGAATTTGTATCAGTGGAGTCGGCCTCTTCTATTTGAGGTACAGGTTGAACAAGTCCATCATTGTCAGTGGTGAGGCATAAGAATTGAGGCTTACAACAATGTCCCGGTGTAAAGGGCTCATCACAATTAAAGCACAACCCCTTATCATGGCGAGCAGCCATTTCAATGGGCGTTAGTTTTTTGATTGGTAGTTTGAGCAAGGGGGAAGACAGTAAGGCAGGTTTTGAGAAATTTGTGGAAAAATTAGGGATAGGTTTAGGGTTGTTTGCGCGCTGTGGGGGTTGTCGTCTAGCATCAAGTTTTTCTTCCACCAATTTCGCCATACCAATTTCTTCTAGTAATGACGATGGTTTCAATAGAAGCAATTCTCGTCAAATGTCGTCACGTAACCCAGAAATAAAACAATTTAGGAGATTAAGAGTAGTTAAACCTATCGTGCGCGTTGATAGTGCTTCGAATTCAACCATGTACGCCGCTACAGTGGATGTCTCCTGAATTTGATATAAGGTGGCTTCATGGTTGAGATAGGCGGACGAGCCAAACCTAAGCCCCAGATCTCAAGCAAAAATCTCCAACATTGGCAATTGCTTGGTTGCATGCAACCATTGATACCATTGTAGTGCAAATCCCATCATATAGAAGGCGGCGATGAGAAGCTTCTGTTCAAGAGGGGTGTCTTGATACATGAAAAACCTCTCAATTTGAAATAGCCATCCGATGACATTTTATCTGGAAAAAATGGAATCTCTAACTTAGGTAGCCGAGGATAAAGAGAAATCTGGCTATCGGGTGGAGGGGGACACAGTAGTGGTAAGAATGATATTGAAGATGGTGAATAACTGAGGACGTCGCCATGAATGAAGGAGGAGTGGGGAGTAACGGAGGATTCGATGATGGCAGGGGAGAAGGTCGGCGCTCAAGTCTGTTCAAGGATTGACAGATTTCAGCTAGGGTTTGCTGGATTTGTTCCGTTGTGGTTGTGTGAAGAGCCAGGCTTTTTGCATGTTGATGGATGGTGGTGGTGACGTCGTTCAACTTCGTCATCAGATTCGCCACCGATTCTTCCAGGGCCTTATAACGGGTCGTCATCCCCTCCACCATTTGTCTCAATGAAAGCACCTTTGTTGCAAAAGTAAGTGCTGCAACACACCAATCGTCTGAATCATTGGCAGGAAGAAAAGAGGGGAAAAGGGGAAAGGGAGGAGAATTCTGATAGGAGGGGAAGGTTTGAGAGAGAGTAAGGGAGAGAGAGAATGAAGGAAACAGAAAGTAAGTGTTGTATATCATGCCTTTTATTGACACAGTACATTCTCTTAAAGGGAATAGCACTATGCATTACAAGCTAACCAAACAGCAACTAATTATCCACCCAATTCCAACTAATCTGTTCAGCCAAATAACCCACTAGAAACAGCAACAGAAATTGAAACAGAAGGCACGTGGACAACCGAACGAACAAAAAATATATGGCAAGCAACTATGAAAATAAACGAACAGAAATTTAATGGTAATCGCGGAATTTGAGAGGTCGTTGGTGCAGCCGAGTACTCTGCCAAGAAGGCAGCACTTCGGTGGGTGCCATGGTATCCGTATCTGTATTTATCAAACCCGTAACACACGACTACTGCTTGGAAGAATGGCAGAACAGAAAACAACAGCTGTTGCACCTCTCATCTGAAAAGTACACTTGATGTAGTACCGCAGGGGGGGAATAATCCTTCTTGAACAACTAAAGAAAAACTGAGACCTCTATAAACTGTATTAAATGTATACAATCGACAAAATAGCATAACTTGCAGAATAAATAAGGTTATTATGTGGGTAAAATAATGCAGACAACTAAGATTCCCAATGTGCTTTACATACCACTATAACAAAGGCTCCCATGTCCACGCTAGGGGTATAGGTTGCCAAATTTTTCCCACGGATGTGAACTGCTATAGTTGATGCTAATCTCCCAAGAACCTTGTCAGTGGCATCAACAATATACCAAGGTTTGTTTGTGTTTACATGATCTGCAGCTTTTGGATACCATGTCTTATTCCATATATCCTGGAAAACAAGAAAGGAGAAAACCAGTTCAAATATCTCCATTTGAGATGTAAAGTATGCATGAAGCAACATTGATATTACTTTCTCAGAACTAAGACTACAGAAGCATATATAATACCTCAATAAAAGAAGAGAGTCTGCAACTAGAAAATTCTTCACAAAATAGATTTATTAATCTAAGTACAAGCAATCTAACACTAAAATAGAGTTTGGGCACCACGATGCCTCAATTATGACTTAAGAGGACTTTGTCAAATTCACCTATATATTCTGAGGATATTTGTGGAGAGGAATAATACACACTTCACTCCATTCTAATAAAATGGCCTATGACATCAATCAGAAAAGAAAAAAGAGAAACAATTAACACCTCCTAACCAGCCTAAGCTAAATTTGTTGCTACTATGGGGTCCTGAAGCACAAGGATATTTTACTTGGTGGTGTCAATTAAATGATCGATAAATTACCAATTGAACGAGATTCACTCACAAAATACAAATGAGCTTCAATGGAACTTTATTTGTTTTATCTAGTAAGGAGAGTGTTAGAAATCAAATAAGCCAACAGCTGGCTATAGGATGGAAAATATGTACTCCAAGTCCTTTGGTCATTGAACAGATTTCAATCACACCAGATGCAGTTAAAACGCCAATAGTCTGATGTCAGCTTCTACAGCTTCCTTTACCTCTAAGCCTAGAGAACTAAGGAAGGTTACTTGGTAGGATTTCAAGAAGATGAATGGGGATAGGCAATCTGCCAAAGCTGTGAGATGCCAATATACATCAATAAGGGAGCTGATTCTTCAACATCAGTTAATTCAGACCTCCACTTAGTTTCACGCAAGCTTTATCCTAGTCATATTGAGTGGGCGATCAAAGGAAGGAGAACTGCATACTTGACGCCCTATGAAATAGAAGTATCTAGTATTCTGATTGATAGTTGGTCTAAACAAAGGACTAAACACTTCACTCAAAGCAAAACAAGAACGACAGGAAATACTCAAATAATCAAAGCTGGCTTTTATTACAACAATATTCGTGCTTGTAAGTTACAACTTCAATACTTTAAGGTCCTTTGGTAACAAAAGGAATGCGTAAAAGGGTAAATCGGTTGATCCTGTGTGAAATGATCCTCTCATGTGCCCCTCTTGGACCATTTTATTCTTGCTAACTCATAACTTCCATGTTGACATTCTCAAATTTTATTCAAGCGATATTTCAAAGCCCTTAACTTTATGCCATTGACCCCTTATATCTCTTGGTTTCTCAAGTACCTGTGCCACATGTGCACTATCTTTCCCCCTCTTGCATGTGTTCGGCACATACTTGTGCCTTTGTGGTTTTATAATTTTAGGTGCCAACAGTAATGGGAGAATATGATGGTTCAATATATTATCATATTCCAAGTCAACTAATTCATTTCCTTGTGACTCATTAATAGAGCAAGCGAGATGATGATAATTCCTGATCCAGAAAGGGAAGGGGAAATGAATGAGAAGAAAAGAATGGTAATCCCTATGTGATGCCATTATCGAACTCAGATCCAAGAAATCTATAATAACTTCATAAAAGTTCTGTTCTCATATATTTATGCTCTTCAAATTTTTTCAGCACTTTAGTTGTATTCATGAAGAGAGGACCAACAATTCCTAGCAATTAGAACATAGTTTAGCATGGAAGGGAGGACAGAACGAAAAACCAAGTAGGACACAGCGAATGCAAAGAAATGACACATTTTTCCTATTTGTTCGATTTCTACAAAATAAAGTAAAAAACCTTTTAGCCATGTTTTTTTCTTGTGTATCCAAATTCAACCAAAGCTAGTAGGAAAGCAAAAAGTGGCTCATTGAGGAAGTTTTCATTTCTCTTCCTTGCACTTTGTTTGTGCTTATCTAAAACCAAACATAGGATGCTTACCAAAACAAAACATAAGAGAACCACAAGATACAACTAGCTCTCCTCTTCTTTCCTGCCACTTCCTTCAGTTTCCTTCAAATCAAAATGGTTTGTCTTTGAAGCTTCTACATCACATCGGCAAATTATCATCTAATAGAAATGATGACTGCTGAATGGCACAAGATTAAAACAGCATAGTTTTTGAGACGCAAATCCAGAGAGAAACATCTGGCCAACGGTTCAAATTGGCCATTATACTTTCTCTATACAAACATAGGTCATTGACCAAAGTGGATATCGAACCACCAGACTATCCCTGATTTTGCAAATTGGACAATACAAATTTTAAGCACAATACTGACATAAGAGAGAGTAGACTCACAAAGCAATCAACTTAAAAAAAACCGCAAGGAAATGATAAAGAAAGGAGGAACAACATTGCCGATCCAACCATCCATCATATTCTCTAGCACTAACAACATGTAGGATTCATAAATTTCATAAGTCCACCAAAACAATAACTATGTGTAATTCGATGTCCTGTATTTTAAAAGCAATAGTTATCACCCATAGAACCCATCAATGTAGTCGTCCTCTCGAATTTGATTAGACTTCGATTCAAAACTTTCTTCTTTCGTGAACTCTATTCTGAGCAAAAGACTATGACAAGGGTTTGTTTCTCCTTTGGTGTGCCCTACTAACCAAGAATGTCAGCATCCATGTCTAAATGATTGGAAATTTCATAATTTTCAACCTCCTATTCCTACAACGCAAAACAGATGGATAACAACATGAAGAAATAGAAGGTGAGATATACCGGGCCATTGACTTCTGACTCTTCGAACATCCAGCGCTGCTCCTTGGGAACTATAGAGAGGTCTTGACATTTAATTTCGAACCTCTGCTTAGTATTCAGCGCTGACTTTGCCGTTGGACTGAATGTTAATGAGAGGAGAGAAAATCCAAAGAATGGAGTCTTCTTTACACGGGCACTGGTAAAGGAGGGTTTTTGACTACTAGCAGTGCAAAAGAACATCACCGACGATGAAGCGGATGCCATCTCTGTCTCACTCTCTCTATTGGCTTCCCGTAGGGAGACTGAGTCTGTTGCTCGCCTGCTCCAACCGGATAAGATCGACACTGGAAGTGACACCAGTGGAAGGCTACACAACATGGACAGACACTGGATGCTATACAAATAAAATATTAAATCATTTTATTTTGGTTAAAAATAATATTTTTATTCAAAAATGAGTAACTAAAAATAAATACCACCATATTCAATATTATTTATTCATCAACTTTAAAGAATCATCTTGGGTAATGCTAAAGCATGATTGTCTATGTCTAATGATTCGAATATATAATCACTACATTATTTAAATTTATTATTGGACTGTAAAATCGAACAAACTTTATAAAAATTAATTAAGACTGTTTAAAATAATTTAAGAAGACTAAAATTTTCACTCGACACTGTAACATAACAAACAAAAAGGGGAGACTAGGAGCCATTTGATTATTGAAATCCAACACGTTTGATTTAAATTTTAAAAATCATTGAAATAATTTTTTTAAATTTTTATATAAAATTTAATATTTAATAAATATTAATATCATTATAAACATAAAAAATACTTATTTTTTATTTTTAAATCATAATCATTAAATTTTAATCTAATAATTAAAAATCTTAACGGATGAATAAAAACTTAATTGAATTTTATTACTACATTTATATATAGCTTTGTTTGTCTGTAAATTTTTATGAGTACGATCAATTAAACCCCACCCCTTATTATGTACGTTTGTAAAGGGCAACTCAATTATGTGTTACGATGTTGTTGAATAGAATTTGGAGATCCTACTCCTTTAAATGATAAAAAGAATTCAACTCTTTTTTTTTATCTTGATAGTTAGATTAAAAATTTTAATAATTAAAATTTAAATATTTGATGATACTGTTAAAATTGTTGTTTTTATTGAGTTTTTTTAATATTAGATTTAATATTCAATATATATTACTATTGTAAAAAAATTAAAAATATAACAATCTTTAATATTTTTTCAATTTTTGAACATTTATTATAAAATTTTGATCTAATAGTTTTTTTTTTTTTAGGAGAAGAAACATCATATTTCTCAAAAGGAGAAAGTAAATAGTTATCATGTATAAACTATGTTAAATCTTAAGGGACGAGGGATCCTTATTATCTTTGAAAGATATAAGATCCTGCTTCTTTTATTTGAATTGTCAAATTGAAAAAATTTAATAGCTCAGATTGAGACGTTAAATAATATCATTTAAGATAATTATTTTTATTAAATTTATGTATATATTAGATTTAATATTTAATAAATATTAATATTATAATAATTTTAAAAATATAATTATGTTTAATATTTTTTTTATTTTTAAATCTTAACTATTAAATTTTTAATCTAATTATTAAAATTAGAGTAGGGTTTCATTTCTCCCAACAAAAAGCAAGCTCCCGGAGCTCAAATGTTACGTGGCTATTCCTTTGATTGCACTACACTACCAATCACACACACTACTCTAACAGTGTAGTAGTTTACATTCCCTACTTAAATTACATGCGTTCGTAAAATTAAGATATATGAATAAGAGATTCGATATCTATAGGGACAAAGTCTAACCTTTTTATTAATACTCAACTACAAATGAAAACAAATAAGATAGTAAATCTCTAATTGAGTCTCCTACAAAAGCAAAGGAATAATTCTACAATATTTATCAGTCGTGAGACACTTGCCCTAGCCACTAAAGCCCTCAACCTGATCAATGAATTATTCCTTGGTGTTCTCTTGGAGCCACTGAATTGTTGTTGATAATTCCACATAATACTCTAGGAAACTTTCATTTATTGTTTCAATTGATCGTCAAGGTCTATAGCCATGCCACCATCGTTGTGTATGTTAGATACACCTATGAACTTACTAAGCTAAGCTATTTTCTGTCGGGTACCCTAGGGACACACTCTTCCGGCCGAATTGTCCGAATCATGGCTTACTTTAATTCTACCTTCGGATGTGGACTCCACATGCTGAACACAGAACAAGGCTCAAGTGTGTGTATACCCTTCCTAGCCTAGAATACTAAGGGGTAAATAAGAACCTACATGTAATATATGAATTTTAGAGATTATTTCAATGATGCTAAATTTTATTAAGTTAGTATATTTTTTAGATTAATTACGGATTTATGTCAAAAATTAAGTATTTGACCCAAATGGGTTAGACTCAAGTAGTACATGATGTTTACTTAATATGCATATAAGTGTATTTTGGACATAATACTTGCACCAAATGTGTGCATAACTAGTGCTTGTGTGTATTTAAATAAAAATGTTGACACTTAATGTTTATTTGTTAGCTCTCATGTGCAAGTCAAATTTTGCCCTTATATCTATTCCGTGTCAAATCTATTATTAATCGGTACACGTGTATTAGTTTCTATAAATAAACCATCTTGTCAATTTTGGCTTCTTTCTGTTGAGATTTTGAGAAGAGAAAGAGAGAGAAGAAAAGAAGAGAGAAAGAAAAATGATGTAAAATAATAATAATAATAATAATAAGCCAATCTTTAAAAAATTTTAAGTAAATATAAGTATGTGTAAATTTTTTATTCCTTTGTTGATATTTTTTAAAAAATTTGTGAGCATTTCTTATTTAATACTTGTATATATATTTTTCTTATTAAAATTGATTATTTTTTACATTCATATAAATTTATTTCTATTTCATAAAATTTTATAAACTTATATTTTAAATTCAAGTAAATCATATTTAGGTATAAAATTTTTTACATAAACATTCTTACATGTTGTTAAATTTCACACTTGGGCTTCTAAGTATCAATAATTTCTACATAATTTTTTTTTTTTTGCATGCTTTCTATTACAAAAAATTAATGAAATTTTATAAATTACATTAAATTTCTAAAAATACATTGTAAATGGTTTTATATGTCACTATTTTTCACACTCAAATTTCTCTGTGTTAAAAAATCTTTTATATTTGTTCCTGCATATTCTTTATTTGAAAGAAAAATTGCGAAAACTTTATTTTGGCTTTGACGAAAGAGACCAGCTTCTTCAGCTTGAGAAAATATGCTTATATTTATATTTTATCTAAAATTTTTAGTTTTAGTAAATAAGGTTTATTGTAGATGTTTGATGAAATATATTTAAACATATCCTACTATATTATTTACAAATTAAAAATTAAACCTAATATTTATACGTAAAAAAAGTGATATTTGACATTGATGATAAAGAATAATACATAGTTAACCTTCCCACAAGTCATAAATAATAGTATATGATATTTGACTATATCAAAAATAATTATAACTCAAACTTCTATATTTGACAATTATTGGTGAAATTATCATAAATTTTTGGATTCTTATAAGTTTGAAAGATTTTAGTATAGTTCATATTATTATTTGTTTATGATTTTAAAGATTTCATATCAGTAAATGTTAGAAATTTTTTGATATTTATATAGTTTTGGCATATTATTATATTTGTGAATGGTTTCTAGATGTTTTGTTGAAAATTTGATATCATCTGCATTTTGATCATGATTATTATTTTTATATGTTTCGTTCAATATATCTATATATTAAATTATATATATCTTATTGATAATTAGATTTATTCTTATCATTATTTGTTAATTTTTCAGACTAACAAGCTCTATAATCTTATAGGGATTTTTGGATTGAGAGAAAGTTTTATGAAGAATAGTTTTTAGAATGTATAGATGATATTAATTATAATAAAAACAATGTAGAATAGCAATATTTGTTTAGTTTTAGTTAATATTTGTATAAGAATAATGGCCGATAAGAATATTAAGTTTAATTTTAGTACATGTAAAGATTTATATTTGGACATTCTGATTTAAATTAAGATATTCTTTCTTTATTTATTGTTTGAAATCAAATAATTGTCAAGTTTAGAATAATTTTTTAAGTGTGGCTTTTGAATCATATGTTTGATTATTATATTACTATTTAGGCTGTTTAACAGTGTTTGTTATGAGTTTACATCCAAACATTTGATTTAAATCACAACCAAATCAAAAATATTGATTAAATAAAAAAATTAAACTGTACCCAAACTATACATATGTCAAATTATCATCAATCATTTGATTTGATTTAATTTAGACGATTTAAAATTCTACTGTTCAATTATAATCTCTACAATGGGGATATATATATATATATGTATGTATGTATATTTTTTAATTAACTATTTGTATATTACCATTCACATTTCATATCTCGATTTGCTATAATTGTAATTTATTTACAATTTATATATAATTTTATTTTTAAAAAGAAATTAAATTTATTATAAATATTAAAGTTAGAATAATATTTGTCAAAAATACATAGACTATATTGTTTGCTACAAAAATAGTAAATTAGATACAATATAAGATTTAATGTCGAATGTGTCACGCATTTATAATTTGTTTATAATTTACTCTCTCCATATAGCCTATTTAATTGAATTTGTATTTTAAGTTTTAGGAGGCCATATAAAAATAACATTATAAATTGATAAAATAATTAGCATTATTTTAAAATTTATATATTGAAAGGGAAGAAAAATATATTTATTTTTACTTTTTTTAAAAAAATAATAATTTAAATTTTATGTTTGCCATATAGATAATTTTTACATGAATAAATTAATATGAAAATTACAACTTAATTGTAAATGCATTATTTAAAAAATATCTCTCTTTGATATCACCCATTCACCACAGCCATCACCATTTGCAGTGTAGTATGAAGGTAGAATAAATATTTCATTGATAATAAGGTAGGAATAAAATTTTTATTTTTACTAATTAAACATGCCGTAAGTGAAATTTGTGTGTCATTTATTTATCATTATCATTGATGAACTTTAAATAAATTCTTATGCTTAGAAAAATATGTTTTAATATCTATTTATTTTTATGTAAATTTGTTAATATAAATAAAAAGTTCTTTAGGAAAAAAAAAGGTCTTTGTTTTTGTAAACTCTAGAATCCGGAGTGTTTTTGTTCGCTCCTTTTTTCGGAGCTCTCAAGGACTCCAGAATCCGGAGTGTTTATTTGTTCGCTTTTTGGCTGGAGTGGCCTTTGTGCCTTTAGCCTCGTTGATTGATTCCGATGATGGTTTTCTCTATGGCCGGAGTGGCTTGAGTTCGAGGAAAAAAAAAATCTGTCCTGCCTTCAAAGTTTTTTTATATTGATTTTCATATGTCAACTTCTATCTAGAGCCCTTAAGGACGGAGGGCTTCCTTCTATCCGGTGCTCCTAAAGCCGGATCATCTCTATCCGGTGTTTAAAAATCTGGAATGTCCACTTTGCGTACATTTTCAGAGTCCCTGTGCTTCACTAACAGGAAGGACGGAGTGGCTTGTGCTCATTGCTGGCCGGAATGCTTGATGCTCCTCTTGGACGGAATGCTTGATGCTCCTCTTGGACGGAATGGATCTTCTTGGCTGGAGTGACCACTTTGTGATCATTTCTGGAATCCCACTGGTTCACCAAAAGGTTGGACGGAGTGGCTTATGCTCCTATGCTCTCTACATGTGGATATGCTGACGTGGCAGGGTTCGCCTACTGCTGAAGTAGCGTCCTCCTATTTCAGTTATGCTGGCAGTTGTGGTTTTGAGTCTCAATTGCTGTTTCCAATTGTGTAATCTTTTATTTAAGACTCATGTGTCATGTTTTAGGGGAATCCCTCTTTCTATGTTTTCTCTTTCCAAGTCGGTAAAACACTTGGTTAAAAACAAAGATGTTTGTACAGTTTATTTAAATTTTAATACAATTAATTACTTACAAAAAAAATAATATAAATAAAAAGATAACTATATTGTTAATAATATTTTGATAATAATTAAAATATTCTCATAATAGCATTTTTATAGAATTATATGACTAAAATCAGTCTATTAATAGGTAATTTGAACCCCTGTGACAAAATTTTGAGTATTTCCATATTATATAATGCTGCCTTCAAGAAGCTTATCTATCTAAAAGTAGAGCCCATTTAATCATTCTTAATTATATCATTCTAATATTAATCAAATATTGATATTATTTTTATTAAAAACATAAAAAGACTACTTAATTTTTTTTTTAAAAAAAGATCACAATAATCAATATTTATCGGATAATTATAATTAAAATAATATTAAATTAACCAGTCTCGGATAGAAAAAGGGACTCTAAATTGACATCTTGCTTAATGGTCAAGGGTGGCAATGTTAATTGACAAAAATAAATAAATAAATGCATTAAATTAAATTTTAATAAAAAAAAATAGTCTAATGCCCAAAATTCTTATATTAACGGGTTTAAGATGGTCAAAAAATATATATAATTTTATTATTACATTGGATATAGTTCCTTTTGTAGGTTAAATGTATAATCTAGTAGCTTCAATAGTCAGAATAATCATATTATTATGTTAATAATTATCCATTAAACATATGAAATAAAAATAAATTTCTTTTAAAATTGATAGATACGATAAAAAATAGGCCGGCACAATGCTCAGTTAGACAAGATACCTAAATGTCATTGATTCAATAAAAGATGCCATAAAGCTCATTAGATAATAGTACTCAATACAATAATACAATAATACATGCATAGGTATTGATTTTAGTGTCGATTAGTCAAATGGTATATCTAACTATAAATAAAGCCTCTTCCTAGAGAAAAATGAGAGAAAAAATGTAATTTAATTAGTCAAGTACACAAAGTGAGTTTAATTTTTCAAATATGTACTCATTCCTGTCCTCATTCATTCTTTATATTTTTCTTCCTCAATATCTTTTTAAATATATTAGAAATATCACTGATTTGAATGTTGAAGAATAAATTAGAAAACGAGTTTAGTGTATTTCTTATCTTTAATTTATTTTGTTACGGTACACAAGATTCTGATTCATAGTTATAAACACCGGACATATTTGTATTCAGATATCGAAGTGAAGCAGACAGCTCTATAATTTAGATTTTCAAGACATACTAAAAATAACACTTGAACAAAATTCTATTAAAATTCATACCAAATTTTTGATAATATCTCATTATTTTTATGCAGAATATAATACTAAATATTTTTATACTTCATACATCTAAATTCTGAAATATAACTTATACACTTATTAAATCTACAAATACTGCTACAAAATTATATTCAAAACATAAAAAAACTTAAAAACCATTAAGTTTAAACCACCCAAAACTTAAAAGATTATATTCAAAACATCAAATTTTAAAACTTCATATTCATATAATGTTTTTTATTTTCTTATAAAATATAATATCTACATAGACAGCATAATCCAAGAAATTCAATATTTGCATTAAACAATACCTAAAAACATAAAAAAATTACATTTTAGAAGTTAAAAGTTGGGTGGGCTAGGCCTCAGTCAATTTTCTGTAATAAAATAAAAGGAAAAAGTATTAAAAATTCTAAGCTTTTTATTTTTTCTATAATTCTATTCGTAATTTAATTTTAAGTATTTTTTTTATCGTAATTTTAATTTTAGTGCCAATTAGATTCTATATCCTGCTTTCCCAATTATTATATAAAAATATAAAAATTAAAATTAATATTTAAATCATTTTAATATCACATTTATTTGGAATACTAGTTAGAGTATTATTAACTTGGCCGAGTATTTGTGTAGGGTAAAGTTAGTATTAAAATAAAAGTTAAAAATAAAATTGAAGAAAAAAAAAACATAATAATAGATTGAGAAAAACAAAGAAATAAGATTTTTTGTAGTATTTTCATCCATAAAAATGAATTGTTATAGAAACAGCAATATTCTAAACTTTTAATGATATAAACTATACCCAAATTAAAATCTACCAAATAATTGGTAGTTCTGTTTTTTTTTTTTGGTTTAAATAATTTGTATGGATTTTATAGGATATTTTTTGTTTTATAAAAATAATAATAAAACAAATAAAGAAATAAAATTTAAACCTATACCTAAAATAACTTTAGAACGACTAAACTTATTTAATCAGGACATTTACATTAAAAAAATCCGACTACTAAAATTTAAATATTAAATAATATTATTTAAATAATTATTTTTATTAATTTCTGATGCGTCTTTGGATTCGAACTTCGAATAGATTCGGATGATCTTCTTGTCTTAGCTCCGACTCCGTTCTCTGAGTTGGATCTTGCACACCACTAAACAGAACAGGAGGTCAGCGTGTTCGGCGGGAAGTTGTCCCACCGAAAACATTTCGACGCTCAAGTCAGTTAAACAGTCTTCAAAATGAATAAACTGAAATTGAGAAAGAGAGAGATATAGAAAGAGTATTTGTTCCAGATATAAGAGAGACGTGTGGTCTTCTTGAATCTGGCAGGTGGGAAGGCAGTAAACGATCGTGAGGGCTTGCTTGTTGCCTTAGGGTTTTAGGAGAACGTGGGCGGCAAAGAAGGCAGATCTCTGAGAGCACCCGTTCGTATTGCAGAGAGCGTATGCAGTTGAAAGTTTTGAAGGAAGCGTGTGCGGTTGGAAGCGTTAAAGAAGGCGTAATTTAGAGCGTGCCCTGGATGGTGGATCCAGGGCTTCTTTTGTAGCTGAGAGGACGATCCTCCTTCTTTGGAAGGAGTGATTGCCTTCCTGATCTGCCGGCTGGCTTGTTTTCTGGAGCAGATGCCAGTTGCCAAGCTGATCGTGATTGTTTCCTTGTGAGGCGGCCAATAGCTTTCCAAACCGTGCGCTTTCCTTCCATGCATGTTGCCGTTGGAAAGCCTGGGCTGACAAAGATTTGGAGAAAATTTGGTGCCTTCCTTATATGGGAGGCGCCAATATTGCCAATATTCTTTTTGGTGCCAACTGGGATCGTGAAATATCCTTGGAAAGCCGTCGCTGGCCTTTTGATGATTTGTGGGCCTAAACGGGTCAGGCCCGTTACTGTAGAAAAGCTTATTAGGGCCCAACGTGTAAAACGCCGGTGGTCAACATTCTAGTTGACCGCCTGCGTGCGTGTTGGCCACCCTTGTGGAGGACGTCTATTATTAGCCGCCTGATGGGCCATGGGCCTTGCTTGAGTGATCCAGGCCCATTATTGTAGAAAAGTTTCTTTGGGCCCAATGCGCATAATGCGGACGGTCAACGTTTGAGTTGATCGTCCGCTAGAGAGTTGGCCGCCCGGACGGTCAACGCCAACGTTGGCCGCCCTGGGCTTTTCAGCCTTTGGGCCTGTTTTTCAATTGGGCCGTTAGAGTGTTGACCGTCGTTTTGGGCCTCCATTGACTTTCTGGGTCCAGACCATTCCTGGTATACCCATCACTAGCCACCGATGCTGGTGGCCAGAAGCCTGGGCTCCAGTATGTTAATGATGGGATGTCTTTCCTTACTTTGATGATCTCGTGGAACTTCGTGAAAAGCTTGAAGGAGAGTTTGACCAGAATTGTTGACCGTTTTGATTAATTTTGGAGCTCCAAAATTGTTGACCGCTCTGGTCAATTTCGGAGCACCAGAATTGTTGACCGTCTTGGTCAATTTCGGAGCACCAGAATTGTTCACCGTCTTGGTCAATTTCGAAGAACCAGAATTGTTGACCGTCTTGGCCAATTTTGGAATAGTTTTCTACTAGTCTTTAGCCGGTTTACCTGGTAGAGTGCGACACGTGTCTCCCTTTGGTTGGGCGGAGATCCTGGTCATTAATGCGCGAGAGATCGGTCCTCTTGCAGGGTCAAGTAGGGAGGTGACACGTGTCAGGACCGACGGCGTCCTTAATTAGGGATTTTATGCTTGGCGCTTAAGTTTCCCTTCCGTATTTTTGAAATCATTTACACATTCAACTCGTCGTCTTCTTCCTTCTCGTTTCTCAGACAAACCTTCCCAAAGAACCCTAGCTTTTGCTCGATCATGGCTTTTGTTGCAGACTTCTCGTCCGTCTTGAGAGAAAACGACATAAAGACATTGTGCGTTGAGTTCAATATCCTCAAGGAGACGGCCTGGAGGATTCCGGATAAGGACGACAAAGCCTTTACCCCACCGGAGGGGTACATTACCGTTTACAAGGCCCATCTAAGGAGCGGCCTCCGCCTGCCGTTGCCGGAGGAACTGGAATCAATTATGAAGGCTTTGCGAGTACCCATCGCCTAGCTTCACGCTAACGCCGTGAGGTATCTTTGCACCCTGTGTATTTTTTTTCGGAAGCTTGACCAGAAGTTTAGGATGTCTAGCGTTAGGGTTGTGTTCAAATTGAACCAGGGGGAGAGTGGATATCACTCACTCCCCGTACCGAAATAAAAATTAGTAAGGCTATTCACGATTCGTTGAAGAACTGAAAAAAACCGGTTCTTCTTCGTGAACTTGGGGGAGAAATGGCCTCTTGCGAGGAGCTAGGGTGAGATTCCGGAGGCGTACTGAGTTTTTCAGCATTTGGGCTTGTTTTTTAATTAGACCGTTAGAGTGTTGACCGTCGTTTTAGGCCTCCATTGACTTTCTGGATCCAGTTCATTCATAGTATACCCATCAATTTCATAATTTAATATTTAATAAATATTAATATTATAAAAAAATTTAAAAATATAACTAATTTTAATAATTTTTTATTTTTAAATTTTAACCATATGAGGACGAAGGCAGTCGGAGCAAATTCCCGATTTCCGGTGTATTTTAATTCAACGACAACGAAGGTAGTGGGTGTTGGGGTCACTCCCGAGTGGCATTATGTCCGCGGACTCCATTGGAAGAATGAACGAGGACTTTTGTGGAAGCGTCATGTCCGAGCGGTTGCTGAGGACGAGGACGAGGAGCCTAGAGTCATAGACGTTGACTTTATCAACGTAGGCCTGCTGGTGGCCGTTTTTGCAGGTGGGTTGGTCACCCACTCTGATTGGATATTGCAGCGGTTGTAACTTCCCGATGACAGGCCTACCATCTGACACGCCAAGCATGCGCCTGTCATGGCAGGCCCTAGGGCGTAGGTCTGGAGACCTACGTCCAGTAGGGTGGGCGGACACGCCACCCTTTGTGTATATAAAGAAGCTTGTTGCCCTTGCTGAAGTGGGCGCTAGAGTTGGGACATTCTTGAGTTCTAAGAGCCTTGAGAGAGCCGTGGGCAAGCTTTGTTGTAAAGATAGAGTGAGATACATTTTGAGAGAGGAAGGTTGTACACTTGAGATTGTTTTCTTTCGTTAGAATTTGAGTAGCCAACACTTGTAAACAATTCTCTTATAGTACATTTCTTCGTGGTTTTTTCCTTGGTTCAAGAAGGATTTTCCACGTTAAAACTTGTGTGTTCTCTTTTGTTCTCTATCCTTACTTTCCTTGCCGTCCGAGAGCTCTGCTCTGTGTGCTGTCCGAGAACTCTGTCCGCTCGGTCACCGTGCAGTCCGAGTATTTTTTCTCAACAAGTGGTATCAGAGACTTAGGTTCCTTGTACGGTGATCTTGTTGTCGGCTGCTATGGAGTACGGAAGCAAAATGCCTTGCTTGAACGGATCCAACTATGACAGTTGGCAAAGCAAGATGTCTGACTTGTTATATATGAAGTCCATGTATAATCCGATTTTTGCCACAGAAAAGCCGGCGGAAAAAACGGACGAGGCATGGGCGCTGGAACACAAGCAAGTGTGCGGCCTTATACGGCAGTTCGTTGATGACAACATGCACAACCACGTTCGCAGAGAAACGAATGCCAAGACGCTTTGGGAAAAGCTGGAGAAGCTTTTTGCTTCTAAGTCTGGGAACAACAAAATTTATCACTTGATGAGGTTGGTACATATCCGTTACAAGGACAGATCATCTATTGCGGACCACCTGAATGAATTTCAGGGCTGTGTGGAACGGCTGACTGGCATGGTATTAAGTTCGAGGATGAGGTGCTCGGACTCTGGCTCCTAGCAACCCTCCCGGACTCATGGGAGACCATGAGGGTCACCATCGCCAATACAGCTCCAAACAGCGTGGTGAATTTAGAGATGGTCAAAGGAGCTGTGCTGAACGAGGAGGTGCGGCGGTGTTCTCGGGGAACGCGACCTCAAAGAATCCGAGGTCCTTGTCAGTCGGGGAAGAGGCCGAGGACGTGGCCCAAAGTCGAAGACAAAGGGCGGAGTAAGTCACGTTCTCGGTATCGGGATATGGAGTGCCATCATTGTGGCAAGAAGGGCCACATCAAGAAATTTTGTTATAAATGGAAGCGTGAAAATTATTTGGAGGAGATAGGGGCATAAAGAGACGCGGCGAGGAAGAGTCCTCGGTCTGCGTCACAGAGGTGACCTCCTTCGGCTTGCGAGTCTCGAAGACTCGGTGAGCGTGGCTAAGCAAGCCTCGACCGAGTGATGGATTCTGGCGCATCTATCCACGTCACTCCCGGAGAGAGTCATTTCTCCACTTATACTCCTGCGCCCGGGAGTATTGAAGATGGGCAACCTGGAGACATCCAAGATTGTTGGACGAGGAGACGTCTCCTTGTTAACCAACACTGGTGCCCGGTTGATTTTGAGGGACGTCCGACACGTCCCCAATATTCGCATGAATATCATTTCAGCGGGACAGCTCGACGATGAAGGCTACTGTAGCGTCTTTTGTGACGGCAGTTTCAAGCTGAAGAAGGGCTCGATGGTGGTTGCTCGAGGAGTAAAGGCTTCAGGCCTTTACACTATGAACGCTCAGGCTAAGGTAGCAGAAGTGAATGCTACTGGGAGTGTGGAGTCCTCGGGCATGTGGCATAAAAGACTCGGACACATGAGTGAGCGTGGCATGAGTCATCTGGCGAAGAAGGGTCTCATTCCTGAGGTGGATGGAGACACGCCGAGGACTTGCCCTCACTGTTTGGCGGGGAAGCAACGAAGGGTCTCCTTTTCAGGAGACGCATCTTCCAAGAGGTCCGAGATCTTGGAACTCGTCCACACAGACGTGTGTGGGCCTCTACCGGAGAAGTCATTTGGAGGTGCACAATACTTTGTGACCTTCATTGACGATTGTTCAAGGAAGCTGTGGGTGTTCCCGTTGAAAACCAAGGACCAGGTTACGGGAACCTTTGAGCAGTTCCATGTGCTCGTTGAGCGAGAAACCGGAAAGAGGTTAAAGGCCGTGCGGAGCGACAACGGCGGTGAGTTCATTGGAACGTTTGATGCCTATTGCAAGACTCTCGGCATTAAACATCAGAAGACTCCACCCAAGACGCCGCAACTGAATGGCGTGGCCGAGAGGATGAATCGCACCCTGATGGAAAGGGTCAGGTGCATGTTGTCCGAGGCCAGGCTTCCGGGATCCTTTTGGGCCGAGGCCTTGAAAACGGCCGCCCACGTGATCAACCGGTCGCCTTGTAAGCCTCTGGATGGGGAAGTTCCAGAGCGGATTTGGACCGGAAGGGAACCAGCTTACAACCATCTCAGGACTTTTGACTGTAAAGCCTTTGTTCATGTCCCGAGAGATGAGAGAACCAAGCTTGAGCCAAAGACCATGCAATGTGTCTTTCTGGGCTATGGCGAAGATGAGTTTGGGTTCAGATTGTATGATCCAAAGGAAAAGAAGCTGGTACGGTCCCGAGATGTGGTTTTCGTTGAGGACGAGACCATAGAAAACTTTGGGAAAGAGTTGAAGTCTCTACCCAACACTTCCCAGATGGACAGAAGTGACAGTGATAGTGTCCGTCCTGTACGTCTTGCGTCCGACGTCAGCGGACCAAGAGTTGTTGCCAACCAGGATCAGGCGATTCCAGCGCCTCAGGATCAGGTTGAGGATTTGGTGCCTCAAATGGATGAGGAGGCACTTGTGAGACGATCGTCCAGGCCGAGACGACCGTCCGTCTGCCTTCCAGCAAGTGAGTACGTCCTCCTCACCGATGCTGGAGAACCAGAGGATTTTGGCGAGGCTATGAGGAGCTCCCAGAAGGATAAATGGTTTGAGGCCATGGAAGAGGAAATGTCCTCACTTCATGAGAACCACACCTTTGAGCTGGCCAAGCTGCCTAAGGGGAAGAAGGCCCTGAAGAACAAGTGGGTCTTCCTGCTGAAGGCGACCGAGGACCCGAGCGCCCCGAGACACAAGGCACGACTTGTGGTCAAGGGATTTGGTCAACAAAAGGGTGTTGACTTTGGTGAAATTTTTGCGCCCGTTGTGAAGATGTCCTCGGTTCATGTAGTGCTGACCGGGCGCAGACGTTGGACACGGAGATTGAGCAAATGGATGTCCGGACAGCTTTTCTCCATGGAGATCTAGAGGAAGAGATCTACATGGAGCAACCAGATAGTTTTGAAGTCAAAGGAAAGGAGTGACTGGTTTGTCGTTTGAAGAAGAGCTTGTATGGGCTGAAACAAGCTCTAAGACAGTGGTATCGGAAGTTTGAGTCTGTTATGGTCGGACAAGGGTACCATAAGACTTCTTCGGACCACAGTGTCTTTGTGCAGAAGTTCTCAAAAAATGACTTTGTCATCCTTCACCTTTATGTGGATGACATGCTGGTGGTTGGACAGAATAGTGCTCGGATCAAGGAGCTGAAGAAGCAACTCGGACAGTCTTTCGCCATGAAAAATCTCTTGACCAGGTGAAAGCAGTTCTGGGATCGAATTTCGTGACCGAGAGGGCAAAAAGCTTTGGTTGTCCCAGGAAGGATATATTGAAAATGTGCTTCAGAGATTCAGCATGGAAGGGTCCAAGCCTGTCAGCACTCCTTTGGCCAACCATTTTAAGTTGAGCAAACAGCAGTGTCCGTCCTCGGACACTGAGAAGGCGCGCATGAGTAAGATACCTTACTCCTCGGCCGTTGGCAGCCTTATGTACGCGGCCGTGTGTACGCGACCGGACATTTCTCATACGGTTGGCCTTGTGAGCAGATTCCTCTCAAACCTAGGTGTGGAGCATTGGTCTGCGGTAAAGTGGATTTTCAGATATCTGCGCGGGACCTCCAAGACGGGTTTGCAGTTTGGAAATGAAAAGCCTCAGTTAATTGCGTACACGGACGCAGATATGGCAGGGGACGTTGATTTTCGGAAATCAACGTCCGAATACTTGGTGAAATTTGCTGGAGGGGCGGTCTCCTGGCAGCCCAAGTTGCAGAAGTGCGTCGCTCTCTCCACGACCAGGCGAGTTTATTCACGTGACCGAGGCCTCTGTAAAGAGATGCTCGGATGAAGAGGTTCGTCCAAGAGTTGGGTCTAAGGCATGAGACGTACGAGGTCCTTTGTGATAGTCAAAGTGCCATTCACTTGTGTAAAAACTCCTCATTCCATTCTCGATCAAAATATATTGACGTGCGATATCATTGGGTGAGAGATGTTTTTGATGATGGGCAGCTATCAATTGGGAAAGTTCGGTCAGAAGAAAATGTCTCTGACATGTTGACCAAGATTTTGCCAAAGGGGAAGCTAGAAGCTTGTTGTGACATCGCCGGTCTAACTAACTTCACTAGGTCGTGAGGGGAAGTTTGTTGGGGTCACTCCCGAGTGGCATTATGTCCGCGGACTCCATTGAAAGAATGGACGAGGACTTTTGTGGAAGCGTCATGTCCGAGCGGTTGCTGAGGACGAGGAGCCTAGAGTCGTAGACGTTGACTCTATCAACGTAGGCCTGCTGGTGGCCGTTTTTGCAGGTGGGTTGGTCACCCACTCTGATTGGATATTGCAGTGGTTGCAACTTCCCGATGACAGGCCTGCCATCTGACACGCCAAGCATGCACCTGTCATGGCAGGCCCTAGGGCATAGGTCTGGAGACCTACGCCCAGTAGGGTGGGCGGACACGCCACCCTTTGTGTATATAAAGAAGCTTGTTGCCCTTGCTGAAGTGGGCGCTAGAGCTGGGACATTCTTGAGTTCTAAGAGCCTTGAAAGAGCTGTGGGCAAGCTTTGTTGTAAAGATAGAGTGAGATACACTTTGAGAGAGGAAGGTTGTACACTTGAGATTGTTTTCTTTCGTTAGAATTTGAGTAGCCAACACTTGTAAACAATTCTCTTATAGTACATTTCTTCGTGGTTTTTCCCTTGGTTCAAGAAGGATTTTCCACGTTAAAACTTGTGTGTTCTCTTTTGTTCTCTATCATTACTTTCCTTGCCGTTCGAGAGCTCTGCTCTGTGTGCTGTCCGAGAACTCTGTCCACTCGGTCACTGTGCAGTCCGAGTGTTTTGCGCCAACGGTGGGAACAAATTCCCTCCAAATGGCTGGACAGCAATCCACAAGCACAGAGGGAGTGAAATCTGTAAGTTTCCTGTTGCTTCGACGATTTATCGCTCTCTTATGTGGATCAATCTGAAGATAAAGCTTCCTCATATTCTCATTGGCGAAATCAGATTTTTCACTCTTTATCTGATCTCTGTTTGCAATGAGCATATGCAGATGCTTCTAACCGGATATTTAAGTGCCCAATTAACAGTTACTTTTTGTGAATTGATCGAGTTCTGAGCCTTTTTAAAGTGCTTATTTGTTTCTTATATCATATCATAGCTAAATCCGTTTTCAGATTTTGGAAATTTTATATGTGCTTGGAAACGCTCCTGTGTATCGATTTCTGTGAGAGGAGTCCAGAATCTGCCGCGTCTGTGGTTAGAGGACTGCTAATTACAGGTTAGTTGTGATTTCTCACTGCCTGTTTAGTTTCAATCCGATTGAGAATCCTGAATGCTAAATGCTACGGAATTTTATCTACGTGGATTGGGTTTGTTTATGAGGCCTAATTTTTTGATTGCGTTGATTGTTCGAAAGGAAATTTGCTTATTTTCTGTCCGTGTCGTGCATGCATCGCCTGTGCGTATCTTCTTTTACTCAAAGTTGAGTTTATTCGGATTTCTTTTGACGTCATAGCATGTTCTCAATTCGATGCTTAGAGATTGGCTAAGCTAGAGTTTCAATTGAAAGGTTCGTTTGATCTTAATTTCAGAATCGATATCAGGCACATCGCAATCGGAAAAAGAGATAAAAGAGCCTAATGATGTTTTCCTGAAAACCGTCGCAACTCAATCTAATATACTGATCAAACAGAAAATCAAAAATAGCTTTGAAATAATAGAGCCTCCATTGGTCCTTGGTGAGAACTATACTTCACTTAATAGACCTAAGTGTGTACTCAGTTGTGTTAATGGAGGCGAAACAGACCCATGGAATTTTTCCAGGAGGGGGAATATGTTATCTCAAGAAAATTCATCAACTGCATAATACTTACAGATTTTATAAGCACGAAATTATTTTATTTGCATGTTAAGGATTTGTTTCTCTATATGAGAAATTTTCAAGAATTTTCTCTCCAAAATTCACCCCCATTTCCTTGGAAAATCTCCTTTTACGGTGGAGGCCCACGATATCGAGTTACTCTATCACAGAGACGAAAAGGGTGGGCAAGGCTGTTGCTCTAATGCTACCTTCCCTTGGCTTATTCGGCTACTTTTCCATATGCCAAGGACTGTTGAAGCATTGCTTCCTTTTTTGCCTGTCATCACATACTTGGTTTAGCGGGGAACTAGGAATTACGTTTGCTACTTTTTGGACGCATGTTGCATTTTCATTTTTCACTAGGCGGCTCCATTGTTTTATTTACATCTTTTACGTCAGTTGATTAGTGCCTCCGGGCGTTAGCTCGGCTATGCTTGAGGTCATGGGAGATTGACACTTCCTTAGGATGGTTAAGGCTTCCATCTGTTGAGATTTGATCTGAATATACATAACTCAGCACAGTAAAATAAGACTTAAACCACCTATCAAACATCAATAATCATACTTGTGAGTACAAGAAACATAATAATATATAGCGTTTTTAATGTGAAAACCTCTTTTCAACTAAGAAAAAAATAATGGGATAAATTTTGAATAAATTATTATAATAATGTACCAGTTACAAATAACTTCTTCTGAAATCTCTTTACTAAAATTCTAAATGAAGAATGGTTGATTATAATCCCTTAACATACCCAACAACTTACAAGAAAAAATATAATGAGAAATAAGAGTAATAAAATAAAATATGCTCTAAAAATCCACTCTAAAACAATATATTAAATCTTGGCTAAGAACGGAACTCAAATTGGACCTTAATTGAATGTCGAACATCTTTCTATTCTCTATTTTCTTTCATCCCTATTTGTACGGCGCTTCTTGTGTGAGAAATAATTTTAAACAACCATAAAATCGTGACAAGCACGATTTTATACTAAAGGCGGTGCTCAAGTGCCTATTGAGTGCATGTCAAGCGTGCATCCACTGAGATCAGCGCACGAGCGCCCTCTTGGACGCTGGGTAATTAAAAACGGCGCTCGGGCGCTCGTTAGGTGTTTGTCGAGCGCCACTTTGCCAACCTTTGATCGATTCTCGGCCAACCCTGATACGAATATCGCACGACTTTTTGGCATCTTTGGCTACTTGGATGACCCTCCATTTATTATGATAATCATAAGAGAGTGATTAAAATTCAACATCATTAAGGCTATTTTGACTTTTCCTATTATATGAGATGACTTATCTGGCACTTCGATTCTTTGGTTGCCTCATTCGGAGTGGCCAATCTTTTCGAGGTTTTTGTCCTAAGGGCTTGGTCATTTGGCTCTGCACTTTATGACTATTTGGATTGTAGATGAATTGAGTTTTAGTATATTTATACAAATCCAATTGTATTTTATAATCGTGGATATAGTGTTAAAAAATAAAATATTATTCGCTTTGATGCCTTTACTTAAATTTTTTGATATTAATGGTCTAAATTTACCCAATAATTTTAAGGCTATAGTTTTAATTACGGCTATAGTTGACAATCTAAAAGGGGTTGTTGCTTATAACTGACTTTGTCTACTATCTTATATAAAAAATGAAGTGACATTATTACATAAGTTCATTAAAAAAAAATTAAAAAAGTTACTTTTTCTCTTTCATACTTTCAGTAAAATTGTTGAAAGTGCTGTTAACATATTTTCTAGCATGAGTAGACAATTCTCGAATATGGAAGTTCAACGGCTATATCTCCATCTTCAACACTGTGACGATCCGGCCTTATTTCACTTCATAAAGTCGCCGTCAGCTCATAATTTTTGCCTTAAAATAAAATAATAAATGGATATAAAATTTTTCTTTTCACTCATACACAGAATCTCATGAGGCCGGATTATATAAAGCTGGCCCACCGGTTTGATTTCAAACTTGTCCGGCCAACTCTAATGTTTGCCGGATCTAATTGCCCTGAGATGCTTACTAAAAATTATAACTTTTATTCATAAGACCGAAACATGCTAACATTGATAAGTTAAAATAGCGGAACAGTTTTACAAGTCTCCACAAAACATCAGAGAAATTAAACAAGCTCTTCATTTAGTCAGCACTGGTCAACCGGACTGTTTGGCTACACCATGAGATTCTACTCAATTTCATCCTCCATGAGCCTTTCATCATTTGAAAACAACAAGAGTGAGCACAAAGCCCAGTAAGATACTCACATGCAGAAAACAAAAATCATATATATATAAGCGGATAAAACAGAGGTTCAAAATCATCGTGTCTTTAGTTCGGAAGTTCCTTGTCTTGTCTTGGAATTCATTGAAGATTCTTATCATCTTTAGGGATCTTTAAGGACCGGACGGGAGCTGTCAATATCGAGGACGGGTTGTGTGTAACCCCACAACCTAAGGCCGTATCCTCTCATTATGCTCCCCGGGGCGGGAGGTAAGGCCTTTAACTCGGCATACGGGGCCGTAGTCCATAGTTCTTATGTCACCAGAAAGTCCCCTCTCGTGGCCCAGGGGGCAATCCTCGAGTGTCACTCTAATATCCTTCATCCATCTTTAACAGCAAGTTTAATGGAGACTCGGTTCATGGTTCTTGTTCTTTAATGGCCATAGTTCAAAGGTCGTAATCATAGAGTTCCACTTGCTATCCGGATTACATGCATTTTCATATAGCCTTATTCTTTACTTTATCAGTTGAAGTCCGTATAATCTTAAGCCGAAGTTCTTCTCTTAGATTGCCGGAGTTCTTTTTCAACAGAAGGCCAGAGTTCCTTCTTGAAAGGATGGAGTACTTTTTCTTAAATAGACGGAGTGCTTTTTCATCAAAGTTCGGAGCACTTTTTCTAAAAAGGACGGAGTACTTTCTTTAATCATCTTAAAACCGAAGTCATTTTCTTAAAAAGACGGAGTTCGAAAACCGGAGCTCTTGGCGGCGTACTTTGCTCAAAGGGCGGAGTTCTTCTTCAAAGGAGGAGTTCTTTCTCCAAAAGGACGGAGCTCTAAAACGGGAGTGATTCTTTCTTTAAAATCCGGAGCTCTAAAACCAGAGTTCATTTACAGGAGTTCTTGTTCCATCTTAAGGCCAAAGTTCTTTACCTTAAACATGCATTTATCGAAGTTCATAACAATTGACAAATAATCATGTTTCCAAGCAAAACAAAACTGAACATCATGAATAATGGGATTTCTTTTTAAACATGCGATTACGAACGATTCTTCCTTAATTCAAACAACAGAACAAACATCGTACGTACAGAAACATAAGTCGATCAAAATATCAGATAAAGGAATAGAATAAACATTCATACATTCTAAAACATACTTTCATAAAAATATCGGATTTACTCGTATTGCAAACATGCATAATAATCATGAACTTTAAAAACAGGGTGAGTACTATTGCCTGAATTTCTTTATTTCGCCTTGAACTTTTGGTCAAGCCCTATCGAGTGTCCCATTTTTCCCGCTCTCTAAAGTCTTATTTATAGGCCATTGAGCCTGATAACCGTCATTAGAATTTGACAACCTTCGGAAAAATTCGCAGGGTTTTCAAATTTTAAAGTTTCCTTATTATTTATCATTTCTTTATACACGGTTTCCTTATTACGAAGTTTTCTTACTGGTTATTTCTTTTTGCTCCGTTTCCTTATTATAAGGATTTCCTTATTAATTATTATTCCATCGTATTTGGTTTCCTTATTTACGCATTTCGGTCAACTAACTGGCGTTGACCGGATCAACAACTTCGGCTTTACCAACCACAAATACACTCCGGCCTTCAAGGCTACTTCGGCCTTACATGGCTGGACTAGATTTCCATCACAGAAATCCGGACTTCTTTTCAAGGGATATTCCGGACTCCTTTTTTAAGGGAATCCGGACTAGATTTTCATAGAAATCCGGAGTGGATTTTCATTAGATAAGGGCCGAAGTTGATTTCATCTTAAGGCCGATTTACTTTTCCTATTGCATTTTCCGGTCAACTGGCGTTGACCGGACTCGATGACTGGGGTTTTCTATACTTTTAAAGTTTGGGTCGTTACAAACACAGCCAAGACCATTGGCTTGAGAGATCCAATAACTTCAATTTTAAGTTAAAATGATATCAAAAAAATAGAAATAGTTTTTTTTAAAAAAAAAATTATTTTATATATAAAATATCAAAATACAAACATTTAAAAAAACTGAAATGATTATTTATATATGTTTTTATAAGTAATATTTTTTATGTTGCGTCTTGGGTCACGAGTTGTCGTACGGATTAGGGAGTCTCTGAATTTCTGATCTGAAGCGAATCTCAGACAGGTTTGGTATCTATTTCTAAAAACTTGGAATCTACACAACACAAACTATAAACGAGGGTTAGAGGTCGGCGATATTTCTCCCACCGGAAGACATTCGAAGCTCAAGTCAGTGACCTCTTGCAATGAACGAAAAGGGGGCGCACTTTTAGAGGTACGCTAAAGAGTGTTGAGCGTGAAGTGGAGTGTGCTTATGCGAGGAGGGGGAGTTGATGAGCGTTGGGTGAGAGGCTTAGCTCTCTACATGCACCGTAGCAGGTGACTTACTCTCGTTGCCTGATAAAGCTGAGAAAGTAGGATCTGGAAGAGAGTTTGGGAGCTTGACTCGCGTAGTGTCGAGCAAATTATCTAGGGTCCAATCCTCTCTCCTATAGAAGAAAAGGGATTTTATAGGCTCTAAGGTGCAGGGCTTTGGGTGTGAGAATCTCCGTTGTAGGGATCTGCCGACCGATTGTCGTTGGCAGTGGACGAAAATGTCAGTTGTTGCCTTGTGGCGGCAAGGAGATGGCGGGCACTGTTGGCCACGCCTGGTTTGCTCATCGCGTTGGGTTGGCCGGGATGCTGCAGAACGCAGTGCTAGCCGTGGTTGGTAGGGCTAGCGCTTTCCTTATTGGCTCGCTTCCCCTGCATTGGCTGCTGTTATATTAAAGAGTCGCAGGCGACGGTGATTGGCCAGGAGCGCTGAGTCGCCACGTAGGATTCCCACACTCTTGGGCAGGCTCAATCGCTTGGGCTGATTCCTTCAGGATTGGTCCTTATGTCTCATGGGCCTCATTGGTATTGGACGCAACAATTTATATATATATTCATGCTAAAATTATTAAAAATAAATATAAATTTTATTTTTTCCTTTGTTATCTCTTTTTATATTAATTTTAATAATTTTAATATAAATAAAATGTATATATTTTTATTGTTTTAAATTTAAAATTTGAGCCGTTTGACGACGTCTGTCTCATACTAGGTAGCCAACTGGAATTACAGTAGTTTCCAAAATTCCAACGGCTATATTACAGGCAGTTTGGAAGTAAAATCTCTCTAAATTGACAGAAGGAAGAAATGGAGAAACTGTACAGAAATTTCAAGCGGCCATTTCATATTCTCATCGCGGCTCTCGAATAACAGTAAATGGATTGCCTGGAGATTTTAAGAGATTCTTTCTTGCTATATTGTCAGGAAGGCACATGAACTTCTTGTTGAGACGCCTTTGCATTTGTGGAGAAATTAAAAACATAGAGAAGCTATGATGGGGATAAACAGACAGACTAGGAGGGATATGGTTTCAATTTGAGATTCTCTTGACAACATATCACTTTCCTCACCGAATTAGTTTTTCTTATTACCATAGGAAGTCTAATTTCTAGCAATTGGAATAGCCAGATCTTGCGGATTTCGAAATTCGGCACTATTGGTGGAATTGAATCTCAGTTTTGTTTAGCCGCCTCAATCTCACAAAAACAGTCAGTCTAAGTTCGGGCCATCAGCAAGAGCCTAAGCCCTAGACATTTCAGGCGCATCCTTCTTCTGTATGAGACCATGGCGATTTTGAGGCCTGATATGACGAAAGACGAACGTCGTTTTACTTCTCAAATGCTTTGCGCGAGATTAAGATCGATGCTCCGTTCATACCCGGGGGCTCACCGCCAAGAGAGGACTCCGGTATCCCAGGCTTTCCTCTCTCTACCCCCCCTCCCCAAGAGGTAGCTTTGGAAGATCCGATAGTGTCGATCAGTTCGGGTTTGGAACATACGAATTTGGTTCGGGATCTTCATTCGCGTTCTGATCGGAAAAGAAAGCAGTGACGTTTCTTCCGATTTCAACCCGCTTTTCGGACGCTTCTCTTCTTTCTTCCCCTATCCATAAAAACAAGACTGAATGGTGGTCTTTTTGATGCTCGGACAGGCATAGAAAAGATTATGAATTTTCTTGCACCTCGGGAAGATAAGCGGCGGAGAAACGCCGCCACGTCGAAGGGCGTAAGGCTGGGGACGGTGGCCGATCCACGCCGACTGGGAGAGGGAAAGGGGATGAGATCTCTGTTGAGTGTTTTCTGTGGGATTAGATGGGCTGTCTGCGACTGTTTATTGTTGAAAGAGAGGGGAAGATGACGCTGGGCTGAAGTGACCAACTAAAGACCAGAATGGCAATACGGTGGCTAAAGGAATGTTTGGTGACTAATGGGTTATAGGAATCGGTGAGAAGACTAAGCATCTTTTTTCAGCTTAAGCTTTTCTCAAACTCAAAAAGGGTAAGTTTCTTTCTTAAATACTAATGGTTAATATGTGTTGACTCTGCATCTATGCATATAAATATGTTTTGCTAGCATATAATTGTTGGGATTCTAACCGGATACATACAACCTGGTACAGTAAAATAAAATTTAAACATTTCGTCAAATGTCAACCACTAAATTTGTTAACATAAGAAATACAACAATGTACAACGTTTTTTAATGTAAAAAATCCTTTTTAACCAACAAAAAATTTATGGGACAAATTTCAAACGAATTTATCATAAAAGTGCCGGTTACAAAGTAACCTTATCCGAAATCCTTTCATTATAATCCCAAATGAAGAATGGTTAATTACAATACCTCAACACATTCAACAATCCATAAGAAAAATATAATGATAAATAAGAGTAATCGAATAAAAATATATTTTAGAAACCGTTTTAGAATAGCGTACCCGACTTTGGTGAAGAATGAAACTTAAATTGGATATCAATGAGATGTCGAACATTTTTCTTTTTTCTCTTCTTATCTTTTCTCTTTCTATACGGTACTCATTGTGTAAAATTTAATTTTAAAATATTCTAAAATTACGAGATTTTATACAACGAGTTGCGTTCGAGCGCTCATCAAATGCCTCCTAGGTGTGGGTACCACGCTCCTCAAGCCCCCATTGGACGCCTTTGGATTAAGCGTCTAGGCTCCCCTTTAATTAGGCTCCTGCGTGTCTCTTGGATGCTCTTCGCATGTGCGAACATTGCAAGCCTTGTACGAGCCTCCAATAATAATCTATTTGTTGTTGAAACCCATAAAAGAGTGATCAAAGTTAACAATATATGAAAATCATGATAATTAATGGGAAATAAAAAAAGTACTACCCACTAGGTCATAATGTCAATTGATTAGTTAAACCCATGCTTAAAGAGAATTTTGAATAGAGCAATTGCATGCTTTAATTATTTGGTTCTAGGATTTAATGATGCTGTTTCAAAAGTATAACAGGAAAAAAAAATGGCATATAATTATATGGAATGCATGTTTCTATTGATATTGCCACGAATACCTGGATTAAATGATTGGCTTCAAACATGTTACATACTACTTTTATGTTTTTTAGAATTGTTTTACTCTCTTGTGAGTGGAGAAGATGCAAGAATAATTAATGCTTTATGTCATGACCTGTGTTAGAGTAAATGTGGCTTTGTGGTAGGCAAATTAAATTGATACTCTTGCAATCTAAGTAATGCGTTGACATGCATGAATGATAGAATTTAAATATTTGATAAAAACAATAAAATATAGTGTTGTTATTATGGATATAATTTTTAATTTTAGGACTATATATGGATGTAATATGTATAATTATAAAAAAGATCACGAGTTACAAAGTTGATAGATCTTCATGATTATTATGATATTTTATAATTGACTCACAATTATACTAAATTTGTTACTTCAATTTTGCTAGCAACAAAAAGTAGAATAATTGAAAGATTTATGGAATAAACACAATTGTGGCCTTACCGTAAGTGTGAAAAATTATGATAACAAGTCCAAATATATAGGACTAATATAATAGCCAAGTGAGAGAATGCATTTATAAATGTTGTGATTATTGTTGACCTTATTAGATTCAGTTTAGATTTGACAAATCATTTAGTAAAAGGATTAGAAAAATATATGACAATTATAATTTTAAATGGAATGTGTCTCAAATTCGTAAATTAAAATCACCATTAGTAGGACCTAAACTTAATGTTTGATACTGCAGGGAATTTTTTCGTCTCAAATTATATAAAAGTTTTGACCTCTTGATAAATATGCAAAAACAGTACAAATATAAATATTCAATACATATAAAGAATATTTAAATTTAGATAATATAATTAATAACAAGTATAAAAAGTAAAACAATAAGTAATGACAAAAAGAGCCAATTTTTAGTGACAAAGAAAAATTTCAATAATTACGGTTATCGAGTAAAACATTCAGGGTTTCTATAGCCAGATAAGATATACACTATGAAAATCAACTTACAGATTAGATTATAACGACGCGTTAATTGAGTCAATTTACTCCCGTCTTGTGATCTCTATCAATGAACTCATTGGATTTGCCCATGGCAACGAAATCGGACGTTTTTCGGCCTTCACATCAATCTTCACAAACCGTTTGAATTGTCGAATACCACCGGAACCCCCTTTTCCACGCTACCAACATCGTTGACGAAGGTAAATGGACAGGAAGTGGCACAAAGGTAAGAGTGGTGAGAAAACCTTGACACGAGCACACGAGTATAGTTTTGGTTTTCTCATTTGGGGCTATGTCAAAAGTATGAAGATTTTGATTTGCTCTAAAAATGGACGTAAAAAATGCATAGGCAAGAGTTAAGGGCAAATGAAAGGCAGAAATATATAGAGAGGCTCGAAAACCTCGTTTAAAAATATGACCATTGGTTAAAAGCGTATCACGGTGGGCGCGCCTAGGGTTCCAAAAGAAAAGCTCCTAGGCGCTTGAGTGAGAAGAATGCGAGCTTTGACATGGAGGCTATTGGTTTTGGCGCTTGAGCAAATGGAGAGTGAACATCGACCGACAAGCTACTAGTTTTGGCGCTTGAGTGCGGGGAGAGCGAGTATCGGGCACATGCCCACTGGAAATTGGGCTCAAGCGCATATCGGGCGTGTAGCGGGCGGCATGGTGCCGAAAGCGGGGCTCGAGCGCATAGCGGGCGTGCAGCAGGCACAGGTCTACGGGAATAGACGGCCATTGAAATAAGTTGTTGCAGAGCTTCAAACTAATGCAATTAGATATCGACAGTTGGCTAAATATGATCACGGAATATGTCAACATAAATGACCCTAATAATTTTTTCATTTGATAATTCCATGACAAAACCACATCCAAAGTAAAAAGAAAAATACAAGAGAATCACAAGGTTCGAAACCATTGAGATAGAATCCGTATACATAAAAATTTACACATAGGGAGTACTAGAAATAATACAAAAAGGACATGACCAAGGACAAAAGAGTTGTCGTGCCAATACTATAATTGCGGTACTTGGGCAACCATGGTTAGTGCAAACGAATAGAATACAAATAGAAATAACAAAAATATGACAACCGTGTGCATATAACAAAAACAATGACAGGAAATAGCATGAACATTAGTAGAGAACAAAACCAATGAAGTAATAGTACACAATCAAAGCTCCCCATGAACAAAATAAGTAAAGCTCCTCAGAACAAAGTACACAATAAAAACTCCTGAACAAAATAAGTAAAGCTCCCCCAAAACAAAACACATCCCAAAAATATAAGTATGACGCTCCTAACAAGAAACATGTCTCTCTCCTTTTGTCACGATGGGCCAAAGAGAAGGCATCACTCGGATCGAGAGGAATCACGGAAGACCGCGAACATCCGCCATCGTGATTGAACAAGCGCAGCCCTCTTGCGTAGCTAAACGTGAGTCTAGACGCTTAACAAGAAACATGTCTCTCTCCTTTTTGTCACGAAGGGCCAAGAGAAGGCATCACTCGGATCGAGAGGAATCATCGGAAGGCGCGAACACCTTTGCCATCGCCCGATTGAACCGCATGACCTCTTGCGTAGCTAAACGTGAGTCAAGGCGCTTAAAATCGGCAAGGATATCCGACAGTTCTTGGTGCCAGAAGTATAGATCGCTCCTGGAGAATAGAGGGGGTGCTCAAATCGATTGGAGTAGCGAGAAATCGGCCTATCAAAGCTACGAGAGGAAGAAGTGAAGTGTGTTGTAGTCCTTAGAAATCTAGCGAGTTTGTACATAATATAGCCGTTAGATAACTACTAGTTTTGGCGCTTGAGTGCGGGGAGAGCGAGTATCGGGCACATGCCCACCGGAAATTGGGCTCAAGCGCATATCGGGCGTGTGGCTGGCGCATGGTGCCAAAGCGGGCTCGAGCGCATAGCTGGCGTGCAGAAAGGCACGGAGTCTACGGAATAGACGGCCATTGAAATAAGTTGTTGCGTAGCTTCAAACTAATGCAATTAGATATCGACAGGTTGGCTAAATATGATCACGAATATGTCAACATAAATGACCCTAATAATTTTTTCATTTGATAATTCCATGACAAAACCACATCCAAAGTAAAAGAAAAATACAAGAGAATCACAAGGTTCGTAAAACCATTGAGATAGAATCCGTATACATAAAAATTTACACATAGGGAGTACTAGAAATAATACAAAAAGGACATGACCAAGGACAAAAGAGTTGTCGTGCCAATACTATAATCGGTACTTGGGCAACCATGGTTAGTGCAAACGAATAGAATACAAATAGAAATAACAAAAATATGACAACCGTGTGCATATAACAAAACAATGACAGAAATAGCATGAACATTAGTAGAGAACAAAACCAATGAAGTAATAGTACACAATCAAAGCTCCCATGAACAAAATAAGTAAAGCTCCTCGTAACAAAGTACACAATAAAACTCCCCGAACAAAATAAGTAAAGCTCCCCCAAAACAAAACACATCCCAAAAATATAAGTATGACGCTCCTAACAAGAAACATGTCTCTCTCCTTTTGTCACGATGGGCCAAAGAGAAGGCATCACTCGGATCCAGAGGAATCATCGGAAGACTGACGAACATACTGCCATCGCAATTGAACAAGCGCAGCCTCTTGCGTAGCTAAACGTGAGTCTAGACGCTTAACAAGAAACATGTCTCTCTCCTTTTGTCACGAAGGGCCAAAGAGAAGGCATCACTCGGATCCAGAGGAATCATCGGAAGACTGACGAACACACTGCCATCGCAATTGAACAAGCGCAGCCTCTTGCGTAGCTAAACGTGAGTCAAGACGCTTAAAATCGACAAGGATATCCGAACGCAGCTGCGATTGTGAAGTATAGATGCGCTCCTGAGAGGAATAGAGGTGCTCAAATCGATTGGAGTGGCGAGAAATCTGACCTATCAAAGCTATAGAGGAAGAAGTGAAGTGTGACAGACTGTAGTCCTTGCCGAAAATCTAGCAGAGTTTCTTCTATAATATGGCCGTTAGATTATACAAAAACCTGTGAAACATTCTGTACAATATATAAAAATCCTCCCTAAAGGCCACAACATCTCAATAATTCCAAGTCCCAGCAACATATAACAATCAGGACACAATACTACACAGGATTCAAATGTCACATACAATTCGTGGCTCCAACGTGGTGTAATCAAATACAACGTCAGCTTAAGAGAGATGCCACGAGGTATCTATTACAAACCACAATAATCTGTAGAAATATAAATAAATCCAAATACAGTAGAAGTTATTCTATCTGCTTATCAGCCATTTGTACAATATATATAAATAATCCCAAAGAAATATAAATGTATATACAATTTTTTATGACACAAATAAAACTACAAGTTCTAAGTCTTTAACATGATATTCTATATCCAAAGCTAGACAACTTCAAATCTCCACGCTGTCCCATCGAGCATCTCAATCCCATGCTAAATTGGAGACAAGAAAAAATAAGGATGAGCTAACAACTTATAAGTGCGTCATGATCAAAAGTGATAGACAACATAAGTGAAGATAAGCAAAAGAAGCATAATCATGAAAGGGATGCATAAACGGAAACATGATCTGTGACAGAACGGATCCTAATTCTCATAGGACCCTCTGTCTAATAGATATAGAACATAATCTATAAATTTAAATCATTTAACTTATATAGAAATTTTGACAGAGTCTCCTCTAAATTAGACAGAAATAAAAAAAATACAACCTGCTTATTTATACCTTTACAGAGTATACTGATTAACGAAACCTCAAACTTATGACCATAACACAAAAGTAGAACCAGTATAAGTACATAACTATCCAAAATGCCACAATTCTCCTGCAATACTTATGGGAGAAAAGGATGTTTCCTTTCTGAACGGGTAACGGTTCTCCAGATTATTTGCCTTCCATCTGCGTTTTTGTTACCGTTAGAGTCCATTATATACAGGAAGAAAGAATCTGGCGCCTTCCTCATAGGAAGGGCGTTGAATCTTTTGATACCCTCTTTAGTACAGATTGGCTTCAAGGAATGCGCGAAATCAGGGACAAGGACCGTTGCTTGTCGTGTACGAAAACGTCTGCCAAATTGGGCCTAACCCATATAAGGTTTTTACATTTTCTCGATCTGCTACTATAGTACTACCGATTAATAGAGATGTTGACCGTATTGAGGGAGTGCGTTGGCCGCCTAGTTGGCCTTCCACATGCGTTGACAATCCAAACGCGCGTCTGGACTTTTTTGAATTTTGGGTCAATTTTCTTATTGGACTTGCTCGCTATGGACTTACCCATCAGATAGTTTTCATCAAAAATTATATCACAAGGAATAAAATGAGGCACATTGATCTTCTCGAGCTTTTGGGGTATCATATTTATTTTTTTATATTCAGTCAATTCATAAAAATAAATTTTTTATAATATAAGATAATATTGTATATATTTAACAGTTTCAAAATATAAAAATAAAAATCTCATATGTACTTACCAAAAAAATAATAATAATAATAACAACCTCATACATGAAATGACAAGGGGCGCTACGGCACCTTTTCTCGGATTATTACCCACTGGACAATATTTTACCACATAAATACCCTTAAGATTTTTTTTTAAAATTTTTAAAGATATTAATATTTATTGAATATAAAATTTAAGTATAAAAAATTTTAAAAAATTATTTAGATGATTATTTTCAAGCTTTCTAAATATTACCATCAAATCTTCGAAGTGCCGTAGGCCCCATGACTCGTCGAGGCATCGCAGTGCCAGAGCCTACACCAACTAACCCTTTTCTAGATTATTCAAATCATTATCTTATCTCGACTTTTTTTTTTGGTAAGTAATAATTGTGTTGCGGCTCTGGTCTGGATTTAAATGGAGATGGTTTGATCATCCACTTTTCTAACCCAAGACTTGCACAACACCAAAGAAAACAAGATAGTCAAAGGCCAAAGGGGCTAGATCCCCACAGGCTCTCTGACGCTCAAGTCAGTTATGGCCTTTTTTAAGAATAAAAAGGAAAGAACTTGATTTAATTTTTCTTTCGAGTAGGAGTTTTTTTAGAGAAAGAGAATTGGAGTCTCCCCTCTTGGAGGATTACCTTCTCTTTATATAATTTCTCTGGATAAGCGTAACTTCTCCGATTTTCATAACTGCTTTGGATAAGCATACTCATTTGTTTTAACTTCTGGTCGGTTACGGTACGTTTCTTTCAAAATGAACCGTAAAAGTTATCAGGAGGTTTTTATAATCTATCCCATGGGTGGTTATCAGTTATTTGGGTAATGATACCCATCACTAGCCTCCCATGCTAGAAGATTAAAATTTTAACTTCTGGCATGTTTTTCTGATAGGATTGATTACTTAGGATTTTTTGATGACTCCGGATTTTTGTCACTCTGGATTTTTATCACTCCGGATTTAGTGACTCCGGATTTTGTGACTCTCACTTTTGGTCACTCCGAATTTTTGTTCACTCCAGATTTATATTCACTCCGGATTTGGTGACTCCGGATTTTGTGACTCTCGTATTTGATCACTCCAGATTTTTGGCCACTCTGGATTTGATGACTCAGAATTTTTGGTCACTCCGGATTTTGTGACTCTAGATTTTTGGTAACTCCGGATTTGGTGACTCTGAATTTTTGGTCACTTCGGATTTGGTGACTCCGAATTTTTGGTCACTCCGGATTTGGTGACTCTGAATTTTTGATCACTCTGGATTTAGTGACTCCGAATTTTTGGTCATTCCGGATTTAGTGACTCCAAATTTTTGGTTACTCCGGATTTAGTGACTCCAAACTTTTGGTCACTCCGGATTTGGTGATTCTGAATTTTTGGTCACTTCGAATTTGGTGACTCCGAATTTTTGGTCACTCCGAATTTGGTGACTTTGGATTTTTGGTCACTCCGGATTTGGTGACTCCGAATTTTTGGTCACTCCGGATTTGGTGACTCTGGATTTTTGGTTACTCTGGATTTGGTGACTCCGAATTTTTAGTCACTCCGGATTTGGTGATTATGGATTTTTGGTCACTCCGGATTTGGTGACTCTGAATTTTTGGTCACTCCGGATTTGGTGACTCCGAATTTTTGGTCACTCCGGATTTAGTGACTCCAAACTTTTGGTCACTCCGGATTTGGTGACTCTGCATTTTTGGTCACTCCGGATTTGGTGACTCCGAATTTTTGTTCACTCCGGATTTGGTGACTCCAAATTTTTGGTCACTCCGGATTTAGTGACTCCGAATTTTTGGTCACTTCGGATTTAATGACTCTTCAATGTCGACTCCATCAAATCCTTCGCATCAACTTTAATTAATTTTTATTGTTGTTGTATTGATGATGGAAAGATGTACTGGATGCCCTCTTTTTTGAATGGAATCGATCATTTTGACTTTTATTGGAAGAATTTTTTCAAATGCAATGCGTTCCAAGTTCTCGGCACCAATTTTCCATTTTGAATGGATCACTTCCGAACGCTACTAAGTTTTCAGGGCTTAGATAAAATAATGATGTGTCAATGCTTCCCTTTAACTTTAAAAGGGGATGCGAGGATTTGGTTCTACCGAATGCCAACCAACTCAATTCGATCATTCCAGGAATTAGCAGATAGTTTTCTTTCTCAGTTCTCTTCAAGTCGGAGAATAGAAAAGCAGCCCTGGCACCTGGCACGTGTCAAACAGGGTCCAAATAAAAATTTGAAGAGCTTCCTATCAAGATTTACTTCCGAAGCTTGTCGAATTTCACAACTTACTGATGAAGTCAAGTAAAATACTTTTATAGCGAATCTGGAGCCAGGAGAGTTTTTTAAACATTTAGCTCACACAAATCTACAAACTTTTAGAGAAGTGAAAGTTACTGCACGAGCATACGTGGCAGCAGAGGAAGCCAATGAGGCTAAGAAGCCTATTAGGGTGAATCCTTCTCATCAAGGATCACCGAAGAGAAGAAGAGATGATGAAAGATCCCATCCAAAGGAACCTGGAAGGAAGTTTAAGGGCGAAGTACGAAGGAAATTTAGGCCTTTTGATCTGACTCCGTTAAATGATTCTAGAACAAATATTCTCATGCAGATACGGGAGGAAAAATTCTTTAAATGGCTAAGAGCCCCAAAGAACTCTGAAAGTGGAGATCAAAGCAAGTTTTGCCACTACCATTGCTCGCCTGGGCATGGAACTGAAGAATGCTGGACACTGTAAAGAGAGATAGAAAATCTAATTCGGAAGGGACACTTCAAAAATTTTATAAAAAGCCCAGAGCGCGACTTTGGTGAAAGGCTGGAAGAGGAAGAAAGGGAGGAACCACAACTAAAAAGTCGTGTGGTAGCCGGAGTGGTAAATATGATATCCACTAGGCCGGCCAAAGCTTGTAAACTGGATGCCATCAGGAGTGGTAAAAAGCGAAAGTTTGAAAGTGATGATGTAATTAGTTTTAGTAAGGAGGATATGGATCATGTGAGGTCACCACACTCAGATCCATTGGTTGTATCAGCTTTAGTTTCTGATGGTACCGTAGATTATCAGATGAAACGAATATTTATAGATAATGGAAGCTCTAGCAATTTACTTTATTTTGATGCTTCCATCAAATTGGGTTTGAAAATCAATCAACGCAGACCAGCTAATGGACCACTATATGGAGTGGGAAATGAACCGGTCACGGTCAGAGGAACCATGCAATTGGAGGTCACATTGGGAACTTATCCAAAAACTGCTTCTCACAAACTTACTTTCCTGATTGTCGACCTGCCTTCTGTTTATAATGTAATGCTGGGTCGACCCAGCCTTACAACATTTGGAGCTGTTACATTAATTTCCCATTTAAAAATGAAGTTTCCGATACCAAATGGTGTAGGAGAAATATTGGGAGATTAAGTAACCGGTCGAACATGTTTTTTGTCCCAAGTCGAAAAAACTGTTCAAGATCGATCGGTGGAAGATTTTGATTATCGAGAAGAAAATGCCTTACAACAAGCACAATCCGGAGAGGTAACTGACTTAATTCCGTTGGACCCAACAGATCCGAAAAAATGTGTGCAGATCAAAAATTCATTAACCGAACCAGTATGAGGACGGTTAATTGATTTCCTCCGGCGAAATAAGGATGTTTTTGCCTGAATATCATCCGATATACCAGGAATTCCTACCGAAGTGATGATCCATAAATTATCTTTGGATCCCAATCACAAACCCATAAGGCAAAAGCGAAGGAACTATTCGGTTGAAAAGCTCATCGCAATTAGGGAGGAAGTGAAAAAGTTACTGGATGCCGGTTTCATTAGGGAGGTCCAGTATCCGGACTGGCTATCTAATGTGGTTATGGTAAAGAAGAGCAACGGAAAGTGGAGGATGTGTGTTGATTTTACCAACTTGAATAAGGCCTATCCTAAGGGCAGTTTTCCTTTGCCAAGAATCGATTTATTGGCAGATTTAACGTCCGGACATGAACTGCTCAGTTTTATGGACGCATATTCCGATTACAACCAGATTAGCATGTGCCCGGAAGATGAAGAACATACTTCCTTTATGACTGACCAAGGAACTTACTGTTACAAAGTGATGCCATTTGGCCTGAAGAATGCTGGCGCAACGTACCAAAGATTGGTGAACAAAATATTTGTGGCTCAAATCGGCCGAAACATGGAAGTATATGTAGATGATATGCTCGTTAAAAGTAAGTTCATGAACGATCACACTGCAGATTTAGAAGAGGCTTTTGAAGTACTCCGGAAACATCGTATGAAATTAAATCCAACCAAATGCGCTTTTGGAGTATCTTCAGGCAAGTTCTTAGGATTTATAGTTTCAAAGCGAGGAATTGAGGCCAATCCAGAAAAGATTAAGGCAATTGCAGAAATGAGCCATCCAAAAATCGTCAAAGAAGTTCAACGGCTCACAGGAAGACTCGCTGCACTCTCCTGTTTCTTATCCAAGTCGGCAGAAAGATACCTTTCATTTTTCAAAGCCTTAAGGGAAACAAAAGCCAACGGTTTTCAATGGATTGAAGGATGCCAAAAAGCCTTTCAAGATTTAAAATAATATTTAGCCAGCCCTCATCTCCTTACGTCACCACAGGAGAGAGAGGAGTTATTTTTATATCTGGCCGTTTCTGATCTAGCATTTAGTTCGGTCTTGATCCAGCAACAGGCGGACGTTCAACGACCGATTTACTACGTCATTAAAATGCTATCAAGCGTAGAAAGTCGCTATACTCATGCTGAAAAATTAGTATTGGCACTCGTTAACTCTGCGAGGAAGTTAAGGCCATACTTCCAAGCTTATAAGATAATCGTCCTCACAGATCAACCCCTCAAGGGAATATTACAAAAACTTGATGCTTCAGGACGATTGGTCAAATGGGCGATTGAACTTGAAGAATTCGACATTGAATACAAGCCAAGACCATTAATAAAAGGGCAGGCTTTGGCTGATTGTCTAGTCGAAACTTCCTTTTTAGCCCAAAATAATGAAATCAAAGATAAAAACATTGACCAGACTGAATTATCCGCTTTATGGACGATGTACGTGGACGGATCCTCTACACAATTAGGAAGTGGAGCCGGAGTAATATTAAGAACTCCGGAAGGAATGGAAATTACATACTCACTAAGAGTTTCGTTCCCAATAACAAACAACGTGGCCGAATATAAGGCTCTGTTAGCCGGACTTCGGTTAGCCAAAGAATGTTCAGCAAAGTATATTACAATTTATAGTGACTATGAACTGATGGTTAATCAAATTCGAGGAAACTTCGAAGTGTCAAATTCATGTTTAGCAAAGTACCTTGCTAAGGTAAGAAGCACTTTTCAAGATTTTGATAAAATAGATATGACTCATATTTCTAGAACGAAAAATGGAAAGGCAGACCAATTAGAAAAGGCAGTGGCTATAGAAAATCCGGAGCAGTACTCTCGAAGTATGCGAGAGGTCCTAATTGCTCCGAGTATTGAGGAAATTGATCAGGATACCTTACAAATCACTAGTAGTGAAAACTGGATGACTCCTTATTATCGATACCTCTCTGATGGAATCGTTCCAGAAAATCAGGACGAAGTTAAACGTATAAAGAAAACGGCTAGCTGGTACGCAATCATTGATGGAAAAATGTATCGTCGTGGATACTCCATCCCATATTTGAGATGTCTTACTCCGGATGAAGCAGATTATGCATTAAGTGAAGTCCACCTTGGGATATGCGGATCCCATATAGGAGAAAAGAATCTCACCTTCAAATTTATGCAACAAGGCTATTTCTGGCCAACCATGAAAAAAGATGCGGCTGACTTTGTCAAGAAATGTGAAAATTACCAAATCCACGGAAGCATGCCTCATGCACCTCCGACCGAACTAAAATCATTACAAGCACCCTGGCCGTTCGCGCAATGGCAAATGGACATACTGGACCTTTCCCAAAGATTTTAGGGACAAAGAAAATTTATCATAGTAGGAATTGATTATTTTACCAAATGGGTGGAAGCTTTTCCCTTGGCAAAAATAACCGAGCATAATGCAACGAAATTTATACGACAAAATATTGTCTGCCGGTTTGGAGTTCCAGAAGCAATAGTCACTGATAACGAAACTCAGTTCATTGGAAAACGCTTCACCAAATATTGCTCCAATTTGAGGATCCGATTGGTACATACCTCGGTGGCATATCCACAGTCAAATGGTCAGGTAGATGTAACCAATCGGACTTTACTGCATGGATTAAAAACAAAGCTAGAAGAAGCTGGGGGCTCTTGTGCAGATGAGTTGCCATCAATATTATGGTCAAACTGGACTACTCCTAAAGAGCCAATACGAGAAACGCCATTCAACTTATGTTACGGAACCGAAGCAGTAATACCAGTTGAAATAGGATTACCGAGCCTCCGGATAGAGAATTTTGATCCTCAAAGCAATTCACAACGGCTTAAGGAGAATCTTGATCTATTGGAAGAATCTAGAGAAACAGTAAGAGTACGGACAGCCGCTTATCAGCAACGGATTGCAAGATACTATAAATAACGAATGAAGGCACCGCAATTTGATGTGGGAGACTTAGTCATGAGAAGTATACAGGCAACCGAAAAAATTGCCAATAGAAATAAGCTCTCTCCTAATTGGGAAGGTCCGTTTATTGTTTCTGCTGTACTAAGAAATGGTGCCTATAAATTGCGCACCTCAAATGGAAAATTGGTGCTGAGAACTTGGAACGCATTGCATTTGAAAAAATTCTTTCAATAAAAGTCAAAATGATCGATTCCATTCAAAAAAGAGGGCATCCAGTACATCTGTCCATCATCAATACAACAACAATAAAAATTAATTAAAGTTGATGCGAAGGATTTGATGGAGGCGACATTGAAGAGTTACTAAATCCGGAGTGACCAAAAATTCGGAGTCACTAAATCCGGAGCGACCAAAACTTCGGAGTCACCAAATCCGGAGTGACCAAAAGTTCGGAGTCACCAAATCCGGAGTGACCAAAAATTTAGAGTCACCAAATCTGGAGTGACCAAAAATTCGGAGTCACCAAATCCGGAGTGACAAAAAATCCGGAGTCACCGAATTCGGAGTGACCAAAAATTCGGAGTTACCAAATCCGGAGTGACCAAAAATGCAGAGTCACCAAATCCGGAGTAACCAAAAATTCGGAGCCACCAAATCCGGAGTGACAAAAAATTCAGAGTCACCGAATCCGGAGTGACTAAAAATCTAGTGTCACCAAATCCGGAGTGACCAAAAATTCGGAGTGACGAACCGGCGACTAAAATCCAGAGTCACCAAACTGAGTGACCAAAAGTTTGAGTCACTAAACCGGAGTGACAAAAATTGAGTCACCAAAACGGAGTGACCAAAAATTGAGTCACTAAACCGAGTGACCAAAAATTCGAGTCACCAAATCGGGAGTGACCAAAATCCTGAGTCACCAACCGAGTAACCAAAAATTTAGAGTCACCAAATCCGGAGTGACCAAAAATCCAGAGTCACCAAATTCGGAGTGACCAAAAATTCGGAGTCACTAAATCCGGAGTGACCGAAAATTCGGAGTCACCAAATCCGGAGTGACCAAAAATCCGGAGTGACCAAAAGCGAGCGTCACAAAATCCGGAGTTACCAAATCCGGAGTGAATATAAATTCGGAGTAAACAAAAATTCGGAGTGACCAAAAGCGAGAGTTATAAAATCCAGAGTCACTAAATCCGGAGTGATAAAAATTCGGAGTGACAAAAATCCGGAGTCATCAAAAAATCCTAAGTAATCAATCCCATCAGAAAAACATGTCGGAAGTTAAAATTTTAATCTTCTAGTATGGGGGGCTAGTGATGGGTATCATTACCCAAATAACTGATAACCACCCATGGGATAGATTATAAAAACCTCATGATAACTTCTACGGTTCATTTTAAAAGAAACGTACCATAACTGACCAAAAGTTAAAACAAATAAGTATTCTTATCCGAAGCAGTTATGAAAACCGAAGAAGTAATGCTTATCCGAAGTAGTTATGAAAACTGGAGAAGTTACGCTTATCCAGAAAAGTTATGTAAAGAGAAGGTAATCCTCCAAGAGAGGGGACTCTAATTCTCTTTCTCTAAAAAGACTCCTCGAAAAATTAAATCAAGTTCTTTCCTTTTTATTCTTAAAAAGGCTACGATCGAGTTGAGAATCGGAGAAATTTCATGATCTAACCCTTCTCGCTTTCGATTATTTTGTTTTCTTTGGTGTTGTGCAGTCTTGGGTTAGAAAACCGAGGATCAAACCATCTCCATTTAAATGGGACCAAAGCCAGCAACATTATTAAATAATAAAAGATTACTTTTTTTTAAATATAATTTTATTATATTTTATTGGATAAATTAATTTTTATAAGTTTAATCTTTGATAAAAAAAAAATAATATTTATATAATTAAGGAATCAATTATCCTTTTTTTTATATAAATAATAGATTATAATTTTTTAGAATTTTAAAAGACAATTTTTATATTTAAATTAGATAAAGTTTTATTAACTTTTCAGAAAATCATTTTTCCTTTTTCTAAAAACTATTTGAATAGCAACGTGTGCACTTTCTTTTGAGCCAGAGCCTCCTCCGAAACAATGGCAGCCTGAGAACCAAACTACCCGACTCATCAAAGTCCCGTGGCGACAGACAGCCACCTCTGAAGGCGCCTGTCGGCCGGAGTGGATCCAGGTCACACAGGAAGGCACAGCGGTCCTCTCTGAACCCTCAGAGAAGGTTCTCCGACCACCACAATGGCGGCGGCATAGGGCTTAGGCCGTCCCTCGATAGTGCTTTGTGGAGCGTGCTCAATCTCAAGAAGAAAAACTACTTCTCTTGCTCTGTTGGGAGGGCCCGAACCGCACCCGTCACACTCTCAGATCGCCCGACGACATCGTCTCGTTCTCGAAGAGGCCAGCTGAAGCAGCTCTGTTGAGGATCATGAAGCCTCTTTCCCTATTTATGTTTTGTGGCTTTTGGGTGGGTTGCTGTGTTCATTAAAAATGGGAGGATGAAAAGCTTTGAAACCACAGTACGGTCATATTTTAGGTGTTTTTCTTATGCAATATGTAGTAAATTTTGTCACGACGTGTGGGTTTAAATAGGGAAACAAGGCATAGAAAATATTTTGTATATTTAAGCCATGTAATAATATCTTGTGGGAGCCTTATGCACAAGAATATTGTAATGGGGTCTTACTTTTTTTAAGGAAATTATTAGAATGTTGATTTCTATTAAATGTTGTGTTCAATATTAAAAAAAAATCAATAAAAACGATGATAGTATTTATTGTTTAGGTTTCAGTGGTTTAATTTTTTAATCTAATAGTTTATATGAGAGAAATAATATTTTATTTCTCTTTTTTTTTTTAAAAGGAAGTTAGATCTCTAAGTTACCAGGTCAACTAAAAAATTAAAATGAAGGGAATTATCATATAATGTATATTTCCATAACAAAAGGGGTAACATGGCGAGGGTAATCTAATAAAAATGAAAATTTCGCCCAGCAGTTTCGAAAATTTTGAAGGGAAAAAAGCATTTAGAAAAAAAAAAAAAAATTTATAATTGGCTTGTGAGGAAAAAGTAAAACAAAATTGTGATTTTAAGAACGTGATTTTCTTCTTTGAAATATATATATAATTTTATCATATCGAATTCAAAGTGCTAGAAAATCTAAATAAAAAAAAGAAGAATGAATCAATGAAATGGTGTTTAGTCTTCAATGAGAACTTGAGTAAGGAGTAGATCTTTTATTTTGCTTTGGGGATTTTATAGAATTTGAAAGCGAGAACTCATTTCTTTATTTGCTGTAACTACTGGAGCCGGCTGAGAGGAAATTCTCATGTCTAGTTTTGAAGGGGGAGATCCCATACTATAGGATCCTATCCCAATTTTTCTTTTGCTAGGCCCATAACTAAAAAACCTCTCTTAAATAATAATGAATGTAACCTTGAATTATACTCCAAATTCATTGTTTTCTATTCCACTTTTACTTAATTCAAATTTAAACTTGTCCAACCCTTGAGGCTTAGATTACCAAAAATATAGATTTTATGTGGTATAAAAGAATATTTTGGAGCATTTGATCTGTCCTATTGTGATCCAGAATTAATGATTCAAACTATAAAAATAGTCATTTATTTATAAAAAAAAATCATAAAAAAATAAAAAAAGTGAAGATATAACTTATAATAGAGGTAACATCATCTAAGTTAACATTTAAACCAATTATTTTCATTGATAAATGGTGAAATTGTCTATTTTACATTGTTTATGAGACGAATATCTAATTTGACATCTTCTGTATGTAATGGATATTCTCCAAAAACTCAACCTATAAAAGACCAACCCACGTGTTATAGCAATAGTAAAGTTAGTCATATATGTCATTGCTGAATTGTTCTTGATAAATACGTCCAAATAGCGTTTTAAAGAGACCATTGTCATCAATATGATCACAATTGCTGTCATTGTAGTAAACTCAAGTCTAACATGAATAGAAAAAGTTCAGTTTAAGAAAATAACTTGGGTGAAGAAAAAATGAATCGAAATTGTGTTTGTACCTACCGGCAATTATAGTAAGCTATGTAAAGTGTCAAATTGACATGAAAATTTGTGAAGGACACATCGCATTGTTTCAACCATGGCTACTCTTAGATTTAACAAATTAAGGATTTTATGAAAAATTTCTCTAAGATGAGAAAAAAATTATGGGACCAAAGTCAACTAAAAAGTGCACTATGAAACTTTACAACATACAACATTTAGAAAAGTTAAAAAGTTGTAAAATATTATCATAATTTTATCCAAAAGATCTTGTAACACTTTTATTTTAATTAAACAATACTAACTATACTTTGATGTTTACAAACTTTTAAAATAAATATAAACTTAAATAAGAAGTTCTATTCCTTATATTTCTTTTGCTCAAGTAGTGTGGTACTTTTTTTACAAAAATAAATTTCTCTTATTTATAGGATCTGAGGAGTAATCCAACCAATTCTTTCCTCAACTCAAATCCCAAAAACTTTAAGCATTGTTCAAGAACTTCATATGTTTTATGATTTTTTTTTCTTCTTCTTCTAACACTTAGAATGGATATCTTCATTTCTAATTGTTAATTTTTTTATCTAACATATTAATATTCTTTGTATTCTTTTTGCCTTGCAAAATCATTTTATCTTGTGTGTATATCTTACACAAATCTTTGTTGCACATATATATATATATATATATATATATATATATATATGTATATCCTCTCAATACAAGCTCTCACAAAGAGATAGCGTTGTCACTAAAACTAGGTAGATATATCACACGATGGAGGGTTTTAATGACGCCATTGAGCTTAAAGCAAATACTCCTTACTCTTTCAATCTTCATCTTCTCTTTATATCTCACCAAGATGTGGCCAAAATCTTTATTATCTTTTAAGGTGATGAAATAATTTCTGCCAATGTAAATATATACAAAGCAGCAAGCATAATCTAAAACCCAATTATCTTCATATTAAGAAATATCAAATTCTTTTATGCTTCTAGCTATGAGTAGGTCACCATTATCATATGAGATTGCACAAATGTCAGTATTGTCTTTCTTTAGATTAAATTTATATGAAAACTTTTTAAAGTTTGTCATATTCTCCATCAATTTCGTGAACATTGATCGGATATAACCCTTCTCTCCACAAAAATGATACATTTTCTTGCTGTAATCTCGAAAGTTTAATTTTAGTCTTTCTCTAGAACCATCGCCTAATTTTTAAAGAATCTTCACTCTAATAGAATCATCTACATCAAAAATATTCTTTTTACCATCAGATTTTTCATTACTATTTCATTCTTAAGAAAAAGAGCTACAAAAAATAAGTTTTAAAATTTAAATTTAGCTATAATTAATTAAGTAAATATAAGTAAAGTTAAAATTAAAAAAAATTATGTCAAAGTTAATTTTAGATTGAATCACATTGAGTTAAATGATGTTTGACAAATACTTGACGGATGCATATATGTATTATGAATAGAAAGGTTAGGCTTGACAAACACTTGATTGGAGTTTGAGCACATTTTTCAGTATGCACACACACGATGCACACCAGAGAGATACTCGAGAATGTTATGACAGAATGTCAACACCTGATGTATGCTTGATGTGATGCTCGTGTGCCACAATATTTGGCTGTGGTACTCAATATGTGTCTGACGAGTACACATCTGCCAGTCTGCTATATGAATTATGCTTCATTGATTTTCAATTATTTCTATCAGATTTTGAGAGTAAAGCGAGGAGAAGAGGAGAAGAGAGAGAGAGATGAAACTAGAGAAGGCTAATTGAAGTGATTTCAAGTAAAATATTAGTTAATTTAAAATTGAGGTAAGTGTATTCTAAACATTTATTTCTTTATTATTGATATTTCTTTAATTCTAATGCGTCGTTGGATCCGAATTTCGAACAGATTCGAGCCGATCCGCTTGTCTTGGTTTCGACTCCGTTTACTGAGTTTGGATCCTACACACCACTAAAATGAACGGGAGGTCAGTGTGTCGGCGGGAAGTTACCTCACCGAAAATACTCCAATGCTCAAGTCAGTAAACAGCCTTCAAAATCTGAGAAGGTTACTGAAACTGAGAATTGAAAGAGAGAGAGGGAGTACAAGAGTGTGTGGATCTCCAGATGAAAGAGAGGCAAAGCCGTCTTTTTGAATTTGGATGGTGAGGAGGTAGTAAACGGCTATCAGAAGCACGTTTGTATGCCTTGGGTTTTTTGAGTGTTAGCAGAGAGTAGAGGATTATAAGTCTGTCTCTGTCGTCGTTGTGGGCGTTGTGTGAGTAAAAGCTTGCATGAGTAAAAGTTAGCGTGTCTCGAATGAGAATTCTTGGGCTTATTTATGGTTGACAGGGTGATCTCCCTCATTTGGAAGGAGTGATCCCCTACGTGATTATTGGATAGCCTGCCTTTCAGAGCTGATGCCAGTTGCCAAATGAACCAAGATAGTTTCCTTCCATGACGGTTAGCGACTTTTCCAATTGCTTACCTTCCTTCTGTGTTTTTTACCGTTGGAGTGCCCCAATTGGCAGGAGATTGAAAAAATCTGGCGCACTCCTTACGAGAATGGCGCCGATTTTGTCAATGTCCAATTGGTAGAGCCGTTACTGGCCGTTTGATGGATCGTGGGCTTAAGTGGGCCATTCCTGTAAAAAGCCTTTTATTTTCGTCCTGTTACTACAGTGATTCCGGTCAACACTTGAGTTGACCGTCTGCATGCGAGTTAGCCGCCCGCTGGAGTTTAGACGGTCAACGTTGGCATTGACCGTCTTGGGCCTTCGCGTCTTGTTGGGTCGTTTACATGTTGATCGTCTAGCAGGCAGTTTTGGGCCTATGTTGACTTTGGGATAGCTCATTTTTGGTGTACCCATCACTAGCTCCCCATGCCAGTGGCCAGAATTTTGGACTCCTGTATGTTAATGATGAGATGCCCCTTATTGCCTTTCGTCATTTGAGGATCCCGGAGGATTCTATGAAAGGCGGAGTGGGATGTTGACTGGAGCTGTTGACCGTCTTTGGCTAGCTCCGGAAAGAATGTTGACCATCTTTGGCCATCTTCAGGAAAGAATGTTAACCAGAACTGTTGACTATTTTGGTCAATTTCGGAGAAGAGAATTGATCTGAACTGTTAACCGTCTTGATCAATTCTAGAAAAGAATATTGACTGGAATTGTTGACCATCTTGGTTAATTCCGGAGAAGAATATTGACCAAAATTATTGGCCGTCTTGGTCAATTCCGGAGATGAATATTGACCAGAATTGTTCAGCGTCTTGGATCAGTTCCGGAAGACTTTCTACCAGCCTTAATTGACACGTGGCCATCATCCGGTGTGCAGATTAGAAGAGGACACGCGTCTTCTTTTAGTTAGGCGGATATTCTGACCATTAATACGTTAGAGATCCGCCTTTTGAAGAGCCAAGTAGGGAGGCGACGCATGGTAGGACTGACGGCGTCCTTAATGAAGGGTTTTAAAGTGTTCTTGCCGTTTAAGTTTCCCTCTACATTTCGAAAACCATTTATGCCTCCTAGCCTTCGTCTTCTTCGTCTCCAACATTCATTCTCAGATAGCATCCAACCTTACTTACAATTAAATATGATTTCACATTAGGAGAACTATACAACAAACTATATGTCATGAAAGAAATAATGTCTAACAATTTATTTGAGTGTATAGCCTTCAAAATATTATAAATGAGATTATTGATTCCCTTTATGGCTTGTGATAGATGAGCTTCATTGATTATTCAAAAATCATAAGTTAAAGTGTTATATATGTATAGAGCTATTCCCGCCCATTTAGAATTCCACTTCACAAAATATTCTTTGAAGGAAGATTTTTTCTCTATCTTCGTTTTATACACTTATGCAGTGGATATTGTGGGTGATTCTTTCATAGAATATTCCACTACTGAAATTGAGATCTTCAATAACGTATGAAACAAATCGATAATATCTTAATTCTGACTAAAACAATGTATTCCAAAACCTATTTTCACTATGTATGAATTTGTATTTTCAACATTGGTATCAGAAAAAAAATATATGATTTGTTTTTATATTTCTCTGTTGTGATGGACTGATTCTAATTGGGACTCGGCAAGGTCCTGCTTGCACAATTTCCATCAAACTAAATACAATCCAAAAAAATGAACCTGTATGAATATACACATATCACACAAACACTACACAAAATCCAAATGCCACAATCTATTCATGGCTCAAACGTCGTATTTCTAGACACAAAGTCGGCACAGAGAGATGTCACTAGATATCTGAATACAAATCATAATAACTTGTGAAAGTATATAAAATCATCCATACATAGCAAAAACTATACTAATTGGAATATCGTCACTAATAATCAAAATACATCCATAAATCCATCCAATAATTATACATAAGTCCTCCATACATATACACAAGAACCACAAAATCTTTTTCTAAGCCTAGCAAGATTTGCGACCTCTACTCCACCTTATTAGGCCTTAGCTCGTGCTTATATGAAGGCAAGAAAATAATGAGTGAACCAAATACTCTACAAGGAACAATATAAACAAAAACATAAGTGATATACTCAAAATAAGTCAATAGAATAGAATAGGAGCATAGTACGTGATGCTTAAATATGAGACATGATCAAATATACTTTTAAAATACATATACCTTTACCTTTCCACATCTTGTTTCTGATTTCCTTTCAATTCTAAAACAAGCAGAAATTCATTCATATTATTCTTTAGGGTCCAGAGATAACAATTAACGGATTCGGATAACAGACACTGGCATTGACAGAATAGATAACGGATTTAGATGACAGATACCAATACTGACAGAACAGATAACGGATTCAGATGATAGTTCTCACTCTCGGAGAACGATTCATAATCCTTAACAAATTGTGGAGTTTCCTTCTTATACTTTTCATGTTTTCATATTTGTTCTGTACAGATACAGATACATATTTCGTATTTTCATATTTCTTGTGAACCTGAGCCTTCACATGATTTCAAATACATGCATGGATTAACATAAAGCTTAGAAAATTAGAGAATTCTTACCACAATGAGCCAAGCAAAATATTATAGCTTCCAGATGATAAATCCCTTTACAAATAATACCCAACATAATTTTTGAAACATACAAAGTAACATATACAAAATACATGTAAATAAATACCAACTAATGAAGGCAAACACGTTCACAAAGCCAGGTATTCCAAATATCAAAGCCAGATTCCACATAAAATTGGAAATAGAGGAAGAAACACACGTACGAGGGCTAGGGTTTTTAAATCGACGCAATACTTCACAAAATTTACAAATCGGATATGAAATCAATATATATGCATGCTTAATATATGGGTATTTTAAAACACATACTTAAACATTAGAACAAAAATACTAGAGAAGAATGGAACAAAAAGTACAACAAGAGAAATAAAAGTATACGAGTGCACTTGTCTTAATCAAATCTACAACTTCTTCAACTAACTTCACGCCAGAAATGGACTCGAGAGCCTCAATTTTCTCCTTCTCTCTCTTCTCCTCCACGTTCTCTCTCTCTCTCCTCTCTCTTTATTTTGAAAAATGTCCGAAAAGCTGATTGCATAGGTATTTATACCTAAACTAGCACTCGATTGAAAAGCTAATTGTGCGGGTATTTATATCCAAATTGGCGCTTGAGCGCCAGTTGGATGCTGCTCGGGTGCTAGTCAGGGGTAGCTTGGGTGCCAGGTTCTGGAATCCGTGCCCCTGTCGCGCCTTGGGCACAAGTCAGGCCTACAATGAGCCAACTTCACGCACACGCCGTCTAGAACTCGTTTCGACCCTTCTAACCCAATTTTTTTACATTTTTGAACCATAATTTTGATTATATTAACTTAATAAGTCACGATTATCATAATTTAAAACTTGGATCTTATTTACGGATTAATATTTCAAGGTTTACAATGTAGGTTCTTGAGTTTTTCAATTCCTTGTCTTTGGGCTCTTCAATTCAATTTCTCCAATGCCTTTTAACCACGATTTATTTATATTAATTTAGTTACTCATATTTATTATATTTTAAAAATTGGCACTTTACAATCCTCCCCTACTTATAGAAAATTTCATTCTCAAAATTTTATAAACCTCAAATTCAACAATTGAGGATAATCTTTCTAGATTTTTCTTCAACGTTTCTAAGTCACACCTTTGATTAAATAATTTTTTTCTTAAAGAACATTAACCAAATTATATTATCTTGATTCCCAATACTTGATACTTTCTATCAAAAATCTAAATTGAAATCTTATTATAAGACGAATTTCTAATCTCCAACAACGGTTTAACTCGACCACATACCTACTTCCACAATCATCATATATGAGAGATTTCATGATAATCCATCAAATTCAAAGGCAAAATAAATTTATTGAATACCTCTCAGACTTACTATACAATCTCAAACGGACTAATAAACTCTTATTTCGATTCATCCTAAGCCTCAAAAATGATTTATTCATATGGAACCCCAATCTTATTCCAAAATATGTGGACTATGGGCTCACACGCTCCACTCAGCAAACTCGATTAATTGATTATTAGCGTGCTAAAAATTTTCTTGAAACTCATATCAGTTATAAATCCAAATGGTATCCATAGTTGCTTATTGACCAAAGCTTGTATTAAAAAGTTAGCTGATTCAAGACGTGGCTTTGAAAAAAGTTTCATTATTTTCACTCTACGAAGAACTTCATGTGAAAATTAGATAAAAAATTCAATGACTAGACATCGTAGCGTGTGAGATGATTAGGAAGCCCAGTAAAGCTTCAATTTTAAGATGTGTCTCAATTATTTTAGTATTTAAATTAGGTTAACATAGGCAAAATTTTCATGACATGAAATTTAGCAAATCTAATTAATTACTATTTATAAAATTTAAAATTTTAAATAAATTTAATAAATAATGTTAAGTCTCAAAATCTAAATATGACAAACTAAATATACAAGATTCAACAAATCAAAACTCACACATGATCTCATCGAATAACCGTTCAAATAATATAAATACGATCTGTTGTAAAATAATCATAAGATAAGTCACAAATCAACCAAAATCATGATTAAAATATAAAATAATACCTCAATTATTTTTGAAATATAACCATGGTCTTATATTCGGCCAACTCTAAAATCTAATCATATCAAATATCAATTTATACCATAACGGGATTAAAACTCACTAAATCAAATGAATAGCTGACGGATTACATCCAATTCCTACAATGCATCCGAGCCTTCTATTCTGAATGGACAATATATAAAATATGAGTCTAGACCTTAACAAATATTATATATGAGTAAATAGGTCCAATAAATTAGAGGGAGGGTCAAGAAATAAATATCAAATATATATATATATCCAAGTCGCTGATACAGAAATTAATTCATTAAATCCAAAATAAAATCCAATATTCAAATCTAATAAAATCTAATATCTAAATTTAATAAAATCTAATATTCAAATCCAAGAAAATCTAATATCCAAATCTAAATTAAATCCAATGGTAGTTTCGTATTTAAATCAAATAACAAATCCAAATAAATATCGAATTTAAAAACAATCCCCAAGGGACATATATATATATATGTGCATAAACAAAATAGCAGCGATTCGGATCAAGTCTAATAGGCAAATAGTCAATTCCAAAGTCTAATCCAAGTTCAAGTTCAAGCCCAAATCTAAGGCTCAATTAACCCATGATCCAGGGTAGAATTTGATAACCAGATGATCCAATAGTATACACAAAAGTCGAAACAACACTATAATAAGTAGTGCAAATGGTCGAAACAAAACATATATTTAAAATCAAATATACAAGACATATCAAAGCCTATCTGTGGGCAAAACTGACAAATTTTAAATTCAAGTCTAAAATGTAAGTTCAAATATCCAAATTTATGTAGAAATACAAAACATATATCAAATTTAAGTTCTAATTAAATAAAAACTAACTTGAAGAAAGGGTTATCCCTGACCCGATAATTTTATGCCAAATTAAATATAGGTAAGGCTAGTATGTTAGGCTGGTTATGTACTCTATCTCTCATAAGTAAGATTACTCACTATATTTTACCACTCACGACTTTAGGTGTAATTTCTCAAATTATTAAATATATTAGGACATTTGAATATATTATAAAGTCTAATTAAATCATCCAAAGAGAATGATCATTATGTTTAAACTTTTTCTACCGGTAAAAAGAAATTTTCAATAACAAATATCTCCTCATCGGGAGTTGGTTAGAATATCCAATATCCAAATTCAAATGTAGTGACCACAGTTTAACATATGTATGTAAAAATGCATGGCTTAATCCAATATTTATGCTCATTTCCGTATACACATATTGATACAAACATATATAGTGTTCAAAAATTATCTATTTGTTTAGAAAATGATAAAACTCATGAATATCAATAAAAATAGAATAAAACCCTTAAACAACTGGTAATTTAATAGAACGTGTTATTTTTCTCTAATAACCTCTATCAATAAATATACCAAACTAATGCCCATAATTAAATAATCATGAGATTTTGCAGAAAATTTGACAGAATTTTCTTTATAATTGGACCAAAAATTATTTATACAACCTGCTTAATTAAAACCTGTACAAGTATATAAATCCTCAGACTTTAACATTCAACACAATAATACACAAAATTGATAAATGGCATATCATCTATGGCTCAAACACAATATTTATAATTATGGCATTAAATCTAAATAGAGATGTCATCTATGCCTAAATAAATCCATAATCAAGCAATAGCGGAAGCAAAACTAGATACATTAACCATCTGCGGAAGCATAACAAAATCCATAATAATACGTAACATATCATGCTACATTCTATTATACAATATAAATCTAACTTAACTATTTTCATTCTATTACATTAAATACAAACAAAACTATAAGTCCTCAGAGTCCAGTCGATCTCTTTAACTTATCTCCCGCCTTACTCTAACTAATTGGGCGTCAACTCGTATGTCTCATCTGGAAGGAAGAAAGGTAAGAGTGAGCTAATAGCTCAACAAATGCATCAAATCAAGGCAATAATTAATGATAACAGAATTTAGCAGAAAAGATACATGTAAACAGGAAAAGAATGCATATATAGAACTTAATTAGGTATGCTTGGGTGCAATTTACTTCTTTCTTCATTTTTATTTTATTTAAGACGTAATATAAGTATAATTTTTCATTTTCGCGGATCGGGCTAGTAGACCCTACTAGCCAAAGGGAGTGAATAATCGAGAATAGATTGCGTTTCGTACACAATCAGAGGGCAGAAATAGAACAGTAGTATCCCTTCTAGCGGGATCAATTACAATAATACCTTTCAAAGGCAGGTAAGATTCAGATTTTTATCCTCTAGATTTTAACGCCTCGAGGAAGAGCGGACCACATATTACTTCATAGACGGAGTTATCCTCGATTATCTCCGTAACGTTCTAAGACATGTCCTTAACATCACCCGCTATAATAAGCGGCTAGAATAATTTCCTTAAGCTTCCACTGTCACACTAGTGACATGCTTGAGGGCGTTACCCATCAAAAATACGAATGCATATTCTAGTTTCATGATTATCGATTCTTTTGAAGGAAGTTCTATCGGATTCTTTTCACAGATATCTCCATCTGGGAGATCAGATTTATCTTTTCACGGATATCTCCTTTTGGGAAATCAAATTTATCTTTTCACAAATATCTCAATCTGGGAGATCGGATTCATCAATTCCCAATGTGGAATTCCTCTCCAATTATTCATGTACTTATTGTCTTACTTGTGAATTTCAGTCTTTTTATAACTTAATTTACATATGAATATCAAAAGTATAGAGAAGATTAGGAGTTCTTACCGTTAAAAAACGAATTAACTTTGAGAGCTTTCGGACACAAATTTCTTTCACAACGCATATATCGAAGTTTCTAGATTATTCGATTGGATTTATACTAATATATATATCATTTGATTTGCAATTAAATATGAAAAATTATGTAAAATATCGTCCAAAGTTCTCGGTGAACAGTTCTTGTAAGTAGTGCACGTAAACAGTGCACGGATTTCACATATTAGTTAATTCTCAGAATTTCGATAAATTATCGAACCCAAGGCATATGTTACTAAAATTCCAAGCCAATTTATACATTAAACTCCAAATCAAAGCTTAAACGGTGTCCAAGCATAATTTAGGGGTTCCGCGAACGATTTCCACTTCAAACTACAAATTCGAATACCCAATCGATAAAATTATATACCCAATTAATGGGTAACCATAGTCTAATCTCAAATTAAACTAGAACTCCAAAAATTTGTGGGTTTCATGTCCGGGCATGGGGGTTAGGGTTTATGTTGTTCGAAATCTTACTTAAATTACAAATTTGAATTCCAAATTAATATATATGCATGCTTACGTCTTGAGAATCATAAAATATAAACCTAACTAGGTATCGAAATGAGGATACCCAAAGAAACAAGACAAAAGTGCACGAAAATGAAAAAGAAGAGTATGAGTGTATTTGTCTCGTCCCGATCTATCGCATTTTTAACTAGCTCTCGGATGGATTCGGACTTGTGGGCCTTCATCTTCTCCTTCTCTCTCTAGTTCATCATATCCCTCTCTCTCTCTAAAAATCTAAAAAGTTCAAAAAAATGCGATGGAGAAACCCTCACGCGATATAAAAATCCAAATTGGCACTTGAGCACCAGTCAGGCAACCATCAGGGGCCCATTCTGTTTTTCGTACCCAGATTGTCACGACCCAGGAACATAATATTCGCAGATCAAAAATAAAATCAATAATAATATTTTCATCAACCATAATAACCCAACCCGGGTGTAACAATCATACACATGTAGGACCCAATATAAATAAAACCCGTACAAGATCTCATCGGATAAGAATCCGGACAAACATAATACACGACTTGCTAATCATGATCGTAAGGGAGGTATCCAAATATACAACAACTCATCAACATAACGCGATAACTCCAAACATATTTTATACATGGATCAAGGCCCTCATTCGGTCATAGACAAAACCATAATAAATCCTCAAGATTAGAAATATAACCAATATGAATATCTCCACTCACCGATAGAGATCTGCCGCATCAGACAACGTCCAAGCTACACAAACGTATCCAAGTGACTGGTCTGAAGGGATAAAACATGAAAACGTGAGCCTAGAACTCAGCAAGCATTAGTGTATAAAAACAGTACTCATAAATCAGGAACAGGGATATCGCATAGCAATCACGTAAAATAAAACACCACGTCCGTGAAATCCCTGAAAATCGAGGAGATGTCTCGTACTAAATCGTCGTCTGTAATAACTCGTCCCTCCGGGACAAACTCATATAAATCATGATCCGGTGAAATCTCATAGACGATATCATATCATATGATCCGAGGTCACATTACATAATCGCGACCGTCACCACATCCGCGTGGGACACATACCGTCGTCCGGATCTAAAACTCATAATGCAGAAATCAAGAGAAAACCGCCGAAACTAAAACATAAATTAAAACACGTTCCAGGTTTATCACATCAGCACGTACGAGACATTCCTATCGCCCATCCGTGAGCCAAACCACTTATCTCAAATCACAGTACACCTAAATACGTGCAGAAATACGAAGCATGCACGAAATCAGAGAACCAAAGATCAATGATACTAACTTGAGGAAGGGTTACCATCGTCCGGTAACCACGGCTATATCGGCTACGAATTAGGCCGGTAGCTCAAGGCCATCCATGTACTCTGTCTCCCATAGATTAGGAACTTGCTCACTATGCTTTACCACCCGCGGCTTTGGGTGCAACCTCAAGTTTTAGTTATATATTAGGACGTCCGAATATATTAGTTTTTCACAATTCCTTACGATGGTTCTTAATTAAATATACAAGTGGGCAGTGTCGCCTACAAATATCTCAACCTACCTTCCGCGGAAGTAGCCTCAATCTTCCTTCCGGCGGAAGTAGCCTATCAAATACGTCCCCGTTGGGACTAAGCCTCCCCGTCGGGAGCGGCGCCACAAAAAACCAATGCGTCGGATCACAAATTGACCCCTAGGGTCTCGGACCGCCATGGTCCCGTAGTGATCCCACCCCCGGCAGCATGAATGATTAGTGCAAGGCCTGGTTCATGGTTCCACAATATACGGATACACAAATATATATATATATCGTCCGGGTGTCCAAAATCCCTCCAAATCATAAATACCAGTACAAAACCACCGCACAACCGATAAAATATACATGCACGTACACAATTGATAAATTAATGGTATATAAAAATACATGCATGCTAGTAAAATCTTCCACAGTAGTCAAAATATATCAAAAATTAAATTAGACCAAGAATAGGGCCAGAGGATACTTGCCTTAACATTATACTTTGCAGATCAAAAGAAAGGATGTCCTGAAGCACTCCAATCGAGCCTTTCTCTCTCCTTCGTTCTCCCCGCACGCAACTGATCTCCCCTCTGCGCAGCTCCTCCCGCACCTCTACCGCTGCTACCGCAGCTCCTCTGCCGCCGCTCCACCACCGCGCCGGCTCACGTGACCGTCGCAGGCCCCCGGCAATGCCCTCTCTCTCCCGTCGCAACCCTCTCTCTCCAGCGCGACATTTCCCCTGCGCACGGCTCACATTGCGCTGCTGCCACCGCCTACCGACTCGAACCACCGACACCAGCCATCCCGACGACCATCGCCGTTGCTTCCACCTCCTACTCGGCCGCCGACCTCTCTCGCGCAGGCTTCTCTCTCCAAGCCCCGCGCACCACCGATCTCTCCCCCCTCGCAGCATCACCGCATGCCGCAGCTCACAACCGCCACGACGTCATCCGCAACTACTGTCGCCGGCGTTCACCAATGCAGCCGCCGCTTCCTTCCTCTTCCTTCTCCTCCTCCTCCTCGCACCGCACGAAACCCTAGCCGCCTCTCTCTCCCCGACTCCCTCTCTCCCCGACACTTTTCTCTTCTTTTTATTTTTTTCTATTATTATTATTATTATTATTATTATTACTATATATATATATATAACTTTCTTTTATTTTTAAATCAAACTAGACATTCGAACAACATTATAGGCACACTCCGGGCCCCACTCCACACCTTTGATCATTCCCGAAAATTTTAGAATATTTTAATTTACTTTTATCACGTCTGAAATACCCAAAATCATAATTAATATTAAAATAATCCAATTGGGATCCAAAATATTACTCTCCCCTCCTTATAAAAATTTCGTCCTCGAAATTTACGCATATCAATCCTTGAACAAATAAGAATAATTCTTCCGAATTTAATCTTGATCAAAAGATTCCTCAAAAATCTGATCATGAATACCTGATCTTTCTATCCCAATATTAGAACCAAAATCACAGCATAAAATAGCTTCTCGAAATCAGCAACAATTCACACTCGATCACATGCCAATAATCAACCCATATTTCTCTCAACATACATACATAAAACACATCATCATGATCTGCCAAACTCGGGACAATGCCAATCTCTTGGCCACCTCTCCAATTCATTGCAAAACCTCAAAAGGCCTATCGAACCTCAACCACAATCCATCATGTGCGCCCAAAACTTGAAACTCTTCTCTTCATGACGCTTTCAGAAATACCTGACCACTCTTTTCCATCATCCACTCAGGCTACAAATCTGATCTCATGCTTAAATTCTCAAATCAATTCCTGTAACCGATAACTATGAATCCACACGCTTCTACTGCGCAACTCTGATCAATCATCTACTTCCAATCGCAATCAAGGGCTCCAAAATTAGAATATCGTGCAATTTTCTCATCTTGATAATGTGCCGATGACCAAACTCAAGAATGACTTTCTGATCAGCAAGCAAAGAGCCAACTTCATCAGCTTATCCATCATCATCCAAGATGCCACCAAATTCCTCGCTGTCCAACGCAAACCAAAACAAAATCTCGAAGGCTTCTTCCTCTTGGCTTCTACCTTTAGACACAAACGCATGATCAACTCACTACTCCGCCGGTGAAGAACCTTCGATGTTCTTAATAAATTTAGATCACTTCAACTCCATAATAGCTGCTGACAACCTCAGCTGCTCCCTAAGCTTCCGTCCGACAATCGAGGCTCTGCTTGATTGCGTCCGACTTCATGACCGCTCGAACAAAAGGATCTTCACTTCTGATCTTCACAAAAGCATCTTCCGCAGATAGGATCTTGCTTCGGAGCCCAATCCTGGCAGGAATTATTCGCCGATAACTCTACAACTTCTCCGCTCAAAATAAAGACAGAAGATATTGCAGCACAAACTCTTAACGCAACTCTAATCTTGAATAACATACGCATATGCTGAAAATGAATCCACCTACCTACTCCTTCGTCGACAAAATCTCCTTCTACTCCATGAGATTTCAGACCGATCCAATCGAAACCGCCACTTTTTCAAAATCACAGGACTCAACAAAACCTCTAAATAATCAACATCCTCAAATCGGATTTCGAATCAGATTCTCTACCTAAGAATCCAAATCGAATCTTACCACCGAGAGCTACAGACCCACATGCTTTTGCTTTTTCTTATGAAAATATACATAACAAATCTGAAGACTTTCGACCCAAAATATTGTCAATAATATTCTCCTTTTCTAAAATGATTTTCTCAAGCATTTATAATCAAATTAAACAATAATTATTTCCATACAAATAATATTTCTAAATCCTCAAAGCAAATACCTCAAGTGCTAACTCCAAGTCATAAGTGGAGTAATTTTGATCAAAACATTCAACCGCCATAACCCATAGGCAATCACCCGAAAACACCGCATCAGAACACAACCTCAAATCTTCCTCAGGAGCATCACAACCTACCACAGATTAACTTGATCCATTTGGGATCGACCAAATTGACATTGTCGGTAATCTGTCATTCATTTCTAGAAAGCCCTCATTAGAATTACTATTCCAATAAACACCGATCATTTCAAAGCCAAACGTCCCACAGACGTAACAATTCTCAAGGAATCATCATCACATCGCTTAATAAATTCAACTAGATCTAAGAAATCGCACATCTTTGCAACAAATGATGGTCCTTTCCCACCCGACCACCGCTTCAATCTTTTGCAAATATACAAATATGCCATCGAAAAAATAATATGCCCAAAATAACACTACTTCCAACCAAACTCGGACTTCCTCAATTGGGCAAACCACAAACTACCCTTCACAGTTATGACACAGTCCTCAGACGGACCTCATGTCCCACATAAATTCCTCGAACAAATCAAACTATCATTAATGAAGCCATCATAAATAGATCAAAATACGGCCGAAAGATCATAAGATTCATATGACCTACAAAAGATGCCAACAAAATCACTAACCCAAAAACATCACCGAAGCTCAAAACGGCTGCACCTTTATCTTGAAAGCAACCTTAGGTATATTCTCCCGATACCCTAAATTGACAACACTCCAAGTACAGATCGATTTAGAAAACATTGAGTACCAACCATTGATCAAACAAATCACCTACCAATTCCTAACATTCGCTTGTTAAATGATTCATTTCCCAAACGAATTAAATTTCAATAATTCATAGATAATCTCATAGATTCATCATGCTTATCCCAAAAGCATTTAACACCCCGCGGCAAGGCACTCGACCAATGCCTCATTGATTCTATACAAGGTCCTCAAAATCGATGTCACTCATAACACAACCACAGCAACAACCTCAACTACCGACTAAAAGACAATTTAGGCTAATCTTCTCATCTAAGAAACAGCCTCGAGTAATCATACAACCAGAAAACTTTTTATGACCACATAACGACTCCCAGATGTGGCCACATATACCAAATAAATTCGACATACATTCTCATAAATTAACTTACAGGCACAAAGATATCGATTTCATCGCCTCTCGATCAGCTCTTCCTCGTATTAAAATTCACAGCCCAAATTGTAAATCAGAATATTCTTACCGAAATCGTTTACACTAATGTGGTGACTTGCCAACCAAATCACCCCCAATATCACATTAAAGTCCGATTCATCAAATAAAATTAGATCAACCAATCATTGATATTTACAAACCCATATCGGACATCAAAGTCTACAAACTTAACAGATCAAAGGTTTACCCATCAGGGATAAACTTTATCAAAGCCCACTCTAAAAATTGGAAAAATTTACAACATTTACATACAATCTCAAAGACCACAGACTTATTTCCGTGCATTCACCAACTAAATTCACATTCCTTACTATCCCGAATGCCAAACAGAGAATGACTCCCAAAATTGCCTCCACAAAAACATCTCAAGGAGTGCAATACGACACTGAGAAACCCACCACTGGCTTGCCTCACCCTCCAATTTATGGGCAATAAATAAAACTTCATTTGAGCAGTCAAAAACCTCAAACATCTCCTCCACTTTCTAAAATTCAATTTAAGCCTTAATTGAGATTAAGCATCCCAAGATTTTTCAAATCAGCTCATATTTAATCATTCGAAGGACTCTCTATCTTGCATACAACAAACCATCCTTCACAAAGCAACCAAATTTTCATTTAGCTATTGAACAGAAACACTCAAAACATCGCTCGCGCGACTCAACACAGCCTATTAATCGACTTCCCAAGTCAAATTCAAACATTTATAACTCAAACTTCCATTCATTAGCAAAGGCTACACTTATCACGCCAGATATTCAATTAATTTCTAACCCAAGATGACCCAAAATCACCTCACCTTACGACCTTTTCTCTGATACCACCACTGTTACGACCCAGGAACACAATATTCGCAGGTCAAAAATAAAATCAATAATAATATTTTCGTCAACCATAATAACCCAACCCGGATGTGACAATCATATACATGTAGGACCTAATATAAATAAAACCCGCACAAGATCTTATTGGATAAGAATCCGGACAAACATAATACACGACCTGCTAACAATGATCGTAAAGGAGGTATCCAAATTTACAACAACTCATCAACATAACACGATAACTCCAAACGTATTCTATACAGGGATCAAGGCCCTCATCCGGCCATAGACAAAACCATAATAAATTCTCAAAATTAAAAATATAACCAATATGAACATCTCCACTCATCGATAGAGATCTGCCGCATCAGACAACGTCCAAGCTGCAAAGCGTATCCAAGCCACTGGTCTGAAGGGATAAAATACGAAAACGTGAGCCTAGAGCTCAGCAAGCATTATTGTATAAAAACCGTACTCATACATCAGGAACAAGGATAACGCATAGCAATAACGTAAATTAAAACACCACGTCCGTGAAATCCCTGAAAATCGAGATGTCTCGTATTAAATCGTCGTCCGTAATAACTCGTCCCTCCGGGACAAACTCATATAAATCACGATCCGGTGAAATCTTGTAGACGATATCATATCATATGATCCGAGGTCACATTACATAATCGCGACGTCACCACATCCGCTGGGACACATACCGTCGTCCGGATCTAAAACTCATAATGCGTAAATCAAGAGAAAACCGCCGAAACTAAAACATAAATTAAAACACGCCTGTGTTTATCACATCAAAGACGCATTTGAGACATTCCTATCGCCCATCCGTGAGCTAAACCACGTATCTCAAATCACAAGACACCTAAATACGTGCGTAAATACGAAGCATGCACGAAATTAGAGAACCAAAGATCAATGATACTAACTTCAGGAAGGGTTACTATCGTCCAGAGAACCACGGCTATATCGGGCTACTTAATTAGGCCGGTAGCTCAAGGCCATCCATGTACTGCCTCCCATAGATTAGGAACTTGCTCACTATGCTTTACCACCCGCGGCTTTGGGTGCAACCTCAAGTTTTAGTTATATATTAGAACGTCCGAATATATTAATTTTTCGTCAATTCCTTACGATGGTTTTTAATTAAATATACAGTGGGGCAGGTCAGTTACAAATATCTCAACCTTCCTTCCGGCGGAAGTAGCCTCAATCTTCCTTCCGGCGAAAGTAGCCTCAATCTTCCTTCTGGCGAAAGTAGCCTATCAAATACATCCTCGTTGGGACTAAGCCTCTCCGTCGGGAGTGGCACCACAAAAAATCAATGCGTCGGATCACAAATTGACCCCTAGGGTCTCGGACCGCCATGGTCCCGTAGTGATCCCAGCCCCGGCAGCATGGATGATTAGTGCAAGGCTTGGTTCATGGTTCCACAATATACGGATACACAAATATATATATATCGTCCGGGTGTCCAAAATCCCTCCAAATCATAAATACCAGTACAAAACCACCGCACAACCGATAAAATATACATGCACGTACACAATTGATTAATTAAGGGTATATAAAAATACATGCATGTTAGTAAAATCTTTCACAGTAGTCAAAATATATCAGAAATTAAATTAGACCAAGAATAGGGCCGCAGCAGGATACTTGCCTTAACATTATACTTTGCGGATCAAAAGAAAGGATGTTCGAAGCACTCCAATCGAGCCCTCTCTCTCCTTCGTTCTCCCCGCACGCAATCGATCTCCCCTCTCGCAGCCTCCTCCCGCACCTCTACCGTTGCTACGCGCTCCTCTCGGCATTTGCTCCACCACCGCGCTGGGGCACACGAGCCCAGAGGCAGCCCCGCAATGCCCTCTCTCCCGCCGCCAACCCTCTCTCCAGCGACATTTCCCCGCACGGCTCACCGGGCTTACGGCTGCCACCGCCTCACCGACTCGAACCACCGACACCAGCCTATCCCGACGACCATCGCCGTTGCTTCCACCTCCTACTCGACCGCCGACCTCTCTCGCGCAGGCTTCTCTCTCCAAGCCGCGCGCACCACCGATCTCTCCCCCCTCGCAGCATCGCCGTATGCCGCAGCTCACAACTGCCACGACGTCATCCGCAACCACTGTCGCCGGCGTTCACCAACGCAGCCGCCGTCTCCTTCCTCTTCCTTCTCCTCCTCCTCCTCGCACCGCACGAAACCCTAGCCGCCTCTCTCTCCCCGATACTTTTCTCTTCTTTTTATTTTTTTCTATTATTATTATTATTATTATTACTATATATATATATATATATATATATATCTTTCTTTTATTTTTAAATCCAACTAGACATTCAAACAACATTATAGGCACACTCCGGGCCCCACTCCGCACCTCCGATCATTCCCAAAAGTTTTAGAATATTTTAACTTACTTTTACCACATCTGAAATACCCAAAATCACAATTAATATTAAAATAATCCAATCGGGATCCGAAATATTACACAGGTAGAGCTCAAGCGCTACTCGAGCATGGAAGTTCTATTTTTTGCTCCCGGGTGGCACCTTGGTCGTTGGTCGGGTGAGGGTCAGGCTCGCGTCGAGCCTGCAGCAAGCTTATTGCGTTTTTTCGTCATCCGGGACCCGTTTTAACCATTCTAACCCAATATTTCACATCCTTAGATCCTAATTTTGATTATATAACTTTAATAAGTTATGATTATCATAATTTTAAACTCAAAATCTTATTTACGGATTAACATTTCTCTGTTTATAATTTCGATTTCCGATTTATCAATTCTAGATCTTTCGGCTTTTCAACCTGATTCCTTCTGTACTTGTGACGGAATGGATCCTAATCCTTATAGGACCCTCTGTCAAATAGAAACAGAACGGAATTCACGAATTTAAATCATTTAACTTATACAAAAATTTGGGCAGAGTTTTCTCTACATCTAGACCAGGACCAAATATACAACCTGATTATGTACAACCTATACAATATAATCTGTATAAAATAATCTGTCCAAACACACAACTATATAAAATACCATAATTCTCCTACAACACGCATTCACAGGATCTCAAGTGCTATCCATAACTTTAGATCAATTATTCTATCTACTATATTAGAATTCGTATGAAAATTGCCGTCTAAGACCTGTGCAAAATCAGAAGATATATAGCGGAAGCAACTACATCCAAAATATAAATCTGCGAAAGTATAAATACAGTTTTAACAATTTACAGAATATGTTACAAATATTTATACATAATTTTTTTTATAAAACTCTATGGAACATGTAGAGCTATCAGATTTTTTAAAAATATTTCAAGATAATCTTCGAGGTTTCACCAATGTTCCAGAACCTTCCTTGCTAATCTCTAACTACGCATAATCCTTAGGAGTCAGCTCTGTAGCTTATCTGGAGGGGAGAGAAAAATAAAACAGTCAGTCAAAACCCAGTAAGGTATCAAAATTTATAGAATATATTACTTTCATATAGAACATAACTGTAGAAGGTCCTACAAACTGTCAAAGAATAGGAACATATATAGAAAGTATGAGAAAAGTATAATTTAATATGAACAAGTCTCAGTAATTATTATTTAATCTTTTATGTAAAACAAAAATATATCAGAACAGAAACCACGAAAATTAGAAGAACGGAGGTGTCCATAGAAACCAAAATAAAGCATAATTCTATTTAAACATGCATTGGGAATCATGAGTCAGTATAATCATACTTCGACAATCATAAATTAGTAAAACTTATTTTAGAAAGCAGAAATCAATATTAATTTTATAAATTTTAGAAATCTCCTTTCTACTATTTGAAGGATCAAACTAGTAGACCCTACTAGTCGAGGGGGTGAATAATCGAGGATAGATTGTATTCACTCAACATAATCTAAGGCCAACAATATGTATCCCTTCTTGTGAGATGTATTCCGTCTCGTGGGATTATATACTGTTACCTCCCAAAGGTCGATAAATTATGTATTAATACCTCCCAAAGTACGGTGGATCATTTGAAATTAACGCCCTAAGAAAGGGCGAATCACATATAATTCCATGAATAGAATTATCCTTGATTACCATCATAACGTTTTAAGGCATGTCAGAGAACCTAATCTGACTGTATTTCAGTCTTAGGTCCTAATTTATATTAGAAATATTTTTCTTTAAATTTCATATCTTATAACTCGGTGTACTTCAGAAGATCAGTTAAATTTATACACTTAACCCTTCAAAATACTTCAAAAATTCACAAAACTTTAACAGTATAATTCTGTGTAAATTTTTCAGATATAAATTATAGCATGAACATTATCTTTTTACAAATAAACCTTTACATGTCACAATTTATGAAATTTAAACACCAAAAGCCCTTAATTTCGTTCAAGGGTTTCACATAAAACTTTCGGACAATAATTGGGTACCAAATACATGATTTTTCATGAAATCAAGGCTATATATTGTCACACATACAAATAAATATAAAATCTATTCAAATAATTTACAGAAATAGGTTTTATTTATACTGAACATGGAGAAACAAGGTTTTAGAGCATAAATGTAATTTCAGAGATATTAAAACACTGTAAAAACGGTAATTAATATCCGGAGTACACTTACCTGAACTCAATCTACCGTTATTTTTACTTGAATCGGATCGGATCGGTGGATTTTTTCCTCTTCCTTCTCTTTTTCCTCTTCCTCCATCTCCCCTTCGTTCCGCCCTCAAGCTGCTCTACAGCCAAATGAGCCCCAAATCCCTTATAAAAATGAAGGGAAAGAAAGCACGTGGGAGTCACATGACTGAAGCTCGAGCACCAGTCGAGCAAAATGACACTCAAGCGGTGGTCGAGCGCCCTGCTTGTAACCGTGCACCGCTCCCGCCTTCACCTCAGGTGGCTTGCGAGTGGGTGCTTGCGCAAATTAGTGCCTACCCAGCGCTTGAATGGTGTTCAAGCGCTAGTCCCATTTTCTTCCTATTTGCTCATTTTTATTTCGGTACCCATTTATCCATTATTCTTAAACCTAATCATATTTATCATTAATTTAATTACTTCACATTTATTATATTTTGGGATCGAGGTCACACAGTACTCTTTGACCTTAATTCACCTATTTTGACTTAATTAATTGTCTTTTATTATATTTTGAAAATTGGTACCCTTACGAAGCCCAACTTTCTCTTAATTATCATGTTTTGGGACTCAGGTCATTATAGGTAAAAAAGTCATGCATGCACAAGAAAATAAGCGGGTCAATTAAAGGTGCACCCACGAGCTTAAAACTCTAAATTGAGACATAGTTATATCAGATAAAAAATTAGATAAATGATAAAGTCAGAGGATACTTGTCTTGACTTTATACTAAACAGATCGAAAGAAAGCATGCTCCGAGATACCTGAACGGTGCTTTCCTTCTCTGCCCATGTGGTTGCCTCCTCTCTCTTGTTCGCGGACTCTCTCCAGCACACCGCCATCATCGCTGATGCCTCTAATGGCCGCTGCTGACCTCTTCTACGATCTATCTTCACCGAGCGTCGCCGCCGATCTACCCTACTATAGCCGCTGCCGACTTGTTGCGTGCCACCTCTATGCTGCGTACCGCCACTGACCCATCTCCTCTTTTCTCTTTCTCGTTCCCACGCATCGCCTGCCGTTGCTTCCTCTCTCTCTCTTTATTTCTCTTCCTTTTTCTTTTTCCTTTTTCTTTTCCCTCTACTCTACGCCCTATTTTTTCCCTTTTATTTTCTCCTTTTTTTTATAAATATATGTATATTATATCCAACATACTCCACTCGAGCGCGCTTCGAGCGGCACTTCATAATTTTAATTTTTTTCTTTAAAATTTTATAATATTTAATTAATTTGATATACCCGAATTACCAAAAATCATAATAAATATTAAAATAATCCAAATAAAAATTTGAGATGTTATAAACATAATTAGATATGTGTGAAAGCAATATCATCTATCACAATTATTTTTAGCTACATGACATCCAAAAACATTATTATTGATTTTAACAATGAAGATAAATTCAACACAAAAACTATGACATTTGGTATTGTAGGATTCAATGTCTTAAATGAGCAAAAATTCTTGAAAAACTTGGCCCATTCTTTGATTGCACTGAAAGATGGTAATACTAGACAATATCATAAAGATTTTAAAGCATATGAGAAATGGCACAAGAAAGATCATTATGCGTGCTTTACCATGTAAAGCAATATGATCAATGATGTGATTGGTTCATTCAAGAAGCATCCAACAGCTTAAACATTATGCTTTAAAGATAAAGATTAATGGTACATTTATCACTAAATTAATATACGCTCTAGATATACGATAAAATATCATTTAAGAGTAATATCTACTATGATCCATGAGCTTAAGATAGTTGAAAACGGTCTCATTAATAAGCAACAGATCCAAGTAGTGATACGTCCATTGTCAACCTCTTAGGAAACTTTAAGTCAAAACTTAACTCACAATAAAAATATCAAAACTTTTACTGATGTGGCACGTCATTTGGATTTTGAGGTTCAGTGCTTAGAAGTAATCAAGTTTAATGGTTTCATGTATGTGGCTGAATTAAGTTCACGCAGAATATTTACATCTATGTATAAGAATATTAATTATTCTCCCAAATAAGATGAAGTTTTTGGGTTGGGGCATGAAAAATAGAGGATTATTAAGTGTAAAAGAGGAAAACATGTTGCAAAAAAGACAAGCCCAAGCTGGCTTACTTCGATTGTAGATAGGAAGGCCCCTTTGCTTGGGAATGTACTAAGGTGAAAAAGGTATTATTTGACTCTTCTCATTTAGTTTGTATAATTAGTTGTGTCATCTACTCCCATGTTGATTGTAGGCTTAGTAGTAACTAAGTATATGGTATGAGATTGAGTTGGATTCATAGAATATTGTTAATTCCTACCGAGAGTAGAGAAACAAAAGTGGGAAATGGAGATAGCGTTGAGGTGATTATAATAGGCACTTTATAAGCTAAATTTACATAGTGAACATGCTTTATTACTCTATGAGTGTTATACTCTCCAAAGATACATTGAAATTTACTTTTTGTAATTACCTTTATAATATTTGGTCTTCGATTTTCTTTTGAGAATAATGATGTTTTGTTTTATCATGAAACAATTCAATATAGATATTGTTTTAATTCTTGATTTTATAGTATTAGATTTAAATCAATATAATAGTAACATTCATCTATTTACATGACCTCCATTAATAATGTAAGTATACGCATATGGCATGCTAGGCTTGCTCATATAGGCCAAGGTAAGGTGACTAGAGTTTGTTTTTCCACGTGTAAACATTGTCTAATATGAAAGTCTAAAAAACTATTTAGAAAAGCTTTCAAAGCATCTCTTCCATTACAATTAGTTGATTCTTATTGTGACGGACCGGACACATTCCACCATATGCGGCCGTCAGTCGATCGAAACCGATCATAAACTTTGGTTAAAAAGGTGGACTCAAAATTTTTTCTTTCTTTTATATACACATACATCGCGTGCACAGGATCGTATAAGACCCAACTTCATGAGTTGGCAACCAGGGGTCGTGGTTTCTCTCTTGACTGGCCAAAACGAGGTTGGTCGGTCATGAAGGTCCCGAACAAATTGAGATGCCACTAGGAATCACAAATTACTCAAACCATAATAGCATACGGAAGCATACTAATATTTATTAACTTTTAGCAACAGAAGTAATTTACAAATCTTTCCCAAAACATCAAAAGCGAAAACATCAATTTTGCTTCTTTGCTGCTTAAGTTCCGGCCAGCTACTCTGCCTAACTAGTCCTCTGGACTTCATTCGTTTTCGTCCGGCAAGAACTCGTCATCACCATCTTCATTATCTGAAAAATAGAATGGGTGAGCTAGAGAGCCCAGCAAGGTACTCATGCATAAATCATGCATAATCATGAGCAGAATGCAATAGAGGCGTATATGCATGCAATTTCATAAAACATGCCGGAGTCAATGCAAACAAATTCCGAAATCATGCAATTAGATTCCTAAAATCATGCTTAAATTCATTTCTGCCAAAAACCCGCTATATTTAAGATCCGTAGTCAAGATCATCCAAAATGCTATATTTAAAATCCGTAGTCATGACCAATCAAAACGCTACATTTACGGTCCGTAGTCAAGACCCTCTAAAACGCTACATTTAAGGTCCGTAATCAAGACCCTCTAAAATGCTACATTTAAGGTCCGTAGTCAAGACCCTCCAAAACGCTACATTTAAGGTCCGTAATCATAACCAATCAAAACGCTACATTTAAGGTCCTTAATTATGACCAATCAAATGGCAACATTTAAGATCTACAACTCTCGACCATCAAACACTTAGTTCCGCAAATCATACTTTTTCTAAAATCAAGTCGAATATGCACTTAACCGGAGGTCTTTTTAACAAAAGTCGGAATTCTTTCTAACAAAATCAAAGTCCTTTTTATCAAATGTCGGAGTCCTTTTTATCAAAAGTCGGAGTCCTTTTTACCAAAAGTCGGAGTCCTTTTTCTTAAAAGTCGGAGTCCTTTTTATCAAAAACCGGAGTCCTTTTTATCAAAAGTCGGAGTTCTTTTTACCAAAAGCCGGAGTCCTTTTTAACAAAAGTCGGAGTTCTTTTTACCAAAAGTCGGAGTCCTTTTTAACAAAAGTCGGAGTCCTTTTTATCAAAAGCCGAAGTTCTTTTTATCAAAAGGCCGGAGGTCATTTTAGACTTTATTCTTATGTGTTTTTCTTTTTGGAAGGCCAATCGATCTCCCTTTTCATCTTTGTTCACATATGATTTATGTAATTTTTAGCAAAAAGGACGATAACATTTTTCATGGTTGTCTTATTCAACGGTTAATTTTTGGTCTCGGGGTGTCATCTTTGAATCTTTCACATGTGGCTCTTGAAAAACCTATTGATGGCATGACTTATGAGTAAAGCCTGATACAACTTGCTGTCACTCTCCTAGGATGTCACAATTAGATGGATAAACTGTATTTGGATGTTGAACTGTTTCAATTTGCTCTTGGTCCTTTTGAGCAGCATTTATCTTTCTCGTCATTCTTTGTCTATCATGGGTCAGCTCTCATGGATATCTGATTGGCTAGTCGAAATGAATGCCAACATATCTAGGCATCGAACTAATCAAGATTGGACATAATTTCATATCCTTGAGAGTTTTTAGCAGATTGATGCCTGGTTGAATGCTCCTAAGGTGTACATTAGGGGGAGTATAGACCAAATCTTTAACGAGCTTTAGTCTATGAGGGATAATGATCACTTCGATAGAGATTAATATCTTTCATCTAGTCATTTGTGACAGAAAAGAGAGTTGTAAAGAAAAGGTGACGTAAATATAAAAAGGTGGAGTTGAATAAAAAGGAAAAGGGGGAGTTGAGTATTGTACTTTTTTTTATTTACGCGTATTAATAGGTTTGCAATTAAACTTTTTATTCTCTATATTGTTCTTGACTATATATTTCTAAATAAGTATAAGATCCATACCTATTATTTATAAATGTGACATCTTCTAGTATTTGCGCATTAAATTATGCCTAATTCATGTATTAATGTATTTTAATTAGAATATCCACATTTAATGTATACTAAAGCTGTGCATGAATATAATTTATCAAAAATATTTGCGTCCAATATACGCTCGAGCCTATGCATAAGTACAACTTATTTAAAGTACTTGCACTCAATGTGTGTCTGAATTCTGTCATGAAGTCGACTAATGTGCGATAAATGCTAAAAACAAGTTGAAACCCATAAAGCTGACTCATGCACGACCCACCGGTATTTTGTCACACTTTATTTAAGTCAGACACCTGTGAAATATGATATTTTAGTCTCTTATAGTCACTAAGAAAGTCAAATAAAATATTATTATTAAGTGATAATCGATTCTAGTTTAAAAATCCTTTTGAAAGTTTAGTTTTCGTAACTATTTTTTTCAATGGTCTATTAGCTTTTGAAATTAGCTTTATTTTCCCTTTTGAAATTAATATTATTTTAATATATTAAATGTATTATATTTATTATATGTCTTTAATTTCTTATTATTAAAAGTATGACATGACTTCAATAGCCTTTAATTAGGAGATATCATTTAATCATTATTAAAAATATCTATAGATGACATTTAGTACTAACATTTATTATTTTTATTTTATATAAGAGTATTAACATAAATAAATAAATAAATAAATAAAATATTATATTTTAAAAAAATATTATAAAAATAAATAAAAATATATTTATCTAATACCACTTTACTTTTTAAAGACGACCAGGGGAAAAAACAAATAATAAAAAAGGATAGAAAAATAAGGTGTACGAAAATAGGGTTCTATTATTCGAAAGGCTGGCGAGTCGTGTAGGCGTTTTCAAGCTTCTCAGCGGGAGGAGGAAGGCCTTTCAGTGGAGCTGCAGGGAAAGAGGGGTTGATCTCTTGCCTGCAACTTCATTTTTCTTGAGGTTCGTGTCCTTCATCGCCTCCTTTCTTGTGAATGCTGCTGGTTATTCGTCTCGAATTTACGTATCCTTACCCTAAATTTACTATTTTATGATTTCGGGCGATCATTTTTCGATTTTCATGTGCTTTTGTTCGGGTTGGCTCCGTAGAAAATCGAGAGAAGCGTTCTCCGAGTGTAATTTCTGTTTGGTTTGCTGAAATTCCCGGAGAAGCCATTGGTTTTGCTGGTTCTCGTGTATGTAGACGACAACTATTAGTCAGCTTGTCTGGACCATCCAAATATTTTTTTTTCGTTTGAAGGAATTCAATCGTGTCTTTGTTTTTTGTCTCTTTGTTTGGTTCTTGCTCAGTAAATCTGCCCTTACAGTAATTGTTATTGGGAATTGGCACAAATGGTGTGAAATGGTTTGAAGAACTTATTTTTTCCCTTAGAAAACAAAGGGTATGGAGATGTGTACAGCCGATTTGATTTGCATGGAGATGTGGAAACTGTTGGCTTTCTTTCCCGTATTTGATGATCTTTCCTAGCCGTCCTCATTCTTTTGGTCTTGAAAACGAAGCTCTTATTTTAGGAAATTCTGTCATTCCTGTAGACTGAACTTTGATTTAACTTTGGTTTGGAGAATTTGTCTTAATTAATGCCTCTCAAGGATCACATAACACAATTTTGGTCTTCTATATTACATTTTAGCTGGTTTAGGAAAAAAAATCCTCTTTCAAATTCATCTGGTTCTTGAAGTTAATGATCTTATGTTCCAAATGTAGGTAATCACATATTGCTATAACTAAGATTTGAATGGATAGAATGTCTGGAAGAAATCGTGGTCTACCTCTGCATTTGAAGGGTGCGGTACATGGTGGACTTCCTCCATCTCAGGAACCTCCTTATGCTAGAGGTCTTGGGCCGGTTCCTCACCCTTCATTTCTTGAAGAAATGAGAGATTCCAACTTTGGGATGGGTCCCAGACCACTTCCCCCTCACCCTGCAAAGGCTGCGATCATTGAGGATCACTTTGCAGCTCAACATCAAGAAATTCAGGGGTTACTAGTTGATAACCAGAGGCTAGCTGCTACTCATGTTGCATTGAAGCAGGAACTAGAAGCTGCTCAGTATGAGCTGCAACAGATGCAGGACTATGCTGATTCATACCGTGCTGAGAAAGATGTGCAGATGAGACAAGTGTATGAGAAATCTGCTAAACTGGAGATGGATCTTGGGGCAGTGGATGCAATGAAGGCTGAACTTCTGCAGGTTCGTGCTGATATTAAGGAACTCAGTGCTGTGAGGCAAGAACTCATGGGTCAGGCCCAAGTAATGACTCAAGATTTGGCTAGAGCTAATGCTGATTTGCAGCAAGTGCCATCTTTAAAGGCTGAAATTGATGGTATGAGACAGGAACTACAGAGAGCAAGGTACAAAAGTGCACAGATGACTGTATTATATTTTGCCATCAATGTGGTATTCTCTTTAGAAATTTGATTTTGTACGCCTTTTGGGCTTTAGGGCTGCCATTGAATATGAAAAGAAAGGTTATGCAGAGAACTATGAGCATGGTCAGGTGATGGAGAAGAAACTTGTTACGATGGCTCGGGAGTTGGAAAAGCTTCGTGCCGAGATCGCTAATGCAGAGAAGAGAGCTCGTGCTGCTGCTGCGATTGGTGATGCTGGAGGTATCACTCATCTTTTGGTTTGTTTCCCCGTAGGTAAAATGAGTCAAAAGACCTTATAAGAAATTGAAGGGTCAAAATGCAAGTATTCCAGTCATTCTAGCATAAGCAGAATATATGCCTGGAATTTATTTTTTTATTTTTTTGGGGGGGGGGAGGGGGAGGATTGAAAAACCTGGGAACTAAATCTTTCCAATATTCTTTAAAATGAAGTTAGTTGAGATCAAGATTATAAATCCTTGTATAACTTGGATTTCTTATTGATCTGTTCATATGGAGTGTGATAAGAACCTGGTACTTTTAAGGGAGTGATAGGGTAACTGCTAGGCATGAGAAATGGCCTTGACGCCCTCAATGGGTCCATGGAAAGGCAGGGATGTAGTTTGGCTGGTCTAAAAGCTATTTTGATTGTTTTCTTTTAATTGTTATTAATGGAAGTTTTTGTAATGACCCAGACTTGAGGTATCCACCATCCAACCCAAACTGTTCAAGTGGAAACCTTATCATAAATAATTATCATAAAACCATAATAAATACGACATTTATAAACATCCATAAATAAACTATTCTTAAAAAAATTCAGCCTCTCAAATCACAAGGTAAAATGTAATGTTTGATACGTCCAAAACTAAAGGGATGTTGCCCCATTAAAATTGTCTCTACTATCGGGATAAAAATCAATCATCATAGACTCTCAAAATCAAGCAACTAGCTCCGAAGTCATCTGCTTGCAAGTTCCTCAACAAAACTTGATCATTAGCTAGTTCTATGTACCTACACTACTCTTGAGACAATAAGACGCACGGGTGAGTTAAAATCTCAGTAAATGATAAATAATCAATAACATGATAATCAATAACAAATCTCGGACAACAATATAAACATGACAAGGGCAATATAAAAAAAATCAAGCAATCCATCATAAACTATCCGAGACTTTACATATGTCATAACCAGGACTCAAGAGACTACAAGTATCACTATTAAGGCTTGCCACGGAACTCGATTATCAAGGAGACGATGGGAATTCCATAGAACCCAAGTATCAATAAAAGACAGGTTTTATCGAATTTATTTCAATAGATGTCACTACTATATTGGATGTTATAACAATTTCCCTGGATCTTATTATGTCAATGTGAACTAACGACTACGTGCATCTGACTCTATCGGCTTGGTAACCACTACAAGGTAATTGATGCTAACAAGTTGTCATGTGACCAAAATTGGCTTATTAGATATCATGTATGTAAGTAATCCTCAATGCCCACCCCAAGTATAAGAAAATACTTTGTCTCATTTCTTGTGGCCCACTCTGGGAATAGGAGTCCTACTATGCCTTATATGCGAGTAATCCGTAACGCCCACCTTGGGTATATGAAATATTCTATCTTGCTCCTCATGGCCCGCCTTGGGTATATGAGTCTCACTAGGTTTGATTTCTCTAACACCCATATGGAGTATAGAAATCGTTGTACTTGATTCCTTCAATGCCCATCTAGGATATAGGAATTGCTACGCTCAATTCTTCCAATGCTTGCACAGGGTATAGACATTGTCGATAACATGTCAACCTACGTCCCTCGTTGAGATATTCCTTGATACCTTATCATGAGCTGTTCATAGGATTATAAACATCCCACAAGGAACTAGACCTCAATCCATCGGGATATAGTGTAAATATCAGATGATTATAAACTATATTACTTTTATTCAGGTTTTATACTTTTTGATACCGTAAGATTTTTATATAAATATCATTTACACACCCATGAATGCCAAGGACTACTCACGTGACCAAAGATAGCACCAAGAAAGTCTATACCGATAAAGAATTTGAGAAGGCCATCCGAGTACTCGAAGTACTTGACACATGGTACTCCACCAAGCTCAGTTACCACTTTAAACACTGGTCATAGTATTAGGTCAGTCACCCTAGCATTTATGTTGAAAATCTAGGTTGTACCAACAATCTAGTCTTCTGGTGTTTAAACACTGCATTGTGCTACTTGTATATCGGAGCATGACTCTAATGTGAGGTCCTTCTGGCCCTCTGCCTTATGGTCTAATCCACTAAGGCCATAAAACGGTGAAAATACGTCTTATTGGGTCTCTAACCTGCATATTTTTTCAAAAATAAAATCTACCCCAGAACACAATTGATGTTTGAACGCCGCCTTGCATGCCAGTCAAACATTGGTTCTTAGCTTTATGAAATGACATCATTTTTCTATGGGATATTTGTCGCCATCATTCCACGCCGAATACATCCATTGAGATGCATTCTCAAGAACACGCTACTAGGCCCGTAAATCTGCCGGTTTACCTTGAGTGTGTCCTTGACATTCAACTATGGCCTCACACGCTAGTCATACGTTGAGTCAAGTATTCAATAAATCCACTGATTTATGAAGAATAAGCAATAAGACAATTTCAAAATGTTGTCTCTACTCTAGAGTTCTCATTATCTACATTTATATCAATCATACGAAGCAATAAAACTTGAAATAACCAAGAATTATGCAAGAAATAAGTGGATCTGGCCATAAGCATTGCGATGTTCGAACCTTGTTCAAATGTTGGCCAAATCATGAGGAGGCGTTTAAATATTGGCTTGATTGCAAGTCAAATGCTGCTTTGAAATTGATGTAAAATGGTTCAATTTGTTATGAATTTTTTCATACATCCTCTATTCTTTATGTATTATCTATTGAACTCGTTAAAACCAATTAACAAGAGTAAAAAAACAAGTCATTAGATAACAAGAATAGTAAAGAATTTACAGTGAAGAGGGGTATTTCCACTTGCCTTGAGATGCATAAAACCTGCAAGTTCTCACCAGGAACAGCCACCAACATCACCTCCATGTCTGGATCTCGAAGAGACACCTTTAAACTCAATTTCCAAGGATGAGGCGAGGAAGGTGGGGTTTTTCTCTCGCTTATCTTCTCTTTCTCTCTCCTGGCCGCGTCTCTCTATTCTCTTGCTCGGCTGCCACTTGGAAGAGAATTAGGGTTAGAAGGAGGCTTAGGAGTACTGCTAGGTCAAAACTAAGGGGATGAGGCAATTAGGGCTTTAGGAGGGAAGTGAGGAATTAAGTTTTGATTCATTTTCCTCTTATTTTTTGCTTTTAATTATGCCAAAATCAATTAGAAGAAGGGGGAATGGCAGATCATGCATCAAGGGGGGCTGCGTCTCACAATGAGAATTTTGGGTTTTGGGGGGGGGGGGTAGTTTTAGTGATTATAGGTAAAATTAGGATTTTGGGTGAAGTTTTGCTAATTTTATTGTTTTAATGAGTTTATTTTACAATGCTAATCATGCATATATGCCTAATTTAACCACTATAAGAATTCTAATTAATAAAATAAAACCTCAAAAATATTTCTACTATTTGTTGAGTAAATTACCTTAATACCCTTCTAAAACTTCTGTGAATCTAACTTGTCCAAAGTCTTTATAAGGTTAGACTATATTTGTCTATAAATTATTAGCTTCATAAGGTTCTATCTTTATCATATTTTCATAATTAAAGACTTTAATCGGTTGGGAGTCCAATTAACCTTAGTCTAAAACATTGGAGTGTTACAGTCCTCCCCCTTATTTCATTCTCGAAATGCGTATTTTAGACCTCGAACAAGGGTGGGTGCTTCTCCTTCATGTCCTTTTCTAATTCCTATGTCGCCTTGCTTTCTGCACGTTGACACCACAGAACATTTATCGCTGGAGTGATCTTGTTCTGTAGAATTGTCTCTTGACATTTGCAAATTTGGGTAGACTGCTCCTTAAACGTTAAATCCCCACTAACATGGAGTGGCACGTAATCGATCACATGCATAAGGTTGTGGACATATTTTTGAATCATGGAGATGTGAAACACGTTGTGAATTGCTGACAGCACTTAGGGTAGTGCCAATCTATATGTTACCTTTTTGTGCGCCACAATATCTCAAATGGTCCTATAAAGCATGGTCGAAGCTTTCCCTTTAATCTGAAATGCACTACACACTTCCATGGGGAAACCTTCAAGAATACTGTATCGTCAACGTCAAACTTTAAGTCATAATGTCTCTGGTTTGTGTAGCTTTTCTGTCTGCTCTAGGCCACTTGTAGACGATCCTTGATTAAACTAATTTTGTTTTTAGTCTCTTGAACTATGTTGGGCCTCATGATTCTTTGGTCTCTAACATCCTCCTAGCAGACAAGTATCTGCGCTTTCTCCCATAGAGTGTTTTATACGGTGCCATTCTAGTACTCGCTTGGTGGTTGTTGTTATAAGCGAATTTAGCTAATGGTAGATGCGAATCCCAATTGCCTCCAAGGTTTTGAACAAGTGTCATTACATGTCCTCTAACGTCTGAATGGTCCTCTCGGACTGTCCATTTATTTGAGGATGGAAGGTTATGCTGAATCTAATGTGTCCCAAGCTCCTGATGTAGGCTCTGCTAGAACCACCATACGAATCGTGGGTCTCAATTAGATACAATAGTAACTGATATCCTGTGTAGTCGTATGATCTCATCGATGTACAGTCGAGCAAGATGGTCCAATGGGAAGCTGACCTTGATGGCCAAGATGTGAGTCAATTTTGTCAATCTATCGATGATTACCCAAAAAGCATCATGGCCACGTGTCGCCTTTGGAAGTTCGTACATGAAGTCCATTGTGATGTGCTCTCACTGCAAACTTAGGATGGGCACAGGTTGCAAATTCCCATCTGGTCGCTGATGCTCAACCTTAACCTGTTGACAGACAAGACATTGTGATATGAAGTTTGCAACATCTTTCTTGAGCTCGGTCCACAAGAACACTTTTGTCAAATTTTGATGCATCTTTGTGCTCTTTGGATGAATGTGTATTTGAATCGATGAACTTCCTTAAGAATCTCTTTCCATAAGTCCTTGACATTCAGTATGTACAACTGATTGTGGTAACTCAGGATGCTATCATTGCCGAGATGAAACTTGTTCGAGACTTGCTTTCTAAGTCTCTGATGATCAACATAGGTGGAGGTTCCTCCCGTTTTTCTTTTTGATCTGATCGATAAACATGGGTTACACCTAAAGAAATGACACCATCATTTGGGAATCCCCAGTTGAAGATATAACTGTTAGTCCTCGACTTCCTCCGGCATCTGTCACTTGGGCATCATCAGGTGCCCAATTGGTCCTCACTATCTTGAACACACCTTCCACAATGCCCTACTTATGCCTCTTGTTCTTTTAAGCTGTGAAATTGCAAATCTCATAACCCCAGATGAAGTACACCTAAAGGTGGTACGGACCTGAAACTAATCCACATAACATTCCTTAGTGCAGTTTAAGTCTTCCGAAATAAAATTCCTAACAATGGATTCTTCTCCTAATCTAATAATGGGATCAAACCCTTAGGCAATCACTGTCCCAATTTATACATTCTCAGCCCTCCAGAATGTGTCACTGCAATCCTCAACAGCCCTTCAAATGTAGCTCCACTAACTCTTTCGACCCCAAAATAGTTATAAGGTTGAAGAACTTTAATTCTTCACCTACGTCAGGGTCTATCCTAATCATTAACTGCTTGAATCAAAGATGAGTTCATTCTTCTTCAGAACTGCTGCCATGTAGTGTTTCAGTTTGTGATCTGAGATTGGTGGAAACTTGATCACACTTTGGTCTTCGTACACACTAGAGCTCCTGCTGTTGCCTTCAAGCCCTCGATGGCAGATGCTTTGTGCTAGTTGTTGCCTTGCACAACTTTTAGTTTCTGTAGAGCCATACAGTGTCATCCCTCAGTCTTCATGGATAGTCCTTGAATTTCATTATGGCTAGTTGTTACGCTTGATGATGTCCGAATACAATCACTCCTGTGGTTTCTGCTTCAATGCTTGTGTTCTACTAGTGTCTTCTGAACCCTTGGGGTCAGCTTGTAAAGATGTTGATCTTCCATCTTGTGCTTGCCTTAGTAGCCCCTTTGAAATGCATGTGAGACTGCTTGAATAGCTAGAGACATCCTCGCTCATTGATTCGTTAAGCTTTGCATTAACCATAGAGGCTTGAGACCTTGTATCCTACTTTGCAATAGACAATGGGTGTACAACACCTACACTCATGAACACGTACACCAACTTCCTATTCCTCAGGTTGGGGAATGCTATTTTCCATTGATCGAAATAGACATCACCGGTGTGAAGTCTATAGGCCTTGGAATAGCCTCAGTGGGGCACAGAGCAGAATAATATAAAAGAGGGGTGTTGAATCAAAATTCCAAAATATTAATGTATGCTAATTGAGCATGAACAATACTTTTCAACAGTAGACAGTGAAGTCTGTGCCTTAGGCTTAGCACTAAAGGGAACCCTTTTGGAACTTGCGGCTGCTGCTGGTTGGACAGAACCCTTTAGATGATTTGTGGGATTGCTACTAAATATCTTGAACATCTTGCATAACTCATGAATGTAGGTTTAAATTTTGTGATACTGTATATAAAAGGGATATGCCTTGATTTTGAGATTTTCTCTTGGAGACTTTCTGCTGTTGAGCCTGGAACCCGAGTAAGATTTTCTTGGCTTTCCTAGATTTCACTCTTTCAATTACTTGGGCTGATTTTGAAACAATTCTGTGATTGTGTATATGATATTGGATCAATTCCATCACATGGATTGATTAGAATATTCGTTCTATTGTTCTTTGATCAAGTTTTTTTTTGGGGGTGGGGGGTTTGCATACACCCTAAGATTTCTGATTCAATCTAAATAAACCCTAGATTTGAATAGGAGGTTCTAATCTCTGATTTGGCTGTTGTGTGGTGTTTGTGATTGTTTGGCTACATTTGGTTGCAACTAAATTGGGCTAGCTGGATTTTTGTATCGAATTCCAGGGCAAGGTTCATATCAATTGGTGCTTTTATTGTGAGTGTTTAGTGACCACTTGGACCTTATGTTTGAGGCAGATCCGTTTTAGGCACATAAATTGACCGACCAGTTGTGAATATACTTACGATAAAATCAACCCGTGATCCTGAAAAGATCTTTTTGAAAGGAATAGAGATAGGAAGTGCATCTAATACTTTAGGGAATAATCCAAATACCAACCGAGCTAGATTTTAGGCATTGGAAAAAAAAGTCAAGGGAAGCGTTACCAAGATGATTGAAGAGGTTGTATTGTCCGTGGCACAGTTGACTGTAACTGTGAATTAGTCTAGCCGATCTGAGGAAGAAATAAGGCGGGATAATAATGCCAGTGTAGTAAGGAGGAACTAGAGATGGTTGTCAGTTATGGCAAGAGACTATTGGCAAACTCACCCCAAAGGACCAAGATCAAATGCTTCTAAGCGTAAGGATCATCAATTGGATGTGCATTTGACAGCGGTCACATAGGATGAACTTAAGGACCTAAATCGGAGGGCGAGGTCAGATTTTGATGAAGTGGTCCGGTAGAACATGATGAAAGTGCAATAGAGAGATGGCAACATGTAAGAGAGCTATCGATGGCATCTAGTCACTGAAGAAGATACCACGAGAATGAAGAAGCCAAGGAAAGAGGATATGACGACAAAGTAGAATGCTCTTGGAGGGTAGAAGGCCTCACGACCAAAAGACAATCCTATAAGGATAAGTGAGGTTACAGGAGGAATGGTGAAGACTACTTTTATGAGAGGAGGAGAAATTGACATCATGACCAAGGAATCAAGAAACTGAAGGGAGAGTTTCCTCACTTTGATGGAGAAAATCTGCGTGTGTGGTTGGATGAGGTGGTATACTACTTCCATGTCTATGAAGTTGAAAGAGAGGAAGGGTGGCAATGGCTAGCTTCTACCTCAATGTTAAGGCCAGCAATTGATAGAGATGGATCAAGGCATAGTATGCTAAGGAGGATATGAGACTAGGGTGGATGGCATTTGAACATGAATTTATGGATCAGTGGGGACTTGTTGATAGTCAGTTACCGTGGGCAGCTTGCGAGGTTGTATCAAGAGGCTGAAGTCCAAACATACATTGACTGCAAACTATGGTTTGGGAATTGAGATTGGACATAAGAGATGTAGAAGGGGACATTCATTGTAGGATTAAGGCCATGCTAAGCTAAGGAACTTAAGCTGAAGCAACTGCATTGATTGCCAGGCCTACGAGGATGGATGGAATTCTAAACAAAATTACTGCATACATAGAAGGCAAGCCAAGGAGAGCATGTTTTCTAAAACCTTGCAAACCAAGGCACCTTGAAAGGAAGGGAAGTTGTGGAGAGCAACACAAGGGAAAAATCTAAGGAAGTGAAGTTTCCTCGAGAAGAAGTACACGAGCGAATGAAATGGCTATGCTTTAAGTATGATGAAAAATGGGATGAGGATCACTAATGCAAGGTCAATCAAGTGCTTGTGATAACAGTACCAAGTCATGGTGAAGACGGTGGGGATGATAATAATGTGCAATCTAGTGATGAATGAGATCCAAGAAAGGATGAAGGTGGTGAAGACAAGGAAGAAGTCAAGTTGCACTCAACACCATGGTCAGGCTCTAAAGCCTTTAACAATGAGCCTCATGAGTTGGGTTTGGAGACATGAGGTAACTTTGCTAGTTGATTCTTCATTGTCCCACATCTTTGTCGTACAAACATTCTGAGTAAGATTAGGCTGCTAGAAGTCAGTAGAACCATATAAGGTCAAAGTTGCCGATAGAGAAAAAATGAATTATGAGGATGTAGTGAGGGGCATGAAGATGAATGTACAAGGGGGTTCATATTTTGGCAGACTTGCATACTATATTGTACACAGTAATGCATGTTTCAAGAAACCCAGGAGTGTGGTGATAAACTTCGATGATATGAGGATGGAATTCAAAATGGGGGGAAGAAAATTGGACAACCTTGTCATCCACGGAAATAAATCTTTGTGAGGCTAAGACAATGGAAAAGCTATGCAAAGGGAGTTGCCAACACTTTGCCATGGTTAGAGCAAGCAAGGGCTGTGTGGAAAACCATAGGTTGGTTTTTGAGATGTCAACTAGTCTCCCACCACCAAGGCACTTTGACAATTGAATCACTTTAGAGGAGTCCAAACTAGTGAGTTGTCGCCTCATGTGTGCTCACTTTAAAAGGAGGAGATAAGAGACAGGTCAAAGAAATGTTGAAGAATGACTAGATCAGGTTGAGCATGAATCCTTTCATGTCTCCGGTACTGCTAGTTCAAAACATGATAGAACTTGGCAGTTTTGTTGAGGCTAATAGGGCATTAAATGAGGCTACTGAAGGACCGATTTTCCTTTCCGATAGTTGACAAAATGTTGGACAAGTTGTATGGGGATATTGTTTTCACCAAGCTAGACTTGAGGGCGAGTTTTCATTACAATCGCATGAAAGAGGATGAAGTCCATAAAACCGCCTTTAGGACCCACTGGTGTCATTATGTGTAGTGATGACCTTTTAGTTGTGCAATGCACCTTCTACATCTCAAGCCATATTGATCTTTCTATCCAAGCTGTATTTGAGGAAGCTTGTGTTGGTTTTCATTGACAACTTGAAGACCACGGAGGAGCACTTAGAACAACTAAAGTTGGTGATGGGATACTTAAGCATCGCTGCTTCTTCATTAAGATGTCTGAGTGTGAATTTGTACAATGGAGATTGGAATATTTGGGGCATGTAATCTCATGGGAAGGGAAAAGGTTGATGTAAGGAAAGTTGAGGCTATGATGGATTGCCATTCCTAAGGATGTAAGGCTTTGAGAGGCTTTTTAGGGTTGAATGGGTACTATGGGCAGTTGGTTAAGGACCACGGGATGATTATTGGGTTCTTGAGCTCAATTTTGAAGAAGGATAATTTTGGGTCAATAGAAGTAGCAAGGAAAGCATTTGAATATTTGAAAAGGGCTATTCTAGTATTGGCCTTCCAAACTTTGGAAAGTCATTTGAAGTTTAGATGAATGCAAGTAGGGTTGACAGTGATGGTATTGGTAAAAGAAAAAATAGCCCTTGGCATTAATTTCCAAGGCCTTAGGACCTGTGAAAAAGGTTTGGTGAACTTATGCTAGAGAGATGATGGCAGTTGTGCATGCAGTGAATTGAGCCAAAATTTATCATAGTGACCAACCAACAAACCTTGAGATTTATGAGAGCAGAAGTGTGTCTGGAACAACAAAAATTTATCATAGAAGTTGTGCATGCCTTAGCGTTTTTATTGATTAGTCTTTCCATATTATTATTGTTGTTTAAATTGGATTGTTGCTAAATAAGGTTAGGGGATTACCAAGCAGATTGGCATAAATGGGAGTCTGTAAAGGATGAACTTGAGCAGCCCAAGTAAGAGGATGGTTGAAATTTGCAGAATGGGATGAGCTGAACTTGGCGAAACAGCAGTTAACAGATGGTACCAAACAAAGGACCCAAAAGGGACATCTAGTCACCAAGGTGGACACCACGAGATGAAGAAGGTGAGGAAGGAGGGTATGATTATGAAGCAGAATGATTAGTGGATGCATGAAATCTCACAACTGAAGCCATACTATATGAGAGGCGAGATTATAGAAGTGACAAAAGAACCTACAAGGACAAGAGAAGCGGAAATTGTATCATGATCGAGGACCTAAGGAATTGCAGGTAAATTTTCCTCACTGTGATGAGGAAAACCCACATGAGTGGTTGGACTAGGTGGAGTATTACTTCCATGTCTATGAGGTGGAGAGTGAGGATAGAGGGGTAACTACCTTCTTCTATCTTGATGATAAGGCTAGCAATTATTGGAGGTGGATCAAGGCACAATATGCCAAAGAGGGAAGATGATGAGGGTGGGCGGTGTTTAAACCCTATTGGCTCAATAGGGACTGTTATCAATAATCCATCATCATGGACAACTTGCTAAGCTACACCAAGAGGGTAAGGTCCTAACCTATGTTGGGTTTATCGGGATCCCACACTATGGTTTGGGGTTGGATGGAGGGAGATGCTAATGGGAACATACATCAAGGGACTAAAATTTGAGCTACCCAAAAAGCTAAAGTAGAAGCAAAAGTAGTGACCATTGGAGCTATGAAGATGGCTGAAATTGTACATCCAAGTTACTATGCAGACAGGAGGCAAGCCAAGGAGGGCACATGAACTAAGACTTCTTAGGAGGAAAAGGAAGATGCGGACAGAAATTTGTCTTAGAAATCTGAGGCAGTAAAGAAGATACCCAACCAGAAATGCTGGAGACAATAAATAGGGGGTTGTGTTTGAAGTGCAATGAAAAATCATGTATGAGTCGTTGATGCAAGGCTGCCAATTGTTTGGTAGCGGAGTCCACTGATGTGGACAGTGGGAATATAGATGTGGGGGAAAGGGTCTTAGATTTTATTCGAGGGAAAGGATGATATTGAAGGAAAGAGGAATAATGAGGACCTGACTCTCCAGTGTGGTGGTAGGGCTGCGGCATGACCCGGTGAGAGTTCGTGACATCCTTGATGGGTTGTGGGGAAGATTTGGGCTGTAGTTCATCAGACCTGTGAGGCTATTTTAGTTATTGTTTAGTTATATTTTTTATTAGGACATTAGTAGTCATCCTGTAATTCTTGTTTAATTGGTAGGGGCAATTAGGTCGCTGGTCATTAGGGTTTTCTGAATATATATAGGATAGGTGAGCCTGGGGAAGGACATTGATGTATTTTGAAAATTGGCTTTAAGATTTGACGGCTTGTGAGCTTGGGACCTTTTGAGTATTTTCTTGCACTCTTCCCGAATTTCGCTTTGGTGATTGCCCTGGTTGGTTTTAGGGTCAATGTTGTGATCCTAATTCAGAAGTTAATTTGGTTTATCTCTGGGGTTGCTTGCACTAACTTAGGGCTATTATGTGATTCTTCCTTGGAGGTTTGGTGTGATCTACCCTTTGTAATGGTTAATCTATCTTATTATAATTTTTGTGTAAATTGGAGATTATTGGTGAACCTAAGATTGGAGTTGGGGTTTATATTAGTTTATTTGTGACTGATTGGCAACTTGAAGTATGTGGAACGAAACTGATTTGGTCTTGATAGCAGATCCTAGAACGGGGTCCTTGTCAGATTGCTAGTACATATCTTGAACACCTTTTATATCTGATAAATTTAGGTATGAATATTCAAGTAAAGGGGATACACATTAATTTTGAGATTTCTTTTGGAGAGACTTCTGGCTTTTGAGCTTGTAACCAATTTGGGATTTTATTGGACTTTCCTAGAATTTTCTCTTTGAATTGCTAAAAATGATTCACGGACAATTCCATGATTTCATTTCAGTGGTCTGATAAATTCCATTCTACGGATGATTAAACCATTTGTTCTATCGCTTTTGCTTGATTTCGGGGTTTTGGATAAACCTAGGATTCATAATTAAATCTATGATAAACCCTAAATATGAATTGGAGGAATATGGTCCAAGTAATTAATGCTCATGTTTCCTTTGGGTTCCGATTCCAATATAATCCCCATGCCTCGTTAACCCATACTGCTCCTAAAAGGGTACCTATGGTTAAAAAAGATAAATTTTGGATCTCTAGTGGGATTGCTTGTGTGGTGCTTTGCCAATTCAATTTTTACAAGCTGGGTTTAGTTTATCATTATAATGGCATTAAGGTCATTATAAGTAGCACCTAATCTATTGGATACGTTTGCACTTACTAAATATTGACTTTTATCTTCACCAACCGCAGGTTATAATGCCAATTATGCCAATCCTGAAGTTGGATATGCTGCGGGGAATCCTTACTCTGGCTATGGCATGAACCCGGTTAGTAATCTTCTTAAGGTTTGTATGCCTCCTGGCATATTTCGCATAGATGAACCTGGTTATTCTGATGGCGTTGTCTTTTCTTAATACCAACAGGGGGTTGGGGGAGAGAGTTACCCTTATTATGGAGCTGGACCGGGTGGATGGGGCCAGTACGACACACAACGAGCTCAAGGACAGATGAACCAGCTGCGAATGTGAAGTGGCATGGACTGATGCTTCGTCCTCCTGCATGCTGTTATCTCTTGGGCTGTTGAGGGATTGCCTCATCTGATGCTTGGAGCTATGATTTTGGTATATTTTAAATTTCTGCCTCGAAATATTGACATTACATATATATATATCAACTTGTCATTAGAAAATATTGTTTTTTCGTGTTGTTTGGCTCTTATCAATTGCAAGCTGTCCTGTATTTCAATTAGGGTTCTAATTGATCTTTAAATGAGGATGTTTATTTTGTTATATTTTCTCCTGTTTCCAAACTTGCATTGTGGAAATACGGTGGGGGATGATGCCATGTTTTACTAAAAGTTATTTCTCACAACCACATGCCAACCCGCTACTTCTTCGACCATAAAATGATCATTATTACGATAACATATTAAAATATGTAGAACTTATTTTATGGTCTTAGCCGTTTAAATTATCATAATGAAATTTTTACCTTTAAAAATTCAGAATGACCCTAAAATGACAGAAATCTAACTGCTCAAAGTGCATACTTATCAAATAAAATAGTTCCGTGATGTGATGTATGGGTGGTTATAATGAGTTCGAAATGTGAAAATAATCTCTTATATAATTTTGGATACGAAAGCATATAATACATTCAAATTTAGTCCGATCAATCTTCGGTTTCCATGCATAGCAGGAGCTTTAGATAAGAATAGCTGATGCAATCTTGATGGTTGGTTAACTATTGGATGGGGGAATATGATCCTTGCTAGATTACATATTTGCAGGCTTATGTCGCTTGTTATGTTGGAAGCATGACAAGTGGTGCAGTGACTCTTGGAGATTACCCTTTTAGAACAGTCCCTTCTCACTTGCCTATTTTTTAAGGGTTTGTTTGGATTAAAAAGGAAATAAGGAAAATTATTTTTTATTTTTTATTATGTTTGGATTGTATAAAAAGCTGCATGAAAAAACGTTTGAAGAAAACTGTTTATTAGAATATTTATAATATTTGAGAAATTTTGATTTTATTTTTGTTGATTTTTATTTTTTCATTAATTTTCTTTTCTTTTTTTTTTAATTCAAATAAATTCTAAGGTTCGCTTATTCTCCCCGCTAAGGATATCATTCTCCAGATTACCTTTAATATTTATAAATATTTATATAAAATATATATTAAAAATGTCAATATATGTATGATTTATATATGTTTGGGCGTTGCAGTGCTACCGGCTCTTCCCTCATCGGTTGGATAAGAGAGATCTAACCGATAATATTTGAAAAATAAAAATAACTATATAAATAGTTTTTAAATAAATATTTTATATTTAAATTTTACATTAAATAAAGAATAATATTTTTTTAAAAAAAAATTTTAATGCAAGTATTTTAAAAATATTTATATCATAAAATATTATCACTTGGTATAAATCCTGAGGGATGAGAACGGCAAACAGCCCCCCTCCCCAACCTCTGAAACAATATAAAATACTCAAGAAAATGGAAGAAATCTACAGAAGTAGCTACGGAACCAACTGATGTTGTGGTCAATGTTAAACCAAGGTGAACTTATTTTACACACTTCTATTGGTCCATGTTCATATATGGACCAACTTATACAATTGAAAGAACTTATATAATTATGGGGTCAATAAATAATGAGAAAATAATAGTTTTTGACACTTAAAGGATCTTCAAATATATCCCCAACTAGGCCGAACAATAAGCCTGCTTCTGCATAATTGAAGGTACGTATCAGTGTTGACTTTGCTATTGTAGTTTTTCTTTTGAGGAGCTCGTAATTCAGATCTTTCCATGCATTTTGACCTAATTTTCAAGTATGGCGCTTGCGGATTGTATTGAGACACCGTGTTGTGTTGTTTGATGTAACATTTGATAATATTGGGCAAATGCAATGACTCTATCTAGCAAATACTGAAAAACAATCAAAAGAAACAATTTTTATAGGTTAGTTCATCTCTCAAAAGTCTTCTAGAATTTGTATAACATATTTGTTAGATCTATTTTATTAGTTTATTTTTATGACAAAATTTAGTCATAATCAAATTATGTTTGGGTCATTTTATTTATTAATTAAAATCTGTTATATCTAAAAACATGCTAATTAAAGATGAAAAGAAACGGGTGCTTGAAGGCGCTTAGGACACATGCACATGCTTTAGCATTTGAGTCAACATTCGAATGCTAGAATATATGCTAATATATAGTCTCAGAAAATAAAAATAGATCATATATTTGCACTGTTAGATCACATACATATGCTAATAATAGAATATGCTTGTTACATGCGCCCTTGAATCACACACATTTATTGTGACATTTGAGCTGACATTCGAATAGCAAATTACAAATTTTGCTGTTTCATGTTTTTTAGTCTTAGTTGGTTAAGGATTAGTATGTTTGTACCACCTAATCTGTATGTAAGGTATTGGTTTTTAAAATATGATAATTAGGAGTAATTAAGTTAATATAAATGAATAGAGGTCAAAGGATATGAGAGAAATTGGATTGAAAAGCCCAAAGACCTGGAATTGGCAAAATCGGGAACCGGTGCTGTAAACCTTGAAAAGTTAATTTGTAAATAAGATTCGAGTTTTAAATTATGATAATAACGACTTATTAAGCTAATATAATCAAAATTAAGATCTAAGAATGTGAAAAATTATATTAGAAGAGTCAAAACGGGTCTCGAACGGCGCGCGTGAGAAGTTGGCTCGCTATAGGCTTGACCTGTGCCTGACCTACGCCCGAGGCGCCACTTGGACGCAAATTCTAGAATGTTGCGCTCGAGGTGTGCCCGAGGTGTGACAGGGGCGCGAATTTCAGAACTTGGTGCCCCAGCTATGCCCGACTGGCGCATGAGTGCCAGTTTGGGCATACATACTTGAGCGCCCATTTTTCGGTCATTTTTCGGAAGAGGAGAGAGAGAGAGAGAATGCGAATGAGAAGAGAGAGAAGGGGAGTTTGAGACTCTCAGATTCGTTTCCGACTTGGAGCTAGTTAAAGAAATTATAGATCGGGTCGAGACAAGTGCACTCATATACTTTTTTTTCTCTTGTTATACTTTTCGTTCCATTCCTTTCGAGTATTTTTATTCCGGTACCTATTCAAGTATGTATTTTATGGTACCCATATATTAAGCATGCATATTTGTTGATTTAATGTTCGATTTGAAAGTTTTATGCGGTGTTATGTTACGTGAAAATCCTAACCCCGCTCCTCGTTACTTTTACCTGTATATTTTAAGGTTTTTGTATAATTTGATCTTAGAAAATTGGAATCTTAACTTGTGAACGTGATTATTTAGTATTTATTCACATATATTTTGTATATATTATTTTATATGTTTGAAAAATTATGTTGGATACTTTTGTGAAGGAATTTGTGGTCCGAAAGCTATAATATTTTGTTTGGTTTAATATGGTAAGAATTTTCTAATTTTTTAAAGTTTTAAATTAATTTATATATGTATTTGAAATTATGTGAAGACTTAAATTCATAAGAATATGAAAATATGTATCAAAATAGGTTCTCAAGAATATCGAATATGTATCTGTATTTGTAAGAATATGAAATTATGCATATGTATCCCAAGTATATGAAATATGTATTTGTTCCTGCAAGAATATGAAATTGAATCTGCAACAAGAAATTAGAACTCTGTACTTTGTTTTTCATTGTCAATGTCGGTGTTTGCCATCTGTATTTGCATTTTATTATCCGTTGTCAATACCGGTAGCTGTCATTAGTATCCGTTTTTTGTTATCTATTGTCAGTATCCATTATTTATTAATCATATCCGTTACATGTTATCCGTTATCAGTATCCGTATGTTTGTTCAGAATTTCTAATTTGAACTATGTAAAGTAATCATGAAATTGGAGCAAGAATTTATATTTTAGAGGGTAATATTTTCTAACATGTATTAAAATATTACAGTGGTAATGAGAAAAATGCCCTACCATGGGGATTTATATGATGGACTCTATATGTTCTGGCCTCTAATAAGAGGCGTAAGGCCTTTCGATTGTGTAGAGTGAAAACAATCTATTTGTTCGATATTTGCTCAATTAATTGGCAAAGCCTACTAGCCCTGATCTTTAAATATGAATAAAGTTTTTGTATGTTTTAGAACTATAAAGGACTCAAAAGTAAAATTAAAAATTTAAATGCAATATCTACATTCAAAGTAAATCAGAAATAAGATATGAAAGTTAAATGTATTTTAGAAATATTTTTGATCATGTATTACGTTTTTGTATCAACATTATAATGCTATTTGATTTATTTTAAAGTATAATACATTGTCTTTATTATATATTATGCATTGTTGAGTATTAGGCTCACTCCTTATTATTTTCTTATCTTCAGATGAGTACGAGCTTAAACCCGATGAGGAGGAGTAGAGTTTGTAGATTAAGTTAGGATTGGAGGATGATTTTTGTGGTCATGTGCATATGTATGGAGGGTTTATGTATATGTTGGATGGATATGTGAATGTATTTTTATTTTATTGATGATATTCGGTTGAGTTTAATTTCTGCTATGTATGGATGATTTTATATACTTTTATAGGTTATTACGGTTTAATTTTAGGTACCTAGTGGTATCTCTTTTGTACCAACGTTGTATCCGGAGATATGATGTTGGAGTCACGTATAAGATTTTGTGGCTTTTGGATCCTATGTGTTTGTTATTGTGATATATATATTTTATAGGTGAATAGTACAGGTTTGTGTTTAGCCAGATGGACATTTTGTAGGTAGGATCCCACCGGTTCCCGGTTAAAATATCGTCCGTCACACTGTAAGTTAACCTTTTCATAATAAATTTATTTTGATTAGTTTGAGAAGCCTAAATGATTTTACTTAATAACTATTTGGTTTTTTTAAGTTTCTATTTTATTATCACATCGTATATTGATTTATTTCTATATTTTATTTATTACGTATAATGATAATATTCCATGAGTTGGATCATTATTTTATATTCTAGTGTTTGAAAATAAATACAATTTACGTATATTAAATATTTATATAATTCTTTATTTTGTATCTCAAAGTGTTAAAGTTATAGTCGTTAAGAATTATATAATTTTTTAAAATTAGTATTAGGGACTATCCGAATCCTTGACCCTTTTGTTCAGATGACTATGAGTCAATTTTTGTCAATTTTGCTATACTTTGATAGAAATAATTATACTTATTAGAAGGTTTATATGAGAGCTTTTAAAAAATTGCTGGATGAATGTATTTGGCTATTTATGAAGAGAGGATGCACTTTTTCCACCAAGATTGAAAGTGGGTATACCTCCAATAAAGACCCGGCCAGGCAGTCTAGTGATGTGTTTAACCATAATAATTGGAATAATAAAAGGTATCAATGCAATTTTTATGGTGATCTCTTTTGATGAGTTTTGATGGGTGTCCATATGTGAAATTGCTATGAAAATTTGAGATGTTTTGCAAATCACATATAAAAGGACTAAAATGATTAAAAATTTAAAATTACAAATGCTTTCCATTAGATTTGAAGAGCTAATAATAAAAGATGACGAAACATTTAATGAGTTTTATGTAAAACTAAATAATAAAGTTAACTCTACTTTCAATATTAGAGAGAAAATTACTAAAAAGTCCCACACCACACATTGTTGGGAACATCCTAATTCAACAAAATGCTTGTCAAAAAATTGATAATGTAGTCCATGACATTCAAATCTTCCCCATTAAAATGTCTTGGTTAGCTTCACTTTGATAGAGTACATTGTACTCTCTTAATCAATGCTTTGTTCATTCTTTCTATCATTCCATTCAATTATGACTTCTTGAGCAAAGTCTTTTGATGGTGGATTCATTGTGTTCAATAATATGCGTCAAATAGGTGAAGATACTCTCTTCTGTTGTCACTATGCTTGCACTTCAACTTTGTTCTCGTTTCTCTTTCAACTAAGGCATGAAATTGTTTAAAGACCTCCAATGCTTAATCCTTCAATTTTAAGGAATACATCTATAATTTTCTCAAATAATTATCAATAATGTAATAAAATAAAGTGAACCACCAAGAATTTTTTTACTTTCATTGGGATGCATATTTTAGTGTATACATGCTTAAGAAGGCTCACCTTCTTCATCGATGAATTTTTATGAAAGAAACTTCTCCTTTGCTTTCCTACCATGCAGTAAGGGTAAGGTTTTTAATTTGATTTCTTTCACTCTCAAAATACACTTTTTTCTTAATAAATTTAACCCCTTCTCACTTATATGATTAAGCCGCTTATGACACAACTCAAAAGAATCACCTTCATTAGCCGCGTTCACGTCACCGTTATAAATTAAAGCTTACAACACACATAAGTTAAATAATTTCTTACCACAAACCATCAGATAGACCCTCTTGTAAGTTTCCATAAACCTCAAAGAAGATGTTGTGATAACCTTCATCTTCCACTTTTTCAACAAATATTAGATTGAATTGAATGTTCAAAATATGAGAAGGTCCATTGAAGTTAATCTCGTGTCAGAGCTAGTAGTTAAACACATATCATCATGTGCCATTGTCATGGTAGTTGCTATTTTCCATATTAGTACCAAAAACTTTTGTAAGGATCAGGTTCCTAGGTGATAGTCTGTAAGGTATCATTTCTAAAAATATAATAAAAATAAGTTGAAAGGTTTCAAATTCTAGAAACATAATAATTGTGGGGTAATTATGCTAGTATGATCAAAATTGGGCATAAAGTATTAGAAAAATTAAGTATCAGAAATGAAATAAAGGTGAGACGCTAGGCGCCTGACTACCGCTCAAGGCACTACTCGGGCAAAAATAACAGAATTGCCATGCCTGAGGCACACCCGCGGCACATTTGGCAGAATCAGGCTGCTCGAGGAGCGCTTGATGGGGGCTCGAGTGTGGCCCTTTCAGGTGTCTTGGCGCCCGAGTAGTGCTCGAGCGCCACTCGAGCGCCAATACACGTATAAATATGCGTCAAGCTTTGTTTCCATTATTTTACGTGGAGAGAGAGAGAAGGAGAACTCAAAGGAAGAGAGAAAAGGAGGAAAATCAAGGCTCTCGGGTTTGATTTCAGCTTGGAGATAGTTAGAGAAATCGAAGATCGGGTTGAAACAAGTACATCCATACGATTTTTATACATTTTCTTTAATTTTTGTTTGATCTCATTCCAGTATTATTGTCCCGATACCCAACCCATACATGTATATATGATCCCCATAGTTTAATTATGCATATATATGAATTTCGTGTTCGAATTTGAAGGTTTATACCGATTTTCACACTCAAACCCTAACCCCATGTTCGAGTGGTTTTGGCCTCCAATTTTCAGGGCTTTTGCATAAATTAGGACAAGAAAATCATTGCACATATCCTAGGTAAGTTACTTTACTGATTGGATGTCTAATTTGAGGGTTTTATGTGAAAAACCCGTTCATAAAACCCTAGACCCACACCCGGACCTCGTTTGAGCTCATATTTTAAATTTTATGCATAAATTAAATTGAGGTTATGTTTACCCATGTTTTGAATTTAGTAATTTACCCATTGGATGTCTAAAATTTCATAAATTGCCTGATATGCGCAGTCGTGCACTGTTCACGTGTTCTCTCAAGCTATTTGGTAATTTTTGGATAATTTTTGCATTGTTAAATTGTTAATTAAGTTGCATATATATTTTCATATATTTGATCGTGTAATTTGAAAAATATTGTGTTAAGCAATTGTGAGAGAATTATCGTTTGGAAGAACTAAAATTCTATAACCTAATGTGGTAAGGATTTTCTAATCATTCCAAAGTGTTATGTTAAATTGTATTTATACTTAAGTGATGTGAAGACCTAAACCTATAAGATATATAAAAATTATAAAGGTATACAGAGGGAATGCCACAATATGTGATATGAATGATCCGTTCTCCCGGTGTAAAAACTATGTGAAAGAAGTATGGTGGACCTTTCCTCGAATGAATAAAAAATTATGAAACCAGGACGACGGATCTATGTTTAGATGGTATTATCCCCTAGCATGCCATTGATATTACGGTAGAGACCCAAGGAATACACTAGCCACGTATCCTGGCCACTTATTGGAGTGGGTGATATCCTCGGCATGCCTTAGGATACTACTATGGAAGAACGAGGACTACCTTTGGACCGCGGGAGGTTAGGGTATGTTTTATTATCCCTATATGACCGGGTGATAGGCATACCGCTATGCCATGTGGTGTTTGGCCTGTTTACAGGCAACATATGATAATCGAGTAACTGCAGAAATTAAATGTAGCGACTGGTCGAGTAGTTGTAGACCTTAAATATAGCCAATAGTCGAGTAGCTGCTGACTTTAAATGTAACCGATTGTCGAGTAACTACAAACCTAAAATATAGCCGATGGTCGAGTAGCTGTAGACCTTAAATGTAACTGATGGCCGAGTATCTACAGGCCTAAAATATCGCCGATACTTTAGAATGTGTAGAGTAACACATTCCTCTTATCGTTCTCTCGCACCTTTAGCTAGTAAGGTTTACTGGCCCTTATCCGTAAATATAAGTAATCATGCATAATTGATATTTCAAAGAGAAAAAGGATAAAATGTGTTCCAAAAGCATAATTATCTGCATCTCATGTTATGCATCCTCATTATGTTCATGAATCTCCCTTTTGCTTTATTTTATATATATCGTTATTGTCTTGAGAATATTGCACTTGTTGAGCTTTTAGCTCACCCTTACTTCTTCTTGTCTCTAGATTAACACATGTCTGTTATACCCATTGTGTTAGCGTAGAGATTTGAAGTGGCCTAAGCTTGGGTTTGGAAGATCACGTGGAAGACTTAGAAATTATAGTTTTACTTATGTCATGGGAATTGTATATGTTTAGATTTCAATTGAACTTATTAATGTATATTGTACAAAATGGCTGATGAACTGATAGTCTAGTTTCCGCTGTCGTTTAGATTAATTTATGCTTCTGCAGGGTATTGTGATTTGTAACATGTACCTAGTGACATTTCTCTTTGGCCGATGTTGTGTTTAGATATACAACGTTGGAGCCACAACTAAGTAGTAGCATTTGGATCTTGTGTAGTTTTGTGTTGTTGTATATTGTCGGCAGTTGAGATTTTTAGATGTATTATATATTATACAGGAGATTGTACAGGTTTTTATATCAACTCGATGGTCATATTACAGGGCAAAATTCTGCCAAATTTTGGTATAAAATACGGTCAATCACAGCTGGTATTAGAGAAAAAGAGATTCCTTTGGTTTGATTTGAATTGTATGCAGAAGCTTAAGCTAGATTAAGATTTATCAAATAAATAGATGAAAGCATAGGTTGATTAAGCTAGTCCGGGTAGTTTTGGTTACCCCAATTCCAATAACTTAGGCTAGCATTAAGGTAGGATCGGTAGTTAAGTTTGATTTTCTAGTATATAAATCCTAGCTAGTGTCCTAGGAGTAGCTTAATCTGAATTGTTCTCATCTCAAGGTAGTACTAGCAATGGCTCTTAGACGAGGAACTACTCGTGTTAGTGGTTGACCGTGAGGTTGAGAGGTGGAGTTGTAGGGAGACGCCTCGAAGCTTAGATTTGATCAATGCCAATTTTGTGTTTGAATGCATCAACATTGATTTGAGGCTTAGATTAATTGATTTTGGTTTGAAGTTTAGGGTTGATCGGCTCTGGCTTGAGGTTAAGATAACTCAGAGTCAAATCTGGTGTAGGAAATCCAAGGATGTCAATCTTTGATCGATCTATTATTGATCGAGTATTTAGATATTGGGTGACATGGGTCCTATAAAGGCTGAAGCGTGGACTTCAAATTTTGAGATGATGATTGAGGTGATCCAATGTTCGAAAGAGGATAAGGCAGTATTGCCTCATGTGAGATAGGAGGTGAAGTCAACCTTAGTAGTTGATGTGAAAAAGATCATGGGTCTCGAGGATAAGGAGATATTTTCGAATATGTTCATGGATTCTTTATGGATGAATGTCTTATTTCGATGAAATTTTTGGGAGCATGTCTCAGTTGTGGATAATTTGGCCACATGGTAAGGGATTGTCTTTGCTCCACGAGTTAGACAGTGAAGAAGTCTAATGCCTTGGATTGAGGCTTCACGGTGATGGCACAAAGTATAGGAGTGTTGTCCATCATGGCAAGGGATAAGGTTTCTAGATCTTGCTATTTCGATATATGTGTTATTTTGGGATCCAGAATCCATGTTTTATAGGGGTCTCCTAGGCATATTTATTATTTGAGGATCGTAAGCCTTATACTAGTTATATCGAAGTCTGCAACATTTTCTTTGGTTTATAGATATGATTGGATGGGCCGATTTAATTGCCTTGTGGCGCTAAGGCTTGATATGATATTGAGGATGTTCTCAGAAAGGAAAGAATTAGCCGAATTACATCCAGATTGTTAAATTGATGATTGTTGTGGAGTTGTGCCCGAATTGGCACCCATTTTTGAGGACTCTGCATAGAACCGAGGAGACACCGACTAAGTGTTCTCCCATGAGGTGCTTCAATGCTTTTTGGACGAGCAAGATGAACTGATAAAGTTATGTGTGAATAATTGAAATCCAGTTGCTCGGAAGACAAATAATGTGATAATCCGGCTGTGCCTGTGGTAATGAGTGATTATTTGATCCATCACTATAGGTTTGATAATCTCTAGGATTGATTTGTATTCAGAGTATGGGTAATTGGAGGCTATGCTTGTGGTAGCTTCCGAAATTAAGGTATAACCATTACAAGTTTCGATAATACAATATGGGTTTTGTAGGATCGCTTGCATTTTATGGGTTTTATAAATTGGATGTTCTGGTCATGTTTAAGTCAAGGATGTGATGTCCTCAGTGATAAATTCCTAGAATCAATAGGGTGTGTAGACCCTACTAGAGGATCGTATCATGGATGGGAAAAGATGGTCAGCCGTGTGCTCAATTCGGAAAGGAATGTAAGTTGGATTAAGGGGAAGTGTTATCTTGAGCCTATGGTTTCTTTGATAGTATGAATGCAATTCTTTAGAGTTTGGAGTGATGGCCTATTCAGAAAGGATTGATTGATGTCTCGAAAGTGTGTGGCTTATTGGGTTTAGCTGAACTCGAAAGGGTAATCCGATGAGTATTTCTCAAGGATTACAGCACCGTGAGGCATTTGGCTTAAGATGATCAACGTCCGTCAGAATGATTCATGCAAGGGTAGTCTTCAAGGGATTAATGATTAGTTATTGACCTTATTGGTTGGGTTGACCCGTAATGGGTCTAGTAAGTCACAGTAGGATATGATCCTTTTAAAGAAACACTAGGATTGTATTTCTCGTGACTTTGTTAAGTGGTTACCCTTGGTTAAGAGGGTTTAAAGCCTATGATCAGAATTACTCCACCCATAGTTTGGGGTTAGCCATTGGGGTCCTTACTTTAAGGATTTATAGGTGTTGCTTATAGGGGTAGCAATTGTCTAATGAACTCTAAGAACTGAGAGGTTGTCTCGCCAGAAGAGATGGCCATGCAACTGTGTAAATGGGTTAATCTGTTTAAGGATTAGGTGTATTTTGATGTCCTACAAGAAAGGTGAACAGTATTGCTATAATTAGATGCCAGAAATTTTTGGTTAGGAAATGTCTGGATGCTCCATAGGAGGTGTGCTAGGATGAATCTCGAGTGGTTTCTTATATTTGAGCGGATGGGATGCTTTGCTTTTTGTTTTAGGGGGGAGAGTGTGCTAGGCTAAGGATTTTGGAACATTGGGTAGAGAAGCCCTCACCATTTTGGTTTTGAGGATATTAGGGAAGCAAAAATTATAGTATTGTTAGGATATTGTGGAATTGGCAAATTAGGATAGCCCATTCATTGTGACTTGGATGATAGTGGGGATAGGATTGGTTGGCTCACCGGTATACCAATGGGATGATGAGTTAGATAAGTATTCAAGTTCGAAGTTTTGGGGTGATTATTTCATTTGCGTTGCCTTAGTTGATTGTAGACCAAGGATTATAGACTTTACCTGAATCGTATTAATGACCTTAGGATCTTCCTTAGGTTTATAGCTGCAAGGTAACCTAAGAGTCTGATCTGAATTAATAGACATGGGTTACAAGGGATTCTTAGTATCCTAATAAATGGTTAATTAGAGTAGTGCAATGGGGTCATGTAGGCCCATGGTCTATAGATTTCAGGATAGGATTAATGTTCCATGTGAATGATCATTCTCAAGGTTTAGGATGAATCGAAGTAAGGGTTGATCAATTGTTTAAAGTCTTATGATAGGCCCGTTTGGAATTTTGACTTGTCTTTGAAGTTGATGGATTTTTATAGTCTCCCATGTATAGATGACTAAGGAAGTAAGCATGCAGTAGGATTAAGTCATGGTGGGAATTAGAGATCTGTCTTATGGTGAGGATTCAATTTCCGATCAGAAAGTATTAGATGTTCAGGATTTGGATAATTCCAAATGGATAAGGTTCTCTAGGGTAAATCTCTAACCAAGGATGTGTTTTGGGAAGCACTACCAGGAATCTAGAAGGATTACTCCCTCCTGTTGTCAAAATTTGAGGTTCGTTAAATTTTGAGAATAAAATTTCTATAATTGGGGGAGAATTGTAAGGTACCACTTCTAAAAATACAATAAAAATGAGTTGAAAGGTTTTGGATTCTAAAAACATAGTAATTGTGAGGTAATTATGCTAGTATGATCAAAGTGGGCATAAAGTATTTGGAAAATTAAGTACCAGAAGTGAAATAAAGTATAAATATGCATCAGGCTTTGTTTCCGTTATTTTACGCAGAGAGAGAGAGAGAGGGAGAACGTGAAGGAAGAGAGAAAAGGAGAAAAATCAAGGGTCTTAAGTTCGATTTTGGCTTGGAGCTAGTTGGAGAAATTGAAGATTGGGTCGAGACAAGTACATCCATACCATTTTCTTCCATTTTTTTTGATTTTTATTCGATCTCCTTCGGATATTATTATCCCGATACCAAACCCATGCATATATATGTGATCCCCATAATTTAATCATGCATATATATATGAATTTTATGTCAGAATACGAAGGTTTTTACCGATTTTTGCACTCAAACCCTAACCACACGTCTGGGTGGTTTCAGCTTTCGATTTTTGGTGCTTTTTCATAAATTAGTACTAGAATATCATTGCCCATATCCTAGGTAAGTTAATTTACTGTTTAGATATCTAATTTGAGGGTTTTATGTGAAAAATCCATTCATGAAACCCTAGACCCGTGCCCAGACCTCATTTGAGCTCATATTTCAAATTTTATGCATAAATTAAATTGAGGTTATGTTTACCCATGTCTTGAGTTTAGTAATTTACCCATTGAATGCCCAAAATTCTGTGAATTGCCTGATATGCGTAGTTATGCACTATTCACCCATGCTCTTTGGTAATTTTTGCATAATTTTTCCATTGTTAAATTGCTAATTAAGTTACATATATATTTACATATGTTTAATCGTGTAATCCGAAAAATATTGTGCTAAACAATTGTGAAAGAATTATCGTCCGAAAGCTCCAAAGTCACATGACCTGATGTCGTAAGGATTTTCTAATCGTTCCAAAGTGTTATATTAAATTGTGTTTATGCTAAAGTCATGTGAAGAACTAAGCCCATAAGATATATGAAAATTATAAAGGTATACAGAGTGAATGCCACAATATGTAATATGAATGATCTGTTCTCCCGGTGTGAGAACTATGTGAAAGAAGTATGGTGGACATTCTCTCAAATAAATAAGAAATTAAAAAATTAGGACTAGGGATCTTTGTTTAGATGGTAGTATCCCTTAGCATGCCATTGATATTACGATGGAAACCTAAGGATTATCCTAGCCGCGTATCCTAGCCGCTTATTGAAGTGGGTGATATCCTTGGCATGCCTTAGGATATTACTGTGGAAGAACGAGGATTGCCTCTGGACTGCATGAGATTGGGGTAGCGTTTTATTGGCTTTGTATAGTTGGGTGATAGGCATACTGCTATGCCACGTGGTGTTCGGCCTGTTTATAGGTAATATATGATGGTCGAGTAGCTGCAAACTTTAAATATAGCTGATGGTTGCGCAACTGTAAACCTTAAATATAGCAGATGGTCGAGTAGTTGTTGACCTTAAATGTAGCAAATGGCTGAGTAATTGTAGGCCTAAAATATAGCTGATACTTTAGAATGTCTAGAGTAACACATTCCTCTCCTCGGTCTCCCGCACCTTTAGCTAGTAAGGTTTACTGGTCCTGATCCGTAAATATAAGTAATCATTCATAATTAAAATTCCAAAGAGAAGAAGGATAAAATGTGTTCCAAATGTATAATTGACCACGTCTTATGTTATGCATCCTCATTATGCTCATGTATATCCTTTTTGCTTTATTTTGCATATAACGTTATTACCTTGAGAATATTGTACTTGATGAGCTTTTAGCTCACCATTACTTCTCTTTGTCTCAAGATTAGCACAGGTCTGTTATATCCGTTCGGACAGCGTAAAGATTTGAAGTGGCCTAAGCATGGACTTAGAAGATCATGTGAAAGACTTAGAAATTGTAGTTTTACTTATGTCACGGGAATTGTATATGTTTAGATTTCAATTGAACTTATTAATGTATATTGTAAAAAATGGCTGATGAACAAATAGTCTAGTTTTTGCTATCTTTTGGATTTATTTATGCTTCCATAGGGTATTATAGTTTATAACAAGTACCTAGTGCATCTCTATTTGGCTGATATTGTGTTTAGATATGCAACGTTGGATCCACAGGGTATTACATTTGGATCCTGTATAGTTTTGTGTGTTGTTGTATGTTATCGGCAGTTAGAATTTTTGGATGTATTATGTATTATACAGGAGATTGTACAGGTTTTTATATTAGCTTGACTATTGTATTACAGACGAAACTCTGCTAGATTTTTGGCAAAAAACACAGTTCGTCACATAATCTTTCACGGCCTTAATGGGAAAATTAGTCTAGATGGCCAGATGGCCGATTAAGAAATGCTGGCCGACCGGTCAAAAATTGTTGACTAGTCAAATTGAATTGTTAACCAAAATAGATGGTTTCCCATATGAGAAAGTATACCGAATAACAAAGTTGACCGGAATTAGGGAAGTTGACTTGAATTATAGTCATTTATCATAATTAAGAGTTAAGTAGAATAACCATAAAACCACAATAGATAAATGAACAGTAACAATTGAGGACTTAGCAAAAGACCGAGGACTTAGCAAGAGATTGAGGACTCAAAGAGAGAGAATGAAAAATGGTAAACGGAATGGTTAGATGATTGGAGCAGATTGATGGTACGAATGAATCGTTTGACCAGTTGTCAGAGTTGATTGGACTGGTCTGTTTGCCAATTTTGATTAGAGCCCGACCAGCCAAATCAGAGTAAGTGACTTTCTCTCACCTACTCCATTGACCTTCTAGATAAGAAACTGGAATAAGAAAAGAAGTACCAAGTAGGTGACTTATCCTCACTTATTCCCACCTAGCCTATTATCTATAAATATTGAACTTTGGAGTTAGGAAAGGAGTTGGGCAATCTGTGAGAGAAGCACAAAGGAGAAAAAGGAGAATAGGGATAGAAGAGTCTTAGGCTAGATTTGAGTAAGGGATTCGTGGATCAGACAAGTGTACTCTATGCTTATCCTTGGTTATTGCTAATTCTTGTCCGAATCCTTTGGGTATTATTGTTCTAATGCCCTCTTTACTATGTTTCTATGTAATGCATGCCATGATAATTGCTTTCTTATGATTTATGATAGAATTTCATGTTCAGCGTCTATGTTATATTTTATATGTGGAATTATGTCTCACGGTTCATGCTTGGAAACTATTAGAATCCCTTCTGTTTAATCCATGGTGCACAGACAAGTTATTCGCATGTTTAAATACTGTCAACCCATATCGATTTGCTTACTTTATCCGTTTGCATGTTTGCTCATCGTTTATGAACGTATGATTTTCTCCGTAAGAACTTCGGTCATTCGAAGCTTAATATTTAAGAAAATTGGATTTGTGATATTTGATGGGCGAGTAGTTGCAGGCCTAAAATGTAGCTAGTTTTGATATGATGGCTAAGTAGTTGCAGGCCTAAAATATAACAATTTTTAATATAATGGCCGAGTAGCTGCAAGCCTAAAATGTAGCCAGTTTTGATATGATGGTCGAGTAACTGCAGGCCTAAAATGTAGCCAATTTTGATATGATGGTTGAGTAGCGCAGGCCCAAAATGTAGTGACTTTCAATATGATGGCCGAGTAGTTGCATGCCTAAAATGTAGCCAGTTTTAAAAAAAGAAAATTGTTTTGGACTTAAGATCGGTTTAGAAATCAGTTCTTATGAAAATGTATTTGACTCATATTTTATGTTTCCGTATGCGTAATGCTCTCATTCCGTCTCTTTTGATTTCGTTTTGAAACTATATTAATGTATGCTTTTGTTTATTTGTACCTTACAGAGCAATTGGCTCGCTAATTGTTATTTTCTTACCTTTAAATGAGCAAGAATTCATGCTTGATGAGAAAGAGTAAGAGTCGGACGGACTAGCTAAGGCTTGGAGGGCCAATCTGGATTCATGTATTATTTTGTTATCGACTTGATGTATTTTTGATCATTTTGGGAGACTTTGTATGATGATTTTGCTGTATAAATTAATGAAAAACTTCATACTTCCACTAAATTTTATGATTTGAGTAAATTTTGATTCCTAGTGGCATCTCATTTGATAAAGAAGGTATTTATCGGATAACCAAATCTAGTGAAGGCAGACACATGGATCCAGCGGCTTAAGAAGGTATTTGTCGTTATTAGATATTCGGCCAAAGATAGAGTTTTGTTTTCTACTCATAAATTTGAGGGAGAAGCCTATCATTTGTTGGAAATGCAGAAAAAGGTGTTTAAGGTGCCAGAGAATGAAATCACTTGGGCTATATTTGAGGCAACCTTTTTAGAGAAATATTTTCCTGCCAGTCTTTGTGGGCAGAAGAAGGATGTGTTTTTACGATTAAGACAAGACAATCATATGGTGGTTGAGCACAATGCTAAGTTTACGGAGTTATCCCGTTATGCTCTTTATATGGTGGAGGATGAAGAAAGGAAGGCGAGAAGAGTTTTTCAAGGCTTGAGGGATGATATTAGGAGGCACTTGTCAACATAAAAGTAGCTGACTTATTAGGAAGTACTGGATAGAGCTATAATTTATGAGAAGGAGCTTGAGAACGAGGAGTTTTTTAGGAAGAAAATATCTGGCTGGAGTAATTCTGGTACTAGTTCCAATATGGGATCTGGGAGGCTGCCAAAAAAAGCCAAGTAGGTGGAGTCAAGGAAGGAGTCCGGCCAATCAGTGCCGATCTCAAGAGTGTCGACCAACTCGTGTTCTCAATGTGGAAAGCTACATGAGGGCAAGCCTTGTTTTTAGAAGATGAGAGTTTGTTACAATTGCGGTCAAGCGGGACACATGATAAGGAACTACCCTCATTAAAGTTGAGCCCCAATGTCCAAACTAACTGTTTCGGCCAAGGTGTTTGCAATCTCTACAAAGGAGGCTGAAGTCTCAATAGACGTGGTGGAAGGTATTCTCTCTATTTGTGGTGTTTCTTGCCATGTACTTTTTGATTCTGGATCCACCTATTCATTTGTTTCACCTAGATTTGCACATCATTTTGTATTGTCCCCTAAAATTCTTGATTATTCCTTGAAAGTCTCAACACCCACGGGGTCTTCTATGGTCCTAAATGTTATGTACCTAGGGTGTACTATTGAGGTTAATGAGTCTTAGTTGCCAGCAAACATAGTATTGCTAGAGATGTGTGATTTTGATGTAATTTTAGGAATGGATTAGTTGGCAAAGTATCACACCGACATTGATTGTTTTTGAAAGAGGGTAGACTTTGTTATTCCTAGATGCAAGCCTTTTTATATTAAAGGAGTTCGGTGAAAAGAGGCATCTTGTTTTATTTTGGCTATTCATACCTGGCATTTGATGAGGAATGGATGCCAGGCTTATTTGGCTTATGCTAGTGTAATTGAGGATCATGAATTACTAGCGAAAGAGACTCTTGTAGTATGTGAGTTTGAAGATATATTGTGTGACGGAACAGATTTTTTTTTGATTCCGTCATTCATAACACAATTGAAAATCCAAACTAAACCAATTAGGTGCAACACAGGATCACAGATGCTATATAGGACCCATATATTTTTAACCATAATAAGTATAGCGAAAGTTACTCTAACACTTGCGGAAGCATTCATATTCATTCCAAAATATTCATTTCCGAGTAGATAGCCAAAAATGTTTAACCATAGAGTCCATCAAGTCATTACAATAATATTTCTCCAAAATAAGCTTCCGAGGTCTTTAATAGTCCTTCAGACAAGCTCTAATCACACCAACTCGTCAGGCACAAGTTCTAAAGCTTCATTTGTAGGGGGAAAAACATAAAACAGTGAGCCGAGATTCAACAAGGTACATACACATGAACTGTAAAACAGTTATGCCAAAACGATCATATAGCCATGCAGAACCAGAACGTTTAATCAAAACATCATCTAGAAAAACAATAAGGACATACTATAACGATATTAAATCTCATGCTTCATAAATCATTACACTATAGACTGTAAAACAATAACTGTAAACTTTACTGATATATGGTAAAACTGAAAACAATACTCTATACTGTTTACTGTATACGATTCATTATCATCTTTTCATTAGATAATACTCTATCATCTCTTCACTGTACAATATATTTTTATCTTTTATTGTGATATATCTTAACAATTTCAGGCCCTGCCAGTGTACCCTACTAGCGGAAGGGGCAAATGATCGAGGATAGATTGTGTTCAGTCCACACAATTCAAGGCCTATCATGTCATATATATCTCATCCCGAGGGATATCTGTACTGTGTGCCACCCGAAGGTCAGCCTATGTTCCTCCTGGCTTAATGCCCTTGAGGACAGAGCGGACCATGAATCGCTCTATGGACAGAGCTATCCTCGATTACCGTACCCTATTAGCGGAAGGGGCGAATGATTGAGGATAGATTGTGTTCAGTCCACACAATCCAAGGCCTATCATGTCATATATATCCCATCCTGAGAGATATCTGTACTGTGTTCCACCCGAAGGTCGGCCTATGTTCCTCCTAGCTTAACGCCCTTGAGGACAGGGCAGACCATGAATCGCTCCATGGACAGAGCTATCCTCGATTACCACCGTAAGTTCTAAGGCCTCACCCAAGAACTTACCCGGATCAGAGTCATCTTGGGTCCCAAAATAATGTAAAAGTAAATACTTCCCTTCTCATTGCTTACTAAAAGCCATTTTCAGTCTGTAAACATCACAATTTACCCTTCAAAGATATCTTAAGGCCGTTCCAAAAATCATACACTTCAAACCGATTTCAAATCATAGAACTTAATTCGAAAATCATATATACTTAAGGCCGATTTCAAAATACACTTGAGGCACGGTTCGATTTCATGGCATAAAATATACTTGGGGCCGGTTTAGATTTTTATTAAGGAAGGGTCGAAGCTCTTTTCTCGTTAAGAGAGCCAGTTGCATTTTCAGTACAAAAAGCTGAAGTTCTTTTTTGACAGAGACCGGTGTGCTTTTTGGACAGAGTGCTTTTTGGACGGAGTGCCTTTCGGACGGATAGCTTTTCAGATTGAGTACTTTTCGCTCAAAGGGACGGAGTGATTTTCGCCAAAAGGGACGGAGGGCTTTTTACTCAAGGGACGGAGTACTTTTTACTCAAGGGACGGAGTGCTTTTTACTCAAAGGACAGAGTGCTTTTTACTCAAGGGACAGAGTGCTTTTTACTCAAAGGCCGGAGTTCATTTTCAAAAGCCGGAGTTCATTTTCCTTTAAAGCCAGAGTACTTTTTACATTAAGGCCGGAGCTTATTTTCTTATACAAAGCCGGAGCTCATTTTCCTATTAAGCCCGGAGTTCATTTTCAAAAGCCGAAGTTCATTTCCCTTTAAAGCCGGAGTACTTTTTACATTAAGGCCGGAGCTTATTTTCTTATACAAAGTCGGAGCTCATTTTCGTATTAAGGTCGGAGTTCATTTTAAAGCCAGAGTTCTTTTTCTCACTAAAGGACGGAGTTCTTTTTGACAAAAGGCGGAGTTCAACAGCCGGAGTTCATTTCCTTTTAAAGCCGGAGTTTATTTCCCTTTAAGCCGGAGTTCATTCCCCTTTAAAGTCGGAGTTCATTTTCTACACAAAGCCGGAGTTCTTTTTGACAAAAGGCGGAGTTCAAAAGTCGGAGTTCTTTATCAACAAAAGTCGGAGTTTTTTTTAACAAAAGTCGGAGTTCTTTTTGACAAAAGGCAGAGTTCAAAAGCCGGACTGTTTTTCACTCAAAGGACGGAGTGGTTTTCATTAAAAGGAACGTAGTGCTTTTCTTTAATAGGATGGAGTGCTTTTTACTAATAGGACGGAATGATTTTCAGACGGAGTACTTTTAAAAGTCGAAGCTCATAAATTCGGAGTACTTTTTACTGAAGGACGGAGTGCTTTTTCATTATGGGAAAACTGAACTGATTCTTTATCAAGCAAAAACCGAACTTAATTTTCATTAATGGAAAACTAAACTTCTTTTAAGCATGCGGTTAACAGAAATTCTTCTTAAATCAATGATCAGGACAAACATCGTACATATAACATATACTTATCCAGAATTAGATATACTTGCAATGAAACATGCATATACTTGCTTTAAATCCCGATCTTAAAAGCAGGGGGAAGGTTTACACTTGTAATATTCTTAAAACATGAATTTAAAAATAGCGTCCGAAGTAACTTGCCTGACGGGTTGTCTCAAAATTCTTCCCTCCTTGCCCGACAGTCAGTTTTTACCGTCTTGGAGCTCTCTCCTTCACTCCCTTCTCTCGGCTTGTATTTTGCCCCAACTTCAACACTCGTTGTCGGTATTTATAGAGGAGGGGTTAGGTGGAGTAAGTGGGGTAAGTCACTTACTCCCGTACTTGTTTGAAGACGGCAGGTGAGGGTAACTAAATTAGTTTACCTACTCTATTTGGTCGCCGCCTAGTTGGATTCTAACTCACCGCCTAGTTGGATTCTAACTAAATAGTAAAGTTTACTTTTATCTTTAGTTACCATTAATTTATTCTAATCAACTTCCCTACTTAAAGCCGGTCAACGTAATATCCTCAAATCCAGTCAACTCCTTTAAATCCGGTCAACATCTCCAATTCCAGTCAACTTCTTATTATTCACTCCGTCCATCACCTTTTCATAAACTTTGGATTTCTTCTCCACATTCTACTCCGGCCTCACCAACACACAAAACCACTATGGACTTCAAGGCCACTTCGGCCTCTTGCACTTCCAAAACTGGCCAGTCATTTCATATGCCCAGACTTGATTTAACAAGGGTGGAGCCGGACTTATTTTGTACTAAGGAAAGGCCGAACTTGATTGAGGCTTAAGGTGGCCGGTTTAGATTTCGTATTTCGGTCAACACTTTGAGCCATTGGATTTTGGGATCTCACATATTTCCTGAAAATTTATTTGGGCTGCCACCATCTTGGGAAATAGAGTTTGAGGATATCATCAGCTCCGGATTAAATGGGAGGATGTAGTTAAGATGACATTTCAGACGAGATATGGCCACTATGAGTCTATAGTAATGCCATTTGGGTTAACTAATGCTCCTACCATTTTTATGGATATAATGAACCGAATCTTTCGGCCTCATTTGGATAATTTGTGGTAGTCTTTATTGATGATATTCTTATTTATTCTAGAAGTCATAAAAAGCACGAGGTGCATTTAAGGACGATGCTCCAAATCCTTTGGGAGTATCAATTCTATACAAAGCTAAATAAGTGTGAGTTCTGGTTGGAAGAAGTAGGATTCATAGGCCATATTATTTCTAAGGGTGGAATTTTCGTCAACCCAAAGAAGATTGAGGCCATAGTGAATTGTAGCCGACCGGAGTCAATGATTGAGGTTCGGAGTTTTCTAGGAATGTCTAGATATTTTCATATATTCGTAGAGAATTTTTTTAGAATTGCTATGCCGCTCACCAGGTTGATGAAGAAGAAGGCTAAGTTTGAATGGACCGAGGAGAGTGAGCAAAGTTTTCAAGAGCTTAAGGACCGACTTACCTCAGCACCAATCTTAATTATTCCGGATGGATCAGGTGATCTGGTGGATTATTATGATGCCTCTAAGACCGGACTAGGTTATATTATAATGCAACATGGAAAGGTGGTTGCTTACGGATCCCGGTAGTTAAAGGTTCATGAAAGGAGTTATCCAACCCATGACTTAGAACTAGCTGCAGTGGTATTTGCATTAAAAATCTGGAAGCATTATCTGTACGACGAGAAATTCCTTGTATATTCTGACTACAAGAGTTTAAAGTATTTATTCTCGTAGAAAGAGTTGAATATGAAGCAAAGGAGGTGGACTGAATTTCTGAAAGATTATGATTGTGAAATCCAATGCCAGTTAGAAAAAGCCAATGTGGTGACTGACGCTTTAAGTCGCCGAGCAAGCTTTGTGGCAAGACTTCAGATTAAAAAGATGGAGATGCTGGAGTGCATAAAGCACTATGATATCTAGCGGTATGTCAAGGGCAATAGAGTACTACTATCTTATCTTCAAGTATAGCCGAAGGTATTATAGAGAATCAAAGAGGGGCAAATGAATGATCCTTTTTTTTATAGAGATTGCTAGGGACTTGAAGGGGGACTCCAGAGCTGATTTTAATATTCAGACTGATGGAGTCCTAAAATTTAGGGATTAGTTATGTTTGTCTGAAAATAAGGAGCTTAAGGAAGAAATTATGAAGGAAGCCCACCGTACCTGGTATACACTTCACCCTAAAATTAATAAAATGTACTAGGACTTAAGAAAAATATTTTGGTGGAGAAATATGAGGAAGGAGATTGTGGCTTTTGTGAATAAATGCCTTATCTTTCAACAATTGAAAGTCAAGAGAAGGAAACTGGCTAGACTGTTGCAACTGATGCCCATCCCAAGTTAGAAATGGGAGGATATTGTGACGGAACGAGTTTCTTTTTGTATCATTAGAATTTTTGGTCCTTATAGAAAATAGAAACCTAAACCCAATTAACAACTTAAAGTTCCAGGAGAAAACAGATAGAGTCTCCCCTAAAATTGGGCTAAACTGAAATATTAACCTGTATAACATAATCAGTACATGCACAAAACTATCTAAAAATCACAAGTTCTTCTACAATACAAATACATAGGATCATAAATGCTATCCATGGCTTTAATTTAACAATCCTATCCGCTATATATCGAATTCAGACAAGAGTGTCATTTAGGACCTGCATAAATACAGAAAATATATAGTAGAAGCATCATATCCTTAACAAAAACTTACGGAAGTATAAATACAGTTTTGACAGAATATAATATATATCATAACCATTTATACATGATCTTCCTTCAAGATTCAAATATTTATAATAACATTATCATAGTCTCAAGTCTTCAAAAACCAAGGTTCCAGATCTTCCTCTCTAGCTCTAACTAGGTCTGATCATCCAGTACCTTCTCTATATCCTTATCTAGAGGAAAAAAAAATAAAACAGTAAGTCAAAATCCAACAAGGTAAATGCAAATTACAGTAAAACTTTCATGCGAAACGGAATGCAGTAAATGGATAACGGTTGCATATTAAAGTATAAATGCTATAAAACAGTGATTTATAGAAATTATAGCAGAAGATTACAGAATTACCAGGGAATAGAAACATATATATAAATCACGAGAAAAACATAATCTGATAATAATCAGGCTTCAAAAATCAGAAATCGGTAAACATAAATTAGATTCAGAAACCGATACAAAATCTATGAAATATAGAAAATATCCTTTTCTATCAGTAAATGACCTAACTAGTAGACCCTACTAGTAGAAGGGGTGAATAATCGAGGATAGATAGTGTTTACTCCACACAATCTAAGGCCAGAAACAGGAACAGGAGATCCATCCTCGTGAGATCTATCCCCTTCTCGTGGGGTTTAGGGCAGGGGCGCCGGCCAGTGGCAGTAACTACCCTCTAGATTAACGCTTTGAAGAAGGTCAAACTACGTATAGCTCTATGGACAGAATTATCCTCGATTACCACCATAACATTGTAAGGTATGCAAGAGAATCTAATCTGACTGTATATCAATCATGGGTCATAATTAACAGGATCAAAAATATTTTTCTTCTTATTTCTTAACTGAAAACTTGTTGAATTTCAAAATTCAATCAGAGTTTTACAGTAACTCTTTATTTAGCTTTAGAATATACAATAATAGTTTGAAACTCCTCAGCTTCATTTCAAAATATACAGTAATAGTTTGAAACCCTTTAGTTTCACTTTAGAATATGCAGTAATAGTTTAAAACCCTTCAAATTTGCTTCAGAATATACAGTAATAGTTTGAAACCTTTTAGATTTACTTCAGAAATCCTCAGAAATTTAATAGTATAAATTAGTGTAAATTTTTCAGACATAAATCACATCCTGGACATTATCACGTTATAGATTAACTTTTATATATCAGAAATTTTAGATTAAATCGTTAAATTCCTTCATTTTCGTGCTTAGGGTTTCGCCAAAGTATTTAAACGATAAACAAACACCAAACATGTGTATTTCTATGAAATCAGAGGTATATTTAGAAGTATATATAAGTATGAATCTGTCCGATTAATCAGGAAAAACAGGTATTATTTACAGTAAACATGTAAAATCATGGATTTAGAGCAGAAATACAATAAATAACGTCTGAAGTATATTTCCCGGAGCCCGATCTACTGCTATTTTTATCCAAATCGGAGCAAAATGGCCAGATTTCTCCTCCTCTTTTTCCCTCTCCCTTCTTCCTCTCCTTTGTGGTTCTGTTGAAAATGGCAAAGGAAAAACGCAAATAGCATTTTATACGTAGTCGGGTGCTCAAGTACCGCTCGAGTGCCAACTAAGCGCTAGGCACGCAATTTTGCGCTCGGGTGGCGCTTGAGCAGTCCTCGAGAGCTACCCGTCGTAGGCTTCTCGCCCTCGTCTCACCTCAGGCAAGCCTCAAGCGCTGGTTTTGCATTTTTGTGCTCGAGGTGGGTGCTCGAGCAGCCTTCAGGCACTGAGCCCCATTTTGCCCATTTTTGCTTCTTTTTGCTTCGGTACTCTTTTTTTCCTTAATTTTTAAGCCTAAACATGATTTGTATCTACATAATTACTTCAAAATTATCATGTTTTGGGATTGGAATCTCATAGACATTGCGATGGATTTTGTGTCTGGGTTGCCTAGAACTCCAAAGAACCATGATGCTATATAGGTTATTGTTGTCTAGTTGACTAAATCGGCCCATTTCTTGGCAATTCGGATGACCTACTCAAGGGATCAGTTAGCTTAGCTGTATATTAATGTAATTGTTAGGCTCCATGGTGTGCTAGCCTCAATCGTATTCGATCGTGATCCAAGGTCTGTCTCAAAATTTTGGGAAAGCTTACATTGAGAATTGGGGACAGGATTGAAGTTTAGCATCGCTTATAATCCCCAAACAAATGGTCAATCAGAGCACACCATTCATATATTAGAGGACATGTTCAGAGCCTCAGTGCTAGAGACGAAAGGTAGCTAGGATTATCATTTGGCCTTGGCGAAGTTTGCTTGTAATAACAGTTACCAAGCAAGTATTGGGTTGCGCCATTTGAAGCTCTATATGGAAGAAAGTTCTGGCCACCTATTCATTAGGAAAAATAGGAGATAGGCAACTGCTTATTTCAGAAATTATTAAGGAGATGATAGAGAAAATCAAGTTGATTCACGAGAACTTGAAAGTAGCTCAAAATAGGTAGAAGAGTTATGCAAACAAGAGGAGATCAGTGCTGAAGTTTGAAATCGGTGTCTTTGTATTCCTAAAGGTATTGCCATCCAAAGAAACGTCCCAATTTGGAGTTAAAGGAAAGTTAAAATCGAGATTCGTAGGGCCCTTTGAAATCTTAGAGCAAGTTGGTAAAGTGGTTTACCGGTTAGCCTTGCCTTCAAGTTTGGCCGACGTTCATAATGTGTTTCACGTATCAATGCTCCATAAATATGCCCATGCTTAAGCACATGTAATAAATTTTGAGCTTGTAACTATTGGCGAGAATTTATCTTATATCGAGGAGCCAGTGTAGATTTTAGACCTGAAGGATTAGGTATTGCGCACAAAGACCATCCATCTAGTAAAGGTCTTATGGAGGAATCACTCTACTGAAGAAGCCACTTGGGAGCATGAAGCAAAGATCCGAAGCAAGTATCCCCAATTATTTTCATGAGGTTTGTATATATAGATATGTAGTCTTATTAAATTTCGAGGACAAAATTATATAAGTTGGGGAGGATTGTAAAGATCTGGTTCCTAGGACTTAGTCTTTTACGGCCTTAATGGGAAAATTAGCTTAGATAACAAGACAGCCAGTTAAGAAATGTTGGCCGACCAGTAAAAAATTGTCAATAGATCAGAATGAATTGTTGACCGGAATAGATGATTTCTCGTATGAGAAAGTAGACCAGATAATAGAGTTGACCAGAATTATAGTCATTGACCGGAATTAACAGTTAACTAGAATAGCCATAAAACGATGATAAATGAATGAATAGTAACAATTGAGGACTTAGCAAGAGACCAAGGACTCAGAGAGTGAGAATAAAATATAGTAATCAGAATGGTTAGATGACCGGAGTAGATTTTTTAGGATTTATATTAATATTTATGGATCAGGGTCAGCCAACCTTGTTAACTAAAGGTGTAGGAGAACGATAAAAAGATCATGATAACCTCATGATCTAAGGTCATATGCTCCTAATATCTATCTAGAGGTGGGCCAAACAAAACACATCTGCCGCCATGTCCCCTACGGCCCAGATGCAGTCCTCGTCATTCCACAGTAATATCCTAGGGCTTACCAAGTGTATCACCCGCTATAATACGCAGCCAGGACAATCCTTGAGTCTCCACTGTCATACCAATTGCATGCCAAGGGATATTACCCTCCAAAATACGAATCTATGTTACTAGTTTTATGATTTTATATTCTTTTGAGGAAAGGTCCACCATACTTCTTTTACAATATCTCTATTCGGGAGAACAAATCAATCATATAACCAATTGTGAAATTTTCCTCCAAATACTCGCATATTTTTATCTTGCTTTCAGATTTTAATCTTTTCACGACTTAATGTATGTACATAAACATTGTAAAGCATAGGAAAGAATAAGAATTCTTACCACTGAAAAATAAATATAACTTTAGGGGCTTCTGGACAACATTTCCTTCATAAATGGATCATAAACATACTTTTTCGGAGTGCATAAATATAGATATGCAAATAAATATAGCTTACATAACAATTAAATAATGTAAAATCATGCAAAATTTTAGATTGCCGAGGGTGAACAATAAAATTGCACTTTTTAGAGCTTCCAGACATGTCAAACGGTTCAATACTTGAGAAATCGGACTTCCAACCGATGGATGTACATATTTAGGACATTGATAATTTATAATTGAGGCAAAACATACATAAAATTTGAAATGGAAGGAGTACCTGAGTTGGGTGTGGGTCTACGGTTTGGCAAAGCTAAACCATGCAAATCGAAGGGGAAATCGGGCATTAAACAACAAATACTTCAAGAAATAATTACGAGTTCCATGTTTTACATGATTTGGGTGGGTATCGAAAAGAAAATATCCAAGAGAAAACAAATAAAAATCGAAAGAGAGAATAAAGAGGGTATGTGTATACTTGTCTCAACTCGATCTACCACTTCTCTAACTGGCTTATGCTCAAAATCGGACCTAGGAACCCCGTTTTCCCTCTCTCTCTCTACCTGTCGGCTCCCTCTCTCCCTCTCTCTCTCCTCTCCATGCTCTCTTCTTTGCATTCTATTTTTCCCAAACTGCTCTCTGCTTCTAATGTCCCCTTCTAATTCCCCTTCCCCTTTTTCTTTATTATTATTATTATTATATTAATTTATTTTTCTTTTAATCCAAAAACTCAAATTGGTACTCGAGTGACCAAACAGGCGCACTTCGGGCGCCGGCCGAATAAATTCAAATATCTTTCAAAATTTTTATAATATTTAATCAATTTTTATCATACCTAAATTATCTAAAATAAATAAATAAACTCAATTAAATTAGATAAAAATATTCAAGATATTACAAAGTTCTCCCGTAGGACAAGGGCAATCTTCGATTTACCACTTAATATCCTAATGCATGTTAGGGAATGTTACCCGTTGAAAAATATTATTGGTCCAATTTCTTAATTTTTTTTCACATTTTATATGGAAACTCTACACAAAATTCTTTCATCCGCTGTCCATATATTAAATAACAAATAACAAATTGCAAAGTTTTAACTTGCAATTCATAGATACAAATTTCCTTAGTCATATGGCTTGGATCTTAAGTTCCAACAAATGAAGTTTTCAAATAAACAAATTGACATTTACAAATAGCCTGAATAAACATGCAAGATAACTTTTCTTGCATACCATAGCTTGACATATTATCGGCCGATAAGCCTTTCTGGAAAATTAGGAATTTATCTTGTGATATGTTCCAACCTAGATTTAGATAAGAAATATTATATATTGGAAATTAGGATATTTTTTGGGCTAAATTCTCTAGGAAAGATCTTTTTTTCAAGGATGTGTAGTAGGAATCTGAAAGGATATTTTTTCATTTATTGAACTTTCAGATTTGTTAAATTTCGTGTATGAAATTTTTAAGTGTGGGAGAATTATAACATATTAGACTTCAAATATTGTAATTATAGATAATTTGATTAATATAATCAAGATTAGGTTTAATCCATGTGAAAAATTAGATTTTAGATGCGGTAAGAGGTCCCACCTTGGGGCACCCACCGAGCGCCTAGGGCGGCGCCTCGGGCACCTGGGGGTAGGCATTGACCTACGTGAGGGTTCTATTTAATCATTTTTTAGGCTTCCCACGTGAAGAGAGAGAGAGAGGGAGAAGAGAGAAGGAGGAGAGATTGTGACTCTTGGGTTTCAATCCAACTTGGACCTAGTTATGAAATTTGTAAATCGAGTTGAGGCAAGTGTATTATAAACTCTGTCTTTCCTTGTTGATGCTCTTTGTTATCTTCCTTTAAGTATTATTATTCTAATACCCTTTACCTCTAAGATTTGTTATGTAATACTATATGTTTTCTAGTTCCCTTATGATTTTATGAATAAATTGCATATTTAAGTATGAGTATTATGATTTATGGGTTCAATTTAACTGTTTAACTTGTATTTCATGTCCAAATTTTGGTCTGAATATTTCTCTCATGCCTAAGCTCAAAATGAATGTATTGATTTTTAAAATTTTTGGGTTATGAAGTGGAAATATTATACTATGAATTATTTAAGCTTATTGGATAATTTTATCTAAACTTTTGTTAAAAGATATACTGTTAAGAATTATTGAGAACTCTAAGGCTATCTGAAGAATTAGTTATGTGGAGTTAGAGTGGGAACTCTGTTATAAAATAAGAAATTTGAGGTGTTCTCTAAAGAATGAGAACTAAGGCTAAGAAATAAGAATTAAAATTCTCTAATTTAAGTTAAAATTAGTAACAAATTGGACCAAGAATTTTGATTCAGTGGATAATATTCTTTAACAAGCCTTAGGATGTTACAGTGGTAACCGAGGATAACTCTATCCACAAAGTGATATGTGGACTGAGACGGATCGGGTTATTTTTCTCAAATAATCTCCATCAATAAACACATAATACAAATGCCCATAATTAATAATATATGTTTAAGATTCTCAAAATAAAGTACAAATCCCTATTCCATATATAATCAAACTAATTCCTCAAATATTGTTATGTCTTCTTTATTATTACTTATTGCTTTACTCATTATACTTGTTATTATTTATATCATCTAGATTTAAATATTTTTTTTACATGTATTGAATACTTATTTTCATACTGCTTTTGTTAATCTATCTAGGGGTCAAAACTTTTGTGTGATTTGGGATGAAAAGCTTTCTTCAAACTTGTTGCTTATAAAAAACAATATGGCCAGTTGATTGCAATTTTCAAATTGAGATAAAATCTTTATCAAGTATTTAGGTTGCTTCTTATAAGTTACTCAGTTGCCTTAACATGGTGGCAAAGAATCCCAAGCTTCTTCGTAATGATTACTCATAATTTATATGTGATTGGTATTGGTAATAATCATTGATGATATCATCATTCATGAAGCTAATTAAAATACTTCAAACTATGAAATTTATTTATTTTTTTCGATTATGATAAATTTCCTATTTTTGTTTTCATTAGTCTACATTACTTACATAACATCCAAATACAATCCTAAACTATAATTTCAACAAATAAATGTTTGTAATTTATATTATAATTAATGTTTAATGTGTTTTTTATTGTTATCAATGGGGATCATTTAAAACTAGAAAAAAAAAAGGAGCATAATTTTAAGCAGAAGGTAACAAAACATTTGCAAGGCAACCAATAGAAAGCAGAATAATTAGAGCATAATTTAAGCTCCCACTCATGATTATTCAAGAGGTCAAATTGAGATGATTTTATTTTACAAACTTTTGTTGGCTTCGTTGATCCAACAATAGAGTTGTGAAAGTGGGATAGATCATGGTTTTAAAATTATATAAAACCCTATTGAAATAAAACTATTAACAACTTATATAATTATTGGATCGATAAATAATGATGACATAATAGTTTTTACAATATCGGGATTCTCGAGCACATCTCCAATCTTGCCAAAAATATAGCTTGCCCTCGCATAATTCAAGATACGCATTAGTATTGGTTTTGGTATTGTAATGCCAATTCCTTTGATGAACTCCTCATTTATATCTTTCCATGCATTCTTAACCTGGTTCTTAAGGATAGATTTTGCTTGCATCTCTGAAACACCATATTGTCTGATATAGCATTTGACCGTCGTAGGCAAACGCAATTCCTCCACCTAAATATATATATATATAATTGAAGAAAAGAAAATGCTCAATTAATATGTTTAGCCAGCTAACATTAAAAATATTTGGTATTATCTTGCATGCCATGGAAAGTAGTCATTATTACAATCTTGTCATGCTCTTTCCCAACATTATTATGCTTTTGTTTCTCTCTTACATAAAATGATTATATATGTATGCATATCTGCATAATAATTATCTAACAATATTTAAGATAAAACTATTTTAAAATGATTATGTCAGTATCTACTTAAATATTTTAAATATAAAAATATTTTTTTTTGTATTTTTATTTTTATTGAACCTATCAGATTATTTGTATGCTTGAATTTAACTTTAGCTAACATGATTTCGTTAAGTATTTACTAAGTGTATACCTTGGAAGGGGCCAAGTCATCCATAATCCTGCTAATAATGGCTGCAGCTTCAACAATTCTGGGGAGACTAGCCACCTCTGTAGCAAGAACTCCCATGCCAGTGACGCAAATAACAGGTATCATAACGCCACAAACAGTTATGATTGCAACTTTCATATACTCCTCCACTGTGGGTTCATGTTCTTCGTAGCTCCATTTAGCTTCATCAAGGAATCCTCTAACCAGCCTTTTCAACTGTACACACACACATACTTACATATATGCATATATATATATATTAAAAAAAGAACTTATGATGTTATGTAAGTACTAACTAAATCTTATTAGAGATAGATAATAACATGGGTGAATGCGGGTCAGAGATGTTATTGGTGTTTTTAGCTCTTTGTTATACTCTCAGCTGTCAGTTTAAATAAAATAGCTGAGAAAAAAAAAGTTTCGAGTATAGTAGGTTTTCATATTGATCGAGTAATGTATAAACATATATGCATCTATATGTATGCATGTATGTATGTTTATAAAGTACCTAGCATGTTAGGTTCTAATAAGTAACCGATCTTTATCATCGTATAGAAAGAAATTAACCATCTACCTCTTTTTAACGTGAAATATGTGAGGTTACTGTATTTGTGAACCCGACAATTATGAGGTAATTAGTATGCAAATAATCAATACTAATCCTATGGGATGATTAAGGTTTGGTACGGAAGAAAATCGGGAAAACTATTCGGTCCGGGCTTTGGCCTTGCACAGGCTTGCGCTGCCAGGCGCTCGAGCTCGCTTTCGGGCAGCGCAGATAAAGTCGCACCACGCCTCGTTTTCCTCATTTCGCGATCGGCCGAGGTTTTAGAGAGAGGGGCACGGCGAGAGAGAAGAAGGGAGATCAAGCCCGGAGTCCGATTCCCGAGAGCCAGGTATAAAAGTGGAAAGCAGCGTCGAGGCAAGTGTTCTCATATCCACTTCGTTCTCTTTCGATGTTTTGTGTATTTTCGTTTGGTATTTTGTGTCAATACCTACAGGAACGTTAGAATCTCGAAACCCATGCCTTGAGGTCCAAGAAAATGTAGTTAGTTGTCGAATCGTGTCGATTTGCCGGGTGGGTTTCCGAAACCCTAACCTACGGGATTTTGGGGGTTTCCCGTTTCCCGGCCTCGTATCATGAAATTGACCTCAAAATTGGAATCCCCACGTCCCAATGATGTGTATATATCAGCCGCGGGTCCGATCTTGCAAGTTTGGACCTGTTTGCGACGTCCGAGCCCGTTAAAGGGGCGCTGTTACTGTTCACCCGACCGAAGGTGGATTTTGCACGTTGTCACCTTCGTAAAATGATGAAATGATCCTAGAATATGAATCCCATGTCCAATTGTGTGTATATATCGACCGGATGTGAATCTCGCAAGATTTGACCCGTTAAGTGGCATCCGGGAGCCTTAAAAGTTTCGTTGTTGATAATCCGAAAATGAATGGGAAGTTGCATACTTCCACACCTGATAAGTTAAATCGAACCCAAATGTGTAATCTTGTGTACAAGGTGTACATGCGAATCCACCGGACGTCCGATCTCAAGTATCGAACCATGTTCGGCGTCCAAGGTGTTCAAAAAGGAAATCTATTATTGATCACCCAAAGCGAAATGAGAAATGCAACGTGATATGCCTTCAAAATAATTGAAAGTAATGTTTAACCGATTAAACGTAATGTAAGCCCAGAATGTGAATCCAGGTGTCTTTGGAGGCGGGAATGAGTCTCGGAGGTTCCAAAGTGACTCATGATCATTTGAGGTATGAAATCTAATCTCTATCGTGAACTTGGGATGATTTGTTGTGATTAAGGGAATTGAGTCCCATTGGATATCGTGAACCGTGATGTGAATGGAAGGAGTCCACATTGTGCTTGTGATGATATGATCTCCCTGGATGGAGATGTGTTTGATGATGTAATCTCTCGGTTGGAGATGATTGTGATGGGAATGAGATTTCCGAGATGTGATTGTGTGGCAAATGTGGATTTTCCTTTCCCCGTGTTTGAGCCTAATCTTAAAACTAGGACCCCGAGTCGTATGGGTAGTATTCTTTAGTATACCATGTCCATCGTGGTGTGAACCCGAGGAATACTTGGCCACGTATTTGGCCGCTTGCGGGAGCGGGTGATGTGCGTAGTACGCTTTAGGAAACTCTTTTGTGGAAGAACGAGATTGCCACGGACCCCGGGGGTGTGGGGTGTCTCATTGACCGGTACATATTGAGTCAGAAGTAAATGCGTGATGATTGTTGCATGGATGCAACCGAGGGTCGTGTTACTGCGACCTAAAATAGTAGCCGTGGCTTTAGAATGTGTAGCGAACACATTCCCGTCTCAAGCCTTCTCGCATCGTTGGTTAGTACGGTCTACTAGCCAAAGTCATAAAGACGATGTAATAATAAAAATGAATAATATCCCATTGATGAACGGAATGAACCCGGTGACTCAACATATGAACCCTTAAGAAGCGTGTGAAACCAGTGATTCAAGATGTAATCGTAGGAATCAAGTGATTCCTGTTGTTTCCTGTTCTCTCTCCTGTTCCCTGATTATAGAGAGTATGTGTTTCCTTTCCCTACTCCTGTTTTTGTACATGCCTTGGAGAATTATTTATGATTACATTTGCTGAGCTGTTAGCTCACTCTTGCAGTTGATGTTTTTCCTTTTAGATGAAAACACTTAGTTGACGCTGGATTGGTTAGACCAAGGAGAGGCTTGCTTGATGTGATTGGCTGGACGGCGTGTGATCAGAAGATTGGAACATACAGTTAGATTGGATGGCCACTCAGGGTTGAGCGTGGCTCATTATTGTTATATTTGTGATTTGTTTATGTTTTCGTATTTTTGATGACTTAGTTATGCTTCCGCGTCTGTATATTTATGTTTTGAGTTTGGTTTCATTAGATGGCATCTCTCTAGATCCATTATAGTAGGTAGTATCTTGCATTGGAGCCATGGATGATATGGCGGATGTGTGATCTTTTGTGTGGCGTGTTGTAGGCTTTGAGTTAAGCCTTTTGATTAGTTGTGTGCTTGTACAGGATATTAAACAGGTTGTATTTTTGGTTTTTGTCCAGTTGCAGAGGAAACTCTGCCGGATTTTCTGTAGAGTCCATAGGTTAATTATGAGCTTTAGAGTGTGGGTAGCTTTTGACGGAGGTTATTCAATGGAAAATAATCTGTTCCGTCATAGTTGGTATCAGAGAAAAAGAGAGATGCTATAGGCTAATCTGAATCATATGCGGAAGCTTAGGATTGATTAAGATTGATCGTCTTCGCGAATGAAGGCCTGTGAGGACTGAGTTAGTCCTGGTAGTTTTGGTTACCCCAGTCCCAGAACTTAGACTAGAGCGCTAAGTTAGAAGTTGTAACTTAGTTCGGATGGCTAGCCTATACGTCCTAGCTTGTGTTCTAGGAGTTGCTAGATTCGAATTGTTTCAGTTTTAAGGAAATATTAGTAGTGGCTCCTTGTTGGGGACTACTAATATTTGTGGTTGGTTATAGGGTCAAGAGGAAGATGGTGTGTTGAGACACCTTCATGTTGGAATTTGATCGGTATTGATTGGGTCCTTAAACTGATCAGTGTTGCTTCGAGGCCTAAGTTAATTGATATTGGTTTGAGATTTAAGTTTGATCGGTTCTTGTTTGAAGTCCTTGGATTGGTATTTTGCTCTGAAGGGTTGCCAGGACAACCTAGAGAGTGTGATGAATTGGGTGGCGTTAAGATTGAGCATATGAAGCTCTAGGTTGGAAATTCATGAAGTGTCTGGACTTCTTGACAGTCCAGATCCTTGTGGGATTGAGATGTGGATTTTGAGGTTTAAGATATTGTTACGGTGACCCCATGTCTGATAGAAGACATGTCGTGCTGCCCCGTGATGGGTAGGAAGAGAGTCGACCTCGGGTGGTTGACGTGAGAAAGATCTTGGGTCTTGAGGATTAAGAAATATGGTCCCATGTATTATGGAAGCTTCTTGAATTGATTTTGTGTCGATGAGACTCTTGGGAGTGTGTCTCAATAGTGGATAGTCCGATCGCGAGATCTGAGGATGCCTTTAGTCACGGATAGGCAGTGAGAAGGGTCAGTGTTTATATCAGGATCCTATGATATGAACCCAAGTGTTAATGTCGCCTGTCGTGGCAGGAGGAGATCTTCTTGGGTTTAATAATGTGATCTGATGTTGTTTTGAGGATTCCGAACCCATGTCGAGATTGTGGTTAAAATTGTCTAACTGGGAGAACCTAGGCTTGGCAGTAGTATTAAGGGCGACTTAGTATTCGGAAGGGCAAAGGAAATATGGCAGTGGCTATTCATGGATGAATCTTGGACGAATGCCTTTCCGAAGAGATTTTGGAACTAGGATCTAAGTTATAGATAGTACGGGTGTTGGATTGAGGATGGTTTGAATCCTCTGATCTTGGAATGAAGAAATCCAGCACCGTGGGATCAGAGTTCGGCGGTGATGGTGCATGCGGAAATATGTGGATTGCCGAGATTGGAAATGAAATTTCTTAATCGTGATGTCACAACACTTGCTTCTTGGGAACCCCGAGTATGTTTATGGTTTTGTGATTCGAAGGATTAAGGATCTAAGTTCGATGTAAGTGGTATCGAGGCTGTGATATTTTTGGAGTTCGTGGATACGATCTGTTGGGTTAACTCGAATCGTCCTGTGGTGCAAACTTGGCGTGACGTTTATGATTTGGTCGAGTAAGTTATCGGGTCAATCTGAATTGGGTTGGTAAACCTATTGTGCCTTGTGATTGGATTGTGCGATTGTGGGTATGAACTTGAGATAGTTAAAGTGTTAAGTCGTCATCGGATCTTAATAGTAGTTCGGTGGACGAACTGCAGTGCTAATATGGTTGGATTGGTAAAAGATAACATCCGACAATCAGGTTATGGGATTTGAAGCATGAGTTTACATTGATCGAGGTATCAAGAAGTTGATATCGTCTTCCTTGTAGATCATTGGACCGAGGACGTCATCAAAAGGAAGATTAGGTTGATGTATCCGTTGGTCAAGAATTCGAGGTTATGTCAAAAATTGACGCCGATTGTTGAGGATTCCATGTAGAGCTGAGGAGATATCAGTTTTGCATCGTGTGAAGTGCTCCAGAACATTCGAGGTAAATAAGATGGACCGATCAGGTTGTTCGTAAATTTTGGAATGGGGTTGCCTAGGAGATTGATGGTTTGATAGTCAGACTTTGTGAATGGATAGGTGTAGTTCCTGAGCTGTTGTAAAGGCTTGATGAATTATGAAATTGATTTGGGTCCATAGCGTGATAGTGTGAATCAATAGGAGTTGTAGATTCACGGGTATCCAGGTCAAGGATTTTGGTCACTATAAAGTCCAGAAACGCTGTTTGGGTTTTGTTGATTCGTTCAGCGTTTCATGAAGTTTTATGGGATGATCTTTCACCAATGCAGGTCGATGTTGAGGTTGCTTCATGTGATAATCAAGGAATTAAGTCATGGATTATGGATGGCTGATAAATCGCATGTTCCGGTGAGAAAGGAATGTGAATTTAGTTGAGAAAATGCCTTCCTAAACTCAAAGGGCTTTGTAATTGCATGATTTTGAGGACTTGGGATTTTAAGTGCGGCTGATCGAGGAGGCTGATTTGTATTTCAGGAAGTGTGCGGTCATCTTGGATCTAATCGGATAGGGTGATTGATGTTCGTGACCTTTGGGTTGACCCCCTAATGGGTCCGATGAGTTCTCGTGGAATGTAATACCCTTGAGATGAGTGGGGAGGAGTCCGGATTAGTGTTACCCCCATGTATGTCGGAATTGGCCATAGAGTTCTCCTTTCGAAATCTCGGGGAGTATTTGCCTTCGGAGAAAGGCATTTAGTTGTTCCTTAGAGGAAGATGGTCATATGGTATTGCATGTGATTAGACTTGTTTAAAGGTTGAGAAAGTGAACCTCGGTGTTTTCCTTGGAGTCGAGTAGGCATCAATGTTGGAAATTGATGCTCACGAAAGTCCGGACGTGTATGTCTTTGGAGTTTCATAGGTAATGTGAAAGTTAAATCGCGAGTAAGCCCAAATGATTGGGTGATAGAATGTCGTGTTCTTGTTCGGTCAGTTGGCTCGTTGATATGCCAACGGGGTCTTGAGGTTACTAGGCAATCGGAATTTTGAGATCTGGGTAAGGATTGAAAGTCTTGTCAACTATTTGGGGATTATTATTATTGTTTTGATTGTGCCGTAATTTGATAATTTGGGGATTAATCAGAGTAGCGCAGCGGAAGTGTTATGGGCCCGTGGCCCAGAGGTTTCTAGATAAGGTTGAGGCTCTAGTGACCGATTTCTTTCTTCTTTCGAGGCATGAAATGAATTCAAGTGAAAGTTCATTGATCCATTGAAAGTGTCGGATTGGGTTAGGAGATGTCCGGCATCATTGTAGGTGGCTCTTGAAATTTCAAGAAATCGATATAAGGTTTTCCTAGTATCAATGGTTGAGAGAATCGGTAAGTGTCTGGGTTGGATCATTCTGAGAGGCTAAGGATTTGTTTTGTGATGAAACTAGGACGATTCCAATTCTTGAGGTTTTAAAATAGGCGTTGTCCGAGGAAATGATTTCAGCCTTTGACGAGTTCACCTCAGATTTGGGAGTTCGAGGCTCGTTAAATTTCGAGGACGAAATTTTATAAGTGGGGGAGAGTTGTGAGGTTCTAGATTTGTGAACCCGACAATTATGAGGTGATTAGTATGCAAATAATCAATACTAATCCTATGGGATGATTAAGGTTTGGTACCGGAAGAAAATCGGGAAAACTATTGGTAAGGTCAAGACCACCAAGAACAACTTGCGCTCTGCTTTGGGCGCTCTAGCCGTGGCTCGAGCGGCAGGCGCAGTATAAATTCACGCCGCGCCCTCGTTTTCCCTCATTTCGCTATCGGCCGAGGGTTTTAGAGAGAGAGAGGGGCGCGACTGGAGAGAGAAGAAGGGAGATCGAGTCTGAGTCCGATTCGCCGAGAGCCGGTATAAAGGTGAAAGCACGTGTCGAGGCAAGTGTTCTCATATCCACTTCGTTCTCTTTCGATGTTTTGTGTATTTTCGTTGGGTATTTTGTGTCGATACCGCGGGAACGTTAGAATCTCGAAACCCATGCCTTGAGGTCCAAGAAAATGTAGTTAGTTGTCGAATCGTGTCCGATTTGCCGGGTGGGTTTTACCGAAACCCTAACCTTCGGGATTTTGGGGGTTTCCCGTTTCCGGCCTCGTATAATAAAATTGACCTCAAAATTGGAATCCCCACGTCCCAATGATGTATATATGTCGGCCGCGGGTCCGATCTTGCACGTTTGGACCGTTTGCGGCGTCCGAGCCGTTAAAGGGGTATTTATTCATTATTCACCTGAGACCGAAGGTGGATTTTCTGCAGCGTTGTCACCTTCGTAAAATGATGAAATGATCCTAGAATATGAATCCCCATGTCCCAATTGTGTGTATATATCGACCGGACGCCGAATCTCGTAAGATTTGACCCGTTAAATGGCATCAAGAGCCTTAAAAGTTTCCCATTGTTGATAATCCGAAAATGAATGGGAAGTTGCATACTTCCACCCTCGTGATAAGCTAAATCGAACCCAAATGTGTAATCTTGTGTACAAGGTGTACATGCGAATCCACCGGACGTCCGATCTCCAAGTATCGAACTATGTTCGGCGTCCGGGTGTTCAAAAGGAAATCTATTATTGATCACCCAAAACGAAATGAGAAATGCAACGTGATATGCCTTCAAAATAATTGTGAAAGTAATGTTTAACTGATTAAACGTAATGTAAGCCCCGAATGTGAATCCGTGTGCTGGAGGCAGGGGAATGAGTCTCGGAGGTTCCAAAGTGACTCGTGATCATTTGAGGTATGAAATCTAATCTCTATCGTGAACTTGGGATGATTTGTTTGTGATTAAGGAATTGAGTCCCATTGGATATCGTGAACCGTGATGTGAATGGAAGGGAGTCCACATTGTGCTTGTGATGATATGATCTCCTGGATGGAGATGTGTTTGATGATGTAATCTCCCGGTTGGAGATGATTGTGATGGGAATGAGATTTTCCGAGATGTGATTGTGTGGCAAATGTGGATTTCCCTCTCCCCGTGTTGAACCTAATCTTGAAACTAGGACCCTGAGTCGTATGGGTAGTATTCTTTAGTATTCCATGTCCATCGCGGTGTGAACCCGAGGGAATACTTAGCCACATTTCGGCCGCTTGCGGGAGCGGGTGATGTACGTGGTACGCTTTAGGAAACTAATGTGGAAGAGCGAGGATTGCCTGGACCTCGGGGGTGTGGGGTGTGTCTGTCGACGCTACATATTGAGATGTAGTCGTCTGTGATGATTGTTGCATGGATGTAACCGAGGGTCGTGTGCTACCGAGGGTCGTGTGCTACCGACCTAAAATAGTAGCCGTGGCTTTAGAATGTGTAGCGAACACATTCCTGTCCTCGTTCTCTCGCATCGTTGGTTAGTACGGTCTACTAGCCGGGGTCCGCAAAGACGATGTAATAATGAAAATGAATAATATCCCAATTGATGAACGGAATGAACCCAGTGACTCAAGATATGAACCGCAAGAACTGTGTGAAACCAGTGATTGAAGATGTAATCGTAGGAATCAAGTGATTCCTGTTGTTTCCTGTTCTCTCTCCTGTTCCCTGATTATGGAGAGTATGTGTTTCCTTTCCCTGCTCCTGTTTTTGTACATGCCTTGGAGAATTATTTATGATTACATTTGCTGAGCTGTTAGCTCACTCTTGCAGTTGATGTTTTTCCTTTCAAATGAGAACACTTAGCTGACGCTGGATTGGTTAGAGCAAGGAGAGGCTTGCTTGATGTGATTGGCTGGACGGCATGTGATCAGAAGATTGGGACATAGAGTTAGATTGGATGGCCACTTAGGGTTGAGCGTGGCTCATTATTGTTATATTTGTGATTTGTTTATGTTTCCGCATTTTCGATGATTTAGTTATGCTTCCGCGTCTGTATATTTTTGTTTTGAGTTTGGTTTCATTAGATGGCATCTCTTTAGATCCAGTATAGTAGGTAGTGTACTGTATTGGAGCCATGGATGATATGGCAGATGTGTGATCCTGTGTGGCGTGTTGTAAGCTTTGAGTTAAGCCTTTTGATTAGTTGTGTGCTTGTACAGGATATTTAAACAGGTTGTATTTTTTGTTTTCGTCTAGTTGCAGGGAAAACTCTGCCGGATTTTCTGTAGAGTCCATAGGTTAATTATGGGCTTTAGAGTGTGGGTAGCTTTTGACGGAGGTTATTCAATGGAGAATAATCTGTTCCGTCACAAAATTAATACATGGTTGCTCCTTTGTCCTTTGCTCGATTTCGCACAAGAAGTTTAGGAGATTGTTGAAAATCGGCTTCATATACTCTGGAAGCATATCAGTATAATCGGGATCCAACCTAAATACAAAATAATATATATTTATAAACAACTTTTCATAATGAGTAAACTAGACATATTTAGATTAGCAATTTTGTTTTAACATTTTTGTATACTTTAATTTTATACAAAAATAACTATAATATAAATCCCATTCATGAAGCATGCCTTTTCTTATTTTTCCTTTTTTGCCAAATTGCATGGCATCTAGAGTTGGGTGCTCCCGGGTGATGTCAAAAATTATGGATTTGTTGGATATAGGGAAAAAACAATTTGAGAAAAACTGGGAAAAAGGTTTAACTAAGATTTAAATAGAAAACATGGAAATATCCTTCCCTTTGCTTCCATTTTTCATTCCCATTTCGTCTCTTGTTTTTGTCACTCACTGGCACTTGCAACTCAACAGTGAGACAAGTTAATGGTGGAAGTCAAACATGGTCCGTTAATAGGTGTGAGGATTCTGGCATTTCCTGTGGTGTGGTCCAGACAACAATAAATTCTCTACAAAGATAACTTAAGATGAGGTATGCAAATCTAAAAACTTAAGATGAGGTATGCAAATATGAAAATAAACGGGCACTTGTGTGCCACTACTATCTGTATGCCTCTTCAGCACTCAGTGCATCGATGCAATCTATGAAAGCCATTTGCAATTTATAGGGTATTAATTGCAAGATCTTGTAACATTTTACTTGTTACTAGAAGAAGGAGAAGATCTTTGCTAATCATTTGGGCTTAGAATATTGCATTGACTTTCATCACTATGCATGTTGTTCTATTTGTTGTTCTTAGTTCTCTCATACTTCTCATCTCTTGTTACTTTTTCTTTAATTTAGCAATACTATTGTGAAAATAAAGTGTTGGGAGTTTGTATAATCAATCTCACAATCATTGTCTATATTATACGAATATAATATCTCATGGTTTACCTTTCTTTTTAGGGTGTCTCCATAATAAATTTTTATTTCTTACTTTTACTTGTTATTGTGATTGCTTAAGTTTTTTGTTGATTGAATTGATGGAGTACATTAACAAAATATTTTGTTTGAATGGAACATACTTTGATATATGAAGGAGCAATACAAAAGAGCTTTTGTTTGTAAAAAGCTTACACCTTTCTTTGTTCACTATTCCAAAACTAGAGTCTAAATTCGATGAGGATTAGGCTTTAGGCTTTTGAATATAAATAAATTTATGGGTACATTCGACAACTCATAGATGATAATGCTTGTAATCATATCCGAAAAGGGAAGCATACAAGGGCATTATGGGAGAAGCTTAAAGTTTTTTATGTTTCAAAAACTACCAACAATAAATTATATCACTTGATGATATTCACAAAAGTGAAGTATCAGGAAAGGAGTTCCATAGCTGATTATCTTAATGAATTTTAAGGTAGCATTGATTAATTGTATCTATGAGCATAAAGTTCAATACAGAATTTCTTAGCTTATGGCTTTTAACCACTCTACCAAATTCTTAAAAAGTCATCCAGATTACAGTTGTTAATGCCACTCATAATGGTATAGTGTTCTTAAAGATAGCCAAGGATATGGTCCTCAATAAGGAGATGAGGAGAATATTACAAGAATTTATGTCCTCATATCCCAAAGTACTAATTTTGAAGTGATGATAAAGCGATAAGGGGATAGGGCCAGAGTCGGGTGAGAAAAGTTTAAGCAAATTAAGATTGACATACCAATATATCAAGTGTCACCATTATAGAAAGAAAGGTTATACAAGGAAATATTGCTACGAGTTGAAATGAGGGAATGGAAATGGCGGCAAAAAGAAGACCGAAAGACCCGAGATAAATGGAAGGCTTTTTTTATAACCAAGTTCGATCTTCTAGTTGTTTGTGAGGAAGAGGTTGTTAATGTCGCCAACCATGAGACAAGTTGTGTAAGTAGCAATGGTACATCACTCCACATGATATTATGGATAGAGTTCGTCATATCTTATATGCCTGGTAATTTTATGGTATTAAATTTGGGAAATGACGACTTATCATGGATAGAGAGACAATGTGTTTGATCACTAGCTCTTGCATGAAATTAAACTATGAGGGATGTTAGGCATGTTTTGGATATCTGTTTCAATCTTCTATTTGCCAAAAAATTGGTTGATGAATGTTATTATAACACCTTCTTTGCAAGTCATGGAAGTACACTAGAGGGTCTCTATTTGTAGCATGTGGCAAGAAATTATCCAATTTATACGTGTTGCAAGCTATGGTTTCTATGGTAACATAAACACGACTAATGGAGGTGAATCCTTCAAGTTATGGTACAAGTGGTTTAGCCATATGAGTGAAAAGAGACTAAATTTGTCTTAAGATAAAAGTGACTTTTAGGACTAAAAAAGCCAAATTGAAAGCTTGCCCTCATTGCATGACAGGTAAGCAAGGGAGATGTTCCTTCCATGGAAACTTGTTGACAAAGAAGGCGGACCATCTTGAGCTTGTGCATACTGTCATATGGCCTAATGAGGGTAAAAACTCTTGGTAGTATGATCTAATTTATTATATTATTAATGATTGTTTGAGAAAATTGTTGATTTATCCCGTAAAATCAAAGGATTAAGCCTTTAAAGTTTTTAAGTAATTTCATACATTAGTTGAAAGACAAATGTAAAAGAAGTTGAAATACATCTGCCGTAATAATAGAGAAGGGTACCTTTGCCTCTTTTGCTCATATTGTTGAATGTAAAGCATTTGACACCAAAAGACTTTGTCAAGATGTTGCAATGAAGTGGACAAAAAAATGAACCGAATATTGATTGATATAGTATAATATACTCTATCAGAGCTGAAGCTATTTAGTATATTTTGAGGTGGGAAGCCTTGGATATCGTGGCCTAGGTTATCAATCTTTTGAAAAGTGATTTACTTAATGGGGATGTTCTCAACAAAGAATGGCTTGGGAAGGAGGTCACTTGTGGTATTTGGATGCAAATTCTACATTTATGTCACTTGGGATGAGATGATTAAGTTTGACTCAAAAATAAGAGAGTTCTTCTTCTATGGTTATGTGAGATCCCGATCCCAGAATATGATAATTATGGAATAATTATGTGGATAAAAATCATACTAAGGCTTAAGCATAGTGAAAATTTTGATATCGAAGCAAAAAAGGAGCAAATGGAAAGAAAATAGGATCGGCGCTCGAGCGGTGCTAGAGCATCGGGTAGGCGCTAATTTGCAAAAGCACCCGCTCACAGGCCCCCCTAGGCAAGGTGGGAGCAGTCCCAACTATGAGCAGTGTGCTCGACCACCACTCAAGCACCGCTTGAGCATGAATCTGCAAGAGCGAATGCTCGAGTGCCAGTCATGTGTTCCGCACGTGACCCCCTTTTTCCTGTGTTCTAAAGGAATTTAGGGTTTGGTTTTTTAGCAGAATGACAATAGAGAATGAGAGGAGAAGAGAGGAAGGAGAGGGAAGAGAAGAAAGAGGAAAAAATCTTCTGATCAGAGTAATAATAATAGTAGATTAGGCTCAAGCAATTATACTTCGGACGTTATATACCATTTTTATAGTGTTTTAATATCTCAAATATTATATTTTTGTTCTAAATCTACGATTCTACATGTTTACTATAAATAATGCCTATTTCTCATGATTAATAGAGTAGATTTCATACTTACTTGTATATACTCCAAAATATAACTCTGATTTCATGAAAATACATATGTTTGGTGTTCATTTATCGTCCGAAAGTTTTGGTGAAACCCTAAGCACGAAAATGAAGGGATTTAATGGTTTTAATCCAAAATTTCTAATATGTAAAAGTTAATCTGTAACGTGATAATGTGCAGGATGTGATTTATGTTTAAAAAATTTACACAAATTTATATTGTTAAATTTCTAAGGATATCTGAAACAAATCTGAAGGGTTATGAACTATACTGATAAATTACTATGTATTTCTAAAGCATACTGAAGGGTTACTGTGAAATTTTGATTGACTTTTAAAGTTTAATAAGTTTTCAGTTAAGAAATAGGAAGAAAAATATTTTTGATCCTGTTAACTAGGACCCGAGACTGATATACGGTCAAGTTAGGTTCTCCGGTATACCTTAAAACGTTATGGTGGTAATCGAGGATAACTCTGTCCATGGAGTTATATGTGGTCTGTCTTTCCTCAGGGCGTTAACCTAGACAGTAGTTACTGTTACTGGCTAGTATTACTGTACTGAAACCCACAAGAATGGATGTCCCACAAGAAGGGACAACTATTACTAACCTTGGATTGTATGGAGTGAACACAATCTATCATCGATTATTTGCCCCATCTACTAGTAGAGTCTACTAGTTGGGTCCTTTACTGATAGAAATTAGAGATTTTCTATAATTTATAGATTTTGTATCGGTATCTGACTTATGATTTATGTTTACCGATTTATGATTTTCAAAGCCTAATTATTATCGAATTATGCTTTTCTTGTGATTTATGTATATATTTCTGTTCTCTGGCATTTCTATGATTTTCTGCATTTATGTTCTGCTATCTTTTCCATAATCAGTCTTATCACATTTATATTTTAAATGCAATTGTATCCGTTTTACTGCATTACGTTCTACATGAAAGATTTACTGCATGTTTGTATGTACCTTGTTGGGTTTTGTCTCACTATTTTACTATTTTTTTCTCCAGATGAGACAGTCGAGTTAGTACCAGACAAGAAAGAGTGAGTTAAAGTCTTGCTTGAAGACTCTCGGAAGACTTGAAATTATTTTGGAGAACCTTGAAAAGAAACAATTGGATGTAGATTCCTGATTTTTGATATATGGATTTTGATATATGAATTTTATGTATATGGATTCAGTATACAAAATGTATGTGATGAATGTGATGAAATAGGAATTTATACTTCCGTAGTTGTATAGTTCTGCTTCCACTATATATTTTGGATTTTGTACAGGTCCGAGATGGCATCTCTATTCCAAATTGTTAATATATTGAATAGAAAATGTGAAATATAAGCCGTAGGAAATTATACGGCATCTTTGATCCTATATCTGAAATGAAAATTCCTGTTGATGAATATTATGATGGTGTTATTCTATACGTTTACAGGTTATAAGTAGGATTTGTATTTTTGTTTAGCTCAGTTTTAGGAGAGACTCTATCTGTTTTTTTCTAGAACTTTAGGTTATTAATTTAGCTTAGGTTTCTATTTTCTATAATGACAAAAAATTCTGAGGATAAAAAAAAAATCGTTTAGTCACAAATGATATTCAGGAATGATCTGAATTGTAAGCGGAAGCTTAGCAAACGGTGAGTGATCGAATCAGTAGGTATAGGCATAGGATGAACTAAGTCTTAGGTATTCTAGTCTGTCTAAGTTGAAAATTGACTTGAACAAGGACTTAGTGATTAAGTTAATCGATATTGAATGTAGGCTAAGCCTAGACTGATCGTTTTAGGTTTAAGGATTCAAGCTTAACTGTTCTATGTTGAGATAAAAATAAAGTTGTTAGAATTAGATTGAATGTTAGGTTTTGGCCTTAAGGATTTAATTTGAAATGTATTGATTCTAACCCTCCCTCTGAGCTGATTACTTGAAATTTGGGATATTGGGATGTTTGCAGTTATAGAAAATATTACGACCTTTAGACGAGGGCTTTCCTTGGGGTGTTGGCCGACTGCAAAGATGGGGAGAAGAAATTGCTTAGGAGCTCCTCAAGAATTTGAATCTAATCAGTACCGAGCCAGTGATAAATGTAACACTACCTAAATAAGGTCTAAGTAGTCGGTTTAGTTTAAGATAAATTCAATTGGCCTTGGGGTGAGGTCCTCAGGGTTAGATTTGACGAATAGGATAGAATTGATGCCTTGTGGTTAAGGTATGAATTCTACTGATTCTAATGTGTTGGCGGTGTTGATAATAATCAAACACTTGAAAGAAGAGAAGTTAATATTGCCTCAGACAAGACAAAAAGTGAAGTTAGCTAATGACGACAAGGGAATAGGTTTATATATATTCCAAATTTTCAGAACATAACTTGACGATGTTAATCCCTGAGGAGCAACCCTTGTCTGAAGGAATTACGAATTTCGATGTCCAGTTTGGGTTTGTGAATAAATTAACTTTGATAGGATATTAAGTCGACCGAGTTAGCAAATTACCCGACTAGAATTGATGATTTGAAAAGAGTGATATGAATTACAATTAGAAACACAGGTTTTAAATTATCGGATGAGTTGCAAAAGAAGTAATGGAACTAATATGGTGGTGTTTACAAGTTTTGTAATAAGGTATGTGCTAAATATAGATGGCATATTATGCCATACCTGAAAAATCATTAAGCAGATGAGGAAATTTGAGAAAAATATTAAAGAAAAGATTTGCTAATTTGATTGATTAATAAAGTTGCTGTTGAGGTTGTGTAGAGACCAGAAATGATCTTGAGGATTCAAGTATAATCAATAAGGATATTTTGTGGACTTTGTGTGAGGACCCGAAACCAAAAACATAACAACTAGATGTGATTAAGGTAATTAATATCAATAAGAGGCTATGCATGTATTGAAAAAGTGGTAGTTAAAAGTGAAAAGTTGAAAAATGTCCAAAATTCAGCGAGCAGCCGAGTGGCGCTCACTGAGGGCTCGAGCCCTCCTATTGGGCGGAAGAACCAGTAGCATGCACAAATCCCTCCGCTCGGCCGCTCGAGCCGGCCTATCGAGCGGAAAATCGGAGGTGAATTCGGGCACCAGCTCATTTGGCCGCTCGAGCTCCGCTTGAGGGGGTGGGTGTTGAAAGCCGGGCTCGGCCGCTCGAGCCCCGCTCGAGCGGCAGCCAGCATTAAAAACGCGACCTGCTCCTCTCCGTTTCATTTCGCACGATTTAGGGTTTGAGAGAGAGAGAGCGCCCGACTTAGAGAGAGAAGAAGGGAGAACGAAGCCGGGAGCCCAAATCCCAACCCCGAGCTAGTTATAAAGGTGAAAGCCCGCGACAAGGTAAGTGTACCTCGGACGCCGTTTTGAGTTTTTACCGATTTTCAGGTTTTAAAGTTTATGGAAATGTTGTAAAAATGTTGTTGAAGCATGTTTCCCTCGATTAATCGGTTAGATTTCATGTTTGTTCATGTTTATTGAAGTATTTGGCTCCGATTTCATGTATGGACTTGTGTTATGTGCTTAATTTGACATTGAGAGAACATGGCCAAACCCTAACACGAATATTTGGGGACTTATGGTTTAAATGCATGATTGAGTATATATATATGGCGTTATGGCATCAATTTCATAATTGAACACATGTTTAGAGACCGATTTATGTCCGGAAGTTTTGGCGATGCACTAAGTACGAAAATGAAAGGGTTTTAGTAGTTTTTGACCAAAGTTCCAGTTGTAAGAAAGTTAATTGACATCGTAACGAAGCTTCCTGTATAATTTGTTTATGAAAATTGTACGGACTTGTGAAAATGAATTTTCATGCACCGTTGAATTTAATCAAGGAGTTTTTAGACCGTTACCGTATGTACCGAAAGTGAATTTTGAAACTATGATTGTGAAAGAGGCTATTTCGTTATAGTTATTCTAGGACCAGTGATCGACTTGATTTGGATAGGTTCTCCGGCATGCCTTAGGACTTTCCGGTGGTAATCGAGGATAACTCTGTCCATGGAGTTATTTGTGGTCCGCCCGCCCTCGGGCGTGCATGGTCGGGAGAAAATTTACATTATCGGCCTACCTTGGGTGGCACCTGTTTCGATCCCTTGAGATGGGATACCCCTGTTTACGGCCTTGGATTTGTGGAGTGAAACAATCTATCTCGATCACTCGCCCCCTCGGCTAGTAGGGTACGCTAGCAAGTTACATGACATTTCGATATGTTACCGCTTTCCGGTTCTCGATTTTGATTTCTGTTATTGGCTCCTATTCTGACTCCCGTTATTGGTTACGCACCGATTGGCGATTTTTATTACCGATTACATTTACCGAGAACCGTTTTTGTTATATGAAAGGTATTCTTTGTCAAAGTATGATTTTCACGTTTCTGAATTACCTTCTCGCCTAAACCGTTCATTCGCACGTTACATGACCTGCTTTTGCATCATGGTTTTACTTGTTCATATGCATGTACCTTACTGGGCCTCGGCTCACTGTTTTAGTGTTTTTCCCCCCTTCCAGATGAGACAGTAGAGCTTTTACCTGACGAACAGGAGTAGACCAGGGAAAAGCTTCTGATGGCTTTTTGAGGACTTAGAGCATTGTGAAGCTAATTTTTGAAGAGCTTGTGGGTGCAATAACTTAGCTAGAAATGTGATCTTGAATACCGATTCCACGTTTATTGATGTTATAGAACTTGTGAATTTTTGTAAAGAAAGCTCATGATATGTATGATAGTAAAAGAGAATATGCTATGCTTTTGCAGGTTGTAGTGTACTTCCGCTATACTCTGGATTTCTTGTGCAGGTCCTAGATGACATCTCGTTATTTATCTGTTAGAATAGTAATTGTTTTGATGGATTTGTGCCATGGATGGCACATAGGATCCTGTGAATGAATGTTGTAGGAATTGTGAATGATGGATAGTTGTGTGCTTGATATGGATGAATATTACAGGTTTGTATTTTTGGGATTTCATCCAGTTACAAAGGAGACTCTGCCGAAATTTCTGCAGAAGTCTTGCCTTAATTAGACCGTTAATTATGTTATCTGTTTGACGGAAGCTTTTGAGGAAAAAAAAAAATATCCGTTCCGTCACACTTTGAAACAATCAGAAGTTAATGATTTGATGATTGAGAGTTTCTGAGATTAAGATATCCATAAGATAGGTGAAGGATCACTACGAACCGGTCTCACTATCGGAACAAGTATGGTTATGAAAGCCTAAGAGGAGAACCCTTGTGATTTTGCTTGAGGTTGATAGAATGGTAAGGCCCATGGGTTTTAGTCAGATTATTTGACAATAAAATATTAAGTTACTAAATGTTAAGGTTTCAATGGTAGTTAGGGACTGTGCTGAAATTTTAGAATGATTATCTCACAAGTGTTTTTGTGCCAGTTAAATATCTGAAATTTGTGGATTTTGCTTTTGAGATGTTAATCTCTTCATAATCTTTTTGGGTTATGCAGATCCTCTCAGAAATTGAGATGTGCTCGAGGATGCTTGTGTAAATTGTATCGAGGGGATACGATGTCTTATAATTAGGTTATACGTTTTGAACAATAGGCAAAGTCGATCGAATTGAGGACAGATATTGAGTCTAATTTGAAAATGGACTGCCCTTTTGAAGTCAGTAGATGACTGTTTGAGAATCTAGCTGTAAAAGTTTTGAGAATATATGTATCTGGAAGAAAGGACCAAGCCAAATTGTTTTAATGGGCAGTTTAGAGGAAACTGGACTTAGAACTAGTCTTTAAGGAATTGTATGAAATCAGAAGAGTATAAGTTGAGTGCCGCAAAGGATGCTTTAACGCCTCTAGAAAGTAGGAATTAATTAATGGACTAAGTAAGTTGTTAAGTAAGTTAGCACAGATGGTAACGCTCTTGAGAAGGATTAGAATTTTGTTAATTCTGCATCAATAGATAATTGCCTACAAGCAAAGTGGGGTAGGCATCCATGGGGTGGAATTGCTCCCCCTACAATTAAAACTCTGTGATGAAGATCTTTGAGGATTTAGGAATGATTCCTTGAAAGAAATTAAAGTCTTACGAGTATAAAAGTTAGAGATTGAGACAGGTGGATCTCAATATCTTCGATGGAGGTGGATGTCAAGATCGATAGTTGATATCAGAAGTCTCCACTTGAGAAATTATAGAATTGCTTTGGAAATAATTCTGATCCAATAATCTCAAGGATTTCAAGTAGTCATGTTATGAGGAAGAGGTAAACTTGATATCGTTAAGGAAACCCTAGGATTATATTTTCGTGTATTGCTTGTGGATCAATGTCCCTGGGCTAAGCAAAAAGGAATTCCTAGTTAAGAATTGTTCTTCTATTGATTGAAATTAGCAATTAGAAATCTCTATTTAAGAAATTGTGGAGACGGTCTTGGATGATAGTTCTGTCTTGGGAGAAGGTGTGGCTATGTTATGACTGAAGTCGACCTTGGGATTTTGTGAGTTGATAGACCTATCTAAGGATTATATAGATGAACTTCAGTATCTTGAAGGGGGAACAAATATCAGTACTGATCATAAATGTTAAGGGTTTATAGTTTCGGTACTGATAGTGAATTTATGGGTAGGCTTAATTGCTTGGAAAATAAAATGCCACATTCCTAAGTTAGGAACTGGAGTTGTGTTTGAAATGTTGGGATTATGAAATTTCGAGATGAGAAAACCCTTTTGATTTTGTACTAGAACGACCCACTAATTATGATTGTGGAGGATGTGTTTGGGTTTAATCAATGGGCTTATCTGTATGCCAACAAGATTTGAAATTGCTCAGTGTGGGAGTTTTGAAATCTTGATGTTGCTAGTTGTTAAAATCTTGAAGATTTTAAGGTAATGATCTAAAATTGTATCAAAATTATGATTACGGTTATAGTTAGGACGTTATTTCTGTGATAAATTGAGAATCTGTGAGGATTATTTTTGCGATATGGCTATCTTAAAATAAGTCTTGATCAAAGTTACTGTGTAAATTGGGTGTTCAAAATGGGATATGTGTCTGATGGAAATGTCACTTTGATGACATGTCAATGAATTGATGTGGATGCAGAGCATCCCGCTTTTGACATCAAATTGTGACTTGAAATTTATGTTGGGATTTTAGTTAAGCTTGGTAAAAGAACTAAGATGCTAGGTTGTGATAGTGACAGTAAGTTGTAATCGAATAATTCGAAGCTAAATGATTTATCAAAGCGCACAGCGGAAGAGTGATGAACCTGTATATATAATAAGATTTAAGGTAATGTTTATAGGAAATGCTCAATCTTGAGGATTAATATGAAATGAAATGAGGCATTCGGCTTATTTAAAGTTTGGAATTAAGTTAGAAAAGTAATTAATGAAATAGGTTTGCCTTCGGACTTAGTGAATTTGGGAATGAAAATGGCGCGTCAAACAATGAGGATCAAGGTAATTCTGATGTTTATGGTTTTCTAGGATAACCTCCCTAATTTAGAAATGAATTGGTGACATTAAGAAGGTTCCTTGATTTTGAAAATCCAATGATCGTTAAATTTTGAGCATGAAATTCCTTTAAGTGGGGGAGAATGTGAGATCCTGATCCTAAAATATGATAATTATGGAATAATTATATGGATGAAAATCATACTAAGGTTTAAATATAGTGAAAAGTTTAGTACTGAAACAAAAATGGAGCAAATGAGAAGAAAATGGGATCAGTGGTTGAGCGGTGCTTGAGCACTGGGTAGGCACTAATTTGCACTAGCACCCAATCGTAGGCCACTTGAAGCAAGGCGGGGGTGGTCTCGGCTACGAGAAGTGCACTCGAGCGTGAATCTGTGAGAGTGGGTGCTCGAGCACCGCTCGACTGGCACTTAAGCGCCAGTCATGTGTTCCGCACATGATCTCTTTTTTCCTACATTTTAAAGGGGTTTTGGGTTTGGTTTTTTAGCAGAATGACAGCAGAGAATGGGAGGTGAAGAGAGGAAGGAGAGGAAAGAGAAGGAAGGGAGAAAAATCTTCCGATCCACTCCGATCAGAGTAAGAATAACGATAAATCAATCTCAGACAAGTGTACTTCGGACGTTATATACTATTTTTACAGTGTTTTAATATCTTAAATATTGTGTTTTTTCTCTAAATCCATGATTCTGCATGTTCATTGTAAATAATGCTTGTTTCCCCTGATTAATCGGACAAATTTCATGCTTACTTGTATATAATCCTAAATATACCTCCGATTTAAAGAAAATACATGTTTTTGGTATTCGTTTATCATTTGGAAGTTTTGGCAAAACCCTAACCACGAAAATGAAGGGATTTAACGGTTTTAATTCAAAATTTTTGATATGTAAAAGTTAATTTGTTACGTGATAATGTACAGTATGTGATTTATATTTGAAAAATTTACACGGATTTATACTATTAAATTACTGAGGATTTCTGAAGCAAATCTGAAGGATTATGAATTATACTGACAAATTACTGTGTATTTTTGCAGCATACTAAAAGGTTACTGTAAAATTCTGATTGACTTTTAAAGTTTAATAGGTTTTCAGTTAAGAAACAGAAAGAAAAATATTTTTGATCCTATTAATTAGGATCCGGGATTGATATACAGTCAGGTTAGGTTCTTCGATATACCTTAGAACGTTATAGTGGTAATCGAGAATAACTCTGTCCATAGAGTTACACGTGGTCCGCCTTTCCTCAGGGCATTAACCTAGAGGGTAGTTATTGTTACTAGCTGACGTTATTATATTGAATCCCACGAGAAGGGATGTCTCATAAGAAGGGACAACTGTTATTGGCCTTGAATTGTATCAAGTGAACATAATCTATCTTCGATTATTTGTCCCATCTACTAGTATGGTCTACTAGTTGGGTCCTTTACTGATAGAAAAGGGAGATTTTCAATAATTCATAAATTTTGTATCGGTTTTTTACTTCCAATTTATGTTTACCGATTTATGATTTTCGAAACCTAATTATTATCGAATTATGCTTTTCTCGTGATTTATGTATATATTTCTGTTCCCTAGTGTTTCTGTGATCTTCTCCATTTATATTCTGCTATTGTTTCCGTAATCACTATATTATCACATTTATATTTTAAATACAATTGTATCCGTTTTATTGCATTACGTTCTATATGAAAGTTTTACTGCATATTTGCATGAACTTTGTTGGGATTCGACTCACTGTTTTATTATTAATTTTCCTCTAAATGAGACAGTCGAGTTAGTGTTAGACGAGAAAGAGTAAGTTAAAACCTTACTTGAAGACTCTCAGAAGACTTGAAATTTTTTTGGAGAACCTTGAAAATAAACAGTTGGATGTAAATACCTGATTTTTGATATATGGATTTTGTGTATATGGATTCAGTATACGAAATGTATGTGATGCTTGTGATGAAACAGGAACTTATGCTTTCACAAGTTTATAATTCTTCTTCCGCTATATGTTTTCTGGATTCTGTATAGGTCCTAGATGACATCTCTATTCTAAACTGTTAATATAATGGATAGGAAATGTAAAATGTAAGCCATAGAAAATTATATGGCGTCTGTGATCCCGTGTCTGAAATGAGAATTCCTGTTGATGAATATTATGATGATGTTATTCTATATATTTACAGGTTATAAGTAGGATTTAATTTTTATTTAGCTCAATTTTAAGGGTGACTCTATCTGTTTTTTCCTAGAACTTTAAGTTATTAATTGGACTTAGGTTTCTGTTTTTTGTAATGACAAAAAATTCTGAGGATAAAAAAAAAACCCTTTCCATCACAGGTTATAGGGAAGATGAGTTTGGCGACTGACTTTACATTTAGTAGAAAAGAAGTTTATGAGATCAAGGGATTTTGTGTTCATAGAAGTTGTGACCATTGAAAATATTTGCAAGGCCAAGAAGATTGCTCCTCACAATAATGATTGCTTATGTGACATCAACCCAACACCAACAACCCCACCACCATTGAGATTGAAGGTGGTGGAGATACGGATAATACATCTACCCATGAGGAGGTAAAGATGAGAATGGTGACACTCAATATGATACTCATGATGATCACGATGATGTCTGTTAGCCTATACCAGCTATTCTACTATGATGATCCACAATATATCAATTTCTTTCCATTGGCCTATCGATTAATGATTATATATTACTTATCGATGGGGGAGAACCAAAATACTTTGATAAAGTAATGGAAAGTGATCAAATGAAGGAAAGGATGGATACTATACAAGACGAGATATCATCATTGTATGAGAATCACACATTTAAATTAATGAAGTTGCCTAAGGGCAAGTAGAAACCCAAAACTAATAGGTGTACTAATTAAAGTATAAAGACAGCAATTTGTATTCGACTTATAAAGCAAGGTTGGTTATAAAAGGTTTCAATCAATTGAAGGACATTGATTTCAAGGAGATATTCTTTCTTATGATGAAGATATCATCTATTTGTGTTGTACTTCATTTGGCAACATGCCATAATGTAGAGGTGGAATAATTAGATATGCAAATGGCATTTCTCCATGTTGACTTAGACAAGGAATACTACATTGAGAATTTGGAGGGATTCAATGTTGAGTGGAAGGAGCATATGGTGTGCAATTTGATGAAGAGACTCTATAGCCTCAAATAAGCCTCATGGCAATGGTATGAAAAGTTTGAACCCATCATGGTAGAGCAAGGCTACTAAAAGATGATTTTAGACCATTGCATTTTGTGCAAAGGTTCTTTGAGAGAGACTTTGCAATCTTTTTGTCTATGTAAATGATATGCTTATTGTTGGAAGTAACGCATCCTAGATCGATGAATTGAAGAAACAACTAAGAAAGTATTTGATGATGAAAGACTTGGGATCAGCACACCAAATTCTTGGCATGATAATTTTTTTGTGATCCAAAGGGGAAGAAGATATGGATGTCCTAAAAGAGTTACATAGACAAAGTAATTCAATGCTTTAATTTTAAGAACTCTGAGCCAATTAGGACTTCATTAACCAATTCTTTAAATTAGACTTCATGGTGTACCAGTATCTATTGTGTCCGATCACAATCTGCGTTTCATCTCTAAATTTTGAGAGAGTTTGTACTGACAGCTAGGGACGAATTTGAAGTACAGCATGGCGTATCATCCTCAGACGGATGCCTAATTTGAGCAAACCATCTAGATTTTAGAAGATATGCTTAGAGCTTCAGTGATGGAGTTGAAGGGGAATTAGGATGATCACCTAGTATTAGTAGAGTTTGCTTATAATAATAGTTTTCAAGCGAGTACTAGCATGGGTCCATTCGAAGCATTGTATGGTAGAAAGTGTTGATCTCCTATTCATCTGGAGAAGACAGGAGACAGACGACTTTTGGGGCCCGATGTTATTAAGGAAACATCGGAGAAGATTTTGGTGACTTTGAGAAGCTGAAGATGGCCCAGAGCTGACAGAAAGGTTATGCTGATCAAAAGAGATCGGAGTTCATATTTGAGGTTGGTGATTTTGTTTTCCTTAATGTTTCTCCGTCAAAGGGAACCACCAGATTTGGTGTTAAAGGGAAGTTGAAACCGTGATTCATTGGACCCTTCAAGATTTTGGAGAAAGTCGGAGAGGTAACCTATCAATTAGCGTTACCACTGAATTTGGCTGATGTGCACAATGTTTTCTATGTGTCGATGTTGCAGAAGTACGTCCATGATCCGACACAGGTTATCAAGTATGGTTCCTTGTCTATCAATGAAGATTTGTCCTATTCGGAGGAGCCAATAAGATTTTGGATTGGAGGAACCAAATTTTACATGCGAAGACTATTACTCTTGTAAAAAATATTATGGAGGAACCATTCTCAAGAGGAAGCAACATGGGAAAGGCAAGAAGAGATTCAGGATAAGCATCCCCACCTATTCTCTTCAAGCATAATGAGCCTACATACCACTTTACTCCAAGGATTTGTCTTCTTTCGAGAGTTCATTTCTAGTTTTGAGGATTTGTTAAATTTTGAGAATGAAATTTAATTTTTATAAGTGAGGGAGAATTGTAAGGTACCGGTTTTTAAAATATAGTAACTAGGAATAACAAAGTTAATATAATCAAAATTTGGTAGTAGGTATGCGGAAAATTAAGTTTCAGAAGCAAGATTGGGAAAGGAGAACCGGCGCCTAAGGCATGCCCGAGGCGTGCCTAGGGCACGATTTCCAGAGTTGTGGCACTCGTTGTTCACTTGATCATAGCAGGAGACTCCAAATCCAAAGTGTCTACTGATACACGTTGGCGGCGCACTTTAGCACCTGTTCTAGTGCTGCGATGCCCGATGCATACCTGACTAGTGCTCGTGTGCCAGTCTATGTATTTAAGTGCGTAGCCTGTCTCTTTTCACCATTTTCCATCAAACTAGAGAGAGGAGAGAGAGCACGGAGAAGAAGAGAGAGAAGAGGAGATCAAGGCATTCGAGTCCATTTTCGAGTTAGAGCTAGTTGAAGAAGTTGTAGTTGGGTTCAAGTGAGTGCACTCATATACTTTTCTTTTTCTTGTTGCACTTTTCGCTCTATTCTTTTCGGGTATTTTTGTTCAAATACCCATCCAAGCATTTATTTTGAAAATACCCATATCTTAAGAATGTATATATGTTAATTTCATGTTCGATTTTGTAGTTTCGTGAGGTTTTGCGTTTCATCAAAAACCCTAACCCCATGCCCCACTTTTTGCACGATTATTTTAGGGTTTATGCATAATTTGTCTTTAGAAAAATGGAACCCTAACCTTGTGAACGTGGTTACCTTAATTATTTGATGCTTATTTATATGATTTTGTATATGATATTTTATATATTCCGAAAATTATGTTGAATGCTTTTTGTGAAGGAACTTGTTGTCTGGAAGTCATAAAATTATGTTTGGCTCAATGTGGTAAGGATTTCTTAATTTTTCCTAAGCTCTATGACAATTTGTGCAGGTATTTGAAGCTAAGTGAAGACTTAAGCCCATAAGAACAAGAAATATGTATTTTTGATAAGAAAAAGAATAAGAAGGAAACTTCATAATTTGTTAAGTTTGATAAACAGTTATCCAGAGAGTAAAAACTTTATATTAAGAATTAAGGTGGAATTTTCCTTAAGGATAAGTAATAAAGAAAACTGAACTAAGGAAAATGTAAATCAAAGGGTGATATTTCCTTGCATGCTTTAGGATATTACAATGGTAGACAGATGATTGCTCCTGGACCACGGGAGATGCTATGGTGGCATAAGTTTATGGCCTTGTATATCATGTTAAGGGTATACCGCTCACCACAGGGTATTGAATTGTATGTGTAGTGCCTTAGAATGTATAAAAGCATATATATTCCTTTCCTCGTTTGGCTACTTCGTTAGTTTGTAAAGCTAACTAGCTCTGGTCCGTAAAGATGAAGAAATTTCTACATGTTTTAGAATCTAACAGAATCAGACCTAAAAAATGAAAAGTTAAATGTGTTCCAGAAATATATTTGATTGTATTTCATGTTTATATATATATATTATGCTCCTATTCCTTCCCTTATTTTATTTTGAGTATATTACTTACTGCCTTATATTATATTATGCTTTACTGAGTATTTTGCTCACTCCTTGCTATTTTTTTTTGCCTTCAAATGAGTATGATCTTATGCCCAATGAGGTGGAGTAGAGATTTCAAGTTGGCTAACCTGAGGATTTGGAAGAAAATTTTGTAGTCATAGATTTTGTGGTTTTGTCTAGTGTATGGAGGACTCGAGTGTTTGTTGGATGAACACGATAATGTATTTTGTGTATGTTGATGATATTTAGATGTATTTTGTTTTCGCTGTATTTGATGATTTCATATACTTTCGCAGGTTATTATGGTTTGATTTTAGGGACCTAATGACATATTTATGTTCTAAGGTTGTGTTCGGAGATATGACGTCAGAGCCACATATCTATTTGTGGCTTTTTGGATCCTGTGTTTGTCTAGACGTTCATATTTTTGATGGATTTTAAATTTTTCGTGGATTTTATCATTTTATGATTTGTATTTAGGTGATTTTGATGGCCATTTGGAGGGGGGAGTTTTTTGTCACCTCCTAATCCGAATTGGGTTCGTTACATTAATTTAGAGAATTTCAAGCTAGTTAGAAGTCCACTCAGTAATCACTTGAAATTGTGTACTTGACAATGTTCTTGCATGGTGGAGGGGAAGACTGAAATGAATAAGGCTCCTTATCCTTTTATAGTTAGTAGTTTGGTTTATGCCATGGTATATAAGAGACAAGATATAGCTCACGTGATGGAAGCAATTACCTGGGTCCTTTTCAATCCAGTGAAGGATCATTGGTCAAATAAATTATTAGATACATTCAGGGAACCTTTATAGTATGTGTTTTGGCAATGATAAGCCTATTTTGGTTATATTTATGGATACCAATATGACAGGCGATATTGACTTTTGGAAGTCCACTTTGAGTTATTTGATCACACTTGTGGTAGGAATGATATCTTGGCAATCGAAGTTGTAAAAGCGTGTTGTACTCTCTATCATCGAAGCCAAGTTTATTGTGGTAATCAAAGTGAGTAAGGAGATGATTTGGATGAAGAAGTTCATCCATAAGATCAGCTTCAAGCAAAAGCACTATCTATTACTTTGTAATAGTCAAAGAGCAATTCATCTTTTAAAAAAATTATTATTTCATTCTCAATATAAGCACATTAGTAAATGATATCATTAGGTGTTTAATGTATTTGATTTGGGAGTTGTTGAATCTAGATAAGATCAACAAAGATGATAATGGTTTGGACATATTGACAAAGACAGTGCAAAAAGGAAAGCTTAAGGTGTGCCAAGATATAGTTAGAATGGTGATGGCTCCTAAAAAGTCATAGGAGGAAGTTTATTAGGATAGATCACTTCTTTTTGAATCCATTCCCGCTGCACATGTCCACGTTCTTTGAATTGTTAACTAAACACATGGAGTTTTGTGTAAAGATCGGATGATCTATGCTCGAGTGAAGGAGTTTTGTTAGTTAGATGAGAATATCGCCTAATTCGATGCACATTGGGTTGCACATGCATGAACAGTAGAAATTCCATGCATGATGGGCAACATACGCTAATATCAGTATAGGCTCACCATAGGTGTATCTAAGGGATGCTTGTACGCCATTGCTGTAGTTTTGGATCATCTGAGTGCCTATCCTATGCCCATGCACAAATGCACCATATAAAAGGCCCTCCATGATTTCTAGGGAAATAATTGTGAGATTTTGCAACATTTTACATGGCCAACTAGATAGAGAAAGAGAAAGGGAGATAAAGAATGAAAAGATCTTTATCAATTGTTTCGACTCTGAATCTTGTTCCAACTTTACCATCTTTGAGTATATTTTTCCATTTGTTATTCTTAAATATTTTACCTGAATTTGTGTTGTATTTTTCTTCTCTTATTGTCCTTTCCTTAGTTTACCAATATTCTGATGAAACTAAATGAAGTATTGGAGGTCTATATAGCCAATCTCACAATCATGGTAGATATTATACAGACATATGATCTCATAGTTTTATCCATCGTTTTAAGGGGTTCTTATAAAAAATTTTTAGGCATCTTGATTTTACTTGTTATTGTGCATGTATCGTGACAGTGTTGATTATTATTTTGTCTGCTCATAGATTTAACCAATAGCTCGGTATTACAATTGTGTAGAAATTAGTTCTCAGCTTGGTCGCAAAATTTCAACAACCCAGGCCCAACACGAAGAGGATACTAGAAGCCTGTAATCAAGATTCTCAGCTAGAAAAATTATAAATGAAGTTAAATGAATTGTGCAAAGATTTCTTTTTCAGAGATGATACTACTTTGTTATTAAGATCAACTTCTTGGAACATTCCTCCAAAGGACATTACTATAAATATTGGAACTTATTTTATACTTTATTTGATTTCTAGTTAAAAGTTTGCAATTTTGTTTCGAATAATTTGCTCAATTACTTTGTATAGGAAATTTTTATAAACTCCTTATTCTTTATTAATAGGCCATATATAATCATAATGGTCAGAAGTTTGTGTCACTTATAATTATTTGATTCAATTGGATTATTTTTACTAACTATTTATCAATATTCTAGTTGGATGAGTAATCAATGAAAGTTATATTTTTCATTATGTCATTTTGCACTAGAAGTTCAGGTTGGAGTTGTGTAAGAATCAGCATGACATGATTTGTGGGATAAATTTTACCAAGACACACAGTATGTTTTTTATTAATACCAAGGCCAACAATACATCAATAGTGACAATCTATGCATAGTTTGGATTGATATGCAAGGTTCACGTGGTTAGCAACTGCAGCTAGTCTATCAGTATAACTACATAAAAAATAATATCAACAATCATAATCTATGCAATTTTAAATGGATCAAAGTTTTTAAGTAAAATTATAAATGATAGATATTCTCAACTATGCTGCTTGGTCATTGAATAGCTTGGCCCATCAAACTTGTATTAGTTTATAGATCTTTGGACTTAGATTATTAAGGAATAGAAAATTTTAAGATAGTGCCAAACATAGAGAATCATGTTGCAAGTCATACTACATAATGATTATGAATTGTTAGAGGTCTAGAGACACATGCTAAGACATGAAAAATTGGTCATGTGCAAATTAATTGATTAGAAAATTACTAGAATCAAAGGGAAGAGACCTTTCTATTGCATCCATGAATAGCTCAAGTTCCTTCATAGTACCATAATTATCATATGCATCATCTATAGCAGTGATCAAGTGATAAATTTGGCAGCCAACATTCTTGCTTCAGAATAATCTAGTTCAAAGTACACCATTGTGGTCAGGAAGAAGTATTCCACGACTCTGCTCTTTATGAATCTTGACATCTTCATTGTGTTCAACTCATTCCACCATCTAAAATATTAATTAGAGATAAATAAGAGTTCCATAACAAGTTTAACATAGTTAAAATGGGAGAGTTAGATTCTTGTATTATTTTTTATATTATGACATTTGAAAGAAAAATGCATCAGGCATACGTAACTGGAAAAGTAGGGAGTGCATTCAGCGGTCATCTAATTGATGCATGAGTTAGTGTGGTATTGCATATAAACTATAAGGCCCAGCTAATCAACTAGGAAGAAAAGGAGTGAAATGACAGGAAGAAGTGTAATCAATTACTGGATGATTTGGCTTATCTCATTGTGATGCAATACTTGCACGATGTTAAAATCAAGAGCTGCAAACTTTAGTAGTGCTTCTTCATGTGCATCGCTCATATTTTGCTTGTAGACAAGGATGTAGTGCCTCGCCTCCAACCGAGCAAAGTTCCAGTGGATAGGCACATCAAAGGCATGGTTTACTTGTACCAAAAGCTCTGGAGGGCAAGTGTCCATGGCTATGTTTGACTTCAGGTGGGTGATAGTGAATGCCTGTGCTTCATCAAGGATAACTTCTCCATGCATACCCAAGAATGATGCCTCATACAGGGCAAGAATGCCATGAACATCATGTATCAAAGATTTCTTGAAATTCCCTTTATCATCTTGAAACTTTTTGAAAATATCTGCTCAATCAATGAATAACATATATCGTTATTTATTTTAAAATTTTAATACATGTATAATTAAATGTTATACATATAATGAATATGAAAGTGATATTTTTGGTACTGTAGATATCAAACCGGCTAGCTTATTTTTTTTTATAAAAGTTATATATACTTAAGTTAACTAATCTAACTTAATAGCATATTCTTTTGAAAATAATTCAAACCTTTCAAATTAGGATTTGGTTCCATTAATTATTATCTTATTACTCTGAGTCTCTAATATCCTATTAATCTTGGTCCATCTTCCCAAATTGTCCATGGGCCATATAATAAAAGTTTCATCTAATAATGTAAGGATTGTTCACTAACATGAAGATCATCAAATACTAAATATATATATATATATATATATATATATATATATATATATATATATATATATTCACACACTATGAGACTTATGGAATCTGAACATGTGTAGTGACCTACTCGATTATTCATGAATATTAGGGCATAAGGGATACTCATGTGCCCATAGGGTTCATCCAACATTTGAAGAGAGTCTATTCCACACTCATGACTACCTAATAGTATGCTTTGTGCCTAATGCATGCCTTTGGCATGCTTGTGTGTAGTTGACAACATATGATATGCATGTAGTTTTTCTATTATATATTCATACATGCCTCACTGCACGTCTTGTGCGTAAGGTGCACCTAAGACCCGCTCAAGTATAAGTAGCAGAATACTCCAAACGTGTGGGGGATTTGTCCGCCTATCCTTATTTGAGATGACGTCTAATGTGTGCTTGTGTGCCGGTCACTCTAATCATTTTTTGACGTGTTTGGAATTTTAATTCTTGTTCCACAAGTATATGGAAATATTGTAATTAGTGTTAAGCGACCATTTAAGAACCAAAACTATGATGGAACGGATTTTTTTTTTTCCTCAAAAGCTTCCGTCAAACAGATAACATAATTAACGGTCTAATTAAGGCAAGACTTCTGCAGAAATTTCGGCAGAGTCTCCTTTGTAACTGGATGAAAACCTAAAAATACAAACCTGTAATATTCATCCATAACAAGCACACAACTATCCATCATTCACAACTCCTACAACATTCAATCACAAGATCTTATGTGCCATCCATGGCACGATTTCATAAAACATTTACTACTCTAACAGTCAAATGACGAGATGCCATCTAGGACCTGCACAGAAAATCCAGAGTATAGCGGAAGTATACTACAACCTGCAGAAGCATAGCATATTCTCTTTTACTATCATACATATCATGAGCTTCCTTTACAAAAATTCACAAGTTCTATAACATCAATAAACGTAGAATCGGTATTCAAAATCACATTTCTAGCTACGTCATTACACCCACAAGCTCTTCAAAAAAATGGCTTCACAATGCTCTAAGTCCTCAAAAAGCCTTCAGAAACTTTTCCCTGGTCTACTCCTTTTCGTCAGGCAAAAGCTCTACTGTCTCATCTGGAAGGGGGGGAAAACACTAAAACAGTGAGTCGAGGCCCAGCAAAGTACATGCATGTGAACTGTAAAACAATTATGCCCAAACAATCATATAACTATGCAAAACCATAATGTTTAATCAAATATCATCTGAAAAGGAACTGTAGAGACATGCTATAACGATATTAAATCTCATGCTTCATAAATCATATCACCATAGGCTGTAAAACTATAACTATAAACTTTACTGATGCATGATAAAACTGAAAATGGTATTTCATACTGATTCACTGTCATCTTTTCACTGTATACGATTTATTATCATCTTTTCATCCGATGATACTCTATCATCTTTTCACTGTATACGTTTCATTATCATCTTTTTATTGTAGTATAGCATATCGGTAAAACATTAGTCGGTACTTCATATTATTTTCCTCCTTGTACCAAGCTCCGAGGACGGCCATCGTTCCCTCCTTGTACCAAGCCCCGAGGACGGCTATCGTTACCTCTTTGTACCAAGCCCCGAGGACGGTTATCGTTCCCTCCTTGTACCAAGCCCCAAGGACGGCTATCGTTACCTCCTTGTACCAAGCCCCGAGGACGGCTATCGTTACCTCCTTGTACCAAGCCCCGAGGACGGCTATCGTTACCTCCTTGTACCAAGCCCCGAGGACGGCTATCGTTCCCTCCTTGTACCAAGCCCCGAGGACGGCGATCGTTACCTCCTTGTACCAAGCCCCAAGGACGGCTATCGTTACCTCCTTGTACCAAGCCCCGAGGACGGCTATCGTTCCCTCCTTGTACCAAGCCCCCGGGGACGGCTATCATTACCTCCTTGTACCAAGCCCCGAGGACGGCTATCGTTACCTCCTTGTACCAAGCCACGAGGACGGCTATCGTCATATTTTTATTAAAAACCCCTTTTTCACAATTAGACTTATACAATACATTTTAGCTAACTTTAAATCCACATGGAATTTTTTGTCGGTATACGTTGATTCGTATTTTGAAAACAAATTATCTTGGAAGTTACATCTCGATGTCAATTAACTTTCATGTAATCAAGCTTGGTTAAAAGTTACTAAAACCCCTTTCATTTTCGTGCTTAGTGCATCGCCAAAACTTTCGGACATAAATCGGTCTCTAAACAAACCTTATTTCATGAAATCAAGCCATAAATCCAAACATACATACTTAATCATACATTTAAACCAAAAATCCCCAAAATTTTGAGTTAGGGTTTGGCCACATTCTCTAAATATCAGAATAACCACATATCACTTGTTTATACATGAAATAGGGGCCACATACTTCAAGAAACATGAACAAACATGAAATCTAACCGATTAATCGAAGGAAACAAGCTCCAACCTCATTCTTACAACATTTTCATAAACTTTAAAACCTGAAAATCGGTAAAAACGCAAAACGGCGTCCGAGGTACACTTACCTTGTCGCGGGCTTTCACCTTTATAACTAGCTTGGGGTTGGATTCGGGCTCCCGGGCTTCGTTCTCCCTTCTTCTCTCTCTAAGTCGGCACTCTCTCTCTCTCCTCAAACCCTAAATCGTGCGAAAATGAAACGGAGAGGAGCAGATCGCATTTTTATACTGCGGTTGGTGCCCGAATTCGCCACTAGATTTTCCGCTCGATAGGCCGGCTCGAGTAGCCAGCGAGCGGACGGATTAGTGAACGCTACTGGTTCTTCCGCCCAATAGGAGGGCTCGAGCCGTCAGCGAGCGCCACTCGGCTGCTTGCTGAATTTTGGGCATTTTTCAACTTTTCACTTTTAACTACCACTTTTTCACTACATGCATAGCCTCTTATTGATATTAATTACTTTAATCACATCTAGTTATTACGTTTTTGGTTTCGGGTCCTCACAAAAACTATTTTGAGTGAAGAAGTTTTCTATAATTGAGTCATTTGATTGTGTACTAGAAGCTTGCTTTATTAAGAAGAACAACATTCAAATCAAGAGAAAATCCAAGATCCTTGGGTTTAGATTATTTGGTGATTATTCACCGTCACAATTGTTTAAGAGCTAGAAGAGGAAGATTCATGCGAAGGAGATATTTGAGACTATTAGATCCATTGCCAGAAAGTAAATATGAAGAGTTATTTCAAAGGAACTACAAGTTTTAGGATTAGTTGGGATGTGTCTTGAGTCTAAATCACCGATTTATAAGTTAAATATCTTATGGGGAATTTTTAACTTAGCATTGCTGTGAAAGTCAAAAGGCTTTTAAAATTTTGGATTTTTTTTTCCATCGTTAGAAGATGAATCCTAATTTATTTTCTATTTCCCTATTTTTAGTTGATGATGTATCTCCAAGTATGACAGTGTCTTCATCTAATTAGAGAAATATTTAACGTATTATTAATTATTACATATTACTTTTTTCAATTTAAAAATAATCACCGATTTCACCACTATTTAGGTGATAAAAAGTCTAAATATAGATTTTTTTAGTAAATAAATTTACCGGGTGATACAAAAATTCCCTCTTGTCTAAGCAAGCGAAACAAAAGAGAAGTGGAGTGGAGGTCGTTGTAGCTATCATCGCCATCATTAACATGGTGTTGATGAATACTTCGTAGTATGCCCCCTATTTCTTTCTCAAAATGGTAGAAGACACCAAGACGTTGGAGTGTATCAATTAAGATTAGTTTTGGTTGCAAGGTTGGTGAGTCATCCAATCCAATCACCATCCTCCTCACCTCCTCCTTCAATTTTTCATGTTCATGTTGCATAGCAACGTCAATCACCTTCACATATAGAGATTTACAGGTGAAACTTATTATATTAACAAATATACACATGCTTGGAATCATAAACCATTCAAATTAAATTTGAAATGAAAAAGCACAACAATGACTCCTAGCATGAGACACAGAATAAGTCTAGTTAAATTAAACTTCTTTATGAAAGCCTTTCAAATTAAAGGGCATGACTTAAAATGTTGAATATTTCAACAGCCAAATCAAATATGTCATAAATAGCTAGTCTTATGACTCTATGAATTCATTAACTTTGAAATATTAGAGTATCAGTTAAATTAAAAAGTACTCTTGTTATAGCTTCTTATATATTTTTTTAATAATTACAAATTAATATGTAGGCACTTTTGCATTATTTTTTTACCAAGGATTAATTATAAAATAAATTTATGTAACATATTATATTAAAAGATACACAGTTCAAGAATGCATTTAGAATTTTAGACAATGGAACAATATTTTATGCTTCTAGCTTGTTTGAAGCCATAACATCATCACCATTAACATATTAACACTAATACTAATTAAAGTTTAATCTTAGACACACACACATACACATATACCTGCTGGTTTGAGATAAAATAATCATCCCAAATAGAAGGTGTGAAGCCAATGGAGCAATGAGTGCTTTCTATTTTGATACTTTTTGTTGAAATCAAACTTGTGGCTAACAATCTTTGAGTAAGATTTCGTGCCGCAGGTTGGCTTTTCTTCATCATGAACACAATGCTTTTAAACTGATCATGATTATAATGATTATGTGGTCGGGCGACACTGAAATAAGAGATTTTGGATAAAACAAGACAATCTGCTATCAACTCTCTCTTATTCTTAATAGAAATTTGGATTTTTGAAACGAATCGCTGAGAATCCATATATCTCAAGCTCGTTATTTGGGAAAGGGATTGATGATGAATATCAACGAACTTCAGATCAAAATTGCTTCAATTAGCTTGCCAACCACGAGCAGTATTTATTGTGATTTTTTCTTTGAAGTGTTACTATCATCATCGCTTTCAGTACTAGAAAGTGAAATGGCTAGGCCGAAGTATTGCTTTCAGCACTTAGGTGTCTTCTGTGGCCCAACTTCACATGACTCCTACGGAATAGTACTGGCAAAATCAAACAAAGAGATGTTGTCATGTAGGACGACAAGGACCGTGCTCAACCACTGCACAATAGGTGGTTTTAGCTCAACTATAAAAAATATCTTGACATATTTTCAAATATAATATTATATTTTGACAATTTGAAAAAGAAATTATTTTTAAATTAATAAAAGTAAAATTGAATTTTTTTTTAATTAATGATACCTAGTCATCACTTAATAATCTCTCATTTATTTTATTACCATATATTGTATTTTTAAATATTGAGAATTACAAAAAAAAAAAAAAAAAAACAATTAATAGATTTTAAAATTTTGAACGTCCATCTATAGATTCCCACAATTTCTATAGTTATTGTTACCATTATAAGTGAATATAAAATATTTAATAAGGTTTTTTCCATTATATTTGATAATGATTCAAATATCAAGTTATAACTTTATTTAAACAATTTTTTTTTAATTCTTATTGGAGAATTATTTCGTTTAAAATGTGCATGTCATACAAATACCTTTTTCATCCAATTAAGATTCGTTTTGGTAGCAGGGCTGGTGAGTCATCCAATCCAATTACCATCCTCCTCACCTCCTCCTCCAACTTTTCATGTTCATGTTGCATAGCAGCATCAATGACCTTCATATATAAAGATTTACAGGTGAAACTTATTATATTAATAGACATACATATGCTTGGAATCACAAACCATTCAAATTAAATTTGAAATGAAAAAGCACAACAATGACTCCTAGTATGAGACACAGAATAAGTCTAGTTAGATTTAAACTTTTTTATGAAAGCCTTTCAAATTAAAAGGCATGACTTAAAATGTTGAATATTTCAACAGCCAAATCATATATGTCAAAATTAGCTTGTCTTATGACTGTGAATTCATTAAGTTGAAAAATATGATAATTGGGAGATAATTAAGTTAAAATTTTTAATAAATTGTATTAATAAAGGTGCTTTTGGAGGAATTTTTTGGAGGATTAATTAGAACCGGAACTAGTAAAATAAAAAACATTCGAGTTCAAGAATGCATTTGAATTTTAGACAATGGAACAATATTTTATGCTTCTAGCTTGTTTGAAGCGCATAACATCATCACCATTAACATATTAACACTAATACTAATTAAAGTTTAATCTTAGACACACGCACATACACCGGCCCGCTCGAGGGCGATAAAATAAGCGGTGGCCGCCGTGGCCTGGGCCACTTTCTATTTTGATACTTTTGTTGAAATCAAGCTTGTGGCTAACAATCTTTGATAAAGTCACGTCACGACTTCTCCTCGCCATTTTCACACGTGATTATAATGATTATGTGAGGGTTCGGAAAGAGAGAGATTTTGGGGCGCAAATCTCTTATCAACTCTCTCAAGAGAGAAGAAGGAGATCGAGCCCGAGAGCACGAATCCAACCTCGAGAAAGGGATTAAAAAGGTGAATATCACGCGAACTCGAGGCAAGTGTTCTCATACCCACTTGCCGTTCTCTTTCGATGTTTTGTGTATTTTTGTGATTGGGTATTTTGTGTCGATATCATCACGGGGAATGTTAGGAAACCGAAAACCCATGCCTTAAGGTCCATGAAAATGTGGTTTCTGTGGCCGATTCACATGACTCCGGAATAGTACTGGCAAAATCAAACAGTGGGTTTTCATGTAAAAACCTAACCTACGGGATTTTAGGGGTTTTCCGTTTCCCGGCCTCGTATCATGAAATTGACCCCAAAATTGGAATCCCCATGTCCCAATGAGGTATATAGGTTAATCGCGGGGTCCGATCTTGCATTTTTTGAGATTAATGATAAGAGTCAAAATAATCTCTCATTTATTTTCGGGCCATATATTGTATTTTTAAATATTGTAATTACAAAAAAAAATGATTGAAAATTAATTAATAGATTTTAAAATTTTGAACGTCCATCTATAGATTCCCACAATTTCTATAGGTTTTAGATAAAGGTATAAAGGCTTTAGTGACCGATTTTTTCCATTATATTTGAAATGGATTCAAATGAAAGGTCATTGATCCATTGAAACAATTTTTTTAATTCTTATTGGAGAAGATTTGTTTAAAATGTGCATGATTTTAGGTCACATTTTGAAATTTGGAGGAGGGCTATGAGGTCTTCCAATCCAATCGATGGATGAGAGAATCCTCCAACTTTTTCATGTTTGGGCCGTTTTCAAAGGCTAAAAATTTTTTTAGGTGAAACTTATTAACTAATAGACGATTCCAATGCATTCAAATTAAATTTAAAATAGGCATTGACTCGAGGAAATGATTTCTAGTTAAATTTAAAGGAGTTCATCTCGGGTTTGGAAATTGAAAATGTTAAATTTCGAGGACGAAATTTCTTCAAAGTGGGGAGAATGTGACGGCCCGAGTTCCTAAATATGATAATTGGGAGATAATTAAGTTAAAATAGGTAAATTGTATTCAAAAAGGTGCGGGAGGAATGGATTGGAAAGTTCAAAGAACAGGAACTAGTAAATCGGAAAAATCATTCGGATCCGGCTCTTTGAAGCCCCCGTGAGCCAAGGTCTTGCTAGGCGCTCGAGCCACGGCTCGAGCGGACAAAAGCGAAACCGCCGTGGCCTGGCCGCTCGCCCAGCCGCTCGAGGGGCGCTCGGCGGTGGCCGCCCGTGGCCTGGCCACTTTGGCCTTCGCCGCCGCTCGAGCGGCCGGCGCAGTATATAAGTCACGTCACGACTTCTCCTCGCCATTTTTCACACGGCTGAGGGTTCGGAGGAGAGAGAGAGGGGCGCGACCGAAGAGAGAAGAAGGGAGATCGAGCCCGAGAGCACGAATCCAACCTCGAGCCAGTTAAAAAGGTGAAAGCACGCGTCGAGGCAAGTGTTCTCATACCCACTTTTCGTTCTCTTTCGATGTTTTGTGTATTTTCGTTGGGTATTTTGTGTCGATACCCACGGGGAATGTTAGGATACTGAAAACCCATGCCTTAAGGTCCATGAAAATGTGGTTAGTTGTCCGATTCGTGTCCGATTCGCCCGGGTGGGTTTTACCGAAACCCTAACCTACGGGATTTTGGGGGTTTTCCGTTTCCCGGCCTCGTATCATGAAATTGACCCCAAAATTGGAATCCCCATGTCCCAATGAGGTATATAGGTTGGCCATGGTCCGATCTTCCGCACGTTTTGAGATCGCGGGCCGAATTGTTAAAGGGGCGTCGACTTTTTTTCACCCGAGACCGATGGTGGATTTTCGTGTTGTCACCTTCATTGAAATGATGAAATGATCCTAGAATATGAATCCCCATGTCCCAATTGGTTTCTAGATAAGGTCGATGCTCTAGTGACAAGATTTCTTTCGAGGCATGAAAGTCTTCAAATAAGGTCGTTAATTGTTTAAATGCCGATTAAGTGATATGTGTTTGTAGAGAGAGGAAGTTGAGGCATGATTTTAGGTCGAGAAAGAAATTTGGAGGACCACAATGAGGTCTTCGATTGTAAAATAATGGATGAGAGAATCGTACTTGGATTTGGTTTTCACCGTTTTGAAATAAAAATTTTTTTAAGACCGTTGAAAATGCGATTAAAATGTTGATGATGCATGTTTAAAATACATTGAAGAAATGATTTCTAAATGTATTTGGTTGGATTTTATGTTTATCCATGTTTACGCAAGATTTAGCTTCGAAATTTCTGAATAAGTGGGGAAAATAGTGTTTTGATTTGTTCGAAAATATGTGATGAAACCCTAACTTGAAAAATTGTGTAGTTTAAGTAAAATGTATGATTAAGTATGTATATTTGGATTTAGGAATGATTTCATGAAAAAGGCTTGTTTAGAGACCGATTTGTGTAAGTTTCGGAAGCACTAAGTACGAAAATGAAAGGGTTTTAGTGATCTTTAACCAAAGCTCCATTATAAGAAAGTTAATTGACATCGAATGAAGCTTCCTCAGAATTTGAGCGAAAAATCGCGGACTTGTACGTGACGAATTTTCATGCACCGTTGAATTTAATCAAGGAGCTTTTAGACGCAGCCGTATGTCTTCGAAAGTGAATCTCGAAACTATGATTATGAAAGAGGCTATTTATGTTATAGCTATTCTAGGACCCGTCACGACTTCTCCTCGCCATTTTCCGGCATGCCTTAGGACTTCGGAGGAGTAATCGAGAGATAACGCGTCCATGGAGTTATTTGGAGATCGGGCAGGCAGTCGAATCCAACCTCATTATCGGTTAAAAGGTGGCACCACGCGCCGAGGCGAGTGTTGGGATACCCACTTTTCGTTCTCTTCGATGTTTGGAGGAATTTTCTATCCTCGTATTCGCCCCTGGCTAGGGGTGGGCTAGCAAGTTCTGAAAACCCATGCCTTAAGGTCCATGAAAATGTGGCTCCCGATTTCCGATTCCGTGTATTGGCCTCACATCGACTGGGTTTTCTGAAACCCTAACCTACGGGATTTTGGGGGTTTTCCGTTTCCGAGCCTCGTATCATGAAATTGACCCCAAAGTTGGATTTTCACGTTTCCCAATTAGGTATATAGGTTATACCGGTCCGATCTCGTTACGTTTGGACCGTTTCTACATCATGGTTTTACCGTTCAAGGCATGTACCTTGCTAGGCCTCGAGACCGATGGTGGATTTTAGTGTTTTGTCACCTTCATGAAATGATGAAATGATCCTAGAAAAAGAATCCCCATGAGAAGAGTTGTGTGTAGATTTTGAGGACCGCCGGATATTGGAGCTATTTTGGAGGACCCGTTGATGTAAAGGCTTAGCTAGAATCTTGAAATGTTTATAATTGTTTAAATCCCTGATGTTATAGAACATGTGTGTTTGTATAACAAGCATGTGAAAATGTATGTATGATAGTAAAAGAGAATATGCTATGCGAGAAAGAAAAGGGAGAGAGACCACAATTGTGATTTCTTGGTAAAATAATGGCATCTCATTATTCATCTCGTTAGAATAGTAATTGCTTTATTGGTTTTTTTGTGCCATGGATGGCACATAGGATCCTGTGAATGAAAATGCTCTAAAATATGAATGATGGATGTTTGTCTTGTTATGGATGAATATTACAGGTTTGTATATTTGGGATTTCATTTATCCATGTTTACGCAAGATTTAGCTTCAAGTCTTCTTTTAATTGAATAAGCATGAAAATAGTGTTTTGATTTGTTGAGGCGAAAAAGCATGTGATGACTCTATGAATTCATTAACTTTGAAATATTAGAGTAAAATTAAATTAAAAAATACTTTTGTTATAAGTTGGTGGCTTTTTTTAATAATTATAAATTAATATTTAGGCACTTTTGTATCATTTTTTACCAAGGATTAATTATAAAATAAATTTATGTAACATATTATATTAAAAGATCTTTTACTTCAAGAATGCATTTAGAATTTTAGACAATGGAATAATATTTTATGTTTCTAGCTTGTTTGAAGCCATAACATCATCACCATTAACATATTAACACTAATACTAATTAAATTTTAATCTTAGACACACACACATACACATATACCTGCTGGTTTGAGATAAAATAATCATCCCAAATAGAACTATGAATTATGGAGCAATGAGTGCTTTTTATTCTGATATTTTTGTTGAAATCAAATTTGTGGCTAACAATCTTTGAGTAAGATTTCGTCTCTGCAGGTTGCCTTTTCTTCATCATGAACACAATGTTTTTAATCTGATTATGATTATAATGATTATGTGGTCGGAGACGATCTTGAAATAGGAGATTTTGGATAAAACAAGACAATTTGCATTATCAACTACCTTATTCGGGTAAATTTTGATTTTTAAACGAATCGAGAATGGGATATCTCAAGCTCGTTATTTTGGATTGATGATGAATATCAACGAACTTCAGATCAAAATTGCTTCAATTAGCTTGCTAACCACGAGCAGTATTTATTGTAATTTTTCTTTGAAGTGTTACTATCATCATCGCTTTCAGTACTAGAAAGTGAAATGGCTAGGCCGAAGTATTGCTTTCAGCACTTAGGTGTCTTCTGTGGCCCAACTTCACATGACTCCTACGGAATAGTACTGGCAAAATCAAACAAAGAGATGTTGGCATGTAGCACGACAAGGACCGTGCTCAACCACTGCACAACAGGTGGTTTTAGCTCAACTATAAAAAATATCTTGACATATTTTCAAATATAATATTATATTTTGACAATTTGAAAAAGAAATTATTTTTAAATTAATAAAAGTAAAATTGTTTTTTTTTTTAATTAATGATACCTAGTCATCACTTAATAATTTTCATTTATTTTATTACCATATATTGTATTTTTAAATATTGAGAATTACAAAAAAAAAAAAAAACAATTAATAGATTTTAAAATTTTGAACGTCCATCTATAGGAGCTACAATTTCTATAGTTATTGTTACCATTATGTGAATATAAAATATTTAATAAGATTTTTTCCATTATATTTGATAATGATTCAAATACCAAGTTATAACTTTATTTAAACAACTTTTTTTTTTAATTCTTATTGAGAATTATTTCATTAAAAATGTGCATGTCATACAAATACCTTTTCTTCCAATTAAGATTCGATTTTTGGTTGCAGGGCTGGTGAGTCATCCAATCCATTATTATTAGAATAGAACCTCCTCCTCCGACTTTTCATGTTCATGTTGCATAGCAGCATCAATGACCTTCATATATAAAAATTTTGTAGGAAACTTATTATATGATAGACATACATATGCTTGGAATCACAAACCATTCAAATTAAATTTGAAATGAAAAAGCACAACAATGACTCCTAGTATGAGACACAGAATAAGTCTAGTTAGATTTAAACTTCTTTATGAAAGCCTTTCAAATTAAATGGCATGACTTAAAATGTTGAATATTTCAACAGCCAAATCATATATGTCATAATTAGCTTGTCTTATGACTCTATGAATTCATTAACTTTGAAATATTAGAGTATCTGTTAAATTAAAAAAATACTTTTGTTATAAGTTGGTATATTTTTTTTAATAATTATAAATTAATATCTAGGCACTTTTGTATCATTTTTTACCAAGGATTAATTATAAAATAAATTTACGTAACATATTATATTAAAAGATACACACTTCAAGAATGCATTTAGAATTTTAGACAATGGAATAATATTTTTTGTTTCTAGCTTGTTTGAAGCCATAACATCATCACCATTAACATATTAACACTAATACTAATTAAAGTTTAATATTAGACACACACACATACACATATACCTGCTGGTTTGAGATAAAATAATCATCCCAAATAGAAGGTGTGAAGCCAATGGAGCAATGAGTCCTTTCTATTCTGATACTTTTTGTTGAAATCAAACTTGTGGCTAACAATCTTTGAGTAAGATTTCGTGTTGCAGGTTGCCTTTTCTTCATCATGAACACAATGTTTTTAAACTGATTATGATTATAATGATTATGTGGTCGGACGATTCTGAAATAGGAGATTTTGGATAAAACAAGACAATCTGCTATCGACTCTCTCTTATTCTTAATAGAAATTTGAATTTTTGAAACAAATCGCTGAGAATCAATATATCTCTAGCTTGTTATTTGGGAAAGGGATTGATGATGAATATTAACGAACGTCAGATCAAAATTGCTTCAATTAGCTTGCTAACCACTAGCAGTATTTATTGTGATTTTTTCTTTGAAGTGTTACTATGAGAATCGCTTTCAGTACTAGAAAGTGAAATGGCCAGGCCGAAGTATTGCTTTCAGAACTTAGGTGTCTTCTGTGGCCCAACTTAAAATGACTCCCACTGAATAGTATTGGCAACATCAAACAAAGAGATGTTGGCATGTAGCACGACAAGGACCGTGCTAAGCCAATGCACAATAGGTGATTTTAGCTCAAATATAAAAAATATCTTGACATATTTTTAAATGTAATATTATTTTTTGAAAATTTAAAATAGAAATAATTTTTAAATTTAAGAAAGTAAAATTGAATTTTTTTTTAAGTAATGATACTTAGTCATCACTTAATAATCTCTCATTTATTTTATTACCATATATTGTATTTTTAAATCTTGAGAATTAAAAAAAAAAAAACAATTAATAGATTTTAAAATTTTGAACGTCCATCTATAGATTCCCACAATTTCTACAGTTATTGTTACCATTATAAGTGAATATAAAATATTTAATCAGATTTTTTCCATTATATTTGATAATGATTCAAATACCAAGTTATAACTTTATTTAAACAAATTTTTTTTTTAATTCTTATTGGAGAATTATTTCATTTAAAATGTGCATGTCAAACAAATCCCTTTTTCATCCAATTAAGATTAGTTTCGGTGGCAAGACTGGTTAGACATCCAATCCGATTACCATCCCCCTCACCTCCTCCTTCAATTTTTCATGTTCATGTCGCATAGCAGCGTCAATCACCTTCATATGTAGAGATTTACAGGTGAAACTTATTATATTAATAGACATACATATGCTTAGAATCACAAATCATTCAAATTAAATTTGAAATGAAAAAGCACAACAATGACTCCTAGTATGGCACACAGAATAAGTCTAGTTAGATTTAAACTTCTTTATGAAAGCCTTTCAAATTAAAGGGCATGACTTAAAATGTTGAATATTTCAACAGCCAAATCATATATGTCATAATTAGCTAGTCTTATGACTCTACGAATTCATTAACTTTGAAATATTAGAGTATCAGTTAAATTACAAAGTACTTTTGTTATAACTTCATATATATTTTTTTTAATAATTATAAATTAACATCTAGGCACTTTTGTATTATTTTTTACCAAGGATTAATTATAAATAAATTTTTGTAACATATTATATTAAAAGATACACACTTCAAGAATGCATTTAAAATTTTGGACAACGGAATAATATTTTATGCTTCTAGCTTGTTTGAAGCCATAACATCATCACCATTAACATATTAACACTAATACTAATTAAAGTTCAATCTTAGACACACACACATACACATATACCTGCTGGTTTGAGATAAAATAATCTTCCCAAATAGAAGGTGTAAAGCCAATGGAGCAACGAGTGCTTTCTATTCTGATACTTTCTGTTGAAATCAAACTTGTGGCTAATAATCTTTGAGTAAGATTTTGTGCTGCAGGTTGCCTTTTCTTTATCATGAACACAATGTTTTTAAACTGATTATGATGATAATTGTTATGTGGTCGGACGATACTGAAATAGGAGATTTTGGATAAAAGAAGACAATCTGCTATCGACTCTCTCTTATTCTTAATAGAAATTTGGATTTCTGAAACAAATCGCTGAGAATCCATATATCTTTAGCTCGTTATTTGGGAAAGAGATTGATGATGAATATCAACGAACTTCAGATCAAAATTGCTTCAATTAGCTTGCTAACCACTAGCAGTATTTATTGTGATTTTTTCTTTGAAGTGTTACTATGAGCATCGCTTTCAGTACTTGAAAGTGAAATGGCCAGGCTGAAGTATTGCATTCAGCACTTAGGTTTCTTCTGTTGCACAACTTCACATGATTCCTACTGAATAGTATTGGCAATATCAAACAAAGAGATGTTGGCATGTAGCACGACAAGGACCGTGCTAACCCAATGCACAATAGGTGATTTTTGCTCAAATATAAAAAATATCTTGACATATTTTTTAATGTAATATTATATTTTGAAAATTTAAAAAGAAATTATTTTTAAATTAAGAAAAGTAAAAATGAAAATTTTTTTAATTAATGGTACTTAGTCATCACTTAATAATCTCTCATTTATTTTATTGCCATATATTGTATTTTTAAATATCGAGAATTACAAAAAAAAAACAATTATTAGATTTTAAAATTTTGAACGTCCATCTATAGATTCCCACAATTTCTACAGTTTTTGTTACCATTATAAGTGAATATAAAATACTTAATAAGTTTTTTTTCATTATATTTGATAATGATTCAAATACCAAGTTATAACTTTATTTAAACAATTTTTTTTTAATTCTTGCTGGAGAATTATTTCATTTAAAATGTGCATGTCATACAAATACCTTTTTCATCCAATTAAGATTAGTTTTGGTTGCGAGACTGGTTAGTCATCCAATCCGATTACCATCCTCCTCACCTCCTCCTCCAACTTTTCATGTTCATCTTGCATAGCAGCGTCAATCACCCTCATATGTAGAGATTTACAGGTGAAACTTATTATATTAATAGACATACATATGCTTAGAATCACAAATCATTCAAATTAAATTTGAAATGAAAAAGCACAACAATGACTCTAAGTATGAGACACAGAATAAGTCTAGTTAGATTTAAACTTCTTTATGAAAGCCTTTCAAATTAAATGGCATGACTTAAAATGTTGAATATTTCAACAGCCAAATCATATATGTCATAACTAGCTAGCCTTATGACTCTATGAATTCATAAACTTTGAAATATTAGAGTATCAGTTAAATTAAAAAGTACTCTTGTTATAGCTTCTTATATATTTTTTTTAATAATTATAAATTAATATGTAGGCACTTTTGTATTATTTTTTACCAAGGATTAATTATAAAATAAATTTTTGTAACATATTATATTAAAATATACACACTTCAAGAATGCATTTTAAATTTTAGACAATGGAATAACATTTTATGCTTCTAGCTTGTTTGAAGCCATAACATCATCACCATTAACATATTAACACTAATACTAATTAAAGTTCAAGCTTAGACACACACACATACACATATACCTGCTGGTTTGAGATAAAATAATCATCCCAAATAGAAGGTGTGAAGCCAATGAAGCAACGAGTGCTTTCTATTCTGATACTTTTTGTTGAAATTAAACTTGTGGCTGACAATCTTTGAGTAAGATTTTGTGCAGCAGGTTGCCTTTTCTTTATCATGAACACAATTTTTTTAAACCGATTATGATTATAATGATTATGTGGTCGGACGATAATGAAATAGGAGATTTTGGATAAAAGAAGACAATCTGCTATCGACTCTCTCTTATTCTTAATAGAAATTTGGGTTTTTGAAAGAAATCGCTGAGAATCCATATATCTCTAGCTCGTTATTTGGGAAAGGGATTGATGAAGAATATCAACGAACTTCAGATCAAAATTGCTTCAATTAGCTTGCTAACCACTAGCAGTATTTATTGTGATTTTTTCTTTGAAGTGTTACTATGAGCATCGCTTTCAGTACTTGAAAGTGAAATGGCCAGGCTGAAGTATTGCATTCAGCACTTAGGTTTCTTCTGTTGCACAACTTCACATGATTCCTACTGAATAGTATTGGCAATATCAAACAAGGAGATGTCGGCATGTAGCACGACAAGGACCGTGCTAACCCACTGCACAATAGGTGATTTTTGCTCAAATATAAAAAATCTCTTGACATATTTTTTAATGTAATATTATATTTTGACAATTTGAAAAAGAAATTATTTTTAAATTAAGAAAAGTAAAAATGAAAATTTTTTTAATTAATGGTACTTAGTCATCACTTAATAATCTCTCATTTATTTTATTGCCATATATTGTATTTTTAAATATCGAGAATTACAAAAAAAAAACAATTATTAGATTTTAAAATTTTGAACGTCCATCTATAGATTCCGACAATTTCTACAGTTTTGTTACCATTATAAGTGAATATAAAATATTTAATAAGTTTTTTTCATTATATTTGATAATGATTCAAATACAACGTTATAACTTTATTTAAAGCAATTTTTTTAATTCTTATTGGAGAATTATTTCATTTAAAATGTGCATGTCATACAAATACCTTTTTCATCCAATTAAGATTAGTTTTGGTTGTAAGGCTGGTGAGTCATCCAATCCGATTACCATCCTCATCACCTCCTCCTTTAATTTTTCATGTTCATGTTGCATAGAAGCGTCAATCACCTTCATATGTAAAGATTTACAGGTGAAACTTATTATATTAATAGACATACATATGCTTGGAATCACAAATCATTCATATTAAATTTGAAATGAAAAAGCACAACAATGACTCCTAGTGTGACACACAGAATAAGTCTAGTTAGATTTAAACTTCTTTATGAAAGCCTTTCAAATTAAAGGGCATGACTTAAAATGTTGAATATTTCAATAGCCAAATCATATATGTCTTAAATAGCTTGTATTCTGACTCTATGAATTCATTAACTTTGAAATATTAGTGTATCAGTTAAATTAAAAAGTACTTTTGTTATAACTACTTATATATTTTTTTAATAATTATAAATTAATATGTGGGCACTTTTGTATTATTTTTTACCAAGGATTAATTATAAAATAAATTTATGTAACATCTTATATTAAAAGATACACACTTCAAGAATGCATTTAAAATTTTGGACAATGGAATAATATTTTATGCTTCTAGCTTGTTTGAAGCCAGAACATCATCACCATTAACATATTAACACTAATACTAATTAAAGTTCAATCTTAGACACACACACATACACATATACCTGCTGGTTTGAGATAAAATAATCATCCCAAATAGAAGGTGTGAAGCCAATGGAGCACGAGTGCTTTCTATTCTGATACTTTTTGTTGAAATCAAACTTGTGGCTGACAATCTTTGAGTAAGATTTTGTGCTGCAGGTTGCCTTTTCTTCATCATGAACTAAATTTTTTAAAACTAATTTTAATTATAATGATTATGTGGTCGGACGATACTGAAATAGGAGATTTATGATAGAAGGAGACAATCTGCTATCGACTCTCTCTTATTCTTAATAGAAATTTGAATTTTTGAAAGAAATCGCTGAGAATCCATATATCTCTAGCTCGTTATTTGGGAAAGGGATTGATGAAGAATATCAACGAACTTCAGATCAAAATTGCTTCAATTAGCTTGCTAACCACTAGCAGTATTTATTGAGATTTTTTCATTAAAGTGTTACTGTGAGCATCGCTTTCAGTACTAGAAAGTGAAATGGCCAGGCCGAAGTATTGCTTTAAGCACTAAGGTGTCTTCTGTGGCCCAACTTCACATGATTCCTACTGAATAGTATTGGCAATATCAAACAAAGAGATGTTGGCATGTAGCACGACAAGGACCGTGCTAACCCACTGCACAATAGGTGATTTTTGCTCAAATATAAAAAATATCTTGACATATTTTTTAATGTAATATTATATTTTGACAATTTGAAAAAGAAATTATTTTTAAATTAAGAAAAGTAAAATTGAATTTTTTTTTAATTAATGGTACTTAGTCATCACTTAATAATCTCTCATTTATTCTATTGCCATATATTGTATTTTTAAATATCAAGAATTACAAAAAAAAAAAAAAACAATTAATAGATTTTAAAATTTTGAACGTCCATCTATAGATTCCGACAATTTCTACAGTTATTGTTACCATTATAAGTGAATATAAAATATTTAATAAGATTTTTTCCATTATATTTGATAATGATTCAAATACAACGTTATAACTTTATTTAAACCAATTTTTTTTAATTATTATTGGAGAATTATTTCATTTAAAATGTGCATGTCATACAAATACCTTTTTCATCCAATTAAGATTAGTTTTGGTTGTAAGGCTGGTGAGTCATCCAATCCGATTACCATCCTCCTCACCTCCTCCTTTAATTTTTCACGTTCATGTTGCATAGAAGCGTCAATCACCTTCATATGTAAAGATTTACAGGTGAAACTTATTGTACTAATAGACATACATATGCATGGACTCACAAATCATTCATATTAAATTTGAAATGAAAAAGCACAACAATGACTCCTAGTATGAGACACTGAATAAGTCTAGTTAGATTTAAACTTCTTTATGAAAGCCTTTCAAATTAAAGGGCATGACTTAAAATGTTGAATATTTCAACAGCCAAATCATATATGTCTTAAATAGCTAGTCTTATGACTCTATGAATTCATTAACTTTGAAATATTAGTGTATCAGTTAAATTAAAAAGTGCTTTTGTTATAACTACTTATATTTTTTTTAATAATTATAAATTAATATGTGGGCACTTTTGTATTATTTTTTATCAAGGATTAATTATAAAATAAATTTATGTAACATATTATATTAAAAGATACACACTACAAGAATGCATTTAAAATTTTGGACAATGGAATAATATTTTATGCTTCTAGCCTGTTTGAGGCCATAACATCATCACCATTAACATATTAACACTAATACTAATTAAAGTTCAATCTTAGACACACACACATACACATATACCTGCTGGTTTGAGATAAAATAATCATCCCAAATAGAAGGTGTGAAGCCAATGGAGCAACGAGTGCGTTCTATTCTGATACTTTTTGTTGAAATCAAACTTGTGGCTGACAATCTTTGAGTAAGATTTTGTGCTCCAGGTTGCCTTTTCTTCATCATGAACTAAATTTTTTAAAACTAATTATAATTATAATGATTATGTGGTCGGACGATACTGAAATAGGAGATTTATGATAGAAGAAGACAATCTGCTATCGACTCTCTCTTATTCTTAATAGAAATTTGAATTTTTGAAAGAAATCGCTGAGAATCCATATATCTCTAGCTCGTTATTTGGGAAAGGGATTGATGAAGAATATCAACGAACTTCAGATCAAAATTCCTTCAATTAGCTTGCTAACCACTAGCAGTATTTATTGTGATTTTTTCTTTGAAGTGTTACTATGAGCATCGCTTTCAGTACTAGAAAGTGAAATGGCCAGGCCGAAGTATTGCTTTCAGCACTAAGGTGTCTTCTGTGGCCCAACTTCACATGATTCCTACTGAATAGTATTGGCAATATCAAACAAAGAGATGTTGGCATGTAGCACGACAAGGACCGTGCTAACCCACTGCACAATAGGTGATTTTTGCTCAAATATAAAAAATATCTTGACATATTTTTTAATGTAATATTATATTTTGACAATTTGAAAAAGAAATTATTTTTAAATTAAGAAAAGTAAAATTGAATTTTTTTTAATTAATGGTACTTAGTCATCACTTAATAATCTCTCATTTATTCTATTGCCATATATTGTATTTTTAAATATCAAGAATTACAAAAAAAAAAAAAAGTTAAAAGATTTTAAAATTTTGAACGTCTATCTATAGATTCCCACAATTTCTACCGTTATTGTTACCATTATAAGTGAATATAAAATATTTAATAATTTTTTTCCATTATATTTGATAATGATTCAAATGCCAAGTTATAACTTTATTTAAACCAATTTTTTTTAATTCCTATTGGAGAATTATTTCATTTAAAATGTGCACGTCAGAGAAATACCTTTTTCATCCAATTAAGATTAGTTTTGGTTGTAAGGATGGTGAGTCATCCAATCCGATTACCATCCTCCTCACCTCCTCCTTTAATTTTTCATGTTCATGTTGCATAGCAGCGTCAATCACCTTCATATGTAGAGATTTACAGGTGAAACTTATTGTATTAATAGACATACATATGCTTGGAATCACAAATCATTCATATTAAATTTGAAATGAAAAAGCACAACAATGACTCCTAGTATGAGACACTGAATAAGTCTAGTTAGATTTAAACTTCTTTAATGAAAGCCTTTCAAATTAAAGGGCATGACTTAAAATGTTGAATATTTCAACAGCCAAATCATATATGTCTTAAATAGCTGGTCATCTGACTCTATGAATTCATGAACTTTGAAATATTAGTGTATCAGTTAAATTAAAAAGTGCTTTTGTTATAACTACTTATATTTTTTTAATAATTATAAATTAATATGTGGGCACTTTTGTATTATTTTTACCAAGGATTAATTATAAAATAAATTTATGTAACATATTATATTAAAAGATACACACTACAAGAATGCATTTAAAATTTTGGACAATGGAATAATATTTTATGCTTCTAGCCTGTTTGAAGCCATAACATCATCACCATTAACATATTAACACTAATACTAATTAAAGTTCAATCTTAGACACACACACATACACATATACCTGCTGGTTTGAGATAAAATAATCATCCCAAATAGAAGGTGTGAAGCCAATGGAGCAACGAGTGCGTTCTATTCTGATACTTTTTGTTGAAATCAAACTTGTGGCTGACAATCTTTGAAGTAAGATTTTGTGCTCCAGGTTGCCTTTTTCTTCATCATGAACTAAATTTTTAAAACTAATTATAATTATAATGATTATGTGGTGGACGATCTTGAAATAGGAGATTTATGATAGAAGAAACATTAACCGCTTATCGACTCTCTTATTCTTAATAGAAATTTGAATTTTGAAAGAAATCGAGAATCCATATCTCTAGCTCGTTATTTGGGAAAGGATTGATGAAGAATATCAACGAACTTCAGATCAAAATTCCTTCAATTAGCTTGCTAACCACTAGCAGTATTTATTGTGATTTTTCTTTGAAGTGTTACTATGAGCATCGCTTTCAGTACTAGAAAGTGAAATGGCCAGGCCGAAGTATTGCTTTCAGCACTAAGGTGTCTTCTGTGGCCCAACTTCACATGATTCCTACTGAATAGTATTGGCAATATCAAACAAAGAGATGTTGGCATGTAGCACGACAAGGACCGTGCTAACCCACTGCACAATAGGTGATTTTTGCTCAACTATAAAAAATATCTTGACATATTTTTTAGTGTAATATTATATTTTGACAATTTTAAAAAGAAATTATTTTTAAATTAAGAAAAGTAAAATTGAAATTTTTTTTAATTAGTGGTACTTAGTCATCACTTTATAATCTCTCATTTATTTTATTGCCATATATTGTATTTTTAAATATCAAGAATTACAAAAAAAAAAAAACAATTAATAGATTTTAAAATTTTGAACGTCCATCTATAGATTCCCACAATTTCTACAGTTTTTGTTACCATTATAAGTGAATATAAAATACTTAATAAGTTTTTTTCCATTATATTTGATAATGATTCAAATACCAAGTTATAACTTTATTTAAACCAATTTTTTTTAATTCTTTCTGGACAATTATTTCATTTAAAATGTCCATGTCATACAAATACCTTTTTCATCCAATTAAGATTAGTTTTGGTTGTAAGGATGGTGAGTCATCCAATCTGATTACCATCCTCCTCACCTCCTCCTTTAATTTTTCATGTTCATGTTGCATAGCAGCGTCAATCACCTTCATATGTAGAGATTTACAGGTGAAACTTATTATATTAATAGACATACATATGCTTGGAATCACAAATCATTCATATTAAATTTGAAATGAAAAAGCACAACAATGACTCCTAGTATGAGACACAGAATAAGTCTAGTTAGATTTAAACTTCTTTATGAAAGCCTTTCAAATTAAAGGGCATGACTTAAAATGTTGAATATTTCAACAGCCAAATCATATATGTCTTAAATAGCTAGTCTTCTGACTCTATGAATTCATTAACTTTGAAATAATAGTGTATTAGTTAAAATAAAAAGTACTTTTGTTATAACTACTTCTATTTTTTTTAATAATTATAAATTAATATGTGGGCACTTTTGTATTATTTTTTACCAAGGATTAATTATAAAATAAATTTATGTAACATATTATATTAAAAGATACACACTTCAAGAATGCATTTAAAATTTTGGACAATGGAATAATATTTTATGCTTCTAGCTTGTTTGAAGCCATAACATCATCACCATTAACATATTAACACTAATACTAATTAAAGTTCAATCTTAGACACACACACATACACATATACCTGCTGGTTTGAGATAAAATAATCATCCCAAATAGAAGGTGTGAAGCCAATGGAGCAACGAGTGCTTTGTATTCTGATACTTTTGTTGAAATCAAACTTGTGGCTGACAATCTTTGAGTAAGATTTTGTGCTGCAGGTTGCCTTTTCTTCATCAGCATGAACTAAATTTTTAAAACTAATTATAATTATAATGATTATGTGGTGGACGATCTTGAAATAGGAGATTTATGATAGAAGAAGACAGTCTGCTATCGACTCTCTCTTATTCTTAATAGAAATTTGAATTTTTGAAAGAAATCGCTGAGAATCCATATATCCCTAGCTCGTTATTTGGGAAAGGGATTGATGAAGAATATCAACGAACTTCAGATCAAAATTGCTTCAATTAGCTTGCTAACCACTAGCAGTATTTATTGTGATTTTTTCTTTGAAGTGTTACTATGAGCATCGCTTTCAGTACTAGAAAGTGAAATGGCCAGGCCGAAGTGTTGCTTTCAGCACTAAGGTGTATTCTGTGGCCCAACTTCACATGATTCCTACTGAATAGTATTGGCAATATCAAACAAAGAGATGTTGGCATGTAGCACGACAAGGACCGTGCTAACCCACTGCACAATAGGTGATTTTTGCTCAAATATAAAAAATATCTTGACATATTTTTTAATGTAATATTATATTTTGACAATTTGAAAAAGAAATTATTTTTAAATTAAGAAAAGTAAAATTGAAATTTTTTTTAATTAATGATACTTAGTCATCACTTAATAATCTCTCATTTATTTTATTGCCATATATTGTATTTTTAGATATCAAGAATTACAAAAAAAAAAAAAAAAACAATTAATAGATTTTAAAATTTTGAACGTCCATCTATAGATTCCCACAATTTCTACCGTTATTGTTACCATTATAAGTGAATATAAAATATTTAATAAGATTTTTTCCATTATATTTGATAATGATTCAAATACCAAGTTATAACTTTATTTAAACCAATTTTTTTTAATTCCTATTGGAGAATTATTTCATTTAAAATGTGCACGTCAGAGAAATACCTTTTTCATCCAATTAAGATTAGTTTTGGTTGTAAGGATGGTGAGTCATCCAATCCGATTACCATCCTCCTCACCTCCTCCTTTAATTTTTCATGTTCATGTTGCATAGCAGCGTCAATCACCTTCATATGTAGAGATTTACAGGTGAAACTTATTGTATTAATAGACATACATATGCTTGGAATCACAAATCATTCATATTAAATTTGAAATGAAAAAGCACAACAATGACTCCTAGTATGAGACACTGAATAAGTCTAGTTAGATTTAAACTTCTTTATGAAAGCCTTTCAAATTAAAGGGCATGACTTAAAATGTTGAATATTTCAACAGCCAAATCATATATGTCTTAAATAGCTGGTCATCTGACTCTATGAATTCATGAACTTTGAAATATTAGTGTATCAGTTAAATTAAAAAGTGCTTTTGTTATAACTACTTATATTTTTTTTAATAATTATAAATTAATATGTGGGCACTTTTGTATTATTTTTTACCAAGGATTAATTATAAAATAAATTTATGTAACATATTATATTAAAAGATACACACTACAAGAATGCATTTAAAATTTTGGACAATGGAATAATATTTTATGCTTCTAGCCTGTTTGAGGCCATAACATCATCACCATTAACATATTAACACTAATACTAATTAAAGTTCAATCTTAGACACACACACATACACATATACCTGCTGGTTTGAGATAAAATAATCATCCCAAATAGAAGGTGTGAAGCCAATGGAGCAACGAGTGCGTTCTATTCTGATACTTTTTGTTGAAATCAAACTTGTGGCTGACAATCTTTGAGTAAGATTTTGTGCTGCAGGTTGCCTTTTCTTCATCATGAACTAAATTTTTTAAAACTAATTATAATTATAATGATTATGTGGTCGGACGATATTGAAATAGGAGATTTATGATAGAAGAAGACAATCTGCTATCGACTCTCTCTTATTCTTAATAGAAATTTGGATTTCTGAAACAAATCGCTGAGAATCCATATATCTCTAGCTCGTTATTTGGGAAAGGGATTGATGAAGAATATCAACGAACTTCAGATCAAAATTGCTTCAATTAGCTTGCTAACCACTAGCAGTATTTATTGTGATTTTTTCTTTGAAGTGTTACTATGAGCATCGCTTTTAGTACTTGAAAGTGAAATGGCCAGGCAGAAGTATTGCATTCAGCACTTAGGTTTCTTCTGTTGCACAACTTCACATGATTCCTACTGAATAGTATTGGCAATATCAAACAAAGAGATGTCGGCATGTAGCACGACAAGGACCGTGCTAACCCACTGCACAATAGGTGATTTTTGCTCAAATATAAAAAATCTCTTGACATATTTTTTAATGTAATATTATATTTTGACAATTTGAAAAAGAAATTATATTTAAATTAAGAAAAGTAAAAATGAAAATTTTTTTAATTAATGGTACTTAGTCATCACTTAATAATCTCTCATTTATTTTATTGCCATATATTGTATTTTTAAATATCGAGAATTACAAAAAAAAACAATTATTAGATTTTAAAATTTTGAACGTCCATCTATAGATTCCCACAATTTCTACAGTTTTTGTTACCATTATAAGTGAATATAAAATACTTAATAAGTTTTTTTCCGTTATATTTGATAATGATTCAAATACCAAGTTATAACTTTATTTAAAGCAATTTTTTTTAATTCTTATTGGAGAATTATTTCATTTAAAATGTGCATGTCATACAAATACCTTTTTCATCCAATTAAGATTAGTTTTGGTTGTAAGGCTGGTGAGTCATCCAATCCGATTACCATCCTCATCACCTCCTCCTTTAATTTTTCATGTTCATGTTGCATAGCAGCGTCAATCACCTTCATATGTAGATATTTACAGGTGAAACTTATTATATTAATAGACATACATATGCTTGGAATCACAAATCATTCATATTAAATTTGAAATGAAAAAGCACAACAATGACTCCTAGTGTGACACACAGAATAAGTCTAGTTAGATTTAAACTTCTTTATAAAAGCCTTTCAAATTAAAGGGCATGACTTAAAATGTTGAATATTTCAATAGCCAAATCATATATGTCTTAAATAGCTAGTCTTATTGTGAGGACCCGAAACCAAAAACGTAACCACTAGATGTAATTAAGGTAATTAATATCAATAAGAGGCTATGCATGTATTGAAAAAGTGGTAGTTAAAAGTGAAAAATTGAAAAATGCCCAAAATTCAGCGAGCCGAGTGGCGCTGGGCCGAGGGCTCGAGCCTCCTATCGGGCGGAAGAACCAAATGGCATGCACAAATCCCTCCGCTCGCTGGCCACTCGAGCCGGCCTATCGAGCGGAAAATCCAGTTGAATTCGGGCACCAACCGCTCATTTGGGTGTTGAAAGCCGGCGCTCGGCGGCCGCTCGGCGGCCGCAGCTTTAAAAACGCGACCTGCTCCTCTCCGTTTCACTTTTCGCACGAATTAGGGTTTGAGGAGAGAGAGAGGCCGCCGACTTAGAGAGAGAAGAAGGGAGAACGAAGCCGGAGCCGAATCCAACCCCGAGCTAGTTATAATGGTGAAAGCCCGCGACAAGGTAAGTGTACCTCGACGCCGTTTTACGTTTTACCGATTTTCAGATTTTAAAGCTTATGAAAATGATGTAAGAATGAGGTTGAAGCTTGTTTCCTTCGATTAATCGGTTAGATTTCATGTTTGTTCATGTTTATTGAAGTATTTGGCACCGATTTCATGTATAAACGAGTGATATGTGGTTATTCTGATTTTTTTGAGAACGTGGCCAAACCCTAGCTCGAAATTTTGGAGATTTATTGTTTAAATGCATGATTGAGTATATATATATGGAGTTATGGCATCAATTTCATGATTGAACACATGTTTAGAGACCGATTTATGTCCGGAAGCTTAGGCGAAGCGCTAAGTACGAAAATGATAGGGTTTAAGTGATTTTTAACTGAAGCTCCAGTTATGTGAAAGTTAATTGACACCGAGGTGTAACTTTCAGTATAATTTGTTTTCGAAAATACGAACGAACGTATATCGACAAAAATTCCATGTGGATTTAAAGTTAGCTGAAAATGTATTGTATAAGTCTAATTGTGAAAAATGAATTTTTAATAAAAATATAACGATAGCCGTCCTCGGGGCTTGGTACAAGGAGGTAACGATAGCCGTCCTCGGGGCTTGGTACAAGGAGGTAACGATAGCCGTCCTCGGGGCTTGGTACAAGGAGGGAACGATGGCCGTCCTCGGGGCTTGGTACAAGGAGGAAAATAATATGAAGTACCGACTAATGTTTTACCGATATGCTATACTACAATAAAAAGATGATAATAAATCGCATACAGTGAAAAGATGACAGTGAATCAGTATAAAGTACCGTTTTCGGTTTTACCATGCATCAGTAAAGTTTATAGTTATTGTTTTACAGCCTATAGCGATATGATTTATGAAGCATGCCTTTACAGTTTCCTTTTCAGATGATGTTTGATTGAACATTATGATTTTTGCATGGTTATATGATCGGTTGGGCATGATCGTTTTGATTCAGTTATGCATGTACCTTCACGGGCCTTGGCCATTTTGTTTTAGTGTTTTTCCCTTCCGGATGAGACGGTAGAGCTTTTGCCTGACGAAAAGGAGTAGACCAGGGAAAAGCTTCTGAAGGCTTTTTGAGGACTTAGAGCATTGTGAAGCCAATTTTTGAAGAGCTTGTGGGTGCAATGACCTAGCTAGAAATGTGATCTTGAATACCGATTCCACGTTTATTGATGTTATGAAACTTGTGAATTTTGTAAAGAAAGCTCATGATATGTATGATAGTAAAAGAGAATATGCTATGCTTCTGCAGGTTGTAGTGTACTTCCCGCTTATACTGCGGATTTTCTTGTGTGCGAGGTCTAGATGGCATCTCGTTAATTATCCTGTTAGAATAGTAATTGCTTTGATGGATTTGTGCCATGGATGGCACATAGGATCCTGTGAATGATTGTTGTAGGAATTGTGAATGATGGATAGTTGTGTGCTTGTTATGGATGAATATTACGAGTTTGTATTTTTGGGTTTTCATCCAGGTTACAAAGGAGACTCTACCGAAATTCTCGAAGTCTTGCCTTAATTAGATCGTTAATTATGTTATACATTTTGTGGAAGCTTTTGAGGAAAAAAAAATCCGTTCCGGCCACAATTGGTATCGAGAGAATTGAGATGCCTTAGGAATTGATTGATCGAAAAACGGAAGCATAGGCTTGGATCTCTAAATAGAATCCCTGTAGGAACAACTAGTGGAAGCTAAGACAGTTAGGGCCTTTAAGAGATTGGTTCTTAGGCTTGGTTAGAGATTCTTTAAAGTTAATGAATACTTCTTTCTTGGTTATTGGATCCTTATCCTTATGTTCATGTGTTGTCTTGACTATAGGATGGCAAGTAGAAGAGGCGGGAGAACTGGCCGCGGTGGCGTTCGCACGCCCTATGAAAGAGAGGCTGCCTATATCAATCTATTAGAAAGGATGACTAATGTTGTAGAGTCGATCGAGCAAAAGCATATGGCTCCGACACACCGAGCCGCCTCCGCACTTCTGGACCTACAACTCATGATGAGTTCCACATTTGAAAGAGCAGGGCTTCCTAGGAAAGCCCGATCCATTGAGGCGGACATATGGATGAAAAGAATGAAGAAGATATTTGATGTGCTTGGTATCGATTTGAGAAAAGGTCAAATTTGTTTGCGTATAAATTAGAAGGTGAAGCAGAGAGGCGGTGGGACATGCGAAAGCAGGCGATGGGAGTGCTATTGAAGCTATTACTCCGGGAGATGTTTGAGGAGGCATTTTGGAAAAGTATTTTCCGTCCAGTCTCGGGGATCGAAAGAGCAAGAATTCATGAGGTGAGACAAGGAAGCATGACCGTCAAAGGAATATGATGCTAAGTTCACGGAGTTGTCCCGCTTTGCACCATATTATGTAGAGGATGAGCAGAGAAAGGCTAAAAGTTCCTCCGGGGGCTACGAGATGATATCAGAAAAGCCGTTATCCATTTTGAAGTTTGAGACTTACGCCGAGATCTTGGACAGAGCAACGATCTATGAGAAGGAGGCGGAGATAGAAAGGTTCTATGCAAAGAGAACCTTGCCAGCAGGAGGAGTAAGTACGGGATCTCTTGCATAGGTCTTAGGACCGTTCAAGAAGACCAAGGCGGGCGATAAGTGGAAAAGCATCGTCACCGGCTCAAAGGAGTCGGTGACGATGCAGTATCGGTGATATTTGTACTTTTTGTGGGAGGAGACATCCCGGGACAAGAATGTCGTAAGATGTCGGGAGCGTGTTTCGGATGTGGACAGCCAAGGCCACATTCTCGTGAAACTGCCCGCTATCATTGAGAAAGGAAGGAAAGAAGCCTCTTGCCGTGAGGCCTTGTGATGGCTGATCGCTCAAGATCCGAGGCATCTCGAACGAGTAGAAGGTACCCTTTTTTTGTGGAGTTTCGCGTCTATATTATTTGACTCGGGGTCTACCCATTCCTTTATTTCCGCGATTTGCATGTTATATCGTATCTGCCCCTTGTGTGTTGGATTATGGATTATCTCAGATGTACTCCCAGGATCATCCGTGGTGGACCGATGTGATGTATCAGGAATGTGTGGTTGAGGTGAGTGGGAATCGTTTGGTTGTGGATTTAGTGTTGTTGGACATGGGTGATTTCGATGTGATCCTTGGAATGGATTCAAGGCCAAGTACCATGCCGCGTATTGATTGCTTCTGAAGCCGGGTTTGTTTTAACATTCTGGGATGGAGCCCTTTTATTTTCGGGGCATTAAGAAAAAGGGGGTACTGTGTTGATCTCTGCTCTTCATGCCAAGCATTTGATGAGTAGTGGATGTAGAGCTTATTTGGCATATGCCCGCATCTCTGGGAGCCATAGTGTGAGGCTAAAGGATATCCTTGTTGTTTGTGACGTTGAGGATATATTTCCGAGGAGTTACGGATTGCCTCCACACCGGAAATTGAATTTGAGATTGTTGTTGTCCCTGGTGCTAGTCCGGTTTCAAAATCTCCTTACCGTATGGCTCGGCTGAACCAAAGCGATTGAAGTTGCTTCGGGAGCTACTAGACAAGGGTTTTATTAGGCGAGTGTATCTCCCCAGGGTGGTGTTGTTCGTAAGGAAGAAAGACGGGTCTTTGCGCTTGTATGTTGACTATCGTGAATTGAACAAGGTCACGATTAAAAATAAATATCCTCTACCGCGCATTGATGATCTGTTTGACCATTTGCAAGGGTGACGAGTGTTTTCCAAGATTGATTTGAGGTCCGGTTATTACCAATTAAGGATTAAGCTAGGAGGATGTAGCTAAAAGCGACTTTTCGGACACGTTATGGCCATTATGAGTTTCTTGTCATGCCCTTTGGCCTTACAAATGCTCCAGCTGCTTTCATGGATTTGATGAATAGAATTTTCAGGCCATACTTGGATAAATTTGTGGTGGTATTCATTGATGACATCTTGATCTACTCAAAGGATCACGAGGAGCACGAGATTCATTTGAGGAAGGTGCTTCAGGTGCTCCGCGATGAGAAACTGTATGCCAAGTTGAGTAAATGTGAGTTCTGGCTCGAAAGGGTGATGTTCTTGGGACATGTGATTTCTAATGGTGGCATTTCTGTGGATCCCAAGAAGATAGAGGCTGTTACAAGTTGGAGCAGGCCAACTTCTGTGACTGAGGTGAGGAGCTTTTTGGGTATGGCGGGATATTACAGGCGCTTTGTAGAGAATTTCTCTCGGATTGCTATGCCTCGACTCGATTCTTTCAAGAAAGAGGCTAAGTTTGTGTGGACAGAGGAGTGTGATCTCGAGCTTCCGGGAGCTTAAGGATCGTTTGACCACCGCTCGGTGCTGATTATTCCAAAGAGGGTTGGAGGCTTTGAGGTGTATTGTGACGCTTCAAAGGCGGGTCTAGGATGTGTTGATGTAGTACGAAAGGTTGTGGCTTATGGGTCTAGACAATTGAAGGTGCACGAGAAAAATTATCCTACCCATGATCTTGAACTTGTCTTTGTGGTGTTTGCATTAAAAATTTGGAGACATTATCTTTATGGCGAGAAGTTCCTTGTGTATTCCGATCATAAGAGTTTGAAGTACTTATTTTCACAAAAGGAACTTAGTATGAGTTAAAGGAAATGGTGGACTTCTTAAAAGATTATGATTGTGAAATCAAGACAAGCCGGGAAAAGCTAACGTGGTAGCGGATGCTCTGAGTCGCCGATCGGGCTATGTGGGCGCACCTCACAGTCAACGGATGGAGATGTTGGAGTATTTGAAGCAATGCGATGTCCAACGCTATGCCAAAGGTGATAGGATGCTACGTCGTATTTCAGTTCAACGGAGGTAATTCTTTGAAGTTAAGGAGAAACAGGTGAATGATTTGTTCCTCATGGATATTGTTAGTGATTTGAGCAAGGAATCTCGGGCTGACTTTAACATCCTGGACTGATGGTGTATTGAGATTTAGGGATCGAATATGTGTACCGGATGATAAAGGATTGAAGAGAAAATCTTGAAGGAGGCTCATAGGTCTCGGTATACAATCCACCGGGATCGAACAAGATGTATCGGGATCGAAAAAGACCTTACGGTGGAGAAACATGAAGAGAGATATCATGGGCTATGTGGAGAAATGCCTAGTGTGTCAAGAACTAAAGCCGAGAGGAAGAAGCCTTACGGATCATTACGGCCCAATGCCCGATCCATTGGAAATGGGAGGACATTGCTATGGACTTTGTATCGGGGCGCCGAAGACTCCTAGGAAGCATGACGCCGCATGTGGGTTATAGTTGATCAATTTTGTGAAATCAGCCCACTTTTTGGCGATCGGGATGACCTACTCGCGGGATAGATTGGCTCGATTTGTACGTGAATGAGATCGTGAGGCTTCATGGAGTTCCTGCCTCCATTGTGTCGATAGAGATCCACGGTTTGTCTCGAGATTCAGGAGAGCTTGCATCGGGGAGTTAGGGACAGGGTGAAGTTCAAGATCTTGCATATCATCCCCAAATCGATGGCCAATCCGAACGTACCATTCAGATTCTTGAGGATATGTTGAGGGCTTGTTTTGGAGATGGGAGGAACTTGGGATACTCATCTTGCCTAGCTGAGTTTGCTTATAACAACGGCTATCAAGCTAGTATCGGCATGGCACCGTTTGAGGCGCTATGTGGGAGGAAATGTCGGTCACCTATTCATTGGGGGAAACGGAGACAAGAGAATTTTGGGCCACTGAAATTGTGAAAGAAACAAAGCAGAGAAGATCAAAGTGATTCATGATAATTTGAAGGTTGCTCAGGCCAGAAGCGGAAGAGTTATGCGGACAAGCGAAGGAAGGAGCTGAGTTTTGAGATAGGAGATCTTGTGTTTCTAAAGGTCTCACCGATGAAGGGTACATTTCGGTTTGGGGTAAAGGAAAGTTGAAACCTCGGTTCATTGGCCCTTTTGAGATTCTCGAAAGGGTCGGGAGGTAGCCTACGAGTTGGCATTACCACCAGCTGTTGCGGCGTACACGATGTATTTCATGTCTCGATGCTTGAAAGTATATCACGATCCGCGCATGTGATTGACTACGGGACCTTGTCCATTGATAAGGACTTGTCCTACATTGAGGAGCCACCGCAAATCCTAGACCGAAAGGATCAAAGGTTGCGAACAAAGTCCATCCCCCTTGTGAAAGTGCCTTGGAGGAATCATTCACGGAGGAGGCAACTTGGGAGCGCGAAGAGGAGATACGAGACAAGTATCCTCACTTATTCCATTGAGGTATGTACTTTACTCAATTTCGAGGACGAAATTTCTTTAAGTGGGGGAGAATGTGAGGACCCGAAACCAAAAACGTAACCACTAGATGTAATTAAGGTAATTAATATCAATAAGAGGCTATGCATGTATTGAAAAAGTGGTAGTTAAAAGTGAAAAATTAAAAAATGCCCAAAATTCAGCAAGCAGCCGAGTGGCGCTCGCTGAGGGCTCGAGCCCTCCTATCGGGCAGAAGAACCAGTAGCATGCACAAATCCCTCCGCTCGCTGGCCGCTCGAGCCCGCCTATCGAGCGGAAAATCCAGGTCGAATTCGGGCACCAACCGCTCGCTGGCCGCTCGAGCTCCGCTCGAGCGGCTGGGTGTTGAAATGGGCGCTCATTTGGGCCGCTCGAGCGCAGCCATGATTTAAAACGCGACCTGCTCCTCTCGTTTCACTTTTCGCACGAATTAGGGTTTGAGGAGAGAGAGGCCGCCGACTTAGAGAGAGAAGAAGGAGAATTAAGCCCGGAGCCCGAATCCAACCCCGAGCTAGTTATAATGGTGAAAGCCCGCGACAAGGTAAGTGTACCTCGGACGCCGTTTTGCGTTTTTACCGATTTTCAGATTTTAAAGCTTATGAAAATGATGTAAGAATGAGGTTGAAGCTTGTTTCCTTCGATTAATCGGTTAGATTTCATGTTTGTTCATGTTTATTGAAGTATTTGGCACCGATTTCATGTATAAACGAGTGATATGTGGTTATTCTGATTTTTTTGAGAACGTGGCCAAACCCTAGCTCGAAATTTTGGAGATTTATTGTTTAAATGCATGATTGAGTATATATATATGGAGTTATGGCATCAATTTCATGATTGAACACATGTTTAGAGACCGATTTATGTCGGAAGCTTAGCTAAGCGCTAAGTACGAAAATGATAGGGTTTAAGTGATTTTTAATGAGCTCCGATTATATGAAAGTTGATTGACAGAGATGTAACTTCGGTATAAGTTGTTTTGAAAATACGAAACGAACGTATATCGACAAAAATTCCATGTGGATTTAAAGTTAAATAAAATGTATTGTATAAGTCTAATTGTGAAAAAGGGGTTTTTAATAAAAATATAACGATAGCCGTCCTCGGGGCTTGGTACAAGGAGGGGCGATAGCCGTCCTCGGGGCTTGGTACAAGGAGGGAACGATAGCCGTCCTCGGGGCTTGGTACAAGGAGGTAACGATAGCCGTCCTCGGGGCTTGGTACAAGGAGGTAACGATAGCCGTCCTCGGGGCTTGGTACAAGGAGGTAACGATAGCCGTCCTCGGGGCTTGGTACAAGGAGGGAACGATGGCCGTCCTCGGGGCTTGGCACAAGGAGGGAACGATGGCCATCCTCGGGGCTTGGCACAAGGAGGAAAATAATATGAAGTACCGACTAATGTTTTACCGATATGCTATACTACAATAAAAAGATGATAATAAATCGCATCTGATGAAAAGATGATGGTGAATCAAAGATATAAAGTACGTTTTTCGGTTTTACCATGCATCGAGAAAGTTTATAGTTATTGTTTCTGACCTATAGCGATATGATTTATGAAGCATGCCTTTCTGCTTCCTTTTCAGATGATGTTTGATTGAACATTATGATTTTTGCATGGTTATATGATCGGTTGGGCATGATCGTTTTTTTCATATGCATGTACCTTCACTGAGCCGGCTCACCTGTTTTGTTTTTCCCCTTCCGAGATGAGGCAAGAGAGCTTTTTTTGACGAAAGGAGTAGACCAGGAAAAGCTTAAGGCTTTTTGAGGACTTAGAGCATTGTGAAGCCGATTTTGAAGAGCTTGTGGGTGCAATGACCTAGCTAGAAATGTGATCTTGAATACCGATTCCACGTTTATTGATGTTATGGAACTTGTGAATTTTGTAAAGAAAGCTCATGATATGTATGATAGTAAAAGAGAATATGCTATGCTTGCCGCAGGTTGTAGTGTACTTCCGCTTATACTCCTGGATTTTAAGCATGCAGGTCCAGATGGCATCTCGTTAATTATCTTTAGAATAGTAATTACTTTGATGGATTTGTGCCAAGGATGGCACATAGGATCCTGTGAATGATTGTTGTAGGAATCATGAATGATGGATAGTTGTGTCTTGTTATGGATGAATATTACGGGTTTTGTATTTTTGGGTTTCATCCATTACAAAGGAGACTCGCCGAAATTTTTGCGAAGTGTTTTACCTTAATTAGATCGTTAATTATGTTATCTGTTTGACGGAAGCTTTTGAGGAAAAAAAAAAAATCCGTTCCGTCACACTTATGACTCTATGAATTCATTAACTTTGAAATATTAGTGTATCAGTTAAATTAAAAAGTGCTTTTGTTATAACTAATTATATTTTTTTTAATAATTATAAATTAATATGTGGGCACTTTTGTATTATTTTTTACCAAGGATTAATTATAAAATAAATTTATGTAACATATTATATTAAAAGATACACACTTCAAGAATGCATTTAAAATTTTGGACAATGGAATAATATTTTATGCTTCTAGCTTGTTTGAAGCCATAACATCATCACCATTAACATATTAACACTAATACTAATTAAAGTTCAATCTTAGACACACACACATACACATATACCTGCTGGTTTGAGATAAAATAATCATCCCAAATAGAAGGTGTGAAGCCAATGGAGCAACGAGTGCTTTGTATTCTGATACTTTTTGTTGAAATCAAACTTGTGGCTGACAATCTTTGAGTAAGATTTTGTGCTGCAGGTTGCCTTTTCTTCATCATGAACTAAATTTTTTAAAACTAATTATAATTATAATGATTATGTGGTCGGACGATACTGAAATAGGAGATTTATGATAGAAGAAGACAATCTGCTATCGATTCTCTCTTATTCTTAATAGAAATTTGAATTTTTGAAAGAAATCGCTGAGAATCCATATATCTCTAGCTGGTTATTTGGGAAAGGGATTGATGAAGAATATCAACGAACTTCAGATCAAAATTCCTTCAATTAGCTTGCTAACCACTAGCAGTATTTATTGAGATTTTTTCATTAAAGTGTTACTATGAGCATCGCTTTCAGTACTAGAAGGTGAAACGGCCAGGCCGAAGTATTGCTTTCAGCACTAAGGTGTCTTCTGTGGCCCAACTTCACATGATTCCTACTGAATAGTATTGGCAATATCAAACAAAGAGATGTTGGCATGTAGCACGACAAGGACCGTACTAACCCACTGCACAATAGGTGATTTTTGCTCAAATATAAAAAATATCTTGACATATTTTTTAATGTAATATTATATTTTGACAATTTGAAAAAGAAAATATTTTAAATTAAGAAAAGTAAAATTGAAATTTTTTTAATTAATGGTACTTAGTCATCACTTAATAATTTCTCATTTATTTTATTGCCATATATTGTATTTTTAAATATCAAGAATTACAAAAAAAAAACAATTAATAGATTTTAAAATTTTGAACGTCCATCTATAGATTCCAACAATTTCTACAGTTATTGTTACCATTATAAGTGAATATAAAATATTTAATAAGATTTTTTCCATTATATTTGATAATGATTCAAATACCAAGTTATAACTTTATTTAAACCAATTTTTTTTAACTATTATCGGAGAATTATTTCATTTAAAATGTGCATGTCATACAAATACCTTTTTCATCCAATTAAGATTAGTTTTAGTTGTAAGGCTGGTGAGTCATCCAATCCGATTACCATCCTCCTCACCTCCTCCTTTAATTTTTCATGTTCATGTTGCATAGCAGCGTCAATCACATTCATATGTAGAGATTTACAGGTGAAACTTATTGTATTAATAGACATACATATGCTTGGAATCGCAAATCATTCATATTAAATTTGAAATGAAAAAGCACAACAATGACTCCTAGTATGACACACAGAATAAGTCTACTTAGATTTAAACTTCTTTATGAAAGCCTTTCAAATTAAAGGGCATGACTTAAAATGTTGAATATTTCAACAGCCAAATCATATATGTCTTAAATAGCTAGTCTTATGACTCTATGAATTCATTAACTTTGAAATATTAGTGTATCAGTTAAATTAAAAAGTGCTTTTGTTATAACTACTTATATTTTTTTTAATAATTATAAATTAATATGTGGGCACTTTTGTATTATTTTTTACCAAGGATTAATTATAAAATAAATTTATGTAACATATTATATTAAAAGATACACACTTCAAGAATGCATTTAAAATTTTGGACAATGGAATAATATTTTATGCTTCTAGCTTGTTTGAAACCATAACATCATCACCATTAACATATTAACACTAATACTAATTAAAGTTCAATCTTAGACACACACATACACATATACCTGCTGGTTTGAGATAAAATAATCATCCCAAATAGAAGGTGTGAAGCCAATGGAGCAACGAGTGTGTTCTGTTCTGATACTTTTTGTTGAAATCAAACTTGTGCAATGACAATCTTTGAAGTAAGATTTTGTGCTGCAGTTGCCTTTTCTTCATCATGAACTAAATTTTTAAAACTAATTATAATTATAATGATTATGTGGTGGACGATCTTGAAATAGGAGATTTATGATAGAAGAAGACAATCTGCTTTATCGATTCTCTCTTATTCTTAATAGAAATTTGATTTTTTGAAAGAAATCGCTGAGAATCCATATATCTCTAGCTGGTTATTTGGGGAAAGGGATTGATGAAGAATATCAACGAACTTCAGATCAAAATTCCTTCAATTAGCTTGCTAACCACTAGCAGTATTTATTGAGATTTTTTCATTAAAGTGTTACTATGAGCATCGCTTTCAGTACTAGAAGGTGAAACGGCCAGGCGAAGTATTGCTTTCAGCACTAAGGTGTCTTCTGTGGCCCAACTTCACATGATTCCTACTGAATAGTATTGGCAATATCAAACAAAGAGATGTTGGCATGTAGCACGACAAGGACCGTACTAACCCACTGCACAATAGGTGATTTTTGCTCAAATATAAAAAAATATCTTGACATATTTTTTAATGTAATATTATATTTTGACAATTTGAAAAAAGAAAATATTTTTAAATTAAGAAAAGTAAAATTGAAATTTTTTTAATTAATGGTACTTAGTCATCACTTAATAATTTCTCATTTATTTTATTGCCATATATTGTATTTTTAAATATCAAGAATTACAAAAAAAAAAAAACAATTAATAGATTTTAAAATTTTGAACGTCCATCTATAGATTCCAACAATTTCTACAGTTATTGTTACCATTATAAGTGAATATAAAATATTTAATAAGATTTTTTCCATTATATTTGATAATGATTCAAATACCAAGTTATAACTTTATTTAAACCAATTTTTTTTAACTATTATCGGAGAATTATTTCATTTAAAATGTGCATGTCATACAAATACCTTTTTCATCCAATTAAGATTAGTTTTAGTTGTAAGGCTGGTGAGTCATCCAATCCGATTACCATCCTCCTCACCTCCTCCTTTAATTTTTCATGTTCATGTTGCATAGCAGCGTCAATCACATTCATATGTAGAGATTTACAGGTGAAACTTATTGTATTAATAGACATACATATGCTTGGAATCACAAATCATTCATATTAAATTTGAAATGAAAAAGCACAACAATGACTCTAGTATGACACACAGAATAAGTCTACTTAGATTTAAACTTCTTTATGAAAGCCTTTCAAATTAAAGGGCATGACTTAAAATGTTGAATATTTCAACAGCCAAATCATATATGTCTTAAATAGCTAGTCTTATGACTCTATGAATTCATTAACTTTGAAATATTAGTGTCAGTTAAATTAAAAAGTGCTTTTGTTATAACTACTTATATTTTTTTTAATAATTATAAATTAATATGTGGGCACTTTTGTATTATTTTTTACCAAGGATTAATTATAAAATAAATTTATGTAACATATTATATTAAAAGATACACACTTCAAGAATGCATTTAAAATTTTGGACAATGGAATAATATTTTATGCTTCTAGCTTGTTTGAAGCCATAACATCATCACCATTAACATATTAACACTAATACTAATTAAAGTTCAATCTTAGACACACACACATACACATATACCTGCTGGTTTGAGATAAAATAATCATCCCAAATAGAAGGTGTGAAGCCAATGGAGCAACGAGTGTGTTCTGTTCTGATACTTTTTGTTGAAATCAAACTTGTGGCTGACAATCTTTGAGTAAGATTTTGTGCTGCAGGTTGCCTTTTCTTCATCATGAACTAAATTTTTTAAAACTAATTATAATTATAATGATTATGCCACGGACGATCTTGAAATAGGAGATTTATGATAGAAAGCATAACTGCGCTATCGATTTCTCTATTCTTAATAGAAATTTGAATTTTTCGTTAAATCGGTGAGAATCCATATATCTCTAAAGCTGGTTATTTGGGAAAGGGATTGATGAAGAATATCAACGAACTTCATATCAAAATTGCTTCAATTAGCTTGCTAACCACTAGCAGTACTTATTGTGATTTTTTCTTTGAAGTGTTACTATGAGCATCGCTTTCAGTACTAGAAAGTGAAATGGCCAGGCCGAAGTGTTGCTTTCAGCACTAAGGTGTCTTCTGTGGCCCAACTTCACATGATTCCTACTGAATAGTATTGGCAATATCAAACAAAGAGATGTTGGCATGTAGCACGACAAGGACCGTGCTAACCCACTGCACAATAGGTGATTTTTGCTCAAATATTAAAAAATATCTTGACATATTTTTTAATGTAATATTATATTTTGACAATTTGAAAAAGAAATTATTTTTAAATTAAGAAAAGTAAAATTGAAATTTTTTTTAATTGATGATACTTAGTCATCACTTAATAATCTCTCATTTATTTTATTTCCATATATTGTATTTTTAAATATTGAGAATTACAAAAAAAAAAAAAAACAGTTAAAAGATTTAAAAATTTTTAACGTCTATCTATAGATTCCCACAATTTCTACCGTTATTGTTACCATTATAAGTGAATATAAAATATTTAATAAGATTTTTTCCATTATATTTGATAATGATTCAAATACAAAGTTATAACTTTATTTAAACCAATTTTTTTTAATTCCTATTGGAGAATTATTTCATTAAAAATGTGCATGTCAGACAAATACCTTTTTCATCCAATTAAGATTAGTTTTGGTTGTAAGGATGGTGAGTCATCTAATCCGATTACCATCCTCCTCACCTCCTCCTTTAATTTTTCATGTTGATGTTGCATAGCAGCGTCACTCACCTTCATTTGTAGAGATTTACAGGTGAAACTTATTATATTAATAGACATACATATGCTTGGAATCACAAATCATTCATATTAAATTTGAAATGAAAAAGCACAACAATGACTCCTAGTATGAAACACAGAATAAGTCTACTTAGATTTAAACTTCTTTATGAAAGCCTTTCAAATTAAAGGGCATGACTTAAAATGTTGAATATTTCAACAGCCAAATCATATATGTCTTAAATAGCTGGTCTTCTGACTCTATGAATTCATTAACTTTGAAATATTAGTGTATCAGTTAAATTAAAAAGTACTTTTGTTATAACTACTTATATTTTTTTAATAATTATAAATTAATATGTGGGCACTTTTGGATTATTTTTTAGCAAGGATTAATTATAAAATAAATTTATGTAACATATTATATTAAAAGATACACACTTCAAGAATGCATTTAAAATTTTGGACAATGGAATAATATTTTATGCTTCTAGCTTGTTTGAAGCCATAACATCATCACCATTAACATATTAACACTAATACTAATTAAAGTTCAATCTTAGACACACACACATACACATATACCTGCTGGTTTGAGATAAACTAATCATCCCAAATAGAAGGTGTGAAGACAATGGAGCAACGAGTGCTTTCTATTCTGATACTTTTTGTTGAAATCAAACTTGTGGCTGACAATCTTTGAGTAATATTTTGTGCTGCAGGTTGCCTTTTCTTCATCATGAACTAAATTTTTTAAAACTAGTTATGATTATAATGATTATGTGGTCGGACGATACTGAAATAGGAGATTTATGATAGAAGAAGACAATCTGCTATCGATTCTCTCTTATTTCTTAATAGAAATTTTGAGTTTTGAAAAAAATCGCTGAGAATCCATAAATCTCTAGCTCGTTATTTGGGAAAGGGATTGATGATGAATATCAATGAACTTCAGATCAAAGTTGCTTCAATTAGCTTGCTAACCACTAGCAGTATTTATTGTGATTTTTTCTTTGAAGTGTTACTGTGAGCATCGCTTTCAGTACTAGAAAGTGAGATGGCCAGGCCGAGGTATTGCTTTTAGCACTAACGTGTCTTCTGCGGCCCAACTTCACATGATTCCTACTGAATAGTATTGGCAATATCAAACAAAGAGATGTTGGCATGTGGCTCGACAACGACCGTACTAACCCACTGCACAACAGGTGATTTTTGCTCAAATATAAAAAATATCATGACATATCTTTTAATGTAATATTATATTTCGACAATTTGAAAAAGAAATTATTTTTACATTAAGAAAAGTAAAATTGAAATTTTTTTAAATTAATGATACTTAGTCATCACTTAATAATCTCTCATTTATTTTATTGCCATATATTGTGTTTTTAAATATCAAGAATTACAAAAAAAAACAATTAATAGATTTTAAAATTTTGAACGTCCATCTATAGATTCCCACAATTTCTACCGTTATTGTTACCATTATAAGTGAATATAAAATACTTAATAAGATTTTTTCCATTATATTTGATAATGATTCAAATACAAAGTTATAACTTTATTTAAACCAATTTTTTTTAATTCCTATTGGAGAATTATTTCATTTAAAATGTGCATGTCAGACAAATACCTTTTTCATCGAATTAAGATTAGTTTTGGTTGTAAGGATGGTGAGTCATCGAATCCGATTACCATCCTCCTCACCTCCTCCTTTAATTTTTCATCTTCATGTTGCATAGCAGCGTCAATCACCTTCATATGTAGAGATTTACAGGTGAAACTTATTATATTAATAGGTATACATATGGTTGGAATCACAAATCATTCATATTAAATTTGAAATGAAAAAGCACAACAATGACTCCTAGTACGACACACAGAATAAGTCTAGTTAGATTTAAACTTCTTTATGAAAACCTTTCAAATTAAAGGGCATGACTTAAAATGTTGAATATTTCAACAGCCAAATCATATATGTATTAAATAGCTAGTCTTCTGACTCTATGAATTCATTAACTTATAAATATTAGTGTATCAGTTAAATTAAAAAGTACTTTTGTTATAACTACTTATATTTTTTTTAATAATTATAAATTAATATGTGGGCACTTTTGTATTATTTTTTACCAAGGATTAATTATAAAATAAATTTATGTAACATATTATATTAAAAGATACACACTTCAAGAATGCATTTAAAATTTTGGACAATGGAATAATATTTTATGCTTCTAGCTTGTCTGAAGCCATAACATCATCACCATTAACATATTAACACTAATACTAATTAAAGTTCAATCTTGGCACACATACACACATATACCTGCTGGTTTGAGATAAAATAATCATCCCAAATAGAAGGTGTGAAGCCAATGGAGCAACGAGTGCGTTCTGTTCTGATACTTTTTGTTGAAATCAAACTTGTGGCTGACAATCTTTGAGTAAGATTTTGTGCAGGTTACCTTTTCTTCATCATGAACTAAATTTTTAAAACTAATTATGATTATAATGATTATGTGGTGGACGATCTTGAAATAGGAGATTTATGATAGAAGAAGACAATCGCCATCGATCTCTCTTATTCTTACGTAGAAATTTGGATTTTTGAAAGAAATCGTGGATAATCCATATCTCTAGCTCGTTATTTGGGAAAGGGATTGATGAAGAATATCAACGAACATCAGAACAAAATTGCTTCAATTAGCTTGCTAACCACTAGCAGTATTTATTGTGATTTTTTCTTTGATGTGTTACTATGAGCATCGCTTTCAGTACTTGAAAGTGAAATGGCCAGGCCGAAGTATTGCTTTCAGCACTAAGGTGTCTTCTGTGGCCGAACTTCACATGATTCCTACTGAATAGTATTGGCAATATCAAACAAAGAGATGTTGGCATGTAGCACGACAAGGACCGTGCTAACCCACTGCACAATAGGTGATTTTGCTCAAATAAAAAAATATCTTGACATATTTTTAATGTAATGTTATATTTTTACAATTTGAAAAAGAAATTATTTTTAAATTAAGAAAAGTAAAATTGAAATTTTTTTTAATTAATGGTACTTAGTCATCACTTAATAATCTCTCATTTATTTTATTGCCATATATTGTATTTTTAAATATCGAGGATTACAAAAAAAAAAAACAATTAATAGATTTTAAAATTTTGAACATCCATCTATAGATTCCCACAATTTCTACAGTTATTGTTACCATTATAAGTGAATATAAAATATTTAATAAGTTTTTTTCCATTATATTTGATAATGATTCAAATACCAAGTTATAACTTTATTTAAACCAATTTTTTTTAATTCTTATTGGAGAATTATTTCATTTAAAATGTGCAAGTCATACAAATACCTTTTTCATCCAATTAAGATTAGTTTTGGTTGCAAGGCTGGTGAGTCATCCAATCCGATTACCATCCTCCTCACCTCCTTCAAATTTTCATGTTCATGTTGCATAGCAGCGTCAATCACCTTCATTTGTAGAGATTTACCGGTGAAACTTATCATATTAATAGACATACATATGCTTAGAATCACAAATCATTCAAATTAAATTTGAAATGAAAAAGCACAACAATGACTCCTAGTATGACACACAGAATAAGTCTAGTTAGATTTAAACTTCTTTATGAAAGCCTTTCAAATTAAAGGGATGCCTTAAAATGTTGAATATTTCAACAGCCAAATCATATATGTCATAAATAGCTAGTCTTATGACTCTATGAATTCATTAACTTTGAAATATTAGAGTATCAGTTAAATTAAAAAGTACTTTTGTTATAACTTCCTATATTTTATTTTAATAATTATAAATTAATATGTAGGCACTTTTTATTATTTTTTACCAAGGATTAATTATAAAATAAATTTATGTAACATATTATATTAAAAGATACACACTTCAAGAATGCATTTAGAATTTTAGACAATGGAATAATATTTTATGCTTCTAGCTTGTTTGAAGCCATAACATCATCACCATTAACATATCAACACTAATACTAATTAAAGTTCAATCCTAGACACACACACATACACATACACCTGCTGGTTTGTGATATAATAATCATCCCAAATAGAAGGTGTGAAGCCAATGGAGCAACGAGTGCTTTCTATTCTGATACTTTTTGTTGAAATCAAACTTGTCGCTAACAATCTTTGAGTATGATTTTGTGCTGCATGTTGCATTTTCTTCATCATGAACACAATATTTTTAAACTGATTATGATTATAATCATTATGTGGTCGGACGATATTGAAATAGGAGATTTTGGATAAAAGATAAGGCAAACTGCTTATCGACTTTCTTATTCTTAATAGAAATTTTGATTTTTGAAACAAATCGTGGAGAACTATATCCTCAGCTCGTTATTTGGAAAGGGATTGATGATGAATATCAACAAACTTCAGATCAAAATTGCTTCAATTAGCTTGCTAACCACTAGCAGTATTTATTGTGATTTTTCTTTGATGTGTTACTATGAGCATGAGGACCAAACCAAAAACGTAATAACTAGATGTGATTAAGGTGATTAATATCAGTGAGAGGCTATGCATGTAGTGAAAAAGTAGTGATTGAAAGTGAAAGTTGAAAATGTCAAACAAAGAGAGCAATGCAGCCGACAAGGACCGCGCATGCTGAGGGCACGATAGGTGATTTCGGGCGGAAGAAAAATAGCTTGACATATTTTTTTAATGTAATGTTAAGCCGGCCAATTTGAAAAAGAAAAATTTTTAAATTAAGAAAAGTAACTAGAAATTTTTTAATTAATGGTACTTAGTATCACTTAATAATCCTCTCATTTATTTTATTGCGATTTAGGGTTTGAGGAGAGAGAGAGACCGTCGACTTAAAAAAAAAAGAAGAAAGGATTTTAAAATTTTGCGAATCCACCTCGAGCTAGTTATTACAGTTATTGTTACCACAAGGTAAGTGTACCTATAAAAATATTTAATAAGTTTTTTCCGATTTTCATGTTTTAAAGTTTAATAAAAAGTTATAAAATGATTTAAAGCTTGTTTTTTCGATTAATCGGTTAGATTTCATGTTTCTTCATGTTTATTGAAATATTCATCCCGATTTCATGTTAAAACAAGTGATATGTGGTTATCCAATATTTAGAGAATGTCCTCCAAACCCTAGCTTCAAATTTTTTTTATGGTTTAAATGCATAGATTAAGTAATCATATTTGAATTTATGGCTTGATTTCATGAAATAAGGTTTGTTTATAGACATATTTATGTCCGAAAGTTTAATCGCTAAATCACGAAAATGAAAGAAATTTAAAAGATTTTTTAACTAAAGCTCCTAGTATATATGAAGGTTAATTGACATCGAGATGTAACTTTTTTATAATTTATTTTTGAAAATATGAAAACGGATGGAAAATTTTTAGGTAATTTAAATAAGTGCTGAAATTGTATTGTGAAAGTTTGATTTTAAAAATGATTTCGATAAAGAGATGATTAGAGTATCGCTTATTTTAAAAAGTACTTTTATTATAACTTCCTATATTTTATTTTAATAATATAAATTAATATGTAAATCGAGGATATTTTTTACCAAGGATTAATTATGGTCCCGCCTATCCTCAAGGGCGTATTAGGAAAAGATACACACTTCAAGAATGCATTTAGAATTTTAGACATGGGATATATATATGATATGACATGATGGCTTGTTTGAAGCCATAACATCATCACCATTAACATATCAACACTAATACCACTCAAAGTTCAACCTAGACACATAACATTGTTAACCTGGTTTGTGATATAAAAATATATCCAAAAATAAAGGTACGTGAAGCCAATGGAGCAACGAAAGATGATTTGATTCTGATACTTTTTGTTGAAATCAAACTTGTCGCTAACAATCTTTGAGTATGATTATTTAGCCGCATGTTGCATTTTCTTCATCATGAACAGTTATTTTTTAATCGATTATGATTATAATCATTATGTGGTCTTTACGATATTGAAATATGAGATTTTGATAAAAGAACACAATGATTTTTCGACTTCTCTTATGCTTAATTGAAATTTTGATTTGAAACAAATCATAGAGAATGAGAATCCATATATCGGGGAAAGGGATCGATGATGAATATCAACAAACTTTTGATCATGGTGCTGAGTCAGAGGGAAAATTGCTTCTGGAACCACTAGCAAGATTAGAGATTTGAAGTGATTTTTTGAAGTGTTACTATGAGTGTGAGGACCAAGCTAGAAAACGAATAACTAGATGATTAAGGTGATTAATATTATAGAGGCTATGCAGAATTTTGAAAAAAGTAGTGATTGAAAGTGAAAAAGTTGAAAATGTCTGATACTTCAGCAGCAGCCGAGTGGCTATACACCTGATTTCGTAGCGCCCTATCATCTCGGAAGAATCCGTTAGAATAGTAATTCGTCTTTGATGGATTTGTGCCATGGATGGCCTATCGGGCGTGAACGTCTGTTGTGAAATGGCATCAGTCTTAGCACAGCCGCCGAGCGACATTATGAGCGTGAGAGAAACGCGAAATGCCTCTCCATTTAAATTTTCGATTTCTTACCTTGAGGAGAGAGTTAATGAGATTCCTCACTTAGAGAGAGAAGAAAGGAGAACGGGTTCTGAGCCCTAATGAGTCGAGCTCAGTTATTATGTGTGAATGCTGCCAAGGTAATTGCTTTCAGCACGCTGCTTATGCCTTTACTTCATTTTTTAATACCTATGAAAATATTGGCAAAATCAAACAAAGAGATGTTGGCATGTAGCACGTTAGATTTCGTGTTTCTTCACTGCACAATTATTTGCCCCGATTTCAAATAAACAAATATATGTGGTTATTCCGATATTTAGAGAATGTCAAACCCTAGCTCGAAATTTTGGGGATTTATGGTTTAAAATGCATGATTAAGTATGTATATTTGAATTTATGGTACTTGATTTCATGAAATAAGGTTTGTTTAGGAGATTGCCATATATTGTATTTTTTAAATATCGAGAATTAAAAAAAAAAGGGTTTAATAGATTTTTAACTAAAGAACGTCCATGAAGGTTAATTCCAGATGTAACTTTCTATAATTATATTTTTGAAAATATGAACGAAAAATATTTAAAATTTTTTTAATTTAAATAAGTGATTCAAATACCAAGTTGAAACTTTGATTTAAATGGGATTTTTTAAAGAGATGATTGGAGAATTATTGGTTTTAGGACCCGAGTCATACAACTACCTTTTTCATCCAATTAAGATGAGGTTTGTTGTAAGGCTGGTGAGTCATCCAAGATGATACCTGGCCCATGGAAATTCTCATGGTCCGCCTTTTCATGTTCAAGGGCGTTGCCGAGGCAACATAATCACCTTCATAAGTAGATATTTATAGGTGAATGGGATATATATGACATGATATACATGATGGCCTTGGATTGTGGGATCAACAAATCATTCGATTATTAAATCCTTCCGCTGAAAAAGCACAACAATGACTCCTAAAATGAGTTACAGAATAAGTCTAGTAAAAGATAAAAATATATGAAAGCCTTCAAATTAATAGAGCATGACTTAAAATGATGATAATGAATTCAACAGAAAAATCATATATGTCTAAAGATAGAATATTTATGACTCCTATGCATCCATAAACTTTATAGTTATTATTTTATCAGTTAAAATAAAAGTATATTTGTTATGAAGCATGTCTTTATATTTTTTTAATACTATGATGTTATTTAAACATTGTGATTTTTGCATGGTTAATATGATCGACATTTATGTAACATATTATATTAAAAGATACATACCCAAGAATGCATTTAAAATTTGGACAATGGAATAATATTTAGTGTTTTTCCCTTGTTTGAAGCCATAACATCATCACCATTAACATATTAACAGTAATACTGGAAAAGCTTCAAGGCTTAGACACACACATACACACATCTACCTGCTGGTTTGAGATAAAATAATCATCCAAGCTAGAAGGTGTGAAGCCAATGGAGCCACAAGTGGTTTCTATTCTGATAATTTTTGTAAAGAAATCAAACTTTGTGGCTGACAATCTTTGAGTAATATTTTGTGCTGCAGTTGCCTTTTCTTCATCACTGGAACTAAATTTTTTAAATCTAATTATGATTATAGTGATTATGTGGTCGGACGATGGATTTGAGATTTTGGATGGCACACAATCTCCTCGTGGAATGTCTTACTCTTAACAGAAATGTGAATGATTGATAAGAAATCGTTTTAAATGATTATTGTAGATTAGCTGGTTATTTGGGAAAAGGGATTGATGAAAATATCAACGAACTTCAGATCAAAATTGTTTTAATTAGCTTGATAACCACTAATGGTATTTATTTGATTTGAGGAAAAAAAGTGTTACTATGAGCATCGCTTTCAGTACAGAAAGTGAAATGGCCAGGCCGAAGTATTGCTTTCAGCACTAAGGTGTCTTCTGTGGCCCAACTTCACATGATACCTACTGAATAGTATTGGCAATATCAACAAAGAGATGTTGGCATGTAGCACGACAAGGACCTTGCTAACCCACTGCACAATAGGTGATTTTTATCAAATATAAAAATATCTTGACATATTTTTTAATGTAATATTATATTTTGACAATTTGAAAAAGGCATTATTTTTAAATTAAGAAAAGTAAAAAAGTTGAATTTTTTTAATTAATGGTACTTAGTCATCACTTAATTATAATCTCTTTTTTATTTTATTGCCATATATTGTATTTTTAAATATCGACGAATTACAAAAAAAAATTAATAGATTTTAAAATTTTGAACGTCCATCTATAGATTCCAATGATTTCTACAGTTATTGTTACCATTATAAGTGAATATAAATATTTAATAAGTTTTTTTCCATTATATTTGATAATGATTCAAATACCGTTATAACTTTATTTAAACCAATTTTTTTAATTTTATTGGAGAATTATTTCATTTAAAATTTGCATGTCATACAAATACCTTTTTCATCCAATTAAGATTAGTTTTTGTTGTAAGGCTGGTGAGTCATCCAATCCGATTACCATCCTCCACCACCTCCTCCTTTAATTTTTCATGTTCATGTTGCATAGCAGCATCAATCACCTTCATAAGTAGATATTTATAGGTGAAACTTATTATATTAATAGACATACATATGTTTGGAATCACAAATCATTCATATTAAATTTGAAATGAAAAAGCACAACAATGACTCCTAGTATGAGACACAGAATAAGTCTAGTTAGATTTAAACTTTTATGAAAGCCTTTCAAATTAAAGGGCATGACTTAAAATGTTGAATATTTCAACAGCCAAATCATATAAATCTTAAAAAATAGTCTTATGACTCTATGACCATTAACTTTGAAATATTAGTGTATCGTTAAAATAAAAAGTACTTTTGTTATATAACTACTTATATTTTTTAATAATTATAAATTAATATTTGGGCACTTGTGTATTATTTTTTTACCAAGGATTAATTATAAAATAAAATTTATGTAACATATTATATTAAAAGATACACACTCCAAGAATGCATTTTAAAATTTTGGACAATGGAATAATATTTTATGCTTCTAGCTTGTTTTGAAACCATAACATCATCACCATTAACATATTAACACTAATACTAATTAAAGTTCAATCTTAGACACACACACATACACATCTACCTGCTGGTTTGAGATAAAATAATCATCCAAAATAGAAGGTGTGAAGCCAATGGAGCCACAAGTGGTTTCTATTCTGATAATTTTTGTTGAAATCAAACTTGTGGCTGACAATCTGGATTTTGAGAGAAGATGGCCAAACCCACAGTTGCCTTTTGGGGATTCATGGTTGAACTAAATTTTAAAGTATGTTTATGATTTATGGCTTGATTTCAACGAAAATAAAATAGGAGCTTTTTGGATAAGATCGATTTCTGTCCGGACTCTACTCTTGGCGATGCACTAAGCACGAAAATGAAATCGCGAGAATCCTTATATCTCTAGCTGGTTATTTGGGAAAGGGATTGATGAAGAATATCAACGAACTTCAGATCAAATTTGCTTCAATTAGCTTGATAACCACTAGCAAAATTTATTGTGATTTTCTCTGAAGTGTTACTATGAGCATCGCTTTCAGTACTAGAAAGTGAAATGATAGGGAAGTATTGCTTTCAGCACTAAGGTGTCTTCTGTGGCCCAACTTCACATGATTCCTACTGAATAGTATTGGCAATATCAAACAAACAGATGTTGGCATGTAGCACGACAAGGACCTTGCTAACCCACTGCACAATAGGTGATTTTTGTTCAAATATAAAAAATATCTTGACATATTTTTTAATGTAATATTATATTTTGACAATTGGAAAAAGAAATTATTTTTAAATTAAGAAAAGTAAAATTGAATTTTTTTTAATTAATGGTGCTTAGTCATCACTTAATTATCTCTCTTTTATTTTATTACCATATATTGTACTTTTAAATATCGAGAATTACAAAAAAAAATTAATAGCTTTTAAAATTTTGAACGTCCATCTTCCCACGATTTCTAAAGTTATTGTTACCATTATAAGTGAATATAAAATATTTAATAAGTTTTTTTCCATTATATTTGATAATGATTCAAATACCAAGTTATGGTTTATTTAAACTAATTTCTTTATTTTATTGGAGAATTATTTCATTTAAAATGTGCATGTCATACAAATACCTTTTTCATCCAATTAAGATTAGTTTTTGTTGTAAGGCTGGTGAGTCATCCAATCGATTACCATCCTCCTCACCTCCTCCTTTAATTTTTCATGTTTATGTTGCATAGTAGCATCAATCTCTTTCATATGTAGAGATTTACAAGTGAAACTTATTATATTAATAGACATACATATGCTTGGAATCAGAAATCATTCATATTAAATTTGAAATGAAAAGCACAACAATGACTCGTAGTATGACACACAGTGTGAGGACCCGAAACCAAAAAACGTAACAACTAGATTTGATTAGAATTATTAATATCAATAAGAGGCTATGCATGTAGTGAAAAAGTGGTAGTTAAAGTGAAAAAAGTTGAAAATGCCCAAAACCAACTCCGCTATACAGTGGCACTCTCACCGAGGCTCGAGCCCTCCTTTTGGCGGAGAAGAACCGGGCGTTCACAAAATCCCTCCGCTCGACGCTGAGCAGCCATCGAATGGAAAATTGTCAGAGGAATTCGGGCACCCGCCGATAATAAGGCGCATTTTACTTAATGCCATCTGCTCCTCTCCGTTTCATTTTCGCACTATTTAGGGTTTGAGGAAAGAGAGAGAGCGTTTCGACTTAGAGAGAGAAGAAGGGAGAACGGGCCCGGGAGCCCGAATCAACCGAGCTAGTTAAAGGTGAAAGCCCGCCAGGCAAGAATAAGTACCTCTGACGTAATTTTGCACTTTTAAAGCTTTTTCAAATTAAAAGTTTACTTAAAATGTTGTAAAAATATTGTCAACAGCCGAATCATATATTTCTTGTTTAGCTATGTTTATGAAGTATTTATCGATTTCATGCATTAACTTTGAAATGTTATGTGTTATGTGATTAAATTGAGAGAACATGGCCAAACCCCTAACACGAAAATTTTGGGGATTTATGGTTTAAATGCATGATTAAGTATGTTTATTATTTACCTTTGATTTCATGAAATAAAGCTTGTTTAGAGATCGATTTGTGTATTAAGTTTTGGCATGCACTTCACGAAAATGAAAGGGTTTTAGTGACTAATAACCAAAGCTCCAGCTTATAAGAAAGTTAATTGACATCACCATTAACTTAACACTAATATAATTTTGTTTTTCAAAAATACGAACAACCGTATACCGACAAAATTTCCATGTGAATTTTAAAGAAGTGTCAAATTGTGTTGTGAAAGCTTGATTTAAAAATAGGATTCTTTGATAGGGAAATGACTCTATTCTGATACTTTTTTAGGACAAACTTCGATGACAATCCAGAGTATAGGTGCTGCAGGATGCCTTAGGACTTCATCATGGAATCTAAATTTTTTAAAAATGGAGTTATTTGTGGTCCATGCCCTCGGGCGTTACTGCCCGGAGGAATAATTTTACCGCCTACCTTCGGTGGCATACTGCATCGATCCTTGCGACGGGATATTCTTTGTCATTGAGCCTTAGATTGTGTGGAGTGAACACAATCTATCCTCCATATATTTCGCCCCACGGCTAGTAGGGTATACTAGGGGGATGAAGATATGTCAATGAACTTCAGGATCAAAATTTTATCAATTAGATTGTTACCACTAGCAGTATTTATTGTGATTTTTTTCTTTGACTTGTTACTATGTTCAATGTTTTCAGTACAAGATATGATATGGCCACCGCACTGATTACCGGACATTGATGACTTGATGATGCACGTTCTTCATTTTTACTGATAAGATATGTTACCGCATCGACAAAGAGATGTATGGTTTATGGAATACAAGGACCGTGTTCACCGATTTCATTTAAGTGAATTTAATACAAATATAAAAAATGATTTCTCATATTTGTGGATTATATCCTTATTAACCGTTGACAATTTGAAAAAGAAATGATTTTTAAATGAAGTTTTACTATTGACGTGCATTTTAATTAATGGTACTTATTTTAGTGTTTTCCCCTTCCAGATGAGACCATAGAGCTTTGTATTTTTAAAGATAGAGAAGGGAAAAGCTTAATTGATTTTTTTTGAACGTCAGAGCATTGATTCCAATTTTTGAAGAGTTGTTGGTGCAATGATAAGCTAGAAATATGATCTTGAATACCGATTCCACGTTTATTGATGTTATAGAACTTCATGAATTTTTTAAAGAAAGCTTTTTTTTAATGATCTTAAAAGAGAATATATTTCATTTAAAATGTTCTTAGCTACATCCGCTTATACTGGGTTTTCATCCAGGTCCTAGATGGCATCTCGTCATTCGACTCATTAGAGTGGTAAAATGAAATCTGTGCCATGGATTAGGATCCTCGTGACCGATCCTTTAATGGAATGATGGATCATGTTGCTTGTTATGGATGAATATTCAGGTTTTTGTATTTTGATTTTCACAGGTGAAAGGAGATTATAAAATTAGACAAGTCTTACCTTAATTAGAAATTATTTATATTAAATTTGAAATGAAAAAAAAAAAAAATGACTTCAAGTATGAGACACAGAATAAGTCTAGTTAGATTTAAACTTCTTTATGAAAAACCTTTCAAATTAAAGGGCATGACTTAAAATGTTGAATATTTCAACAGCCAAATCATATATTTCTTAAATAGCTAGTCTTATGACTCTATGAATTCATTAACTTTGAAATATTAGTGTATCAGTTAAATTAAAAAGTGCTTTTGTTATAACTGCTTATATTTTTAATAATTATAAATTAATATGTGGGCACTTTTGTATTATTTTTACCAAGGATTAATTATAAAATAAATTTATGTAACATATTATATTAAAAGATACACACTTCAAGAATGCATTTAAAATTTTGGACAATGGAATAATATTTTATGCTTCTGGCTTGTTTGAAGCCATAACATCATCACCATTAACATATTAACACTAATACTAATTAAAGTTCAATCTTAGACACACACACATACACATATACCTGCTGGTTTGAGATAAAATAATCATCCCAAATTGAAGGTGTGAAGCCAATGGAGCAACGAGTGCGTTCTATTCTGATACTTTTTGTTGAAATCAAACTTGTGGCTGACAATCTTTGAGTAAGATTTTGTGCTGCAGGTTGCCTTTTCTTCATCATGAACTAAATTTTTTAAAACTAATTATGATTATAATGATTATGTGGTCGGGCGATAATGAAATAGGAGATTTTGTATAAAAGAAGGCTATCGACTTATCTTATTCTTCTTAATAGGGGTTTTTTAAAGAAATGAGAATCCATATATCTCTAGCTCGTTATTTGGGAAAGGGATTGATGAAGAATATCAACGAACTTCAGATCAAAATTCCTTCAATTAGCTTGCTAACCACTAGCAGTATTTATTGTGATTTTTTCTTTGAAGTGTTACTATGAGCATCGCTTTCAGTACAAGAAAGTGAAATGGCCAGGCCGAAGTATTGCTTTCAGCATTAAGGTGTCTTCTGTGGCCCAACTTCACATGATTCCTACTGAATAGTATTGGCAATATCAAACAAAGAGATGTTGGCATGTAGCACTACAAGGACCGTGCTAACCCACTGCACAATAGGTGATTTTTGCTCAAATATAAAAAATATCTTGACATATTTTTTAATGTAATATTATATTTTGACAATTTGAAAAAGAAATTATTTTTAAATGAAGAAAAGTAAAATTGAAATTTTTTTTAATTAATGGTACTTAGTCATCACTTAATAATCTCTCATTTTTTTTATTGCCATATATTGTATTTTTAAATATCGAGAATTAAAAAAAAATTAATTGATTTTAAAATTTTGAACGTCCATCTATAGATTCCAACAATTTCTACAGTTATTGTTACCATTATAAGGGAATATAAAATATTTAATAAGTTTTTTTCCATTAGATTTGATAATGATTCAAATACCAAGTTATAACTTTATTTAAACTAATTTTTTTTAATTCTTATTGGAGAATTATTTCATTTAAAATGTGCATGTCATACAAATACTTTTTCATTCAATTAAGATTAGTTTTGGTTGCAAGGCTGGTGAGTCATCCAATCCGATTACCATCCTCCTCACCTCCTCCTTTAATTTTTCATGTTCATGTTGCCTAGCAGCGTCAATCACCTTCATATGTGGATATTTACAGGTGAAACTTATTATATTAATAGACATACATATGCTTGGAATCACAAATCATTCATATTAAATTTGAAATGAAAAAGCACAACAATGACTCCAAGTATGAGACACAGAATAAGTCTAGTTAGATTTAAACTTCTTTATGAAAACCTTTCAAATTAAAGGCCATGACTTAAAATGTTGAATATTTCAACAGCCAAATCATATATGTTTTAAATAGCTAATCTTATGACTCTATGAATTCATTAACTTTGAAATATTAGTGTATCAGTTAAATTAAAAATTGCTTTTGTTATAACTACTTATATTTTTTTTAATAATTATAAATTAATATGTGGACACTTTTGTATTATTTTTTACCAAGGATTAATTATAAAATAAATTTATGTAACATATTATATTAAAAGATACACTTCAAGAATGCATTTAAAATTTTGGACAATGGAATAATATTTTATGCTTCTGGCTTGTTTGAAGCCATAACATCATCACCATTAACATATTAACACTAATACTAATTAAAGTTCAATAGACACACACACATACACATATACCTGCTGGTTTGAGATAAAATAATCATCCCAAATAGAAGGTGTGAAGCCAATGGAGCAACGAGTGCTTTCTATTCTGATACTTTTGTTGAAATCAAACTTGTGGCTGACAATCTTTGAGTAAGATTTTGTCTTTGCAGTTTTTTTCTTCATCATGAACTAAATTTTTAAAACTAATTATGATTATAATGATTATGTGGTCGGAATCATTTTGAAATAGGAGATTTTGGATAAAAAGAACTGGCTATTTGTCCTATCACCTCTTATTCTTAATAGAAATTTGGAATTTGAAAAAGAGGCTGAGAATCCATATATCTCAGCTCGTTATTTGGGAAATGGATTGATGAAGAATATCAACGAACTTCAGATCAAAATTGCTTCAATTAGCTTGCTAACCACTAGCTGTATTTATTGTGATTTTTTCTTTGAAGTGTTACTATGAGCATCGCTTTCAGTACTAGAAAGTGAAAAGGCCAGGCCGACGTAATGCTTCCAGCATTTAGGTGTCTTCTGTGGCCCAACTTCACATGACTCCTACTGAATAGTATTGGCAATATCAAACAAAGAGATGTTGGCATGTAGCACGACAAGGTCCGTGCTAACCCACTGCACAATAGCTGATTTTTGCTCAAATATAAAAAATATCTTGACATATTTCTAAATATAATATTATATTTTGATAATTTGAAAAAGAAATTATTTTTAAATTAAGAAAAGTAAAATTGAAATTTTTTTAAATTATTGCTACTTAGTCATCCTTAATAATCTCTCATTTATTTTATTACCATATATTGTATCTTTAAATATTGAGAATTACAAAAAAAACAATTAATAGATTTTAAAAATTTGAACGTCCATCTATAGATTCCTACAATTTCTACAGTTATCGTTACCATTATAAGTGAATATAAAATATTTAATAAGATTTTTTCCATTATATTTGATAATGATTCAAATACCAAGTTATAACTTTATTTAAACCAATTTTTTTTAATTCTTATTGGAGAATTATTTCTTTTAAAATGTGCATGTCATACAAATACCTTTTTCATTCAATTAAGATTAGGTTTGGTTGCAAGGCTGGTGAGTCATCCAATCCGATTACCATCCTCCTCACCTCCTCCTTCAATTTTTCATGTTCATGTTGCATAGCAGCGTCAATCACTTTCATATGTAGAGATTTATAGGTGAAACTTATTATATTAGTAGACATATATCTGCTTGGAATCACAAATCATTCAAAATAAATTTGAAATGAAAAAACACAACAATGACTCTCAGTATAAGACACAGAATAAGTCTAGTTAGATTTAATCTTCTTTATGAAAGCCTTTCAAATTAAACGGCATGACTTAAAATGTTGAATATTTTAACAGCTAAATCATATATGTCTTAAATAGCTTGTCTTATGACTCTATGAATTCATTAACTTTGAAATATTAGTGTATCAGTTAAATTAAAAAGTACTTTTGTTGTAACTACTTACATTTTTTTAATAATTATAAATTAATATGGAGGCACTTTTGTATTATTTTTTACCAAGGATTAATTATAAAATAAATTTATGTAACATATTATATTAAAAGATACACACCTCAAGAATGCATTTAAAATTTGGGACAATGGAATAATATTTTACGCTTCTAGCTTGTTTGAAGCCATAACATCATCACCATTAACATATTAACACTAATACTAATTAAAGTTCAATCTTAGACACACACACATACACATATACCTGCTGGTTTGAGATAAAATAATCATCCCAAATAGAAGTGTGAAGCCAATGGAGGAAACGACTGCTTTCTATTCTGATACTTTTTGTTGAAATCAAACTTGTGGCTGACGATCTTTGAGTAAGATTTTTGTGCTGCACGTTTCCTTTTCTTCATCATGAACTAAATTTTTTAAAACTAATTATGATTATAATGATTATGTGGTCGACGTCTTTAAAATCGGAGAGTTTCGATAAAAGAAGACAATTTGCTGTCGACTCTCTCTTATTCTTAATAGAAATTTGGATTTTTGAAAGAAATCGCTGAGAATCCATATATCTCTAGCTCGTTATTTGGGAAAGGGATTGATGAAGAATATCAACGAACTTCATATCAAAATTGCTTGACCAATTACAAGGATTGATGACCTCCTTGACCAATTACAATGAGCTTGCATATTTTCAAAAATTGACCTTAGATCTGGGTATCATCAACTTCGGATCAGAAAGGAGGATATAGCAAAGACGGCGTTCTGGACTAGATATGGGCATTATGAATTTATAGTGATGCCTTTTGGGTCCACTCAATGCCCCGCCTTCTTTATGGACTTGATGAATCAAATTTTTCAACCATACGGACAAGTTTGTGATCGTCTTTATTCGACATTCTTGTGTATTCAAAAGCCATGAGGAGCATGAGGTGCACTTACGGACTACGCTCTAGATTCTTAGGGAGTATCAACTGATGCCAAATTGAAAAAATGTGAATTTTGGTTAGAGGAAGGATTCTTGGTCACGTCATCTCTAAAGAGGATTTCGTCGACCCTAAGGAAGTAGAAGCGGTGGTAAATTGGAACCGGCCAACCTCTGTGACCGACCGAAGCTTCTTAGGCTTAGGCTTGGATGATACTATAGATTGGTTCGTGGGAAACTTCTCCCAAATCGCTTTGCCATACGCAGCTTAACCAAGAAGGATGCAGTTTGAGTGGACCAAGGATTGTGAAGAGAGTTTCAGACACTTAAAGACCGGTTAACCTCGCCCAGGATCGACCATTCAAATGAATCGGGAGGACCGATTGTTTATTGCGATGCCTTAAAGATTGGGTTAGGGCTGTGTTCTAATGCAACGGGAAGGTAATTGCCGCATGGGTGGCGGAATGAAAGATCATGAAAGGAATTATCCAACTCACGATCTGGAATTAGCCACAGTAGTGTTTGCATTGAAAACCTGGAGGCATTACCTGTATGGTGAGAGATTCTTGGTCTACTCCGATCATAAGAGTCTAAAGTATTTATTCTCCCAGAAGGAACTAAACATGAGGCAGAGAAGGTGGATTGAATTTCTGAAAGACTATGATTGTGAAATCCGGTACGAACCAGAAAAAGCCAACGTAGTTGCCGACGCACTAAGTAGACAACCCATATACGGCGAGAATGCAAGTCGAAGCAAATGGAAATGCCGGATTGTCTCATATGTTATGGCGTCGGTACGTTATGTGCAAGAAAGCGGATGATCTTAGCGTACCTTCAAGTTCTTTGAGGTAATAAATGAGGTAAAGGGATGTCGGTGAATGATTCTTTCCTTGTAAAGATCATGAGTGAACTGGACAAAGCATCCCAGGTGACTTTCACGTTATCTTAGGATGGAGCATTAAAATTTAGAAATAGGTTATGTGTCTTGACAACAAAGAATTAAAGGAGAAAATTCTTAAGAAAGCCCATCGATCCGATTATACGATTCACCCAGGAGCCCGATAAGATGTATCAGGATTCAAGAAAATATTTTGGTGGGAGGAATATGAAGAGGGATATTGCGACTTACGTGGAAAAGTGCCTTGTCGCTAACAAGTGAAGGCCGAAAGAAAGCAGCGGCCGTTGGGTAAGCAATGCCATTTTCCGGGTTGGAAATGGGAAGACATTGCCATGGATTTTGTAACCGGTCTGCCAAGGACGCCGAGGAAACATGATGCTATTTGGGTGATTGTTGGCCAGGCTAACAAAGTCGACCCATTTCTTGACAATCAGGACGACTTACTCCCGTGATAAATTGGCCCAACTATACGTAAATGAGGTTATCAGACTTCATGGTGTGCCTGTTTCTATTGTATCAGATAGAGACCCTCGCTTTGTTTCAAAGTTCTGGAAAAGTCTACACAAAGAATTGGGGACAGAATTAAAATTCGGTACCGCTTTTCATCCCAAAGCGGCGGCCGGTCGACGGACTATCCAGATCCTTGAGGATATGTTAAGGGCCTCTGTTTTAGAGATAAAAGGGCTTGGGATAATTCATTAGCTCTATGAGTTTGCTTATAATAATAGTTATCAGGAGCCGGATTGGCATCGCTCCCTTTGAAGCCTTGTATGGGAGAAAATATAGGTCGCCGATTCACTGGAGGAACACGGAGATAAAAGATTTTGGGTCCAGACATTATTAAAGAGGCGTAAAAAAAGATAAAGTTATTACGAAAATCTCAAAGTAGCCGGAATGGACAAAAGAGCTATCACGGACCGGAGGAGATCCGCATTAGAATTTGAGAAAAGGTGATTTTGTATTCCTAAAGGTATCGCCATCCAAAGGAATCTGATTAGGGATAAAGGGAAGCTGAAGCCACGATTTATGGCCCTTTTGAAATTCTAGAAAGGATCGAAGAAGTAGCTTCTGAGACTTGCACTACCTCAAACTTAGGGAAGCATGACGTGTTCCATGTATCAATGCTTCGGAGTATGTCCATGATCCTACTCATGTAATTGAGTATGAACCTCGACAATCGACAATGACTTATCCTATGTAGAGGAACCAGTGAAAATCTTGGATCGAAGGGAATAGAGACTACGCACCAAATCGTCGGCTCTAATAAAGGTGCTGCGGAAGAATCACACACTCGAAGAGGCAACGTGGGAACGAGAGGAAGAGATTCGAAACAAATACCCCTATTTATTTTCTCGAGGTTAGTAATTTTATTTAAAATTTTGAGGACGAAATTTCTATAAGTGGGGAGATTGAAAACGACTCAGACTTTAAAAGCATAGAAAAACCCCGGTCATCGAGTCAGTCAGCGCTGTTGACCAAAAATGCAATAGGAAAAGTAAAATCGGCCTTAAGATGAAATCAACTTCGGCCCTTATTTAATGAAAACCCACTCCGGACTCCTATTGAAAATCTAGTCCGGATTCCCTTGAAAAAGGAGTCTGGAATATCCCGTGAAAAGAAGTCCGGATTTCCGTGATGGAAATCAAGTCCAGCCATGTAAGGCCGAAGTAGCCTTGAAGGCCGGAGTGTATTTGTGGTTGGTAAGGCCGAAGTTGTTGATCCGGTCAACGCCAGTTAGTTGACCGGAATGCATAAATAAGGAAACCAAATACGGGGGAATAATAATTAATAAGGAAATCCTTATAATAAGGAAACGGAGCAAAAAGAAATAACCAGTAAGGAAACTTCGTAATAAGGAAACCGTATATAAGGAAATGATAAATAATAAGGAAACTTTAAAATTTGGAAACCCTGCGAGTTTTCCCGAAGGTTGCCAAACCCTAATGACGGTTACTAGGCTCAAGGGCCTATAAATAAGGCTTTAGAGAGTAGGAAAAAGGGGGCACTCGATAGGGCTTGACCAAAAGTTCAAGGCGAAATAAAGAAATTCAGGCAAGAGTACTCACCCTGTTTTTAAAGTTCATGATTATTATGCATGTTTGCAATATGAGTAAATCTGATATTTTTATAAAAGTATGTTTTAGAATGTATGAATGTTTATTGTTTCTTTATCCGATATTTTGATCAACCTGCTTTTGCACACGATGCGATGTTTGTTGTTGTTTGAATTAAGGAAGAATCGTTCGTAATCGCATGTTTAAAAAGAAGTCCCGTTATTCATGATGTTCGGTTTTGTTCTCGCTTGGAAACATGATTGTTGTTTGTCAATCATTATGAACCCCGATAAATGCATGTTTAAGGTAAAGAACTTGACCTTAAGATGGAACGAGAACTCCTATAAATGAACTCGGGTTTACGTCGAAAACATCTCTGGTTTTAAGAAAAAGAGCTCCAGCATTTTTAGAAAGTTACTCCGTCCCTTTTGGAAAAGGAACTCCTTCCCTTTTGGGGAAAAAGGAACTCCGGATTTTAGAGCGTCGAATTTTAAAAGAAACAAACTCCGGCTTTTAGAACTTCCGCTTTTAAAAGAAAAAAACTCCGGATTTTAGAGCGTCAAATTTTTAAAAAAACAGAACTCCGGCTTTTAGAGCTTAGGCTTGTAAAAGAAAAAGAACGCCGGATTTTAGAGCGTCGGATTTTAAAAGAAACGGAACTCCGGCTTTTTTAGAGCTTGATTTTAAAAGAAAAAGAATTCCAAATTTAAAGAAAAGTCACTCTAGTTTTTAGCACTCCGGATTTTAAAGAAAAGTTACTCCGGTTTTAGCACTCTGGATTTTAAAGAAAAGTCACTCCGGTTTTAGCACTCCAGATTTTAAAGAAAAGTCACTCCGGTTTTAGAGCTCTAGACTTTAAAGAAAGAATCACTCCGGATTTTAAAGAAATAAAACACTCCGGTTTTAGAGCTCCGAATTTTAAAGAAAGAATCACTCCCATTTTAGAGCTCCTCCCTTTTGGAGAAAGAACTCCGCCTTTGAAGAAGAACTCCGCCCTTTGAGCAAAGTATGCCGCCAAGAGCTTCGGTTTTCGAACTTCGTCTTTTTAAGAAAACGACTTCGGTTTTAAGATGATTAAAGAAGGTACTCCGTCCTTTTTAGAAAAGAGCTCCGGCCTTCTGTTGAAAAGAAACTCCGGCCTTCGGTTGAAAAAGAACTACGACCATCTGTTGAAAAGGAACTCCGGCTAACTAAGAGAAGAACTTCGGCTTACAATTATATGGACTTCACCTAATGAAGAAAAGAACAAGGCTATATGAAAATGCATGTAATCTGGACAGCAAGTGGAACTCTATGACTACGACCTTTGAACTATGGCCATTAGAGAACAAGAACCATGAACCGAGTCTCCATTAAACTTGCTGTTAAATATGGATGAAGGATATTAGAGTGATACTCGAGGATTGCCTCCTGGGCCACGGCA